>CM060912.1:795936207-797186207 GCA_030737875.1 Allium sativum
CAGATAATAGTAGAACAGAAATAAATAAATACACCGGATAATGTACAATAGAATACACTGGATAAATAAAATCATCAGAGTTACACAGTATATAAGATCATACTTAGTACAAGATACAGTTAATCTATACATAAATGTCTACAGCAGTAAACAAAACATAATATGTACAACAAGAGCTGAATAGCATAAAAAGAGATAAATGATAGAATCCATCTTCAGCTCCAGCTATCCAGAAAGAGCCTGCTAAAACCTGAATACAAGGCTTCCCGTGTAGAAAAGGGGCACCCAAGTTTGCAAGTGAAACAAACTACGAGTCAGTCATGGGACTGGTATGAGAAATATACTTAATGCATTTTCAAATATGGCTAATCACAGGACCACGCCACTTTCGCGGAATGGGTTTACTCCATTGGATTGTCAGTGCTTTAAAACAAATAAATCTTTTAAACATCGCAATGCTTTTTATAAAAATGAAGCCATTATAAGAATCAGTTCCCATCACACAATGCAACACAAACCGGAGGATAGAGTTTTACCTTATAATGGCCAAAATATGCTTGATACGAGCAAAACAAATCATTAAAAATGTAAATTTTATCGTTTAATTCTTAATCAGACTCCAACCGTAAACTAGTAAGAGAATGATCCCCTAAGTATTAGCCCTGAAGGCCGAAACCAACATCAGACCAATACCCAGGAAACCATCCGTCTTAGCTCGTTTCCAGTTAGTTTCTAATTTTAGATACAATCATAAATATCAATCATATATGGCATGGGTACCATATATCATGTCGCCATATATATATACAATCAAAACCGCACGATGTCGTATTTGGAAATTGGATTTCCGTCATGAACCAAGGCAAAAGATAGTCCTTACCGAATTCAAGACAATCTAGCCCATGTCTCAGGACCCAGACACAGGTGGGCCCCTGGATCGTCAGGGCCGGTCCACCGATGTGGATTAAAATGCCTGAACATTGCGTTTCCCCATCCTATAGGGCATAAATGAGCCAACGAATGACTCCATTGGTTCGAGAACGACCGATATATCTGAGGCGCCTCGCTATCTATCATCCACATAAGTAAATGTCAGGCCATGTAAAAACACCGACACAACTCCTAGCTAGAAGGAAATGCATGCTCTCCCTGAAGTCTTTCTCCCGTTTCTGGCTCATATCGGGGTGTGAGGCTCGCGAAACAACGTTATACACAAAGCTAAGCCACACAGGCCGTGCTTTGATCATCAACCACAAGACTTTTCTTTTCAATAAAAGCCCTGATCGTTTCATCTCAGCATGCCACACAGGCCGTGCTTTGATCATCGACCAAAAGGCTTTGCTTTTCAAAAAAAGCCCTGATCATTGCATCTCAGCATGCCACACAGGCAATTCACGCCATGCAACTGACCTATATCAATCACATAGAATGAAATCCAATGTCGGACACTGATCAACGCTAGTCTATGAATTAGAAAAGCGCGACATTTAAATTAAATTCTGCAAGCATACAGGTGTGTAGCATACATGTCGAACACAGGGAGGTGAATTAAATCAAATTATTTATCTAATCTCTTGGGCGAGTTAGACAAAACTTTGGAGGTTGATTTTGAAAATTAAACAAAACAAAATTAAAACTGTAATTTGATTCAGAACAGATCTAACTGAACCGACGATCAAATCACAATTTCAATGGAAAAGCAATGAAACTATGAATCAGATTCAAATCTAATCAAATCCAATTTAACCTATGAACGCGATTAAAATACAGAAAATAAAAGTGCATAATATAAATAACAACAGGAAATAAAATTAGGATTACCGCTGAATCTAATCAGACGGTCAATCACTAATGAAAAGAAATGCAAAATACAAATAGTGTTCTACCGAATCTAATCGTGTAGACAACACTAATTGCTAAGAAATAGAAAATTGCATAAGATAAAAAGAAAAATGAGTTTTATTAATGAAGAAAAGAATAGATTGAGATATATGATAGGATGGTGGCTACAATGCCATTACAAGGGTATATATAGGGTAGATAGCAAAACCCTAACCCTAACCCTAATGATAAATGGGCCTGGTAATTACATCACTAGTTAGTTTACAATGAGCAGCATAAATGGGCCTTTGATAAATAAAGCAAATTTGGGCCTTTTCTCTTTTCCTCTTGTTTCCTTGACACTTCTTCATTGATTTGTGATGTGCAAAGCCTTGTTATCAATCCTTTTCTTGTCCAACAGAACAACAACTAGATGTGATATCTTCATCTACAATTCTTCAAAATGCAAATACACAGCAAATTGAACTCTATTTCTCTACATTTCTGGTTGCATGCGGGCTGGGTTGGAATATCTGTAAAAGTAAAAAACAATACCCAAGTAATATTTATTTATATACAAAAGATAAGATATAACAGCATAAAATAAACACATTTCTATGTCAATCAAATACCCCCACACTTATCTTTTACTCGTCCTCGAGTAAAACAAGAAATGAAAAACTAACTAGATAGGTCACACTTTCGTAGGAAACACGATTGCATTGAGCGTATGCAACAAGCCGTTAAACCTCTAGGTGTCCCTAGTAGGACGAGTGGTGTCTCGTGAGGGTTTTCAACGGATACTACCCACAAAATCCAAATGCAGTATGCTATGATTCTAATGAAACTACATGAATGCAATGGTCATATGCAAAAATAAAAACGAAAAATGACAACACGACTTATTTCAGGAAGGTGGTACAACAAATTAAGTTAACAATTTCTGATCAGTTGATTTTATTTTAGATACCTCGACTTGTCACAAATTTTCAATATAAATCAAGTTTTCAAATGTTAAATTCCAGTTTGGCCAGTTAGTTCGGTCGATAACATAGTGCAGCCATGAAATAGATTCTTAGTTTGCTTGGCACAGTTTGTAAAGTGGTATTCTAATTTTCTTATGTATGGCTAGTCAAATCAATAAGGTAAAGAAGTATTTGGGCATCATCGCTTATTCTTTATTCTATAAAATTTTAAGATTTATGATTAAGTACATACACCTAACTTAGAAGACCAAGATTTACCACCCATGCACTGCCTCCCGGACTAACGGAGAGTGGGTAAAGAGCTTGGCGGATTGTGCAGGCCGACTTTGACTTTGTCAACAACGTGTCGGTAATCCTTAGGTGTCCAATCTCATAAAATGAGACCAAGATATTCCAACGCTGACTTTGTCAACAACATGTCGGATAGAGCTTGGCGGGTTTGCACACCAACGCTTGATATACAAGCAATGTTGGATACCCTTGGATTACTATTATTATTATTGAAATTATAAGCACAAAAGAGAGTTACGCGAATTCAACTTAACACAACTTAGTTTTAAAGATTCGAAAAGCCAATATAAGTATTTTAAGTCCTCCACTTATTTAAACAAAGTCTACAATATAGAATAGATTTCATGGCCATCACCTAAGAATCTCCCTATGTACCGGTTACACTATTATCCCTCAAAATTAAACTTTTCATTATATTTCAAATTCAAATTTAGCTGAGAGAGAAAAATACTATCAACTGGCTAAAAATTGTAAACATATTTTGTTGTATCAATTGAAAATGAGTCGTATTTCAAAAAAAAATGGCATGTTACTACAGTCTAAAATGCATGATGGTCCTATTTAAATGGATGGAAATGAAAAGAAAGAAAAAAACAAAAAAAAAACGAAAATGAGTGAAATGCAGACTCCCCCCCACACTAGAACTAAACAGTGTCCACACTGTAAACACGTTTCCTAAATTTGAAAGATAGAACCCAAAGATGGATTAAATGTAAAATGATTTGTAAAACGAAATGCAATTTAACTGTATGGAAGAAAGGATCATATGTACAATGATAAATGTGTTTGCGATGCATGCGACGCAAGGATTGCCACCAACTTTTTCCCCCACACTTGGTTCTTGCCCTATGAGTCCCATTCCCACTATGTCTAGGCATATTTTCTAATAAGCGCAGGTTTTTGAAAACCATCTCATCTTTAAACCTCGATTTATAGTCCAGGAGATAAATATTCAGGGTCGTCCTAACACGAAGTTTTTCAACAAAGCTAACATTCCAAAAATAGTTCATGTGTTCAACAAATTTGTCAGTGTAATTTTTCAAAAATTTGTGATCGTATGTAAATTCAGTGAAATTTGACATCTGAGTGGTGTTCAAGACTGTGTGATCACATTTCTCATTTGACAAGGTATTTTCGATACTGACAATTTTAAGTTCGTTAAAAACCTCAAAATCAAAATTTTCAAATTCAGATTGGTGGCTTGATTCTATTTCATCCTCATTTGCCAACTCATTCTCATACAAACCAAGGAATTCATGTTCGTTAAAATCCTTTTCCAATTTTGAGTTGAAAAATTCAACATTTTTATTCTGTTCAATTTCTAGAATTTCAAGTTTCTTACAGTCTGAAAGAGGAAGATCAAAATCCAAGCTTAAATCTTTTTTCTGAAAAGAGCTGAAGTCCAAATCATTTGTTGAATTTTGAAAAACTTCATCAAGATGATTATTCTCAATTTCAAAAGTCGTTATTTGAAAATTTTCACCATCAGTAAAGAATTGATTATTTTCTGATTCATCGCTTGTTTGAATTTGATTTTGTTGCTCTTGTTGTTCTTTCAAAGATGTCAATAAACAAAGAAGTTCATCGGCCTTTTTATTTAGTCTTTCTTCCCTCTCTCTAAGAATGTTAAGACGATCGTTGATTTGAGAGCTCTCGTTTTGGATTTCTTGATTCTCAAAATTATAGTCCACATTAATTTCACAATCAATATTATTTCCAATGTGGTAGTTGTTTGAATTTTCAGGAAACTGACAATGATATTGGAAATTATTTTGATCATAGAAATTTTGTTCATAACCAAAACTGTTAAAATTCGAGTGAAAATTGCAATTTTGGTCATTTTCAAGATGTTGATATGGGCTATAATTTTGAAAATTTTGGTTTACAACCCCATATTGATGTGGATCAAAGTTATATTGGGATTCAAAACTATTTTCATGTGGATGTGGCCCATAATCGAAATTGTTGAAATTTGAATTGAAATCGTCATTTCGATTATTATCATGATTTTGAAATTGTTGGTCAGTTGGAAATTTTTGAAAACTGTTGGCATTGAGCTCATGAAATTTTGGAAAATTTTGCCTCATGAGTTGTAATTCATATTCATACTCTTCAAGAGGACGTCTACTCCGATTATTATCCCACGTTTCTCTCAAGGATTTTTTTGAATCAGACATTTGAATAAAGTCAATGCAAGACAGAAAACATTCTCACTTCAAAATAGTATAAAATACTGAGTAGTGCTCTATTAATTAACTGACTCAATTAGAAGGGGGAAGAGGGTCTTATGGCCGTTCACGTATAGTATAAATACTAAGGGATACGGCCAATGTTTTACGGGTAGTATGCAACCTCTTTTGCTAATAGTCCAATAAATTGAACTAATATATATCCGCGATCCAATTATACGAGACAGTCAACTTCACAAAGCACCACTTTTCAATTATATTATTTTGAAATATCTAATCGGATTTTATTGTTGAGAAACGATGAGAATGATGACAGTTATGAAAATATCAGTCCGTACCCAACTAATTCAGAAATTTCAGTCACAGAACAGTCACAGAAATATAAATTGCAAAATTAAATTTTTTTACATTCAAGTCGCTGCCCCTGCAGAAGATTTTTACAACAATTTCTATATTTTTATTTTGCAGCAGAACACCTGTAGAGTTAAGAGAATTTTACAGCGGGGTATGGCAGTCCATCCAGTGCAATTGAGTAGTGTTGGCGATTTGCAAATTTGCTTGGCTTCCGAGTTTTCTTGTTTTTTTTGCTCGAATTCTTTGCTTTTTGCCTTTGATTTGAATGAGGTTTCCTCTTTTTTTTTTTAATAAAGAGACGCAAATAAAACAAAATAAAAATATAAACAATTGAAAGGGAGAAAACCTAAAAAGAAAAAGAAAAAAAAACTAACAAAGGAAAAAAAAGAAAAAAAATACAAACAAACAAACAAGCTAACCTACTCGATTAAGCCTAAAAAAAACGTACTCTTTTTTTTTTTAGAAAAAGAAAAGAAGTAAAATCAAAAGAAAACTACAAACTGATAAAAACCTAGAATAAAAATAAAAATAAAACCAAACAAAATAAATAAACTAAACTTAAAATAAAAGCTAAGCCTAACAAAAGAGATAAAAAAATAAAAAAGTAGGGAACAAGCACTAACGCACTAAATAAAGAATTGCTCCTGGAAAGTCAATTCTCAATCAAAACGCACCCACCCAAAAATAGGCAACACAATCCAATTCTCGCCTTAATTATGTTCCTCAAACCACAATTTTTTTTTTTTTTTGCTATTTGTTTTGGCACAGTCGAACAGGCCAAAAACAAAATACAGGATATACGCTCCCAAAATCTCTTAGAAACCGAAAATGGCAGTCCCAATTTTTTTTTTTTTTAATGTGTGTAGTATAATTTACCTTTCACGAAGAGACCACATCAAAAAGAAAATGAAAACAAATCAATTGCCTACTCAATTGCTAAACACCATGCACAAACTTCAATGTTCACCAAAAAAAAAAATTACAGTGCCCCAAAAAAAATTCACGGGAGATCTCACTGAGACGCGCCTCCTCCTTTTCTTGGAAAACAGGACGCAACTCCCCTAATAGACTCCACCCACAATCAATCTCCACAACTAAGCTATTCGAGATCCAAAAAAAAGGAAAATTTTCAATATGAAACTCAAGGCCCCTCCGATTTGCTTTTTCGTTGTTGACTTGGGATTTTTAGCTTGGTTTCGAATTGGCGATTTATGGGTTTCTTGGATCTGTTGCGTGGTGGAGGTGGTGTTGGAATTCAAACGTGAGGTTGGAGGATGATGTCGTGATCGGAGAATCGGATTTGGAGTGGGTATTGGTGGTATTGTGGAGCGGTTTTAGTGGATAGAGGCTGATAAATGCAGTGGAACTGCTGAGTAGTGCGTTGTGATCGGATTTGATGGCGGTGATGGTGCGCAGAAGTTGTGCGTGGGGTATTTGTGATGGACGAGGGTGACGTGCTGATGTTGGTGGTTGTGAGAAAGGATGGTTTTGGGGAGGTTATGACTTGCTGTATTAGTTTTCGTTGGTGCAAGATATATGAATTTTTATGGGTATGCGTGAAGATGGTTTTGGTTTTGGTTTTGGTCTTGGTGGAAGAGAAGAAGATGTACGGAATGGCAAGAAGATGAGAAGAGATTGCTGTTGTAATTGCAAAAAGGAAAAAGAATGGAAAGAAATAAAGAAATAGCAAAAGAGGGTAGTAATCAAATGGCAAAGCAGAGAATTAACTACAAGGAAGAAAGAATGGAAAGTTTTTAAAAAAAAAATTTAAATTTTTTTTTTATATGAAAGCTATTGAAAGAGAGGTTGTAGAAATTGGGAATGAAATTGAAAAAGGGGAAAGAGTTTGAGAAATTAAATGATGAGTTTTTTTTTGTTTTTGTTTTTTTTTTTTTTTTTTTTTTGCTTTGAAAGTAGGAAAGGAAAAAGAAATATAAAAGGAAAAAATTGAAAGGGGGAAGAAATAAATGAGAAAGAAGAAGATAAAATTAAGGAAATTTGGTAAGTTTTTTTTATTTGCTTTGAAAGTTGTAAGAAGAAGAAAATGGATGTATATAAAAAAAAGGAAAGTAATAAATGGGAGAAGGGAAAACAAAAAGGAAAAGGAATCAAAATGTGGAAAGAAATAATAAAAACAAAAAGGCAAGATTTTTTTTCCTTATTAGAAGATTGTAGTATCAATATTTAAATACTCAATCAACCAAACTAGAACTTTTTTTCTATATATACAAAAAAAAGCAACAAAAAAAATAAAAATAAAATAAAAACTAACACGAATCAGAAATTAAATAAATAATAAAATTTAATGTTTGCCTCCCCGGCAATGGCGCCAAAAACTTGATCGACGCTAGTCTATGAATTAGAAAAGCGCGACATTTAAATTAAATTCTGCAAGCATACAGGTGTGTAGCATACATGTCAAACACAGGGAGGTGAATTAAATCAAATTATTTATCTAATCTCTTGGGCGAGTTAGACAAAACTTTGGAGGTTGATTTTGAAAATTAAACAAAACAAAATTAAAACTGTAATTTGATTCAGAACAGATCTAACTGAACCGACGATCAAATCACAATTTCAATGGAAAAGCAATGAAACTATGAATCAGATTCAAATCTAATCAAATCCAATTTAACCTATGAACGCGATTAAAATACAGAAAATAAAAGTGCATAATATAAATAACAACAGGAAATAAAATTAGGATTACCGCTGAATCTAATCAGACGGTCAATCACTAATGAAAAGAAATGCAAAATACAAATAGTGTTCTACCGAATCTAATCGTGTAGACAACACTAATTGCTAAGAAATAGAAAATTGCATAAGATAAAAAGAAAAATGAGTTTTATTAATGAAGAAAAGAATAGAGTGAGATATATGATAGGATGGTGGCTACAATGCCATTACAAGGGTATATATAGGGTAGATAGCCAAACCCTAACCCTAACCCTAACCCTAATGATAAATGGGCCTGGTCATTACATCACTAGTTAGTTTACAATGAGCAGCATAAATGGGCCTTTGATAAATAAAGCAAATTTGGGCCTTTTCTCTTTTCCTCTTGTTTCCTTGACACTTCTTCATTGATTTGTGATGTGCAAAGCCTTGTTATCAATCCTTTTCTTGTCCAACAGAACAACAACTAGATGTGATATCTTCATCTACAATTCTTCAAAATGCAAATACACAGCAAATTGAACTCTATTTCTCTACATTTCTGGTTGCATGCGGGCTGGGTTGGAATATCTGTAAAAGTAACAAAACAATACCCAAGTAATATTTATTTATATACAAAAGATAAGATATAACAGCATAAAATAAACACATTTCTATGTCAATCAGACACACAGTCCATTTACAAGTCTTTTCTGGGTCTGAACGAAACCGGAGGCACTCAATGCCTCGCATACCCGTACAATCAGCATGTATGTCCGGGTGGCTACTACTTTAACCCCTTCTAGGTAGCTACTCCTATCACGAGCATCAGTAGCACCCCTCCATTCGACATGAAGATCATCGGTCTTGCATCGTCTTCATATCTTTGACTTTCAATCGTCGATCAATTATTTGAAATGAGAATTAACTCAGTCTTTTCAAATAATTCATGTATATTTAGAATTTCAAATCAATTCATTTCAATGGTTAAATTATTCGACATCACCAATTCTGTTCTTTAATGTAGTTTCATGCCAAACACATTCAACTATCAAATATCACATAAACCGAGCAAATTCAGTTTATTTCCATTCCATATCGTTTATAATATTTTATCACGATTTATCGCTATTTTTATTTATTTAAAAATAGCCAATTTATTCAAAACAACGCTTCAGGCCATAACGCGGCCGTGGCGGTGTTTTTCTCCAGATTTGATTTACACATATCTGAAAATATAACAGTTGGATCTTCACAAATTTTATATCATTAGAAAGATCTTTTCAAAACGAATTCAACGGTTTCAATTTTGGGAAAATCCGACGGTCGGATCTCCCGCACTAATCGTTTGAAGTTACGATTTCAAAATACGAACTACAGCGACGTTATTCGATTTAATTTAATTATATATATATATAATCGATTCTGGCGCTGTTTTTCTTCAGATTTAAATTAAACATTCTAGACAATCCAACTGTTGGATCTTTATAAAGTTGGTGTCATTGGAAAGATATTTCCAAGGCGAACCCAACGGTTGTGGTTTCAGGAAAATCCGATGGTCGGATCTCCCGCACTAATCGTTTGAAATTACGATTTCAAAATACGAACTGCAGCGTCATTATTCGATTTAATTTGATTATATTTATATATATATAATCGATTCTTCGGTTTCAAAACCTTATCCATTTCATACATTTGATAAAAATGATGTTTTTATCAGACAAACATTTATTTCAACACTTCACTATTTTTAACAATTCATGTATATAATTAAAATGTGATTTTTATTGTAAAACGATTTATTTCAAAACACGACTATTTTATATAGTTCATATAGATGATAAAAATATGATTTTCATTATAAAACAATTTATTTCAAAACACGACTATTTTATATAGTTCATATAGATGATAAAAATATGATTTTTATTATAAAACAATTTATTTAAAACACGAGTACCATTCAACACATGAATTTCTATTCAACGAATGAATTTCTATTCAGCACATGAATTCGGTTTCAACACATGAAAATAATTTCAACAAATGAAAATAATTCTAACACATGAATATTTCAGAAAATTTCGACAGCATAACGGCAGGGTAGTTAAATCCGGGACCGTCCCTAGTACGACTCCTCGCTCTACCTTAAAACCTCACGGTTTTTGACAATGGGGATTTCATCCATCTAATTCGCACGCAGGCGAGCATGTTTTCATTCATTTTCACAATCTATTCTAATTTTGTTTTCAACCACAGATGGGTGTTTTTCAATCACAGTCAATCATTCTCAACCACAAACAATTCTATAAACCATTCGCATTATTCACCAAATTTCACATCAACCAAATAATCCAAACAATATCACAACTAATAAATATCGTCCATGGTCTGTGGACGAGGGGAGTGTGTGTGTGTGTGTATATATAAATATATATTCGTATATAAATATATTTCAATTCATTTCAATGTCATTTCATCGCATATATAATTTTTACAATGCATATATAACTTATACATCGAACATACGACTTATACAACGCTTATACATGAGGTGTACAACGCTTATATAACTCATACATCGACTATATAATTTATGCATCGTTGTTTTCTATATCGTTTATAAATTAGAAATCTCACATTGGGTTCAACTCCACCAAAAATAGCAGAAGGCTCAGAAAAATATGCGGTCTCTTCTAAAATGTAGAAGACATCCTCACGGTCCCGGTGTCTCTTATTTCACTGGATTTCGATCACATACGAAAAAGTTACGATTTTTATATGAAAATCAAGTTTTGCGACAGTTTTAAACTGTGGAAATTAGTTCAGAAGAGTTAACTCGTACCTTTCAGCTAGGGGTTCGAACCTAGGTCTTCGAATTGCGTGAAATACGAGGCACTTCGTCGAGATCGGGTCACGCAGCGTCGAGGGGGGAGGTTGGCCGCACCTGGTGCCGGTGGCGGGGTCCACTTCGGTGGCGGAATCTGGCTGTGGCGGCTGTCCAAAGGCTGCGCCTTCTCGAAGGTGATTCGGCCTCCACGCTCAACAATAAACGATGCTCTTCACATGAATTTGAAGAGGGGATAAGCTTCAAAATGGATCCAAGAGCGCTCGATTTCACTGAGAAACAGAGGAGAAATCAAGGGGGAAGTTTTGAATAACTTCCGCCGTTCGACTGTGAGGAGGAGCGGATTTCGGAGGTCAACGCGGGGAGAGAGAGAGTGATTTGGCTGAACGTGATTGGCCAGGATTTTATATTTAATTTTTAATTTAATTAATTCCAAAAATGCCCTTTTCTCCCACGAACTCCAATTCAAGCCCAATGACTGTCGTCCCCAGCTAAATACCCCCATTCTGAACACAATGGGATATGTTTCGAAGGCCTGTTCAACTGTTTCAGTTAGTTTTTTTTTAATTAAAATATAAAACATTCAATATTTAATTTGAACGAACATTTCAATTTGCCGGGGCCCCATACTGATTCTAAAAATTCCCAAAAAATAAATCTAGCTATGCTTTGACGATACAGTCCCAACAAAACTAGTTTCGTCGAATTCTGAGACCGTTTGAAAAATGGTCATTTTCTGGTCGATACAATTTGACTATAATTGACCAAAACACATTTTCCTTCACCACGCTCACATATTAACTTCAAAAATTATGAAATTTGAAATTTAGCAATAATTTCATATCCCGGATCCAACAAAAATTGTTTCGTCGAATTTCGAGGTTGTTTGCAAAATGGCCATTTTCACGGGCTATATAAACTCTATAGCGACCTTTCTGAAAATTCATTTGGCCATAACTTTTGCTTCCCGCTATGAAACTTCAATTTTTCAGATTCGTTAGAAAGATATTCACTAACAGATTTAAATATTTTTTGTTTCACTAAAATCCGTTTTAATTTGCACCTGGTACAGTCAGTCAAAGTTTGAATTCAAAATTTGAAACTACTACGCCATTTCAGGCCTTGTTTATAATTAGAATTAATTATATTTATTTTCAAACATCGATTCAAACTACTTTTCGTCATTATTATTTAAAATATTTATTTTAAATACTTAAAATTCACTAAAATAGCCAATTTAAAAAATTTAAACTGGTTCAAATTTTCGGGTTGTTACAGGAAATTGGATTTCCGTCATGAACCAAGGCAAGGGATCGTCCTTACAGCTTCGAGACGCTCTAGCCCTACCCTTAGGATCAGAGTTCGAGTGACCCTTGGATCGTCAGGGCTGGTCCACTCGATGTGGATTAAAATGCCTGAACACTACGTTTCCCCGCCCTATGGGGCATCAATCTGGTCTGTATAAAGACCATACCACCCATCGGCCCCGCAGTGCCGATATATCCGAGGTGCCTCGATATCCATCATCCACATAAGTAAAACGTTTGGGCATGCAAAACCCAGACACCATGCCTAGCTAGAAGGAAACGCATGTCCTCCCTGATGTCCTCTCCCCTTTCTGGTTCACACCAGGGTGCGAGGTTCGCGGATTAACGCTACACACAAAGCTATGCTATATTAAAGTTGTGCTTTGATTATCAACCACAAGACTCTACTTTTCAACAGAAGCCTTGATCATTTGCATCTCATCATGCCACGCTGGCAATTCACGCCATGTAACCGATGTTTATCAATCACACAGAATAAAATCCGATGTCAGACACACATCGATTTACAAGTTCGTTTTGGGTCTGAACGAAACCGAAGGCACCTTATTCCTCGTCCCGTATGTCCAATACAGGAGAGAGGTCCTCGCATATCCGGTCAATCTCCAAGTATGTCTGGACGATCACCACTTATTACCTCGTCTTGGGTGTACAGCCCAATCAAGACATAAGTAATCATCCAAATGATGTGAAGACCTCAGGTCTTTAATCACCGTCTTCATCGTCGACATATCGTTGAATCAGTTATTCAGAATGGGATAAACCCGGTCTTTCTGAATAACTCGCGTATATAATAAACAAGTGCTATAAAAACATGACATACGCCCCACTCCAATCCAAAATATTCGTTTAATTAAATATTCATATCCTTTGGGAAAGGTTCCCATTAATTTTGTCAAAGATAAATTCTTTTAATTTATTCTTTAATCTTCCTTTGGATATCAATTCAAACCAAATTAAGGTTTAATTTCCAAAAAATCATTACTTAATGATTATTCAAAGTTAAGAAATTAATCTTATCTCTAACTGGGTTAAAGAACTAATGTCATTTAAAACACAGCTCACGATAAACCAAAAAGCGCATTCCATTAACAATGGAATCTTCACGGAAAACAGATCAATATATGTATATATATATATATATAATCGATATAAACTTCCATACCCAACCGACAATATAAATGGAATAATGGCAAAGCCTTTTAAATTCCATATATAGTAACAGTCTTCCTCCATAGAAGTTCATTTCGATTATTATCAAATCGAATTCCATTCAATTCCAATTTAATATATATTAAATTGGAAAATTTATTTTGGAAAATCTCCATGAATTCTTAATAAAAAGATTTATAAGTTCCAAATCTCATTTCACTGTAAATAGGGTTAAAGAACGAATGTCGTTAAAAATACAGTTCATAATAAACTCAATTCACATTCCATTTCAAATCAAATTAAATGTTAATTAATTAGTAATTCTTCTCTACATCTTAATTAAAAGATTTAATCTTCTCACACGTGGTTTAAGAACAGCTTTACCGAAGACCTCATCCCATCAGTCTCTAACTATAAATTAGTAAGAGAACAATTCCCTAAGTATTAATCCCAAAGGTCGAAACCAACATCAGATCAATACCTAGGAAACCATTCAACTTAGCTATTCTCTAGTTAGTTTATAATTTTCTTAACTCCATTGGGTTTAAGAACAATATTATTAAAGATACCATTCCCGACAAACCCAAAATTTCATTCCATTGTTAATCGGGTTAAAGAACAAGTGTTATTTAAAACACCGTCCACGATAAACCCAAAAACCAATTTCAATTTAATTCCAATTAAATGTTAATTAATTGGTAAACTTCATTAAATCTTAATAAAAAGATTTATATCTTTCCTCAACTGGGTTTAAGAACAGTGTTAATGAAGAAACCGTTCACGACAAACCCAAAATCCAATTTGATATTAAATATAAGGCATTGGATAGAAAATATATCGGCTTATATTCAGTATCAAATTCTAAAACCAACAAATATCGTATTGGGAATAACGATATATATATCTTCCAAATTCCTCCACAATGTCCGTATAATCACGGAATCCAATATCGAAATATTTCGAAGATAATTTCGATTCAAATCCATTCCAATTCATATATTGGAAATTCTGTTATTTTTAAAACCATTTCAAATCCAATTTATTTATTTAAAATTATTGTATTATAATTCTAGTTCATAACTAGTTCATTTCGATAAAAATATTTTTATCTTTTCAAATATGAAATTTTTCATCCCAATTTTTTCCAAATCATTTATTATGATTTTACACAAATTATTAATGTTTTTAATAATTTTATCAAGGCCCATACAGTCGATTTCCATAAACGGCCATCGAACTGCATTTACAACGACCTTTTCCAAATTTGATTTGGACATAATTCCAAATCCAACCGTTATATTTCAAATTTCTTGTATTCGCTAGAAAGCTCTTTTCGATACGAACCCAATGGTTCAAGTTTTAGGAGAATCCGACGGTCGGATCTCCTGTAATGTCAATTCGAAGTCAATAGTCGAAATTCGCGAACGGCCGCAGTGCGGCGCGTTCTATTCAAGCCATTAAATAAACATAATATATATATTTCATCAGTTTCCATTTAAAACGTATTTTATAAATCGTTTTCAAAACAATTTCAACTTCATATTCAATTTCAAATCAAAATTGAATATTCCATATCATTAATATATAAATGATAATATTTTCAAAACATTAGATTTTGAAATCACTTCATTTTTGATATTCATTATAAAAATTAAAAATATCGATATAAATATTGTTCACGTCAAAATGGCGTTAGTTTAATCAATACGGCTTTATATATTTAAATATTTTCGTGCCCATCCCAAATAGGACATCAAAATCAGATTTTTAATCCTGCACTGAATATTATTTTAAAATATTAGCTATTTTAAAATATTCGTTATTTTAAAATATTTGTTATTTTTGAATTGGAATCAGACACAATCAATTACCATATAATTTTATTTATATGGATTTCATACAGCACATGTACATAACAATAATGATCCACAATCAATCATCATCCAAAGTGTAATTTACAACTGTATAAGCGTTAAAAATAAATAATTAATGCTCATCACAACCTGTAAACCCATCGATTGACATACCACTAATTATTGGGATCAGTGTATGTCAAATATCATCCCAATACCCGTGTGGGGTTTTCAAACAACAAATACTGGTTATTATTTGTGCAGTTGGGCGATGTGTAAAATTTATCATCCCAATCAGTATCAGATAAATGGGTGTACATAAACAAATTGTCTGATTTGTATATGAATATTTATTTCAACGCATCACTATTTTATACAGTTCATATATACAATAAAAATGTAATTTTTATTATTCAAATATTTTATTCAACACATGAATATCTTATTTAATTCATATATACAATAAAAATGTGATTTTTATTGTTCAAATATTTTATTTAACACATGAATATTTTATACAATTCATATATACAATCACGATCAATTTCCACAACACAATACAATCAAACAAGTCGTCCATGGTCTGTGGATGACGGTGTTAGGAGCTACTAAGCCCTGTCTGCAACCTAGTATATATTTAACTGTAAAAAATTTGAGTGAGAAGGAGTTCTCACTTTTGGTTTCCACTCTGCCAGTTTTAATTCCTGAATTTCTGTTCTGTTTGGATTTGAATTTGTCTGAAATTCAAACATGCTCCAAATTGGACCCGGTTGGTCTTGTTGTGAAGCTCTCGGCCCCACAATCGCAACGGATCCAGTTTCGCGCGATTTGGACCTTGTACGAGAAAGATATGGATTATAATGCATTAATTACATTTTGAACTAATTGAAATAAAATTAACCATTCAATAACGTTTAAACAACGTTTAAAATCGTTACCATTTCCATTAATCTCATTTCCCCTTCCTGGAAAACCTCAACCTCGCTCAAAACCCATCCACCCCGTCGCTCGCCCATCCACGTTGCCGGTCCTCGATCAACCACAACCACCGTGTAGCCCTCCACGTCAACTTCCTGCGCCTCCCCCTTCTGACACATCGCACGCCCCCACGCATTGATAAACGCGCATGAACCCCATGACTTTGGAGCTAAAATCCGAACCTAATTCCCCACGAAATCATATCAAACCCGTATGGATTTGAAGTTCGATCGAGTCTCTTTCATTTTCATTTGCTATGTTTTCAGAAATATTGCGTGGATCAAGAGTATTGAAAGGAGAAAGAATTGAAGAACACGGGCCTTCGATTTCATCAGGTGGCGGCTAGGGTTTTCTGAAATGTTTTGGGGGGGTTTAAAGAAAAATAATTTTAATTTCATTATTATTTTAATTCGTAAAAAGGTGATTTTGCATTCTAACTCCACAACAAACCCAGCGACTGTCGCCCCTACCTAAATACTCTCATTCTGGACACAATGGAATATGTTTCGTAAGCCAATTCGACTGTTACGGCCAGTTTTCGTTGAAATTAAAATATAAATCTATATATTGAATTTGAACGCGCATTTTGATTTATCGGGGCCACAAACTGACTCCAAAAATTCCCAAAAAATAAATCTAGCTATGTTTCGATGATACGGTCCTAACAAAACTAATTTCATCGAATTTTGAGGCCATTTGAAAAATGGCCATTTTCTAGTCGATCCAAATTGACAAAACACGTTTTCTTTTGCCACGCTCCCAAAAATTATGAATTTCCGAATCTAGCAATAATTTGACGTTCCGGATCAAACAGAAGTGGTTTCATTGAAAATGGAGATCGTTTGCAAAATGGCTATTTTTAAGGGCTATATTTATTCCATAGCGACTATTCTGAATATTCAACTAGCTATAACTTTTTATTCCCGCTATGAAATTTCAGTTTTTCAGGTCCGTTGGAAAGATATTTTAAATAGATTTAAATATTTCTTTTTTTTCTAAAATCCGATTTATTTTGAATCCTGTACATTCAGTTAAAGTTTGGAATCGAATTTTCAAACTACCGCGCCATTTCCAATTCCTTTTATAATTAAAATAAATATTTATATTCTAGTTTCGATTTAAATAAATTTATATGTTCTAATTCTATTCAAAATAAATTTCTAGTCGTTATTATTTAAAATAATTCATTTTAAATAATCAAATTTCATTAAAATTGTCAAAATAAAAATTTTAAATTGGTTTTGATTTTCCGGGTTGTTACACTACAACTGCTGCCACACTTCACAGTACTGATTACACTGTGCCACATAACTCCCCACTAACACCAACGCTGCAAAAATCACTGATACAAAGTTTACTACTCTAAACTCTACAATCACTTCATTTGTAATTAAAACAACTAATTATCTCCTTCTTCTTCAGTTAATTTCCATTGATTTAGTCACCAACTTCACTCGTCTCATTTCCATTGAAAACTTATCTCTGCCCATATTCAAATCCAACGTTTTCTGCACAGTTATGCTTACGATAAATATATTTTTTTTCTAGACTTTTGCTTTACCAAAACATGGTAACCCCTAAAGCTTTCTCTACAGTATAGTCACTCATCTATTTCACAGTTCGAAACACCATGTCTTCATTTATTCACGTGATGCTACAGTCCTTAAATTCTTGATTAGCATCTTCTTCTCCAGAAAATCACGATACCCATTCTCCATACCTTTGTTCCACTAATACTACTTATCACAAACCAAAATCACCCCTCAATTTCTCGCCATTATCTCTTCCCTTCCATCACCGTGATATGCCACTCGCCTTCCCTCACACACTCGCATCGTTTAGCATCATTCGTACAGGGACATTGGAGATCGAACCTCTTTCCTCTAGCTTTTTCCAATAACAACTTCACGCTACCAAAAACAACATATCGACCTCCAAACCCTGGCAAATGTGGCAACACACCACCAGGACCCCTTCGCCCTCACTCGCACTGACCAGATCCCTTGTGTGTTGCTACAGTATAAGTAGCGAATGATATTATCACAGTAGACCAAAAAAAATTCAAAATAAAACCTCCTTAATGTCCTGACTACAACAACAATCTCTGATTCAAGAATTAGCGCTTCAATCCTTCCAATTTCCGAACCGTAACGCTATTGTCCTAAAAGTCGCAGCATGGAAAATTCCAATCGAACTGGATGAAGTTGGTATGATGGCAAAGCTTAGTCCCATATGAATGTAATGGATGTGAAATCACTAGTTTTCACTGAGATTTTGCTTTTGTACTGATTTCTGAAGAGGTTGATTTTTCATGTTGAAATGAGAATGGAAGCCGCAGAAGGATTGAGGAACGAGATATTGAATGAAATGGGGGGTTTGAGTGTTAATTTATAGAGTGATAGAATAATATTTTATGGAGATTTTTCCTTTCTTTCCTGGAAGAGTGAAATTTGCAAAATGAGCGAAGGAGAATCCAGAATATATAAAGCAAAGTGGCTTCCTGCAGACAATTTAATATGGCTTCACTAGGAAGGAATTGTGTGGCTTCCAATAGAAGCTTCACAGTTATTTTATTATTTTTTTGCAAGTACCAAAATTTCGACCAAAGAGAACATCACTGAGCACATATTTTAATGATACATTGGACATGTTGGTTTTGGCACTAGGGAAACCATAGGTTACTTGTGTTATAAGTGATAAATTGCCTGTAGATGGATGGATAATTCTAAAGTTTTGTTGTTGAGGAACGACATATTCAGAAGGATGAAATCATTAATTAATTTATAATAAGAAATGTGTAATACATGTTAATTGAACAAATGTTTTATTTTCGCATTTGGTATCGTTAGTTATGTTAGTTTGTATATTTGGAAACCATAGAATGTATATATTCCACATAGTTTACCTTCTATAGACACCTATCTATTGAAGGTAGAAATATCACACAAACCAATCAATATTCAATGCAGATATAACTCCAATCGTTGTCCGTGTGCGAAGCATGGGCCATTCACCCATATATATTTATTAAAGTTATCGCGGTACCGACTATGCAGAAATTTCGTTTATTAACGACTACTACGGGCAAAAATAGGAATATCGTCAGGTCGAATAATGCGCTACAATCTCAGAAGTATAATAAAATAAACTATTTAAATTATATTATAAATTATACGTTGAAAATTCGTTTTAATTCATAAATTCCATATAAATATCCATTTATATTTCTAATACAACATTTAAAACAATTTAAATGTTCAAAATTAAATGGCTAAAAATCCGGGTCGTTACACGAAAACCCTCCTTCCCCTTTTGCAATTTTAGACCAAAAATTGAAAATATTCCTTCGACATTCAGTTTAATTGCCTCCTCTTCTTCCTGTCGTCCTACTATCGGTAAGTATTCTTAACTTTATGTGACTAAAGTTGATAATTTTTGAAATTTAGGGTTTTACAGGTGTTGGGATTTCAACTCTATTCCTAACTTAGGTGAAATGTATGTGAATTGTAGTTCCTATGGCCTACAAGTTAGTGGTTTCATGAACAAATTTATGATTAAGGGTTTCGTTTGTGTTTGTATTTTGTTACATTGGTGAATAAAGTTACATTTATGCATGTTTAGTATGTGTATGTGTATGTAAATGTATATGTTTATGTTTGTTTTTAGTATGAGATAGAGGATAATGCGGCCTAAAGTATTGTGAAAATAGCGCTAATACTCGGTTGTGAAATGAGATTGTTGAATCTTGGTTGTGTATTATATGCGCTAATACTGGAATGTGATATTTGATAAGTATATATATGTGGCATTTGGAAAGACTTTGTGTCAGCGAGTTGTGTAATTGCTTGTTGATTAATGGACTAATGTGTGCATCTTAACTGTTTATAGAATATGAAGAGATGGAGCCCGAACTAGTCGATCCAGATGTCCTTTACTTGCAGGCAGATCATAAGACTAGTAAAAATGAAGTGATGGCAGTAACAATATTTGATTTATTTTTTACGAATTATGTTTTTGTTGAAGTTCGTCTATTGGCTTATATAAAATTAAATTTGTTGTAGATGGAGTCTGTTGACCCAGACGGAACTATTGACCATATGTCAACTCTAAAGCAAGTTACGTCCAATCATCCAGGGGTTTTGGCATTGTTAGATAGAGCCAGATTTGGAGGTGCATAAGGTTGGGTATGCACAACTTGATCGAAACTTTATCACTGTCTTGCTTGATAGGAGCAGACCGGAGACGTCCACATTCCACCTACAAGTTGGTGAGATGACGATAACGCTAAAGGATGTGGCCGTATTATTTGGGTTTCCAATAAACAGAGAGGCGGTTCTTAGAGTTCCTCGTTTATAGAATTACAAGATAATGCTTGAGAATTTGGTTGGCATGAGTCCTCTTGATGATGTTTGATCTGGGAATGAGAACAATTTGAGTAGTTGGTATCATTCTCAATTGGAGGGTGATATTCCGGCGAATGCAAATCTAGTAAAATTCGGCAATGAGCTTGTGCCATCAAGTTGCACATTATTACTCAGTGTATGTTCTGTGATAGTTCAAAATATAAAGTGGTGCTTCATCGGCTCCCAGTGTGTAGAACATATGCTTGGGGAGCGGCGGTTCTAGCTACTACATATTCAGAGTTCAGTAGGACAACTTTGGGGCAACAAAAGGAGACGGGTGGATGCTTGAATCTCATTCAGGTAGTAATGAAAATGATTGTAGAAGTAAATGTATGAGAATGATTGAAAAAACAACACATTATAATTTTGGAGCTTTGGTTTTGGACCTTCCTTCCAGACGGTCGTGTATTCATGAAGAGACCGGTAGTGGAAAACACGAAGCCGTATTCAACAAGGTACATATATAATTATTGTTTTTGTTTGATTAACATTTGCAATCACGGTGATTTGTAAACACCTTTGTGTACATGCAGGTGGGTCAGACCCAAAAATACCAAAAAGGCTCCTAGACGCATTTTATTGTTCTATAAGAATGAATTGGATATTCTTTCCGCTGATCCAGTGACGTGGAATCCTTATAGTAAAGAAGACCTCAAGGCGCTACACGCACTGTGCACCCAGTCAAGATGGCTATGGAGAGCCATATTGCTTTTGTTTTCATTGACAAACTGTGCATACCATCTTCCGGATAGAGTCATGAGGCAGTTTTGATTATGTCAGCATCTTCTGCAGTCCCCTCCTCCGTATCAAGTTAAAGTAGACGATGAGATGTATGACTCCAAGCTTGATTGTGGGACAATCGTCATGATTATGAGGAACAAGAATGTGAGTCAGTGCTAACCAAGCAGGAGTACATGACATGGTACGGAAACATAACACGTCGGTTCAGGGTGCCAAGACCACCTGCACATCCTCGTACATTTCCCACTTCGTACGAACCTGGAGCTCCTCTTGAAAGGAATGAGGTATGTTTTCAATTTTTAGGTTATATATGACTTCCAAATGTTATAAGTTATGGTATTTATTGACAAGCGGATGGTGTTTACCACACACTTGAGTTAGTGGATGAGTTGGAGCAAGAAATTCTGGAGAAAAACAATGAGAAGTGCTTGTCAATCAAATAAATTCTACGCTTTTGCTTGTCCTAGAACAAAGAGGATAGAACACAACCTCTTTCACCTCCTCCGGCGCCAAGTGCTCAAATGGATGGTCTTTAGAAATCTCGGCGTCCTCGATAAGGGAAGAAGATAGTAATTCGCAGGAGAGGAAAGATGGATGCGTCAAGTGAGTCATCTTCGCAGCATTCCGTGTTGGTCGGTCCTTCGCACCCACCACCATAGCAAGTAGAGGAGGGCATCCAGGAAGAAGACGAGGAAGAAGAGGTGTCAACACTGGAGGATTTTAGACTTAAGCCAAGGCGAAATAAGAAAACACCTCGAATTTTAAACGAATTGAGGTGATTAGTTGATTTTACACTTGTACCGAACAATTTGCTACCATTTTATCCTTGTAATGATTCCATACGATGAATTGGGTTAGTTGGATGTTTGTTATTGTTTTATTGGTGTAAAAGGAAGTTCAAATGTTTTGTGTCGACCCTTATGGTTGTTATGTAATTTGAATACCACATTGTTTTGTTGGGTATGTATTTTGGATATGATTACATTTTGTTATTCGATATGTATTTGTCATGTATGCCAAATTGTATATGTAGATAACATAGTCGTTTTGTAGTTTGACATGTTATTGTATTGTGTGTGGCGGACTAAATTTGCTCACTGCCTCTTTGTGAGGCAGTGAGTAACTAACAGAGCGTTATCTCAGATGACACTTTATTGCATGATCCGAAATAACACTAATAGAAATGCACACAGCCTCAATGGGGACAGTGAGCTCTCATAGGAGCGTTATCTAAGATAACGACTTTGTTAAAAATGGTAAAAATGAGCTCGTGATATTCTGGGTGACACTTTTGAAAAAAAAGTGGTCTATTTTATTATTTTTGAAAGTGGCATATTTTTGTTATAAGTTTACAAAATCATTCAAAACAAGAAAATTTTCCTTCTTAAAATAATAATAAAAATATTGATAATTGATTAAAGATCCTTTAAAATGACAAAGAAACTTTTATATTTCAAATCATGATTTTTAAGAAATTTTTCAAATTTTATTTGAAATCAAAACAATTTAAAACCATCAAAATCTTCGAATATACCGATATTTAAATTTAAGTAAAATTTAAATTCAAAATATCTTCAAAACTGAGATAATCCTTTATCCTATAATATGCTACAAAATCCATCATCAAACTTTTAAATTCAAACATCGGTTATTGCAAATTTAGCAGCGAACACTAATGAAGAATGCTGCAAATTGAAACGACAAAACAGAAATCTTGTTTTTAGCCAACTTTGACGATATGTTCAGCATATCAAAACCATCCAGAATTTAATGAAATTCTGCAGTAATAACATTAATGTATGTACAAAAACATACCAAAATTTGACGTCATTTTGCTGTGGAACGAAGAAGATACACATTTTCAAAAATGGAACTTTTTAGACATAAAATGAACTATGCTAAAATTCTAGTTTCTAATAGACTTTGAAGATTTGTTTAGCATATCAAAACTACCCAGAAATTAATTAAATTTTTGTTTTAATAAACTTCAGTATATGTGCAACAACGTGTTAAAATTTTTCGCTTTGAAACGAAGAAGATACACATATTCAAAAATGACACTTTTTGTATATGAAATGAACTGTGCTAAAAATCTAGTTTTTATTCAACTTTGAAGATTTGTTTAGCATATCAAAAGCACTCAGATGATCTAATAAACTTTAGTAAATGTTAAAATTTGATAGCATTTCGCTTTGAAACGAAGAAGATACACATTTTCAAAATGACACTTTTTAGACATAAAATGAACTATGCTAAAAATCTAGTTTTTAGTCAACTTTGAAGATTTTCTTAGCATATCAAAACTTCTCAGAAATAAATGAAATTTTGTTGTAATAAACTTCAGCACATGGACTATAACATACTAAAATTTTGGAACAATTCACTGAAAATTGAAAAAGTTATGATTTCAAACATAGCACTTTTGAGCGAACAAAATAGAAAAAGATTTTTAGCTGATTTGAACCTACGATTTTCCATGCCAAAACAATCCATAATTCAATGAAAATTTGCAAAAATGTAATATAGCATGAATGTTACAACATATCAAAACTTGGGAGTAATTCCCTATGAATTGAAGAAGTTACGATGGCTCAAAATTGAGCCTTCGCTGTGTTTGCATAGCTAAAACAACAAGATGATAAACTACACTCTCTATAGACTAACACAACAGAGCACAAAACCATTACTGGGATTAGAACGCGTGAGTTACACTCACCTTGATTACCAAAAAGAATTACCATGAATTTGACAATGAATGAAGCTTTCATCCTACCCAAATCTTGAAGCAATGGGGAAAATGGCACGCAACTAAATTCAAGCCAATTCAATCAAAACATGTTGATTTTTGTCCCTGCATTTTCAGCCCAGATCTAATCCAAAAATTGCTTGATGAAGGAAAGTGTTTGCTGCCTCAAAACTGAACCAAATGCCCCGAAAATTGGAGAAGAGGTGCTAGAATATGTTATTAAGAACATACATGAATTTAAGAATTTTTGGAATTTTATTGGATTTTTTATGATTTTTATACCAGCTAGGGTTTTTGACCATTTTCCTCATTTTGGGGTCTTTTTTTCTTTTTGTGGAGGAAAAATGAGAAGGAGTACGTACACAAGATGGGAAGAGACCAGAAACTTCTTTTGTGGGCTAATGGATCTTAATCAAAACTAGATGGCCCATTTCCAATAATTAATCAACAATTTTAGTTATCATGTGTTCATGTTTTACTAATTTATGCACAATTTTCACATATTAACATCTTCAAACATGAAACAAATTGCATTCTGTCTATTTTTGCAAAAGAATACTTTAACAACAACAAAATTTTATTTTCAATATTTAAAAATAAATTTTAAATTCTAAATCCTTTATTTAAACAATATTGTCATTTAGGGCCAAAAATCACAAATTTTGATATATTTTCATCATATAAAAATTATTGTCTACTTTCAAAAATTATACAGAAGTGTTTTAACACTTTTAAAATACTAAAATATCATTTTTGACATAATATTACATCTTTAAAATTTATTTATTTCTCATTTGCCCTTTTACTTTTCAATATGCCATTATTTGATTAAAAAATAAATATTATCAGTTTGACTCAAATTAATTGTCATCTATGTTTACTCCCATTCCAAATCACCAATAAAGTATTTGAAACTTTATTGCTCCAAAAACTTCTTTGATTTATTAGTTATTCCCCAAATGAACATTCAAAAATCGCATTTATTGCCAATTACTATATCAAATTATAACCATTGTTGTTATTTAATATAATAGGTAATCACTAGAAATCAGATTGTTACAAACCCCTTCAAGGGAGCTACCCAAATCCAAGGCATCGGTAGTTATCCTTTCGATGTGAAGATTGTCGGTCTTTCACCGTCTTCATTATCTTCGACTTTTAATCGCTGTTTGATTATTTGAAATGGGGTTAAACCCGGTCTTTTCAAATAATCCTCGCATAAACAAATCAAATCCAGTTAAGTTATTTGGCTTTCATCATTCCATTCTTACCCTTATTTAAAAGGGTTACTTAAGAATTTAATTTAAATCAGGAACTAAATTTCTTATTACTAATTTTTTCTCACGTCAATTATATAAGCATTTACACACAATTTGCCAAATTCAACTTAACCACTTTTTGACCATTCAAAACCATGTGAAATTGGTTTATACTTATCCCAAATCATTTATAATTTTCTATAATGATCTTTCTTTATTTATATATATAGTCTATTTCAGTTAAACGACGTTTTAGGTCATCTTGTTTCATTTGCGTTGTTTTCCTTCAACTCTAAATTAAACATTTTTTAAGATCTAACCATCGGATCTTTACTTTATTATCGTTAGAAAGATCTTTTCGAAGCGAATCCAACGGTTCTAATTTCAGGAAAATCCGCAGGCCGGATCTCCCGGTATACTCGTTTAAAATTACGAGTCGAAAACGCAAACTACCGCGACACGATACGTTTAATTTAATTAGTATTCGACGAATATAAATATTATACGAAAAACGACTTCCAAACTTTTTATTTTATCAAATATTTAGCTAATGCCTTAAATTTTCGGAAAAAAAATCGCCATATCCTCCTTTGTATGGAATGCTCAGAAAAATCACAACTGGCCTTAAAAGGCTCCAATAAATCACCATATATTCATACAATAAGTGCACATTGGGGGATGTGTAAAAATAAATCATCCCAATGCCCATATGGGATTTAGAAATCATTATGAACAACCATTATGACATATATATATATATATATATATATATATATATATATATATATATATATATATATATAACAAGAGAGATGTGTATATTTTTGGCATCTCAAGACCCGTGGGGGTTTGTTATTAATTCGTTCTGTTTATTTTAGTCCATGTCATGTCTTCTATCCAGTGCATATCTGCGAATCATTATCCCATTTACCTAATCTTCGGTCATTCAGTTCTCGCAGTATAGCATCCACAATTACATGCTATATAGTTCACAACATATAAGCATCAAGCAGCTACATGCTTATATGGGTATGCCATGTCTTGCTATGCAGTGTAGTCCAACATATGTTTACTATCCTATGGCATATGTTCAATTCTTCCAAGAAACCAGCACAATGCATCCAAGTCACACACAATAGTAGTAAATAAATACATAACTCATCTAATGCCATTCAACATGCAATATATTTAAATAAACTGGGTGTGCAGTTCAAGTATTAAACATGGAAACATAGCATATAACTGATAAAAATGATATTTTTATCTAAACAATCAATGTTTAACCTAGAAATAAACTTATGATATCAATGATAAACATGATTAAATATTTCTAATCAACAATTAGCAGTCATATTAACACCACACTAGTACGCAAATTCTAGTTTCGCGCAAACGCAAATAATCACTTGCATATTGATTAAAAATCATATTTTTATATCACATCGTTAAATAACATCTTAATACATTATTATTATTATTCCATATACATCGTATAACTTTGTGGTTAATTTTATTATTAACTATCATCAATTAATGCTCAATCGTTAATTTTATTTAACCGATTCAATTTACAATTTTATGTTATCGATATAGTTTTATCTATACAATTCTCGTATCCAATATACATTGCATATAATAGTTAAAAATAATACTTTTAACTAACAAAAATTATTTCATTGCTTAATAAATTTTATTTATTAACTAACACTAATTATTAAACTTAACAGTTAACTTTCATACAATTTATTTTATGATCTACCCCTTTTAATTGTGAGTTTAGATTTCTCACCAAGATTTCCACTCCACTAAACTTTTATGTAGAGGAATGTTACCTTTCCGGGCTTCCACGCGGCTTTCTGTAGGTCCACGGAGCTCCAGCAACTCACTACTACACCAGTATACGTGTATATTAGTAAATCTGAGTGTTTGAGGCGAAACAGGAGAGTTTTAGAGGGTGTTTGGAGGCACGACAGTGCTCCACTGTCCAGGGGCTTGCAACGAAGGGGAAAATGCCTAGTGGTGCATAGGAGGTGGCTAAGGGGTGTAAGGAGATGGTATGAAGTGAAAAAGGGGAGAAAGGAAGGGTTTATAAGCAAAAAAGAGAAGGAGTAGGGAAGGGGAGGCACGACAAGGAGGAGGAGAGAGGGGAGGCACAACAAGGAGGAAGCGGAGGGAAAGAGAGGTGGGGGAGGGTGGCAAGGGAGGCGGGTTATGTAACACCCCACGCCCGCTATGGTCACTCACTGAGGGAATGCCATAGCATCGGTGGAGTATTTTAGTGAATATAGAACAGAAAAATTACAACAAGACGGATATAAATAGTACTTGAAATTTTAAAACATCATCTCATAACAGCGGAAATAAACATGTCTGGTTACATCATAAAACCACGATAAAAGTCAAGTACAATATCCATCAAAATAAAGAAGTACATAATCCCACTCTCTCATACAATAGCCAGAAAAGATAATTGGATAACTGGAGCTTTACATCTACCCAAGCTCCTAAAGACTGGAACAGCAATCCGATCAAGCTCTACTACTGCTAGGATCCACCGTAGGACCTGAGGGTTGGGAAAAAAGATAAAAACAACGGGGTCAGACATAAGTCTGAGTGAGTCCTATAACCCTAACAATACAACCATTAAAGTAATTAGGGTATGACATAAACAAGGTACGGTACCTCTGGGGATAATGACTACACTAAGTAGCCAACTAAACACAGGATATATTAAGACGACCGGAAAGACGCATTTATCCGCCCAAGGATAATTACTAGATTGCACCACCCCAGATCTACCCACCCAAGAATAATTCCTACACTGCACCACACCAGTTCTACCCACCCAAGGGTAATTCCTACTTAAAGGTTGATCCCACTAAGTGTACTTAGTAATTTTACCCAGTAGTTTCGTGTACCCCTACCTAGGTGCCGTCTGCCCCTATCTTTACTAGGTGTACCCACTACTCCCAAGCGATCGGCTCCCTACCGTAGATACCCGTGCTGGTCCCACGATTGGGGTGTATCATTCCCCTAAAGTGGCTACCAGATAATATCAATAGTGCACGGCTTTATATCTACACGATGCAACAACGACTTACCAACCAGCCCGGGTCCACACACGCATATGAAACCCGTTGGTCCCGCGTTGCCACCGCTAACCCGGTTTGGCCTCTTATAGTCAAGCCCAATATGCGTGTCCCGTCACTCGACCTGGGTCGAGCCCACAAAGATACGTTTGGGATATTGGTTGAAATGGGCCCCCACAAGCTACTACTTAAGCTTGTCATTTTATCTAGTGAATCCCACTTAACCTGTTAACCATGTCCACCTACATGTTACAAATTTTTGGTTAAGTCTTTCAATCATATTTTAATTGCCATTTAAGGCCCCCCCCCACAAGCTACTACTTAAGCTTGTTATTATATTTAAATTGCCACTTAAGGCACCCACTAGATTTCCGCATGCCACCCACAGCACTTACTTAACCCTTCACCCATGTTTTAATTTACATGTTCCACTTTGGTTAAGTACTCTAATCGTATTTTCACATGCCACCCATGGCACTTACTTAACCCTTTAATCATGTTTAATTACATGTTTCACTTTGGTTAAGTATTCTAATCGTATTTTTCATTGCCACCCGAGGCAACCCACTAGTCTCCTCATACCACCCAAGGCACCCACTTAACCCCTCATGTCCCACTACATGCTAATATGGTTAAGTGTTTCTTAATTCATTAATTAAGATCATGACCTCATAAAGACCTCTCACATTAGACCGTCTTTTATGACTGCTGGATATGCCGGTTGGTTCCGGGCAGACTTCTGTCATCAAAAGGGTCTAACCTCGTGTCTCTACTTTAATCATGTATTTACTTTAAGACTAAGACCTCTCACATTGGGCCAATCGTTTGTAGCCGCTGGATGGCCGGTCGGTTCCGGGCAGACTTCCGCTACAAAAGGGTCCAACCTCGTGTCTTAGTTGATTAATTACACCTAATTAATCACCCCCATATTAATTATCCCTAATTAATATCAAGTTTTCATAACATGGGTAGACCTAACTCAATAGGTAAATTCCCATGGGGTAGACCTAACTCAATAGGTAAATTCCCATTTATGCTTAATCATTTTATGGTATGCTTAATCATAACCATTTCACACCATTCATTTACATGTCTATTAACCCCATCGTTTCCCCCCCCCCCCCCCCCCCGCACTTATGCTAACACGACATATTTCCAAGAGAAGATTCTCTCACACTTAACATGGGTTTCACTTAGCACACAATAGCATTAACATGGGTTAAAAGGTGTCTACTTACATCATAATATTAACCCAACTAGCATTGCTAAATAACCCAACTTGCATGAACATACATATGTCATATCTAAAGGCAACTTGCATAAGTGTTCATAGGTTATACAAAGATGAACTTGCATGTGTCTTAAAGGTGTGAACTTGCACAACATGTTACATGTTAACTTGCATAACGTCATACACATAACTTGCATGATATCATAAACATAACTTGCATATCAACATACACATAACTTACATAACATCATGCATATAACTTGCATAATCTCATACACCTAACTTGCATATGAACTTGCACAACAACATGCACATAACTTACATAATATCATACACATACTTGCATAACATGTTGATCTTGTATATAAGCATACACATAACTTGCTTAACATGTTGAACTTGCATATATGACTTGCATCTTAAAAGAGGGTAAACATGCATAGCATATAAAGATGTTATCTCACATATGTATGCATCACATTTAAGAGGGTAAACTTGCATGTCATGATTTATGCATAATACCAAACACTTAGCATGCATAAAACCACCTACTTAGCATGCATAGAACCAATTTCTTATTATGCATAAACATACCACTTAACTTGCATAAACCCAAACACTTAGCATGCATAAAACCCAATACTTAACATGCATACAATCAAATACTTAGCATGCACAAAATCAAATACTTAGCATGCATAACACCAAATACATAGCATGCATAAAATCACATGCATAACTTGCATTTCATGTTACATATACTTGCATATGTTCTCACATATATTTTGCATAACATGTTACATATGCATAAATGTTCAACATAATATTTTACATCATGAAACATGGCAATAAACTTGCATATGGCATAAAACTTGCAATTCACATATCATACAACTTGCATAAACTCACTTATCCACAAACATAACCATGTCTTATCACATCCTACCATAATCAATTTAACAATTGATTATTAAAGCTATAGGAACTCACCAAAACCAAGATTAGCAAACTTATGAAGTGGAATTAGTGGCTTTAATTGAAGGAGATGTTGATTAGCTTGCAACCCTTCATTGATTTGTGGAGGCCATGCTCAAATTCCATTTTGCCATAGTTTAGTTACAAGACCTAATTATGAATGAATTAGGGTAGGGTTGGGGTCTTATTTATAGGATTAGGTGAGTGTTTTAGGCCCTTAGATTAACCCTAGGTTAGATTAGGACCCTTAGATTTAGGAAATCTCTAGAACCAGCCCACTAGGCCAGCACAAGGACCCAAACTGGTGCACCCAGTTTTACTGGGCGTCGCACCCCTGTCGACAGGCAAGTCGACAGGGCAGTCGACACCCCTGTCGACAGCCCTGTCGACAGCGCTGTCGACATGGCTAGGGCGGGAATTTTTCCCGCCTGGCCCCCACTGGCCCCAATTCAAAATCTGATTATTTAAATATTAAATTCTGTTTTTATCTTTGAATTTTCTGAAAACTTCTTTGGGCCATAACCGGGCCATACGGACTCCGATTCTCGAAAACTCGGACTCTATTTCGCGTATTTTTCCGAGACGAACGCAATGACGCAGCCCATTTCCCCCAATTCTCACGTCTGAGATTATTTATTCTGTAATTAGTGAAATTTTAGCATTAACCGAAATTCGGGGTGTTACATTCTCCCCTCCTTAAAGGATTTCGTCCCCGAAATCTCTAAGCTAAGGAGAATGCATATCCTACCATCCAAACAACCATCTACTCAATCCATCAAACACGGGTATCCATTGTCCTTAAAACAATTTCTAATGATGTATGAGCATATGCAAAGAGTGTGTGTATATGTTCCCTATCTAATGTATGAACATATGCAAACCATGATAGTGCCATGCATCCATTATGTATGCGAAAGAACCCTATCGACACATACAATATCTACATGAGTGCACAATCATTCACCAAAATGCATCATCCATATGATAACACAATCATTAGACATCCATAAATATAGCTTCCTACACACAATTTTATGCAATATGCAATATGAAGTGATTGAGCCGATCTAGTGCCTAGAGTGTGTGTATATGCATCCACGAGCAACCACTAGCAACCACTTGCATCCACATGCATCCATCAAACATAACATGTCTCAAACACATGTTTCAGCCATAGGTTTTTCCTATCTAAATGTCAAAGGTACTAACGAGAGGGCATACTAAGGATAAGATAAGCACAAGATATGCGATGAAGGAGAAGTAAAAGGACATACCCTCCGAAAGAAAAAGGGTACCTCGAACGCATCTTCGCTTCCGTCTCCTAGGTAGTGTCGCTCTCTTCATCTCCCCTTTGTACTTTGACTAGTTGAACCTCTCTGTTTCTCAACTTCCAAATCTCTGACCTAAGGATGCAAGCAGGAGCTCGTCGAATAATCGCATCACACTCTACTTCCACTTCTCTAAGCAAACTCGGCTCTACCACCTCTGTGGTCTTGTGTAGGCACTTCCTCCCATGGAATACATTCTGTACACCACTAAGTCTGTCGGGCAACTCCACCAATGGAAGATGCTCCTCCCATGTACCTCCAAAATCCAAGATATATAGCCCCACAAGGTCTTCTAAGATATGATTCACCCTCTTGGTCTGGCCGTCCGCCTGAGGATGGTATGTGGTATTCAAACACAACTGAGTCCCTATTGCCTCTTGCAAACTTTTCCAAAACTCTCTAGTGAAGATAGGATCTCGATCGCTCACCATACTGGACGGTACACCATGAAATCTTATAATCTCTCGAATATAAACTGAAGCTAGACATGGAATAGTCCTCTTGCTCTTCACGGGTATGAAATGGGCACACTTAGTAAGTCTATCTACTACAACCCAAATCCCCGTATTACCCTTCCTTGATTTTGGTAATCCTTCGAGACACTATCCCACTTCCTTAGCGGAACTTCCAATGGGTGAAGCAACTCACTTGGTCTCTTTTACACCGCTTTCACCAAGCATCTAGCGACATACTCGGCCATGTCTTTCTTCATACCGGCCCAGAAGAAAACTTGCTTCGTGTTTTGGTACTTCTTATCCCCACAGAGATGTATGGTCATCCTCGAACGGTGTGCATCATCAAGAATAACCTTCCTCAAACCCTCGTCTTGTGGTACTCAAAGTCTACCGTCTCTACGCAAGTACCCCCTATTGTCTAGGGTGTACCTACTCAAATGGCTGGACGACTCCCCCTCTTATGAGCTTCTCTATCAACTCAACCAACTGTGGGTCGTCCCTTTGGGCTTCCCCAATCCGCCCCGGAAGAGTAGGTCTAACCTCCAAGGATGCTAGCAAACCGGGTATATAATCAATGGGAGGTCTAAAGTCAATCATAGAAATAAACTCCAAGCTCCGTCGTTCAACGAACCACAACTCAAGAACAACCTTTTTCTACTTAAGGCGTCCGCTACCATGTTACCCTTACCGTGGGTGCACGCTATCTCAAACTCATAGGACGCTAAGAATCCTATTCACTTTTGCCGTCTTAAGACTATGCGCCTGAAGAGTCTCCAATACTTCCCTAAGATGTAGGGCAGGTTCTTCTCCACTCCTAGAGAAAATCTGGATATTCTCCCATGCAAAATCATCACAACTATCCATCTCTCACGCAGACCACCTTAGTCGAACTCGACATCCCCCAAATGCAAGCCCCAAAGGCCTAAACCAATATCAGACAAACACCCAAGGGATACCTCCTTCGAATTCAGACGACCTACGTGAGATGATACTAGTAAAAACGGCTAAATAATTAAGCCCTTGCCCAACTCTGGATGTCCTCGCCAGTCTCGCTCCCAAACCACCGTTTTCCCTTAACTGGCTTTGCTCATCCTATTGAGCACATACTAAAACTTATTTCACTCCTAGAAAAGACCAAGATGTCGTTTACAAAGACCATCACAAACTTATTCAGGTACTCCCTGAACACCCTTTTCATCATATGCGGGGGCGTTCGTCAAACCAAATGGCATCACTAGCCACTCATAAAAACCATCCGGAGTCCTAAAGGTAGTCTTCTCCATACTATCCTCAGTCACTCTCAACTGACGAAACCCTCATGGCTAAGTCCAACTGCGAAAATACTGAGGCGCTCCCTCACTGATCAAAGAGATCATCAATCCTTAACAATGGGTGTCTATTCTTCTTTGTGAGTTTATTTAGTTCTCTTTAACCTACACAAAGTCTGAGGGACCCATCTGCCTTTGTGGCAAAAACTACCGGAGCACCCCACTCCGATATACTTCGTCTTATGACCCCTTCTCAAGAAAATCGCCTACTCGCTTATGGAGTTCCCTCCCCTCACGAGGAGCCTTGTGGCACACTGGCCAAGATACTGGTTTGGCATCATCTACCAGATATATTCGGAAGTCAATCTCCCGCTCCGGAGGTAAGCCCTTCACCTCCTCCAAACACATCCGAGTATTCCCGGACCACTCTATAAATTGCAAACTCTCGACCGACGTGTCAAGCGATTCTAGATAACTTAGCATAACAGATTCTATGGGATTACAAGAGATCTCAAGAGTGTCACCCAAGCGGCCCATAAGCCTAACAATTCTCCCCTCAAAATCAAGAACGGCACCCCTACTGGATAACCAGTCCATGCCCACTAACCCATAGCCCGTGAAGCCCAACAAGCATCACATCTAAACCCAACGCTAAGTATAGAAACTTTCAAACCCAAACACATCATGGAGCCCTATTGGGTTTGAAACAACTAAGGGATCATCTACCAACTGGTGTCTCAGTGCAGTGACTCTACTAGTAATGATAAGATAAACGAACTCAATGCGTCAAAATCAAATAAAGTACGGACAGGATGATCGATCAGAAAAACTAGACTTTCAATAGAAGTAGTTCTACCTCTTTCCCGAATCGCGAGAGCCTGTACTTGCCCCCTAGCCTGGCCTGGTGCCACATGAGCTTGCACCTGTCCTCCTGAGGTAGACCCCGTCCTTTGCTCCTTCTTTGGTCAGTCTTTCATCAGATGCCCTGCTTCGCCACAGTGGAAGCAGCCAGTCTTAGTCTTCTTGCGACAATCTTTGTTTAGGTGGCCTAGTGTCCCACAATTGAAGCACCTCTTCTTTCCCTTGCCACCGTTGCCTTTCCCACCCTTGTTTTGCTGTTGCTGTTGAGGTCTCTTCTGATCTCCTTTCTTCTCGTGTGCTTTACTAGCATTGGGACCTTTCTCTTCCTCATGCATATTTTCTTCCGCTTTTGAGAGAAACTTTGCCTCAAACCTATGCCTGAAATCCACCCAAGAGTCAATCGGGCGTTCTCCATTAGTGACCTCCCACCAGAACGAGGCCTCTCCTTCCATTAACCAAGCGGCCAACCTGACTTTCTTTCCCTCTTCTACTTCCAAGATTTCCATCAATTCTTCCGTTTCATTAAGCCAATCCCTAGCTCCCACAAAAGGTTTTCCTCCCATAGCCTTAAACTTCCTACAAGTCATAGCAAAAGTATCCGCGCGAGGAGAAACGAGTGCAACGGGTGGAGGAGGAACATTTGCTGGACCTGCAGCGGCGGCCCTAGCCTCTAACAACCTCCTATACCATACTGGTACCGCTACACTATCCGGAAGATAAAGATCTTCAGCCATGCTGAGACGAAAAAGGGAAAGATTCAAAACGGAGAATTCGAGAGATAAAGATATGGCTATCGGGGATTATGCTTTTCTTTCAAAAACTTTTCTCTTAAAAGACATGTTTTTGAAAATATTTCTTCCAAAAATGTTTTTTAGAAAAATAGTTTTCTAAAACTTTTATCTGTTCTGGTAACCTTTGCTCTGATACCACGTGTAACACCCCACGCCCGCTATGGTCACTCACTGAGGGAATGCCATAGCATCGGTGGAGTATTTTAGTGAATATAGAACAGAAAAATTACAACAAGACGGATATAAATAGTACTTGAAATTTTAAAACATCATCTCATAACAGCGGAAATAAACATGTCTGGTTACATCATAAAACCACGATAAAAGTCAAGTACAATATCCATCAAAATAAAGAAGTACATAATCCCACTCTCTCATACAATAGCCAGAAAAGATAATTGGATAACTGGAGCTTTACATCTACCCAAGCTCCTAAAGACTGGAACAGCAATCCGATCAAGCTCTACTACTGCTAGGATCTACCGTAGGACCTGAGGGTTGGAAAAAAAGATAAAAACAACGGGGTCAGACATAAGTCTGAGTGAGTCCTATAACCCTAACAATACAACCATTAAAGTAATTAGGGTATGACATAAACAAGGTACGGTACCTCTGGGGATAATGACTACACTAAGTAGCCAACTAAACACAGGATATATTAAGACGACCGGAAAGACGCATTTATCCGCCCAAGGATAATTACTAGATTGCACCACCCCAGATCTACCCACCCAAGAATAATTCCTACACTGCACCACACCAGTTCTACCCACCCAAGGGTAATTCCTACTTAAAGGTTGATCCCACTAAGTGTACTTAGTAATTTTACCCAGTAGTTTCGTGTACCCCTACCTAGGTGCCGTCTGCCCCTATCTTTACTAGGTGTACCCACTACTCCCAAGCGATCGGCTCCCTACCGTAGATACCCGTGCTGGTCCCACGATTGGGGTGTATCATTCCCCTAAAGTGGCTACCAGATAATATCAATAGTGCACGGCTTTATATCTACACGATGCAACAACGACTTACCAACCAGCCCGGGTCCACACACGCATATGAAACCCGTTGGTCCCGCGTTGCCACCGCTAACCCGGTTTGGCCTCTTATAGTCAAGCCCAATATGCGTGTCCCGTCACTCGACCTGGGTCGAGCCCACAAAGATACGTTTGGGATATTGGTTGAAATGGGCCCCCACAAGCTACTACTTAAGCTTGTCATTTTATCTAGTGAATCCCACTTAACCTGTTAACCATGTCCACCTACATGTTACAAATTTTTGGTTAAGTCTTTCAATCATATTTTAATTGCCATTTAAGGCCCCCCCCCCCCACAAGCTACTACTTAAGCTTGTTATTATATTTAAATTGCCACTTAAGGCACCCACTAGATTTCCGCATGCCACCCACAGCACTTACTTAACCCTTCACCCATGTTTTAATTTACATGTTCCACTTTGGTTAAGTACTCTAATCGTATTTTCACATGCCACCCATGGCACTTACTTAACCCTTTAATCATGTTTAATTACATGTTTCACTTTGGTTAAGTATTCTAATCGTATTTTTCATTGCCACCCGAGGCAACCCACTAGTCTCCTCATGCCACCCAAGGCACCCACTTAACCCCTCATGTCCCACTACATGCTAATATGGTTAAGTGTTTCTTAATTCATTAATTAAGATCATGACCTCATAAAGACCTCTCACATTAGACCGTCTTTTATGACTGTTGGATATGCCGGTTGGTTCCGGGCAGACTTCTGTCATCAAAAGGGTCTAACCTCGTGTCTCTACTTTAATCATGTATTTACTTTATGACTAAGACCTCTCACATTGGGCCAATCGTTTGTAGCCGCTGGATGGCCGGTCGGTTCCGGGCAGACTTCCGCTACAAAAGGGTCCAACCTCGTGTCTTAGTTGATTAATTACACCTAATTAATCACCCCCATATTAATTATTCCTAATTAATATCAAGTTTTCATAACATGGGTAGACCTAACTCAATAGGTAAATTCCCATGGGGTAGACCTAACTCAATAGGTAAATTCCCATTTATGCTTAATCATTTTATGGTATGCTTAATCATAACCATTTCACACCATTCATTTACATGTCTATTAACCCCATCGTTTCCCCCCCGCACTTATGCTAACACGACATATTTCCAAGAGAAGATTCTCTCACACTTAACATGGGTTTCACTTAGCACACAATAGCATTAACATGGGTTAAAAGGTGTCTACTTACATCATAATATTAACCCAACTAGCATTGCTAAATAACCCAACTTGCATGAACATACATATGTCATATCTAAAGGCAACTTGCATAAGTGTTCATAGGTTATACAAAGATGAACTTGCATGTGTCTTAAAGGTGTGAACTTGCACAACATGTTACATGTTAACTTGCATAACGTCATACACATAACTTGCATGATATCATAAACATAACTTGCATATCAACATACACATAACTTACATAACATCATGCATATAACTTGCATAATCTCATACACCTAACTTGCATATGAACTTGCACAACAACATGCACATAACTTACATAACATCATACACATACTTGCATAACATGTTGATCTTGTATATAAGCATACACATAACTTGCTTAACATGTTGAACTTGCATATATGACTTGCATCTTAAAAGAGGGTAAACATGCATAGCATATAAAGATGTTATCTCACATATGTATGCATCACATTTAAGAGGGTAAACTTGCATGTCATGATTTATGCATAATACCAAACACTTAGCATGCATAAAACCACCTACTTAGCATGCATAGAACCAATTTCTTATTATGCATAAACATACCACTTAACTTGCATAAACCCAAACACTTAGCATGCATAAAACCCAATACTTAACATGCATACAATCAAATACTTAGCATGCACAAAATCAAATACTTAGCATGCATAACACCAAATACTTAGCATGCATAAAATCACATGCATAACTTGCATTTCATGTTACATATACTTGCATATGTTCTCACATATAGTTTGCATAACATGTTACATATGCATAAATGTTCAACATAATATTTTACATCATAAAACATGGCAATAAACTTGCATATGGCATAAAACTTGCAATTCACATATCATACAACTTGCATAAACTCACTTATCCACAAACATAACCATGTCTTATCACATCCTACCATAATCAATTTAACAATTGATTATTAAAGCTATAGGAACTCACCAAAACCAAGATTAGCAAACTTATGAAGTGGAATTAGTGGCTTTAATTGAAGGAGATGTTGATTAGCTTGCAACCCTTCATTGATTTGTGGAGGCCATGCTCAAATTCCATTTTGCCATAGTTTAGTTACAAGACCTAATTATGAATGAATTAGGGTAGGGTTGGGGTCTTATTTATAGGATTAGGTGAGTGTTTTAGGCCCTTAGATTAACCCTAGGTTAGATTAGGACCCTTAGATTTAGGAAATATCTAGAACCAGCCCACTAGGCCAGCACAAGGACCCAAACTGGTGCACCCAGTTTTACTGGGCGTCGCACCCCTGTCGACAGGAAAGTCGACAGGGCAGTCGACACCCCTTCGACAGCCCTGTCGACAGCACTGTCGACATGGCTAGGGCGGGAATTTTTCCCGCCTGGCCCCCACTGGCCCCAATTCAAAATCTGATTATTTAAATATTAAATTCTGTTTTTATCTTTGAATTTTCTGAAAACTTCTTTGGGCCATAACCGGGCCATACGGACTCCGATTCTCGAAAACTCGGACTCTATTTCGCGTATTTTTCCGAGACGAACGCAATGACGCAGCCCATTTCCCCCAATTCTCACGTCTGAGATTATTTATTCTGTAATTAGTGAAATTTTAGCATTAACCGAAATTCGGGGTGTTACAGGTTAGTGGAGAGGAGGGAGGAGGCCATGAAAGGAAAAAAGAGGAAGAAGGAGCAAAGTGGAAAAGAGAAAAGCAAAAGAAGAAAGGAGGAAGGGGTTTGGTGCAAAATGGCCAAGGCCTCACATGGATTGATGAGGTGGCACCACGTGGGAGAAGGAAAGAAAAACACGTTGGCCCATTGGATACACTCTGCTTGTTTTAAGTTATATAACTTCACGTTTATAAAAGCGTGCTAGTTAGCCTCCACTTATTTTGATTGCACAATCATAAATTAATTTCATTTCTCGTGAAATTTTGAACTACGACAATAATCATGATTCTGAATCCAACAGATTAGGTTTCGTAGAATTTTGAGTTCGTTTGACCTTCCATTTTATTTTACGTACTCGCTTCGGCTTGTTTTAAAAATGCGAGTTTAGTGTGCATTTTCTTCTCGCATGCTAGTTCCAAAATTTATGAAATTTGGAACCTGACCATTATTCGATGCTACAAATCCGAAAAAAAGTTTCGTTGAATTCTGAGGTCGTCTCAATAATGGTCCTTTGTAAACTGATCGTTCGTATTCCATCGAATGGTTTTATCGCGCATGGCAACATACTAACTCCGTTTGGCGCGAAATTTGAAATCTTACAATCATTTATTGAATCTAATGAAAATTTTCTCATCGAATTCTGAGGTTGCCAGCAAAAAATTTCTTTTTAAGGCCTATGCGATGTTGTTAAAATCGAATTTTCAAATTTCGATCTATTTTCTCATAAAATTATATTAAAAATAAACTGGTTGTGAAATTCTAGGTTGTTACACCGTCCTTATCAAATTTCGAGGATGAAATTTCCTAAGGAGGGGAGAAGTAACACCCCGTATTTTATATAAATAATGAATTAAAATATCGATAACTTATGATTTTAGAATTTAGCCTCGAAACATATATCATTGTGTTCGTGATAATTTATGATTCAGTTTGATATATGGCTTGCCCAAAATGGAGCCCGTATGGAAAAGTTATTGACGAAATAATAATTAAAAAATTGTATGCGTATATATGTGTGCAAATTCGAAATTTAAATTTAAAGATGAGTTATAATGGGAGATTATAATTTTAAAGAGTTACATTAAGAAAGAAATTAAATGTTAATTCGAAATATTTAAGCGGCAAAAACTCATGTGTAGACCCAGAGATGGGTCGACCCAGGCTCACATGGGTCGACCCACCTTAAAGGTGGGTCGACGTGGGTCAACATGGGTCGACCTACTGAGGGTCAGATCTGCATGTCTGGTGACGTGTTTTTCTGATTTATACAAATCAGATTTTATGTTATCAAATCCAATGGATCAAAATCCCTTATACACATATAAATATACTAGCAGAGCCTAGCCTTCAATGTATATTTTCGGAGATGACGCCAGGGCTCTGCCATTTTCCTTTCTCCCCAAATCTTTCAGAAATTAGAAAATTAGTATTAGGAAATTCCGATTCAAGATTTGAAGATTAAGAATGTAAATCTACTACAAAGGTGTTCAGATTTCTAATCAACGTGAGGCAAGTTCTTGAATCTGATTTATTTAGTTTTCTCTCTTTCTATTCCTCTTCTTTTAGCAACAAATTTCTGAATCGGTGGTTGTTTTAATAATAGATTCAGTTAGGAAGGACACTGAATAACAGATCTGGATCAGATTCAAGGATTGGAAAGGTGTCAGGTGAGTGGGTTTAGAATTATAACTTTTGAATAATGGTATATTTACCGCTTACGTTCCCCATTATTCTTAACATGTAAAATAACTATAAATTGTGAATTGCGATATAATTCATTCTCTAGAATATTAAAAATATACTATTGTACAAATCTATTTTGTTAAGCTTCTATTTGGATGAAAAATTACTGTAACACCAAAATTGTGGAATCTACAATAAACATGAATATGTTACTGAAATTGTTGTTAATGACAAAGGGGATATATTTAAATTAAACAATGGTGAAATTGGGAATAATGGAAAAGGAATAGATGTGCCTAATTTGTATCGAAAATCTACAGTGATTTGGAAATGGTAAATAACATCTAATTCAGAAAATAAGAAGGGGAAATCTGTAACGACCCGAAAATCCCCGCCTTTCCAATCTACCGTAAGCCGCACAGGTCCGATCCGAAATGGCAGAAATTCTCGGATTCGTTAACTTTGGGCGTACAACACATTAGAAGAAAACACAAAAGACTTCTCATTAACATCATAAAATGTTACATCAAAGTATAAGAATATATATCAAAGTATAATGATTACAATGCACAGTGCAAATTCAAAATTACATCAGCGGAAGACTCTCAAATGCTCTGGACACAACTTTATGCTTCAATCCAGAATCATGCTCTAAGAAGACTCCAAGACACATCTGCAAAACAAATTGCCCAGCTGCCCGTGTAGAAAATATGGGCACTTGAGTTTGTAAGGGAAAAACCAACTACGAGTCAGTCATGGGACTGGTATGAGAACCAAAATAGTTATTAACTTTATTTTAAAGTTCGGTATATCAGGGACCACGCTGTATAACACAGGCTTTTCTCCACACGAATACCAATCATAAAAACTCGCAGTGCTTTTTGAAAAATGAAGCTACTATAAGACTCGGGTCCTATCACACAATGCAAGCACAAACCGAAGGATGGAGTTTTACCTTATAATAGTAAAACATGCTTGATACGTGAAATTTCTCTTTTATTATTACTCGTGCATAGTGTGGAAATCAATTTTGAAAATAAATGTATCAATCCTTGACGGCATAATACCCCATCCTATTATGTCACTGCGTAGTTTTACAAATAAAAATGCAAGGTTCGTATTGGAAGTTGGATTTCCATCAATGACCAAGGAAAAGGATCTTCCTTATCCGAACTTCGGAACATCTCTAGCAAAATGTTCTAGGGAAAACAACATGTATCCCATGGAGCAGCAAAGCCAGCCACCTATTTCTGATGGTTAGACAATTACCTAAACATAATATTCCCCGGTTGCATTTGACATTCATCTGAGGCGCCTCTATTCCAACATCCACATAAGTAAATTGCCTGGGCTCTATACCATGGCATCACTTTTAGCTAGAAAGAAACATATGTCCTCTCGGCGGTCCTTCATCCTGTTTTCGGCCATTTCTAGTTGTGAGGTTTGCGAAGTCACGTTTCAACACAAAGCTGTGCTATATCGGTCATGCTTTGATCATCATCCACAAAGCTCTGCTTTCCAACAAAAGCTTTGATCAATTAGCAACTTAGCATGCCATTTTGTCAATACATAACATACCATTGATTTCCACCAATATATAACCTCTAAGCTCGTACGTCTCAAAGAAGGGTGTTAAGCAAGAGAATAAATTCTCCTCCACCAAACAAATATATGTTTAGCAGAGATCAACGATTACAACGCGAAGTACAATGTCAGGCATACAATCCATTTGCAAGTCAGTTCTGGGTCTAAACGAAACCGAAGGCACCTTATTCCTCGTTCCATATGGAGAGAGGCCCTCGCATATCCAGTCGATCCCCAAGTACGTCTGGATGATCACCACTTATTACCTCATCTTGGGTGTACAGCTCAACCAAGACATCAGTAGTCATCCAAACGATATGAAGATCTCCGGTCTTTAACCACCTTCTTCAAATCTTCAACTTTTAATCGTCATATCAGTTATTCAGAATGGGTTAAACCAGGTCTTTCCGAATAACTCATGTACCTTATAATCAAGTGCTACAATAACACATCATATGCCTCATTCAATCAAGAATATTCATTTATTCAAATATTCTTGGAAATCATTTCAAAAGATTTATAATATCTTTTCACAACTTTAACCAAATTAAGGTTTATCAAACTAGTCGGGATTAACGAGCCTTACTAAAGTAATCCATCCATTTTATTATCCTAGTCCCAACCTATTCATCCCATGGAGAAAAATTTGGTAGTACTCTATATCTGACACCCATTATGTTATCGTTAAATTTAATTACCATTACACGTTCAAATCTAATTAAAGATTTAGCTATCGCATAGAGTAAAACTGTTGGTACTCCATCTCGAGCGTCTCTCGAATTTGATAAATTTAATTGCCACATTCACATTTCAATCTAATTGTGATTCACTAAAACTCTACTTAGTTTTAATCTTCAAAAATCATTTCTTGATGATTATTCAACTTTTGGACATTAATCCCATCTTTAACTAGTTAAAGAATGAACGTAGTTTAGAACATCGCTCACGATAAACCCAAAAATCATCTTCCATTGAATATGGAATCTTCATGGAAATTAGATCAATCGTAATCAATATGAATTTCCATATCCGACTAATACTATAAGTGGAATAACGGCAAGGCCTTTTAAATTCCATAAATAGTAATGGTCGTCCTATATAGGAGCTAATCTCGATTATTACTAACCAGAATTCCATTCAACTCCAATTCAATATATTAAATTGGAAAACTTTATTTAGGAAATTTTCCATTAAATCTTAATTAAAATACTTATAAATTCCAAATCTTAACTTCACTGTTTGTCGGGTTTAAGAACTAATGTTATTTAAAACATTGTTCACAGTCAACCCAAAATCAACATCCACTAAATTCCAATTACATTTATTAATTGGAATACTTCATTAATCTTAGTTAAAAGATTCATTCTTTCCTCAAGTGGGTTTTTAAGAACGGTGTTACTGAAGACACCATTCATGACAAACCCAAAATACAATTTGATATTAAATACAAGGCTGTAAATAGAATTTATATTTAGTATGAAATTCTAAAACCAACAGATATTGTATAGGGAATAACGATATCTCTATATCTTCCAAATTCATTAAAATAGTATCTATATAATTATGGAATCCAATATTGAAATATCCAAAGATTATTTCCATTCAAATCCAATATTCATTATAAAAATGATACATGAACAAGCCATAACTATATGGAATTAAATTCAAATTAATTTATGAATATTCATTATAATAACATAAACATTGTGTCCATCCTAAATTGAACGTCAAATTCAAACTTTTAATTTTCACTAAATATTTTATTAAAAAAATATTCAAAATAATTCCGAACTGGAATAAGATTCAGCCAATTACCATATAATTCAGCTTATATGGATTTCACATATCATTAACTTCCAATAATAGTTATCACTAACTATTAACTTCCAGTAACCACATATCGTCGTATATACCATATAAGCCTTAAACCATTAACGCTTATATGGGTTTGTCAATCTACAGATTAACTGCAATATCAATCATCAACTATCATATGTGTTTAAGACAGTCAAATAATTCACTACCCAATGGTGTTATTACCTAAGCCTAATAACCAATATCTAATCAATTTTCCCAATCAATAACCATTCAAGGTTCAAGTCAATCTCCAGGTCAACACTATTAGTTCTAAGTGTCACATATCCAAGCGGCTACTTGTATATCACTTTAAAATCACATTTTTATCATGTTAAACATCATTAAACCATATAATAAACTAAATCTTTCATTACACATCAATATATAACTCAAACAAGTTCACAATAGCAATTGAAATTAAATTAGCCATTACACTTAACAATCAAATCTTTTTCATACTACTTGTCATTAACTCATACCAAACATCATTAAATCATATCATCAACCCATAGTATTAACCAAAACAACAATATATAACTCAATCAAGTTCACAACTATTATCAATAGTCAACTAGCCCTTAATCGGTTAAAAAGTTCTCACCTAGTACTACACTCCGTCAACCTTTAATCGGAGGATATCCTAACGTTCTCGGGTGATTCAGCAATCCCCCAGCGTCACCAAAGATTTCTGTAATTGAAGTGGGAAGGGGTCTGATGCTTCGATATTTTATAAACTAATAGTGTAAATATGGGTTTTTGGTTCGAGGAGCAAATAGTTAAGAATTTCTTGGTGTTAGGGGCTTGGAATGGAGGTGGGAATAAAAGGGAGAGAAAAGAGGGAAAGAAAGGGGAAAGAAGGAGGCCAAGAAGCCATGGCCATGGAGCTTAGAAATGGAGAGAAGGAGGAGAAGGAAAGAGGTAAGGATGGAATGAAAATGAAAGAGTGTAGGTTCCTTTATATAGCCATGTTTAAGGCGCATTTATGTCATTAACTTAAGGACACTTGTCATGTTCCTACCATTACTTAACATGTAAGTATATATGTGTTAAGGCTTCCTTAAGAAGCCATAAGATTAAGGAAAAAATCAAATTGTCTTCTAAGTCTTCTTTAAGAAGTGATAAGCATAAGGAAGGAAAAACCAAATTGTCTTATAAAGATTCCTTAAGAAGTGATAAGCTTAAGGAGGAAAAAACCAAATTGTCTTCTAAGGCTTCCTTAAGAAGTGATAAGCTTAAGGAACAAAAAACCAAATTATCTTCTAATGCATATTACTCTTTTTAGCTTCCTTGAGAGGCTATGGACTTAAGGAAGAAAAATTCAAATTGTCTTCTTACACTTATTACTTATATTTAACATATATATTGGCAAAAGATTATGTAAACAAAATTTGACAAACATGAATTTGACACATTTCATTGTAACACAAGTTTGATAAATTATTATCAAAATTATACTGCTATATTTTGACAAAAATAAACAAAAATTATTCTCAAGTCCATATTCAATATTTGTTGAAATTTAAAATTAACTAAACTCAATTAAAAATTCATATTTTAGATAGACTAAAAATACGGGTCGTTACAAAATCAGTAGTGGACCGGGTTAAATGGATTTGGGAAAAATTGATACATTTCCATAAAAGTAGAATTACTAAGAACGTAGTTGCAAGAAAAGAAAGTTCACGATGAAAGCAAAAGAAACAGCTCGCATCTATGAACCTTGATTCATGTGTGTTATAGAAATGGATCTTTACATCTTTCCACTAACCAATCTAATGAGGTGTGTGAAATATTTTCCTGAAATGATAAAAATATACAAGACGGTAACTAAATGGATGTTACAACAGCAAAAGTTTGGTTAATGTTAAAGAACTAATGAAAATGTAATGAACGGGAAATATATCCTATTATAGTTAATTATGAAAATAAGAATGTAAAATAATAGGTAGGGTGTCCTAGGGACAAGTGGAAATTATAACATGAGTTATGATAAATGCAAAGAGAAGTTGTTAATAAACCTTAGTTAAGAGAACTAAGTTAATAAGTAAATAGCAACAAGAGGTTATGATAATGAGGTTACGATTAAATAAGAAAGAACAAAGTAGCTAGGCTTATTATTAATAGACTTATAAATAGGAAATATGAAGTCTAACAAAGGAAATCAATAATAAGCAAAAGCCTACTCAGGTGGCATAGGGTTGAATAAAGTAAGAAAACAACCAATTGTGTGCTAATGAATCTAGTAACTTGATATAACAGTGAAAATGGAATAATCAAGTTAATTAGCAATACGATGGGATACGACAAGTTCATGATTAAAAGATTAGACGTAGAATCTAATAATACGGTAGTGTAATGCGCTTAGACTAGTCTGCATGTACGAGGATAAAGAACTTAACGGGGTGGGTCATTTAGGTGTTCGAAGACATGGGAGGAGCACGTCCATCTGATCATTTTATATGGTTATTCTACTGGTTATTCCGTTTTCTTGCTCTAAGGGACTGGAGGGAAGCGTACGGAATCCGAGGGATGTGGTAGGATACTCTGTGGTGGTCCTATGTTGTGGTACACGCTCAGGTTGTACTTGTAGAGGTTTGGTCTGCGCGGTACCATCCAGTGAGTATACCTTGACTGTAACGATAGTTTGGCAGTAAAAAGTCTATGGTAGATGACGTTGAGTGATTTGGTGATTGGCCTCCGGAGTGGTTGGTTAGGACCAAATTAAGGATAGTAATCATCAGGTACTTGTCATCGGCAGTTAGTGGGATGCGGAAAGACTTGAGCTAAACAAAGAGACCATCGATCTTTCACTATCGAGACGTTTGTTGAGGGACACACCAATTTAGATGATAGATTATTTGCTAGGGGCACATCACTTAACTCTTTATGTAGTCTTTCACTAGTTGAGGGAAGGGTCAGGGTGGGACCATAGCCACCGTGAAAATGCAGACCGTAGTCTAGATATCTGTACTATAGGTCCTTTAAGAGGACCTATACATATATGGAAAGCTCCCGATCAAGTTCTGTGCATTGGATGCAACCCTATTACGAGAATCGAGGTATAGTAGATAGTACATACGTGTGAGGTCTAGATATGCGCATTGGGTGCTGTATCGTAGATGTTAGGGCATTACTCTATGTTAAGGTTTGATTTGACTGAGATGTTTGGATATGACGATCCGTACACTTTAAAGCATAGCAATGATGGTTTTGTGTGATAACATGGTGTAATAATTTGGATTTCTATACATCGTTCGATGTAGGATACACTTCTATGGCATGACGGTGGAGACCGTACGAGTAGGGTACTATGGGGAGTACCATGATATGTTGGGGGTAACTCTATATATACTTTACTAGGTTAATCTACTGGGAAGTAAATGGGTACGACGTGAGTAGAGGGCCTTGAGTGTTGTTAACCCCAAACAACCTACTTAATAAGAAAGCATAACTGAACGGTATATGTAGGGATATTTCAGAATGTATAATTTGCCCAGTCACTAGAACTTTCACTACACCATAACAGCCAATTTGGCAAACAAGGATGCAGAGATAAAATACGGGTTAAAGCCGTATCATATTTGATAGTGCTCAGATCCATATCAAACTACATTTTGCAACCCGCACCACCCCAAACACCCTAAATCTGACCGTCCATCAACGAAGCCCCGGATCAGTTAATTTTGTACGACTTTGGGCCAAATCGAATGTGTATCATATTGTGCATCACATTAGGCACTCGAAATAAAAATTTGGTCGCTCCCTTTTCCCTTTATTTTACTTTAAAAGTGACCAAAAACCTAAATTAGGGTTTTCGGTCACCAAATCGTGCGTCCACCTTTCTCTGGAATCTCCTCCTCCGACAGAGATGAACAACCCTCTCCTTCGACAGAAACGCAGTAACCCTTGGTCCCTAGCCCTCCTTCGACAGTAGTTATGTTTTTCAATTGAATTGTAGCATGCATGCCTGATAGTAGGGAACAAATTGAAATCTTTGTGTGTTAACTGATTGCTACTTTGTGTTAGTGCGCTAGCTCTTTCAATTGAATTGGTATGTATTAGTGTGTTAACTGATTGCTACTTTATGTAAGGGACGGATCTATGGTTATATCCTGGAATCAGAGAAATCAAATTTGAATCATGTTTTATGATAATGTAAAAAAATCTGAATTGCAATTAGAAACATGTATGATATAATTTTAGATTGTGGTATATCCATGGAACAAAGAAATAACAATGAGTTAGTCATAAGGATGTAGTAACCTTTACTAATGTTAATATGTTAAATGTCAATTGTCCATAACCTGATTCTATTTGCAATAGCCATTTGATGATATGTTCTTTAGATCATTTTCCATGTTGAATCTGAAATGTAGTAACCACATCCATTGTATAATTATATCTTTGATGTCAAAACTGACAAATATACATAATATATTACCTGATGTGGCAGAAACTGAGCAAATGGATAATTATAGCTCAATATTTAACCATGATTTCATCGTCATTTGACTGTTTGTTTGCCATATGCTTGAAATTCAAATTGGGATGTCTTATAACAAGTTTACTCTTTTTGAGAGATAACAAGTTTACTGAAAATATATTAACATGTTTGTTGAAAATTTTGGTAAATGGATGATTACTTGTCTTTCTAGTTAATATTTTAATGGGCGATCCACCAGGTGGATGCATTTTAGCTCGCGCGTAAGGTCGGGTATCCATGCTTATTAGCTTTATCCAGATGTCGGATGCTGTTGTACTTAACCTTAGTAAAAAGCTGCTCTGACTAGCAACTTTCCCCTACTTTGTAGTAGAGACTCTAGTGTAAGTTGCACTACACAGTCTGCTTCAAAGAAATTGAAAGTTGCAAGTGAGAGCAGCTTTTACCAAAGGTTAAGTGAAGCGGCATTCGACATTTGGATAAATCTAATAAGCATGGATTACTGACCCTGTGCGTGAGCTAATATGCATCCACCTGGTGGACCGCTCAGTAAATTCTTAATCAGAAAGTCTATTATGTGTGTCATGTGAAGATGATGATTCGATATCTTTAGACGTTGGAGCAGGTATATATTATTTTACACTTATCTCTACGTAGTATTTTACATAAGAATTGAATGGACATGTTGTGTGCACATGGAAGATGCCTTGCTAAAACCATGTTCATATGTATATTTCTTCATATGGTAGTTTTATTTGTTCCTTTTTGGGTGTATATATAGGAGGATGTTCTGTATGCTAGGGTATGAACAGTCGGTGTTGTAGATCGACTACAGTTCAGTTGATTCCTGCTTTGGGTTTGCATTTTTAACGACTGACAATTCATTCATCTTTGAGACATATACTGACTGACTACACAAACACATGGATGGGCCTTAAAGTGCTATTTTAGTATCTTGTATTTTGGTGTATACAAACACTCTAATCGACTACCGGGGTACACAAACACAGTACTGATCGACATATACCGATCGACTATCGGCGTACACAAGCACACTGATCGATAACCGGTGTACACAAACACACTGATCGATCGACTATGTAACGACCACGGGATTTTCGAGCCCGAAAATAAACATCAAACACCATGTTGACTACTCAAGTATCGAAAACACCGGGTCATTAATAGGAAGAAATTAGAGGATGAGAAAGATAAGATAGAACTAATAGAATAGAAGAAGAAGAAGAACACAACTAAATAGAATCAGAGTAAACATGAAACTCACAGCGGAACAAATAAAATACATTATATAACAAAATCTTGAAATACAAAATCTGAATTTGTATATACATACCATATCAGAGTATAACACTTATACATCATAGTGGAAATAATCTATAAATAACTAGTGGTGAAGCCTCCTGCTTCGAGCTCCTCCAAGTGTATCTGTAAAAGCCTGAAACACTTGACTGCCCGTACAAATTTGGGCACCCAAGAGTCTAGGGAAAACAAACAAAATAAACCCTGGGTCAGTCATGGGACTGGTGTGAGTAAACTCCAACCATATTGTTTAATTTTGAAAACCCTTTTGAAACAAAAGGATAATAGTAAGACCAGCCCACACATAAATATTGACAGTTTTTACCTTACTATAACCAAACCATTTTGATATCAAAATCCAATGATATTATAATAATGTCTAATCAAATAAATAATCAAATAGCAGAACGCTTGCATCTCACGCTCCACATACATAGTATAAAATAAAAAACCGCACGGCGCTTATTGGAGATTGGATTCCAACTATGACAAGGTATGGGACCACCTCCCGATCAGTGTACTCTAGGGGGATACACTGGGGTTCAACAATAAAATCTTGCAACCCGGCCATACATAACCGACCACTCATTTCTCTTGAGTGTATCGAATATATGGCCAACTACGGTTGGGCCCATATAACCGTTATCCGAAGATATAAAAATGAAAGAAGAAGAAATACGAATTTTCTCTAGATGGTGACAATACACCCTAATGGGAATGACCCACATAGCCATGCTGCCTGCCCGATTTTTGTCATTTCCTTGTTGTGAGGCTTGAGGCTATGTCAATCTTTTCATAACATTTGTCCACCATTCACTTTGAATGCCACATCGTCAAACCCGTCAATTCACCAACCGGTTTCCGAAAATATCACGAGTATAAAAGCTAAGAGGAACGAATTCCTCCGCTACCATACATAATACCTTTAAGATATCAATCATACGTGATTTGTTAGGTATACTATGTCAGACAATCGTCCATACAAGTTATCCTGGGACTGGACAAACAGAAAATACCATTCTGGAACAGAACAAACCTTGCATTTCACTCCGTCTTCAATTGTCTTCAGCATAAACTAATTCGCAGCGCTTATACCCATACAGAGTGGTTTTCGGATAATAACTCCAACCGATCTCTGCGTATTGACAACGATGGTCAAAAACACTTCGATAGTCGGTTATTTAACTATCGAAGTAAAATCAAACATCCATTCTAATGTATAACTAAGCATCACACAATCACTGGCCCGTTTCATTTTAACATTAATTTTCCAGTTTTCTATATCTTCCTAGATACTTCCCCGAAACCCATTTAGCCCTTATACTTCTTAGAAAACATTTCCAATTTCCATTATAACTATTTAATTTGCAACATTCGCTTTTAAAACACTATTCACTTTAAAATGTGAATACCATCCATTTATAGAAATCTAAACACCTTTATCAAATAAATCTTCATTTAAGTAACAAATATCCTTACGGGCTCAATCTTATTTACCGAGTTATTTTAAAATTTTATCTTCCCATATTTTAAAGAGTTCCCTTCAGTACCGGTTATATATATATATATATATATATATATATATATATATCAGATCTCAATTATTTACTTCTACTTCCAATTTCGTATACTTCATTTACACTTCTTCGAGGAAAACATAATTATTCTCTTATCACTTGGGATAAGTGAATTCCAAACCTTTCTAGTCAATAGTATTATATATAACAATCACGCTTAAGCTTGGTTAACAAATGTTAATTTATCGCTATAGTAAAAACTTGCAATACGCTGTAATATTTCCCTTTAAAACTAATTTTGACATCACAGTCACGCGTATGCCTTGTCAACAACGTTATTTTATCGTTATAGTTCAAAAACTTGCAATACGCTGCTATACTCCACTTTATAACTAATCTTGACATCTCTTTCTGTTACAAACCAATACCATCCTTCGATAATAATGAAATCGTTCAAGTTGGGGTATTTTATTTACCTCTCAGACCTTGATCGACAACGTTCTTATCTTAGAATAGATATAAGTGCGTAACTCTAAACTCCTTATTACTTATAGTATCCCTCAAACCATATTTCTTGTTTTATTTGGAATATGGTTTTATAACACCATATTCATACTTCGAAATCTTTGTTGTTTATGACTATTTATATTAAGCATTAACTCTTCGCCTTAACATCATTCCACAGTTCTATTTATAACTTCTTTACCAAGATCCATTTACGTTCTTTGTCTTCTGACGTTTTACTTTTATTTGAATCATTATAATTAATTCAAATAACAACTTATTATAAACTCAATATCCTCTTAAATGAAATCCATTTAAGAAACAATTATTTAATTAAAAATAATTAAATAATATTTACTTTATCATTGCTGAAGTAAACAGTTTACTTCATCATTAATCTAAAATAGATTGGTTGCTTACTTTATAATAACTAATTATATTAGTTCAATAATTATTTAATACTTCATTAATTAAAAAGGGTAATAAATAATTAAAGAATCCTATTTATTTAAACAATTAATTTCTAAAACCATTATTATTTGATTAATTAAAGATTAATTAATCAAAAATCAATCTCTAACAAAACAGTTGATTTAATCAACTTCAAATCATCAGTTAATTTGTATTGATCGTAATTACCCCTTACAATTAGATTAATAAAATTAATCTAAAAATATTGCTTAATCCTTTTTTTGTCCAAAAATGATTTTCCTCATAGGACAATTTATAGCTTCACCTGATTAAAAATAATCTCTTATAATTTCTTAATAAAAGTTAACAACAAAATATTTATAATAGAACTTCTATTATAATCTAGACTTTCTTTAATTATAAAAATATAATTTTTATAACTTAACTTCGTTGATTTGCCTGATGGCCAATCAACTTCTCAACAAAATGATGGGTTTATGGTCGACTGTTGTCACTTTCTAAATCGATATCGTCTATTGATTAAATCAAAATAACGTTGAATTTCCATTCAACATCAATATCCACATAGGGTTTCAAGGTCATTTGGGTTCAAACAGTGCATATAAAACAACCAGTACATATAAATATTGAGGAATTCGGTTGGATTCCTCCAACAGATTTCCTGCATCCACATAAATATTTATGGACAACACTCCTGTAACGCACCCCTTTGTACTCCCATGCATTAACATTCCATCCCCATTCACTTCATTTTTACCACTTGCTCACTAATTATCTTCCCAATGCCAAAGCCATTTCTGTGAATTCATACTCCCGTACTTCAGTCCCATGCACACAAGTGCTTCATCCTCCACAATTACAAACAACAGCAAGCTTCAAACAGTTTCAACCTCATCCCGTCAAAGCATGTCTCCCACTCTCCACATCCTTCTTTCAAGTGTAGACAGTATATTAACCGTAACATGCTTTTCATCTCCACCATGTAACAGTACCCTGTCCTTCCTTCGAAATGTCCTCAACATCCTCCCAACGTTGTCTATCAGTGCTTCGAACTGCGCACCAACCCTACTGCAAAAAACATGTCAATCCAAAACTCCGCCTTAACCTCCCTATCGCCACTGAAATTCCACCCTTAGGCTTCACTGTGGCATTTTCCAAATATGAGAACTTTCGTCGCAACTTCTTAAACGTGCATGGGTTTGTAGTGGATCTTACCAGTAATTGGTATATACAAATTTTATATTTTTCCATAGAGTATTTGAGTTTATTCTAATATTTGAAGATTTAACTCCATTTCTGTACACTGTATCATCTTCCTGGAAAACAGGGAAATGAAAACCTTTGTGCATTTATATAGGGTGTACTTACCTTAGCGGGCACGTATTAGGGAGAGTAGGATAATAGAGTAGATTTGCATTTGTATAAATTTTACTTCATAAATTTTAGGTCATAGTTGTTGTCTACCTCAAAGGAGGCATGTGCATGTGATGGGACTGTTTTTTAGGGTAACTGTTACTTGCTTCAGTACTAAGGAATAGCACTGCGATTTTAGGTGTTAAAAAAAAGTCCTGTACCCATACTTGGTTCTTAAGGAATTTAAAACATACGGGGATCTTATAATGTATATATGCTTATACTTGTACCGGGGTTAAAACGTACAAGGCCAATGGATGTTTCCAACCATAATAATTTCTCTTGAATTCTTGAGTTGTTTAATAGTTCAAGTTTTTAAAAAAATGTTGTGTACCACGCTGTAATATTATATTCATGTTCGAGCCGCTAGGGACAGAAATAAGAACAAAGCCGTGTCCGGCGAGGTGCCACGATCCCAAAAATATAACAATATCGGTAGGTTAACTTATATTGTGAAACCCCGAAATATTGATATAGGGTACAAAATACTCCAAATAAAAAGTTGCGTATTTAATTAATTAAAATTTTCTGTAAAATTCTAAAAATTAAATTATCACTATGCCTCAAAAGAATCTTGTCCAAATTCGAATCCGATATTTAGTTATTTCAAATAAACCGTTATGGCCAATAACGAATATACCGCTGCTTTTCTGAATATTTAATTTGGACATAACTTCCCATTTATAATACGAAATCTTGGTTTTTCACTTCCATTAGAAAGATACTGTTAAATGGATTCGAGTGTTTCTTGTTTCGAAGAAATCCGATTAATAACGGATCATGTATACTCAGTTGAAGTTCAGAACGTTAAATTACGAACTACCGCGATATTACAGGCTCGATTATATTAAATATATTTTTATACGTTTAACTTCGTTTTAATTTTTATATATATATATACTTATACTACAAATTCAATATTTAAACTGATTTAAATATTTAAATATAAACTGATAAAAATGCGGGGCGTTACATTCCTTCCCCCTTAAAAGAATTTCGTCCCCGAAATTACTATGGTATGAAAGTGCTATAATTTGTATTAGTTTGGTTAAAGTCATTTATTTACTTCTTAACTTCAGTTTCAACTGAATCGATTGACTTTAATTAAAATATTAATTTCCTTCTTATTAACGAATACTTTCAGAAATTCTAAAAATTCCTAACAACTTAAATTTTTGGAGAATTTTCGCCAGCATCTCCTCAGCACGGCTCATTCAGTACTACTACACTTGCCTCTCCGGGCTTTCACCAATTCAAAAGAAAATAAAACAGCCAAACGGTTCGCCAAAATTGCTCATAAATCTCTCATTCAATATAATTTAAACATGTTCCTCTTTGTCGGCATTTGACTCTTTCGCTGTCGTTTGCTATCAAACCAGCATATATCCAAGCATTTCTAACTGATCTCCAATCCATTCATCCTCAACCAATCATTTGCTTAATATTCAAGCCAAATTCTAGATTAAATTCTAGTTCCAATCTTAACTCCAAATCCTTACTCAACAATCTAATCTCATAACCAAGTTTGCTTCCCTTCCAATGTCTTATTTCACCAATTCAATTTCTTCAGCAGGTTAAATTCTATTCCAATACGATTTTCGCTTACTTGGTTTCAATTCAACTCCAATTTTATTCCACTAAGTTTTTAATTTAATTTCTAATTTATTTATGCACTTTTACTATTTCAATTCATTTAACTTCATAAATTAAATTTTAATTTTGGAATTCGAATCCCTGGGTTTTATTTCAAATCAGTTTGAAATATTTTTACATATAATAATAGCAATTCAAAACATTTGAACTTTCGTGTAACACCCCACGTCCATTAATGTCACTCGCAAAGGGAATGCATTAACTTCCATGGAGCATTTTAAGTGAATATAGAACAGAAAATCACAACAAGACAGATATAAAGCAGTACTTGAAAATTTAAAACTTTATTTATTGCAGCAGAAGGTAAATATGTTTGGTTACATCATCAAAAACCATAAATCAAAGTCAAGTACATAATATCCATCTTGATAAAACAAAGTACATAATCCCATTACTACAAATAGCCATAAAGAAAATGATAGGCTGAGCTTTACTTCAGAAATCCAAATCCAAGTGCTCCTAAGAAGATCCCAATCAAGCTCCACTAGTACTAGTCCCAACCTAAGAACCTGAGGAGGGGGAAGGAAGAAAAGAGGTGGAAACAAAGGGGGTCAGACATAAAGTCTGGCGAGTGCGAAAACTCTAACAACATAATTATAAAAGCAATATGATAAGATATAAGTTGGAGAATAAGGTAATGACTGTGTGAACCACATGGGTATGGCAAGGCAATCAAGAGAAACAGAGATAACGTTAATGGCGCTTCCTAATCAATATAGGATAATTACTATATTCTACCGTACTGTACCATACTGTACTGTACTAACACTAACTGCACCCCTACTAGTCACTCTAAAAATTTGATCCCTCTTGGCTAAATAGAATGATGATAGCTTCGTGTACTACTAGATGTACCCACTATCCTCCATGTTTGACTGTATATCTCTAGTTGCTATCATAGGTACCCAGCGTGCACCTATCCCCACTAGATGTACTCCTTCAATAAGTAATAATGGTAATTCCATGTACTCCTAGCTGATGTCATAGGTGTCGTCTACTCATATCTCCACTAGGTGTACCCCCTTAATAATTATTAATAATAGTGGTAGCTTCGTGTACCCCTAGCTGACTACATAGGTGTCGTCTGCTCCTATCTCCACTAGGTGTATCCACTACCCTGCCCCATTCGATCGGCTCCCTAACTCGTAGATACCCGTGCTGGCCCCACAGTGGGGTGTATCACTCCCCAAAGTGGCAACCCGATACCACCAATGATGCACGGCTTATACCTACACGATGCAACAACGTTTAACCTACCAGCCCGGGTCCATACATGCATATGAACCCGTTGGACTTGCGTTGCCACCGCTAACCTGGTTTGGCCTCTTACAGTCAAGCCCAGTATGCATGTCCCGTCCTCGACTTGGGTCGAGCCCACAAAGATACGAATGGGTTATTGGTTGAAACGGGCTCCCATTACTTGACACAAGCTATCCACCTAAGCTTGGTCCCCTCTAGTATATCCCACTTAACCCACTTCATGTCTACTTACATGTTTTAAATTTGGTTAAGGGTTTCTATTAGTAATTTCACATGCCACCCAAGGCACCCACTTAACCCCTATGTCCCACTTACATGTTTTACTTTGGTTAAGTGTTACTAATCGTATTTCCTCATGCCACCCAAGGCACCCACTAGATTCCACATGCCACCCAAGGCACCCACTTAACCCCTTCATGTCCCACTACATGTTTATCTGGTTAAGTGTTTCTTAATTCATTAAGACCGTAACCTCATAAAAGACCTCTCACATTGGACTGCCATTTGTGGCAGCTGGATTTGCCGGGCGGGTCCGGGCAGTCTTACACCACAAACGAGCCTAACCTCGTGTCTTTACAACTGTTACGTATTTAATTTATGCATAAGACCTCTCACATTAGACTGGCATTTGTGGCAGCTGGATTTGCCGGGCGTATCCGGGCAGTCTTACACCACAAAAGAGTCTAACCTCGTGTTTTAGACGATTAATTACTCCTAATTAATCATTCTCCAATTTGAATTACTTTCCCTATTCAACTTATCAATCAATTCCAAATTTAACGATGTCCATAATTGACTCAATTATGTCCATCCATTTATGGTATGTAAAATCATACCAATTTTCACCACAATTGTATTTTATTCCTTTAAAATTAATTACATGCCTTTTTAGGCTATTACATGCCAAATTCACAATATGTGTGTATCCACTATTATCCCCTTCGTACCCCCGTCATTCGTTCGCTTAACACGTCATATACATATTAGTCTAGCAAATAGTCTAATACTTAAAAAAAAAGAGAATAAACGTCACAAAGTCACATACACACAATAATAGATCTAATTTGCATCTAACTTGCAATTAAGAATTACAACATACTTGCATAGTCTTTGTATTATCAAGGATCCAAAAATCATAGATCTAAAAGGTGTGAACTTGCATGTATGAACATAGTTTTACACCTAACTAGCCTAGGTAATTATCACAAACTTACATAAACTATGTATGTCATCAACCTAAACATAAAGATATCATCTTGCATAACTATGGATCTAATAAAAGGTGTTAACTTGCATAGCTATGCATGTCATTATTTCAACATAAAAATGTCAACTTGAATATGGATCTAAACTTTTAAAGGTGTGAACTTGCATATATGTGAATCCAATTATCACTTAAACTTGCATATGAACATAATGCTTATACGAACTAGCATATGTTCCACATCCATATTCGCATAAAAACTGATGTTATAAACCTAGGTGATTGGATTATAAAAAGGGATTCATTGGCCCAAGTTAACATCATGAATTACTAGCATATTTTTTAGATCCACACTTACATAACATCATATAACTCGCATTCAACTTGCGTGATTCTATTAACTTGCATAACATCTTATGTACAACTTGCATAATCATATTAACTTGCATAACATCATATATGAAACTTGCATAATCATATTAACTTGCATAACATCATATATGAAACTTGCATAACAGCATGTATAAAACTTGCATAACATCATCATATATAAAACTTGCATAACATCATCATATATAAAACTTGCATAACATCATATGATATAAATCAAGCTAACATACATGATTAAACATATGAATTAGATTCACAATCACAACTTATAATCCAACGTATATCACATCATAATTGATTTAGCAATTATTTTGTTAAAGTGATCGAACTCACAACTCAAAAGCAGTCTTGAGTTCTGAATTTTGATTTCTGGAGTTGAATTAGCTCTCCTTTGAAGAAGATTCGCTATTAGGGTTGAGTAGTTCTGATTTGATTTGTTGTTCTTCCTCTTTAATTTGGTGGCGGCCACTCTAGGGTACAAGACAACAGCATGACAGCCATAGTTTCAATTTTAATTCTTATTTAGGGTTTGAGTCTATGGGTCTTTTTATAGAGTTTTGAATTAATTTAAGCCGTCGGATGATTTTAGGGTTAATCAAAACCATTTAATCATGATAGGGTGATGAGTCAGCCCTAATGACTCAGCAAGGAGTTAGAAAGGACTCAATAACGTGGGTCAGCCTAAACCAGAAAGCTGTGCAGGCTTCTGCCTCGGCCTGGGCGCACTTGGCAGGTGCTCCAGTGCAAATTTGTACTGGCGCACTTCCCAAGTGCGCCAGTGCAATCCCCTTTATTTGCCACCAATCTTCGTTCGTCCATAACTCCTTCATCCAGTACCCGTTTCCCGCAAACGAGGACTCTATCTCAACCAGAATTTCGAGACGAACACAATGGCGCAACCCCATTCCCTTAATTCTCACGTCTGAGATTAATTATTCTTTATTTTAGTTAATTCGATTATTAAAAAATCCGGGGTGTTACATTCTCCCCTCCTTAAAGGATTTCGCCCCTGAAGTCTCCAAGTTAAGGAGAATGCATATCCTACCATCCAAACAACCATCTACTCAACCATCAAACACGAGCATCCATTGTCCTTATAAAATTTCTAATGCTGTATGAACATATGCAAGAAGTTTGTGTATATGTTCCTTATCTAATGCAAAATCAGGCGGTCTACTGATTCAGTTGACCTCCTTAATGCAAACCATGATAGTGCCATGCGTCCATTATGTATGCGAAAGAACCTTATCGATACATATCATTTCTACATGTGTGCACAACCATTCACCAAAATGCAACATCCATATGATGGTACAACCATTATTCATCCATTAACTTAAATATGTACACACATTTATATGCAATATGCAATATGAAGTGACTGAGCCGATCTAGTGCCTAAAGTGTGTGTATTTGCATCCACGAGCAACCACTAGCAAGCACTTGCATCCACATGCATCCATCATCCATAACATGTCTCAAACACATGTTTCAACCATAGGATTACCCTATCTAAAGGTCAAAGATACTAGCGAGAGGACATACTAAAGATAAGATAAGTACAAGGTAAGCGATAAAGGAGAAATTAAAAGACATACCCCAAAAAAAAGGGTATAATGAACGCATCTTCGCTTCCGTCTCCCAAATAGCATTGCTCTCATCATCTCCCCATTGCACTTTGAATAGTTTGACCTCTCGATTCCTCAACTTCTTAATCTCCGACCCAAGAATGCGCGTAGGAGTTCGTCAAATCGTCGCATCACGCTCGATCTCCACCTCTATAAGCAAGCTCGGCTCTACCACTTCCGCGGTCTCGTGCAAGCACTTCCTCAAATGTGAAACATGGAATACGTCGTGTACACCACTAAGTCTCTCGGGCAACTCCACTCTATACACCATCTGCCCAATCCTTTCCTTAATAGGAAATGGCCCTACGAACCTTGGTGCTAACTTCCCAACGGACCCAAAGCGAACGACGTTCCGTAATGGAGACACCTTGACAAAGACCATGTCCCCAATATCAAACTCAAGATCTGACCTCCTCTTGTTCGCATAAGATTTGTGCCTATCTTGCGCCGTCTTCATCCTCCTTCGAATCAAATCGATCTTTTCCGAAGTCTCTCTAATCATATTGGGTCCAAGCAAGATCTTATCTGTAGACTCCCACCAACATGTAGGCGAACGACATGGCCGTCCATAAAGAGCCTCGAACGGTGCCATGCCAACGCTAGACTGAAAGTTATTATTATATGCGAACTCTACCAACGGAAGATGTTCCTCCCATGTACCTCCGAAATCTAAGACACACAACCTCAATAAGTCCTCTAGAATACGATTCACCCTCTCGGTCTGGCCGTCCGTCTGAGGATGATATGCGGTTCTCAAACATAACCGAGTCCCTACCGCCTCTTGCAAGCTTTTCCAAAATTCGCTAGTGAAAATAGGATCGCGGTCGTTCACTATGCTAGAAGGAACACCGTGCAAATGAACTATTTCTCGAATGTATACAGAGGCTAACCATGGAACAGTCCTCTTACTCTTCACGGGAATGAAATGGGCGCTCTTATTAAGTCTGTCTACCACGACCAAGTCCCCGTATTACCCTTCCTCGATCTTGGTAATCCATCAAGAAAGTCCATCGAAACACTTTCCCACTTCCATTGTGGGACCTCCAATGGGTTAAGCAATCCACCGGGCTTCTTTTGCTCTGCTTTTACTTGTTGGCACACCAAACATCTAGCGACGAACTTTGCCACGTCCTTCTTCATACCGGCCCAAAAGTAAACTCATCTCGTGTCCATGTACATCTTGTCCCTGCCGGGATGGATGGTCATTTTCGAACGATGGGCATCATCAAGAATGGTCTTCCTCAAATTCTCGTCCCGTGGTACACAAAGTCTACCGTCCCTACGTAACCAACCCTTATCATCTAGGGTATACCTACAGAGATGGCTCAATGACTCCCCTCTTTTTTGAGCTTTTCTACTAACTCAACAAACTGTGGGTCGTCTCGCTGTGCCTTACCAATCCGTCCCAAAAGCATAGGTCTGACTTCTAAGGATGCTAGCAAACCGGGTACAAAATCAATGGATGGTCTAAAGTCAATGGTAGAGATAAACTCTAAGCTACGTCGCTCGACAAACAAAGGACTCAATGTCAACTATTTCCTGCTCAAGGCATCTGCCACAACGTTACCCTTGTCAGGGGTATATGCCATCTCGAAATCGTAGGATGCCAAGAACTCCATCCACCATAACATATCACCCTTCCCTAGAGACCACATGCCCTAAAATCCTCACTTCTTTCCTCCAAAAATGGTATTTTGGAGAACTTAACTTTAAGATGGTGTACTTGTAGGGTCCCTAAGCTTTCCCTAAGATATAGGGCATGCTCTTCTCTACTTCTAGAGAAAACCAGGATATTATCCCATGCAAAATCGTCACAACTATCCATCTCTCACACAGACCATCCTAGTCGAACTTGACATCCCCCAAGTGCAAGCCCCAAAGGCCTAAACCAATATCAGACAAACACCCAAGGGATACCTCCTTCGAATTCAGACGACTTACGTGAGATGATACTAGTAAGATGGCCAACCAATTGAGCACTTGACCGACTCTGGCTGTCCTTGCCATTCTTGCTCCAAAACCACCGCTGATTACATAACTGGCTTTGCTTAATCTATTAAGCACATACAAAAACTTATTTCGTGCCTCTGGGTAAATCCCGCACTTTATCAAAGACGTCTCCATACTCACGGACCACACAAACAGACTCCCAATCATCATTGGATGCGTCAGAAGATTCTAGGCAGCTAAGCATTACTGAACCCCTAGGGTCATAAGAAATATGAGGGTCTTTCTGTAACACTCCACGTCCATTAATGTCACTCACAAAGGGAATGCATTAACTTCCATGGAGGTTATAAGTGAATATAGAACAGAAAAATTACAACAAGACAGATAATAAATAGTACTTGGAAATCTAAAACTTCATTTTATTGCAGCGGAAATTAAACATGTTTGTTACATCATAAAACCATATATCATAACCAAGTACAATATCCATCTTCATAAAAACAAAATACATAATCCCATTACATAAATAGCCATTAAAAAGATAACAAGCTGGACTTTACTTCAACGGTCCAAGCTTTCCAAAGAGAGATGAAGCAATTCAATCAAACTCCACTAGAGCTGGGCCCAACCTGAGGACCTAGAGGGGAAAAAGGATAGAAATAGAGGGGGTCAGACATAAAGTCTGGCGAGTATGATAATTCTAACAATACTATTATCAAAATAACTAGACTAAGGCATAAGTTGGAAGACAAGTAAATGTCTATGAACTCTTAGGAAGATAAAGATAGCGTTTAAGATAACGTTAAAGATAACGGTAAAGGCACACCTAATTACTAACGAATGATTACTACACTGCACCGCACATTACTACACTGCACCACACCAGTCACCCTATTGTTTGATCCCACTTGCTTCACACAGAAACTTTATAAATAGCCTTACGTACCCCTAGCTGAGTACATAGGTGTCTTCTGCCCCTATCTCCACTAGGTGTACCCCACTACCCACTTTCGATCGGCTCCCTACTCGTAGATACCCGTGCTGGCCCCATAGTGGGGTGTATCACTCCCCTAAAGTGGCAACCCGATACAACTTGAGAATGCACGGCTTATACTTACACGATGCAACAACGTCTTACCTACCAGCCCTGGTCCACACACGCATACGAAACCCGTTGGACTTGCGTTGCCACCGCTCCCCGTTTTGGCCTCTTACAGTCGAACCCAGCATGCGTGTCCCATCCTCGACTTGGGTCGAGCCCACAAAGATACGTTTGGGATACTGGTCGAAATGGGCCCCCACAAGCTACCCACCTAAGCTTGTCACTAGTATATCCCACTTAACCCTCTTAGTCATGTTCATTTACATGTGTGTTTGGTTAAGTCTTACTAATCGTATTTCACATGCCACTAAGGGCACCCCCTAGATTCCTCATGCCACCCAAGGCACCTACTTAATCCCCATGTCCCACCTTACATGTTTTTGTGGTTAAGTATTTCTTAATTCATTCAGGCCATAACCTCATAAAGACCTCTCACATTAGACTGGCATTTATGGCAGCTGGATTTGCCGGGCGGGTCCGGGCAGTCTTACACCATAAAAGAGTCTAACCTCGTGTCTTTACAACCGTTATGCTTTAGTTTAGGCCTAGGACCTCTCACATTGGGCTGACATTTGTGACCACTGGATTTGCCGGGCGGGTCCGGGCAGGTTTACATCACAAACGAGTCCAACCTCGTGTCCTAAGCATTGATTAACACTTAAAATCTTTACCCAGTTTTAATAATTCCCTATTCAAATTATTAATTAAGTCAACTTTTAATGATGTCCATAATTGACTTAATTATGGCCATCCACTTATGGCATGCAAAATCATATCAATTGCACCCCAACTTTTTAATATTAAATCCTTAATATTACCCCTACCCCACGTTTATACGTTCGCTTATTCAACGCATAATATAGGCTAGACTTGTATAGTCTAACACCTAGCACAAAGATAAATTATCACAACATATAGACAATTAAAATAAATCTAATCATAATAGGGGTGAAACTTGCATAAACTACACATGTTAAGGATCAAAAGGTGTCAACTTGTTAAATATCTCAATTTACATGATATGATCATAGCCCAAATCTATACATAAACTTGCATATGGGGTTTTTAGGCAACATAATGATGGTGTGAACTAGCATAGGATATCACATATGTCATAGCATAATTCTAGATGTCATAATATATGTCTTGGTATATGTTCATAACTTTTCTAATCAATCTAACTTGCATATGTGACTTGTCATATAGATCAACATAACCCAAACATAATGATTTAATTAATATGAACTAACTAGCATAGATGGTAACATCATGGTCTTTTTAACATGTATGATTCATCACAACTTAGCATAGAAACTTTCAACATACATAACATCATCATAGCATGATTTACAACATATAAGATATCATCATCACATAACATTGGATTTACAATATACATGATAGCGAAAGGGGTTTACAACAACATATATGATAATTCACATCATCTACTCATAATCCATTCATAACTCAACCTAATTAAAATGATAATAATCTTGTTAAGATCATCATACTCACAATTTAGAGAAGAAAAGAGAGAGTTTTGCTTTGCTTTAGGGTTGAGAGAATTAGAATTGAATTTGCTTTTCTTCTTTCTTAGTTGGCGGCGGCTCCATTGATTTCCATGGAGATGGTATGACGGTAACTATTCTATTTTAATTAGGTTTAGGGTTAGCATTAGGATGTATTTATAGGTGTAGGAAGTTATTTAGGACCATTAGATTAACCCTGAACCATGAGAACCAATCAAATGCAAAATCTGCATTTGAGCGAATCGGCCCACGGGTTGACAGCCAAACACCCTGGATTAACCCCTAGTCGACCCAGCGAGGCTCGAGTCGACCTCAAAAATGGGCCGGTTCGGTTATTCCCCCTCCCAATTCGCTGTTTTGAACTTTTTTACATATTTATTTATTTAATTTTTAATTTATATATATATATCAATATATACATATATATATTTCTCTGCGCAACCCATTTCACTTAATTCTTTTCTAAAAATTAAGTATACTTTAATTTGTGAATTTTAATGTTATAAAATTTCAGGGTGTTACATTCTCCCCTCCTTAAAGGATTTCGTCCCCGAAATCTCCAAGTCAAGAAGAATGTATTTCCTACCATCTAATCGTCCATCTACTCAACCATCAAACACAGGCATCCATTGTCCTTATAGACTTCTAATGTTTTCATGTTTAAATGCACAGTGTGTGTATATGTCCATATCTAATGCAAAATCAGGCGGTCCACTGATCCAGTTGACCTCCTTAATGCAAATCATGATAGTGCCATGCATCCATTATGTATGCAAAAGTTCCCTATCGATACATATTATTTCTACATGCGTGCACAACCATTCACCAAAATGCGGTATCCATATGATAGTACAACCATTATACACCCATTTAACTAAACACAGCCATTTATATGCACTATGCAGTATGAAGTGACTGAGCCGATCTAGTGCCTAATAGTGTGTGCATATGCGTCCACGAGCAACCACTAGCAAACACTTGCATCCACTTTGCATCCATCATACATAACATGTCTCAAACACATGTTTCAACCATAGGATGATCCTAACTAAAGGTCAAAGATACTAGCGAGAGGATACGCTAAAGATAAGATAAGTACAAGATAAGCGATAAAGAGAAATTAAAAGACATACCCTCAAAAAGAAAAGGGTATCGTGAACGCATCTTCTCTTCTGTCTCCCAAGTAGTGTTGCTCTCATCATCTCCCCATTGTACTTTGACTAGTCTGACCTCTCGATTTCTCAGCCTCTTAATCTCCGACCCAAGAATGCATTTAGGAGCTCGTCGAATCGTCGCATCACGCTCTATCTCCACCTCTCTAAGCAAGTTCGGCTCTACCACTTTGGCGGTCTCGTGCAAGCACTTCCTCAAATGTGATACATGGAATACGTCGTGTACACCACTAAGTCTCTCGGGCAACTCCACTCTATACGCCATTTGCCCAATCTTCTCCTTAATAGGAAACGGTCCTACGAACCTTGGTGCTAATTTCCCAACGGACCCAAAGCGAACAACGTTTCGTAATGGAGACACTTTGACAAAGACCATGTCCCCAACTTCAAATTCAAGATCCGTCCTTCTCTTATCCGCATATGATTTCTGTCTATCTTGCGCTGCTTTCATCCTCCTCCGAATCAAGTCGAACTTCTCCGAAGTCTCTCTAATCATATCAGGCCCAAGTAAGATCTTATCAGTAGATTCCCACCAACATGTAGGCGAACGACACGGCCGTCCATAAAGAGCTTCGAATGGTGCCATACCAATGCTAGACTGAAAGTTGTTATTATATGCGAACTCCACCAGTGGAAGATGCTCTTCCCATGTACCCCCAAAGTCTAGGATACATAGCCTCAAAAGATCCTCTAGAATGCGATTCACCCTCTCGGTCTGGCCGTCCGTCTGAGGATGATATGCGGTGCTCAAACATAACTGGGTCCCTACCGCCTCTTGTAAGCTTCTCCAAAATTCGCTAGTGAAAATAGGATCGCGGTCGCTCACTATGCTAGAAGGAACACCATGCAAACAAACTATTTCTCGGACGTATACAGAAGCTAACCATGGAGCAGTCCTCTTACTCTTCACGGGAATGAAATGGGCGCTCTTAGTAAGTCTATCTACTATAACCCAAATCCCCGTATTACCCTTTCTCGATCGCGGTAACCCATCCACAAAATCCATCGAGACACTTTCCCACTTCCATAGTGGAACCTCCAATGGGTGAAGCAACCCACCGGGTTTCTTTTGCTCCGCTTTTACTTGTTGGCACACCAAGCATCTAGCGACATACTCGGCCACATCTTTCTTCATGCCGGCCCAAAAGTAAACTCTCTTCATGTCTTTGTACATCTTGTCCCCGCCGGGATGAATGGTCATCTTCGAATGATGTGCTTCGTCAAGAATAGTCTTCCTTAGGTCATCGTCTTTTGGTACACAAAGTCTACCGTCCCTACGTAACCAACCCTTATCGTCTAGGGTATACCTACGGAGATGGCTTAATGACTCCCCTCCTTTGAGTTTTTCTACTAACTCAACCAACTGTGGGTCGTCTCGCTGTGCCTCGCTAATCCATCCCAAAAGCGTAGGTCTGACCTCCAAGGATGCTAGCAAACCGGGTACGAAGTCAACGGAAGGTCTAAAGTCAAACATCGAAATGAATTCTAAACTTCGCCGCTCAACAAACAAATGACTTAAGGATAATCTTTTTCTACTTAAGGCGTCTGCCACCACGTTACCCTTGCCAGGGGTATAGGCTATTTCGAAGTCGTAGGACGCTAAGAACTCCATCCACCTTTGCTGCCTTAAGTTCAAGTCCTTTTGAGAGAATAGGTATTTTAAAGACTTGTGGTCAGTGAATATTTCGAATTTCTCGCCAAGAAGATAATGACGCCAAGACTTAAGCGCGAAAACAATAGCGGCCAATTCTAGGTCATGTGTAGGATAATTTTTCTCATGCGCTCTCAACTGCCTTCCACCATAGGCTATTACCCTACCCTCTTGCATTAAGTCTGCGCCTAGTCCTGTCCCACAAGCATCAGTATAAACGGTAAACGGCTTACTCCCGTCTGGCAATACTAAGACTGGGGCTGAAGTCAAAGCTCTCTTCAAATGTCGGAACGCATCATCACAATCTACGTCCTATGTGAAAACTAGGTTCTTCTTCGTCAAGCGTGTCAATGGAGCTGATATCTTTGCGAAGTCTTTGATAAACTTCCTATAGTAGCCAGCCAACCCCAAGAAACTTCTCACTTCGGTAGAATTTTTAGGGACCTTCCAATCTTGGATGGCCACCACCTTCGCGGGATCCACGGCTATCCTTTCTTTGGAAACCACGTGCCCCAAGAACCGTACTTCCTTCCTCCAGAAGTGACACTTAGAAAATTTAGCCTTAAGGTTATGCGCTCGTAGGGTCTCCAACACTTCCCTAAGATGTAGGGCATGCTCTTCTTTATCCTTAGAAAAGATCAAGATGTCATCTACAAAGACTACCACGAATTTGTTAAGGTACTCCCTAAACACCCTACTCATCAAATCAACAAAATATGCTGGGGCGTTTGTCAAACCGAAGGGCATCACTAGCCATTCATAGAAACCGTCCGGAGTCCTAAAGGCAGTCTTGTCTATGCTATCCTCAGCCACTCTCAACTGATGGAACCCAGTGGCTAAGTCCAACTGCGAAAACACTGAGGCGCCAACTAACTGATCGAAGAGATCGTCAATCCTCGGCAGTGGATGTCTGTTCTTCTTAGTAAGTTTATTAAGTTCTCTATAGTCCACACACAGTCTAAGGGACCCATCCACCTTCATGGCAAATACTACTGGAGCACCCCACTCCGATATACTTCGTCTTATGAACCCCTTCTCAAGCAACTCCTTCACTTGCTTATCGAGTTCCCTCCTTTCACGTGGAGCCATGTGGCGTACTGGCAAAGATACCGGTTTCGCATTATCCACAAGATATATTCGAAAATCTATCTCCCGCTTCGGAGGCAAGCCCTTCACCCCCTCAAACACATCTGAATATTCTCGGACCACTCTAACAGATCATAGATTTTCCTCAGACGCGTCAAGCGATTCTAGATAACTTAGCATAACCGAATTTATGGGATTACAGAAGATTTCGAGAGTGTTGCCAAGGCGAGTCACGAGCCTAACTACTCTCCTTTCACAATCAAGAACGGCCCCATTTCTGGATAACCAATCCATTGCTAAAATTAGCCCATAGCCCGTGAAACCCAACACATAAGCATCACATCTAAATTCAACGCTAAGTATGGAAATTTTCAAATCCAAACACATCATGGACAAATAAGCTGAGCCCCCTATTGGATTCGAAACAACTAAGGGATCCTCTACTAAACTGGTGTTTAAGTGCAATGATTCAACTAATGATGTAGAGATAAACGAATGTGATGCGCCCGAATCGAATAAGGTACGGACAGGATGATCAAACAGAAAAACTAAGCTTTCAACAGAAATGGTTCTACCTCGTTCTTACAGTGGTGGGATCGCGAGAGCCTGAACTTGTCCCCTAGCCTGCCCTGGTGCCATAAGAGCCTGCCCCTGTCCTCCCGAGGTAGCTCCTTCCCTCTGCCTTCTTTGGGCAGTCCTTCACTAAATGTCCCGCATCGCCACAATGAAAACAGCCTGTCTTCTTTTTCTTTCGGCAATCCTTGCTGAGATGGCCTAGGGTTCCACAGTTCAAGCACTTCTTCTTTCCCTTGCCATTATTGTCTTTTCCACCCTTCTTGTTTTGCTGTTGTGGTTTCTTCTGATCCCCCTTCTTCTCGGGTGCCTTATCAGCTTTAGCGCTTTTCTCCTCATGCATGAGCGCCATTTCTACTAACTTCTCAAAGGTGGCCCCCATCGGGATGTAGGTCATAGCCAACCCTTGCAATGGTTCATTCAAGCCATTCATGAACCTTAGAGCCTTCTTCTCCGGCGTGTTTACTAAGTCCAAGCCAAACCTTGCTATCTGATTAAATTTATTGACATATTCTTTCACTGATGAGCTTCCTTGCTTCAGTGTCAAGAACCTTTCCATATATAGATTTTCTTCCGCCCTTGAGAGAAACTTCGCCTCGAACCTACGTCTGAAATCCGCCCAAGAGTCAACAGGACGCTCCCCATTAGTGACCTCCCACCAAAACGAGGCCTCTCCCTTCATCAACCAAGCTGCTAAACGAACTCTCCTCCCTTCTTCTACTTCAAAGATTTCTAGCAATTCTTCCACCTCCTTAAACCAATCTCTAGCTTCCACAAACGTTTCTGACCCTTGAAATGGTTTTCCACCCATAGCCTTGAATTCCTTGCACGTCTTTGCAAAAGTATCTACGCGAGGAGGAGGAGGAGGAACGGGTGCAACTGGTGGTGGAGGAACATTGGCTGGACCTGCAGCGGCCCTAGCCACCAATAGCCTCCTATACCATCCTAGTATCGTTACACCGTCGGGTAGATTAAGATCTTCAGCCATGCTGAAACGAAAAAGGAAAGATTCAAAATGGAGAATTCGAAAGATAAAGATATGTGGCTATTGGGGATTATGTTTTTCTTAAAAACTTTTCTCTTTAAATTTCTCATTAAATAATGTTTTTGAAAACACTTCTTCCAAAAATAACTATTTTTCTAAAGTATTTTTATCTGTTCTGGTAACCTTAAGCTCTGATACCACGTGTAACACTCCACGTCCATTAATGTCACTCACAAAGGGAATGCATTAACTTCCATGGAGGTTATAAGTAAATATAGAACAGAAAAATTACAACAAGACAGATAATAAATAGTACTTGGAAATCTAAAACTTCATTTTATTGCAGAGGAAATTAAACATGTTTGTTACATCATAAAACCATAGATCATAACCAAGTACAATATCCATCTTCATAAAAACAAAATACATAATCCCATTACATAAATAGCCATTAAAAAGATAACAAGCTGGACTTTACTTCAATGGTCCAAGCTTTCCAAAGAGAGATGAAGCAATTTAATCAAACTCCACTAGAGCTGGGCCCAACCTGAGGACCTGGTGGGGGAAAAGGATAGAAATAGAGGGGGTCAGACATAAAGTCTGGCGAGTATGATAATTCTAACAATACTATTATCAAAATAACTAGACTAAGGCATAAGCTGGAAGACAAGTAAATGTCTATGAACTCTTAGGAAGATAAAGATAGCGTTTAAGATAACGTTAAAGATAACGGTAAAGGCACACCTAATTACTAACGAATGATTACTACACTGCATCGCACATTACTACACTGCACCACACCAGTCACCCTATTGTTTGATCCCACTTGCTTCACACAGAAACTTTATAAATAGCCTTACGTACCCCTAGCTGACTACATAGGTGATGTCTGCCCCTATCTCCACTAGGTGTACCCCACTACCCACTTTCGATCGGCTCCCTACTCGTAGATACCCGTGCTGGCCCCACAGTGGGGTGTATCACTCCCCTAAAGTGGCAACCTGATACAACTTGAGAATGCACGGCTTATACCTACACGATGCAACAACGTCTTACCTACCGGCCCGGGTCCACACACGCATACGAAACCCGTTGGACTTGCGTTGCCACCGCTCCCCGTTTTGGCCTCTTACAGTCGAACCCAGCATGCGTGTCCCGTCCTCGACTTGGGTCGAGCCCACAAAGATACGTTTGGGATACTGGTCGAAATGGGCCCCCACAAGCTACCCACCTAAGCTTGTCACTAGTATATCCCACTTAACACTCTTAGTCATGTTCATTTACATGTGTGTTTGGTTAATTCTTACTAATCGTATTTCACATGCCACTAAGGGCACCCCCTAGATTCCTCATGCCACCCAAGGCACCTACTTAACCCCCATGTCCCACCTTACATGTTTATGTGGTTAAGTATTTCTTAATTCATTCAGGCCATAACCTCATAAAGACCTCTCACATTAGACTGGCATTTATGGCAGCTGGATTTGCCGGGCGGGTCCGGGCAGTCTTACACCATAAAAGAGTCTAACCTCGTGTCTTTACAACCGTTATGCTTTAGTTTAGGCCTATGACCTCTCACATTGAGCTGACATTTGTGACCACTGGATTTTCCGGGCGGGTCCGGGCAGGTTTACGTCACAAACGAGTCCAACCTCGTGTCCTAAGCATTGATTAACACTTAAAATCTTTTACCCCAGTTTTAATAATTCCCTATTCAAATTATTAATTAAGTCAACTTTTAATGATGTCCATAATTGACTCAATTATGGCCATCCACTTATGGCATGCAAAATCATATCAATTGCACCCCAACTTTTTAATATTAAATCCTTAATATTACCCCTACCCCACGTTTATACGTTCTCTTATTCAACGCATAATATAGGCTAGACTTGTATAGTCTAACACCTAGCACAAAGATAAATTATCACAACATATAGACAATTAAAATAAATCTAATCATAATAGGGGTGAAACTTGCATAAACTACACATGTTAAGGATCAAAAGGTGTCAACTTGTTGAATATCTCAATTTACATGATATGATCATAGCCCAAATCTATACATAAACTTGCATATGGGGTTTTTAGGCAACATAATGATGGTGTGAACTAGCATAGGATATCACATATGTCATAGCATAATTCTAGATGTCATAATAGATGTCTTGGTATATGTTCATAACTTTTCTAATCAATCTAACTTGCATATGTGACTTGTCATATAGATCAACATAACCCAAACATGATGATTTAATTAATATGAACTAACTAGCATAGATGGTAACATCATGGCCTTTTTAACATGTATGATTCATCACAACTTAGCACAGAAACTTTCAACATACATAACATCATCATAGCATGATTTACAATATATAAGATATCATCATCACATAACATTGGATTTACAATATACATGATAGCAAAAGGGGTTTACAACAACATATATGATAATTCACATCATCTACTCATAATCCATTCATAACTCAACCTAATTAAAATGATAATAATCTTGTTAAGATCATCATACTCACAATTTAGAGAAGAAAAGAGAGAGTTTTTCTTTGCTTTAGGGTTGAGAGAATTAGAATTGAATTTGCTTTTCTTCTTTCTTAGTTGGCGGCGGCTCCATTGATTTCCATGGCGATGGTATGACGGTAACTATTCTATTTTAATTAGGTTTAGGGTTAGCATTAGGATGTATTTATAGGTGTAGGAAGTTATTTAGGACCATTAGATTAACCCTGAACCATGAGAACCAATCAAATGCAAAATCTGCATTTGAGTGAATCGGCCCACGGGTTGACAGCCAAACACCCTGGATTAACCCCTAGTCGACCCAGCAGGGCTTGGGTCGACCTCAAAAATGGGCCGGTTCGGTTATTCCCCCTCCCAATTCGCTGTTTTGAACTTTTTCGCATGTTTATTTATTTAATTTTTAATTTATATATATATATATATATATATATATATATCAATATATATATATAATTCTCTGCGCAACCCATTTCACTTATTTCTTTTCTAAAAATTAAGTATACTTTAATTTGTGAATTTTAATGTTATAAAATTACGGGGTGTTACACTTTCCATAACAAATCAATAGTCTAACTGCCCTCCTTTCACAATCTAGGATGGCACCCCGCCTGGCTAGCCAATCCACCCCTGGAATCAAACTATAGCCCGTGAAACCCAGGACGAAGGCATTGCATTCAAATCCAACGCCCAAGATAGACACTCTCAAATCCCGACAAACCATTGAAGGATGAGCCGAACCACTAACAAGATTTGAGACTAGGATGGGATCCTTAACTAGACTAGTATTTAGGTGCAGTGTTTCAACTAATGAAGCAGATAATAACAAGTATGAAGCGCCAGAATCAAACAAAGTTCAAACAGGATGATAAAGAAAACCAAATTTCAACCTAGACGGTCCTACCCCCATTAGGTATACCAGCCGTGAGGGAATACAGCTACCCTCCAGAAGATCCTGTACTTTGTCCTTGCCTCTTTGGACAATCCTAAGGTGTCCTATTTCTCCAAAACAACTAGCCTTCTTCTTCACATTCTCCATTCGTGACCTCCCACCAAGATGAGGTTCCGTCCTTTGTTAACCAAACAGCTGTTTGAACCTTCCTCCCATCGTCTATCTTAGAGGTACCAACAAGCCCTCCACTCCCTTGGACTAACTACTAGCCCGACAAACGTCTAAGTCCCTTGAAGTGGTTTTCCGTCCTTCGTGCGGAAGTCCTTATTTATCTTAGAAAAAGCATCTATACGCAGAGGGGGAAAGAAACTCAAAAAGAGAAAGAGATTCAAAACGGAGAATCGAAGGAAGGATATATGGCTCTTGGGGATTATGTTCTTAAAATAAACCTTTCTTTCAAAAATACTCTTCTACAAACATATTTTTGAAAGTATTCTTTATAAAAATGCTTTTGAAAAATAGTTTTTGAAAATATCTTATCTATTCTGGTAACCTTCAGCTCTGATACCACGTGTAGCACCCCACGTCCATTAATGTCACTCGCAAAGGGAATGCATTAACTTCCATGGAGAATTTTAAGTGAGTATAGAACAAAAAATCACAACAAGACAGATATAAAGCAGTACTTGAAAATTTAAAACTTTATTTATTACAGCAGAAGGTAAATATGTTTGGTTACATCATCAAAAACCATAAACCAAAGTCAAGTACATAATATCCATCTTGATAAAACAAAGTACATAATCCCACTACTACAAATAGCCATAAAGAAAATGATAGGCTGAGCTTTACTTCAGAAATCCAAATCCAAGTGCACCCAAGGAGATCCCAATAAAGCTCCACTAGTACTAGTCCTACCCTTAGAACCGGGGGGGGGGGGGGAGGGAAGGAAGAAAAGAGGTGGAAACAAAGGGGGTTAGACATAAAGTCTGGCGAGTGAGATAACTCTAACAACATAATTATTAAAGCAATATGATAAGATATAATCTGGAGAATAAGGTAATGACTGTGTGAACCACATGGGTATGGCAAGGCAATCAAGAGAAACAGAGATAACGTTAATGGCGCTTCCTAATCAATATAGGATAATTACTATACTCTACCGTACTGTGCCATATTGTACTGTACTAACACTAACTGCACCCCTACTAGTCACTCTAGAAATTTGATCCCTCTTGGCTAAATAGAACGATGATAGCTTCGTATACTACTAGATGTACCCACTATCCTCCATGTTTGACTGTATATCTCTAGTTGCTATCATAGGTACCCAGCGTGTACCTATCCCCACTAGATGTACTCCTTCAATAAGTAATAATGGTAATTCCATGTACTCCTAGCTGACGTCATAGGTTTCGTCTTCTCCTATCTCCACTAGGTGTACCCTCTTAATAATTATTAATAATAGTGGTAGCTTCGTGTATCCCTAGCTAACTACATAGGTGATGTATGCTCCTATCTCCACTAGGTGTACCCATTACCCTGCCCTATTCAATCGGCTCCCTAACTCGTAGATACCCGTGTTGGCCCCACAGTGGGGTGTATCACTCCCCAAAGTGGCAACCCGATACCACCAATGATGCACGGCTTATACCTATACGATGCAACAACGTCTTACCTACAAGCCCGGGTCCACACACGCATATGAACCCGTTGGACTTGCGTTGCCACCGCTAACCCGGTTTGGCCTCTTACAGTCAAGCCCAGTATGCGTGTCCCGTCCTCGACTTGGGTCGAGCCCACAAAGATACGAATGGGTTACTGGTTGAAACGGGCCTCCATTACTTGACACAAGCTATCCACCTAAGCTTGGTCCCCTCTAGTATATCCCACTTAACCCACTTCATGTCCACTTACATGTTTTAAATTTGGTTAAGAGTTTCTATTAGTAATTTCACATGCCACCCAAGGCACCCACTTACATGTTTTACTTTGGTTAAGTGTTACTAATCGTATTTCCTCATGCCACCCAAGGCACCCACTAGATTCCACATGCCAAGCAAGGCACCCACTTAACCCCCTCATGTCCCACTACATGTTTAGCTGGTTAAGTGTTTCTTAATTCATTAAGACCGTAACCTCATAAAGACCTCTCACATTAGACTAGCATTTGTGGCAGCTGGATTTGCCGGGCGGGTCCGGGCAGTCTTACACCACAAACGAGCCTAACCTCGTGTCTTTACAACTGTTACGTATATAATTTATGCCTAAGACATCTCACATTAGATTGGCATTTGTGGCAGCTGGATTTGCCGGGCGGGTCCGGACAGTCTTACACCAAAAAAGAGTCTAACCTTATGTCTTAGACGATTAATTACTCCTAATTAATCATTCCCCAATTTGAATTACTTTCCCTATTCAAATTATCAATCAATTCCAAATTTAACGATGTCCATAATTGACTCAATTGTGTCCATACATTTATGGTATGTAAAATCATACCAATTTTCACCACAATTGTATTTTATTCCTTTAAAATTAATTACATGTCTTTTTAGGCCATTACATGCCAAATTCACAATATGTGTGTATCCACTATTATCCCCATCGTACCCCCATCATTCGTTCGCTTAACACGTCATATACATATTAGACTAGCAAATAGTCTAATACTTAAAAAAAAGGGAATAAACATCACAAAGTCACATACACACAATAATAGATCTAATTTGCATCTAACTTGCAATTAAGAATTACAACATACTTGCATAGTCTTTGTATTATCAAGGATCCAAAAATCATTGATCTAAAAGGTGTGAACTTGCATGTATGAACATAGTTTTACACCTAACTAGCCTAGGTAATTATCACAAACTTACATAAACTATGTATGTAATCAACCTAAACATAAAGATATCATCTTGCATAACTATGGATCCAATAAAAGGTGTTAACTTGCATAGCTATGCATGTCATTGTTTCAACATAAAAATGTCAACTTGAATATGGATCTAAACTTTTAAAGGTGTGAACTTGTATATATGTGAATCCAATTATCACTTAAACTTGCATATGAACATAATACTTATACGAACTAGCATATGTTCCACATCCATATTCGCATAAAAACTAATGTTATAAACCTAGGTGATTGGATTATAAAAAGGGATTCATTGGCACAAGTTAACATCATGAATTACTAGCATATATTTTAGATCCAAACTTACATAACATCATATAACTCGCATACAACTTGCGTGATTCTATTAACTTGCATAACATCCTATGTACAACTTGCATAATCATATTAACTTGCATAACATCATATATGAAACTTGCATAATCATATTAACTTGCATAACATCATATATGAAACTTGCATAACATCATATATAAAACTTGCATAACATCATCATATATAAAACTTGCATAACATCATATAATATGAATCAAGCTAACATACATGATTAAACATATGAATTAGATTCACAACCACAACTTATAATCCAACGTATATCACATCATAATTGATTTATCAATTATTTTGTTAAAGTGATCGAACTCACAACTAAAAAGCAGTCTTGAGTTCTAAATTCTGATTTCTGGAGTTGAATTAGCTCTCCTTTGAAGAAGATTCGCTGTTAGGGTTGAGTAGTTCTGATTTGATTTGTTGTTCTTCCTCTTTAATTTGGTGGGGCTGCTCTAGGGTTCAAGACAACAGCATGACGGCCATAGTTTCAATTTTAATTCTGATTTAGGGTTTGAGTCTATGGGTCTTTTTATAGAGTTTTGAATTAATTTAAGCCGTCGGATGATCTTAGGGTTAATCAAAACCATTCAATCATGATAGGGTGATGAGTCAGCCCTAATGACTCAGCAAGGAGTCAGAAAGGACTCAACAACAAAGGTTAGCCTGAACCAGAAAGCTATGCAGGCTTCTGCCTCGGCCTGGGCGCACTTGGCAGGTGCGCCAGTGCAAATTTGTACTAGCGCACTTCCCAAGTGCGCCAGTGCAATCCCCCTTTTTCTTCTTCTTTTTCCACCAATCTTCGTTCGTCCATAACTCCTTCATCCGGTACCCGTTTCCCGCAAACTCGGACTCTATCTCAACCAGAATTCCGAGACGAACACAATGGTGCAACCTCATTCCCTTAATTCTCACGTCTGAGATTAATTATTCTTTATTTTAGTTAATTAGATTATTCAAAAATCCGGGGTGTTACATTTCGCTAACTGATTTCCTTATAATAATTCAAAACAAAATCAATGGTAGTAATCCGTCACATAGAAACTCGAAAGTGAACACCGATGATGCCGCGTCATCATCGGAATTATTTTCCAGTACCCAAAGTGAGTTCAATACTATATTACTTCCGAAACTCATTTTTAAACACTTTATTTGAAAATTACGTCAAAATATCTTTTCAAAATGCTTGGCAAAACATTTCTAAATTCCCAGGAATTAAAATTCCATATATTAAATCCAAATTCATTTTTTTTTTCAAATTACCATAGTCTTAAATTCCAAATCTGATTTAAATTCAAATTTAGTTCATCTGATTTGTATTTTACACTTACGTGAATTTCGATTGGTTATTTACATAACCAACTCAGTTATGATCTTATTCGATTAAAATAATGATCACACATCGAATATATTATAATAATATCAATATATATACTTCGTTATATCAAAATATAATTTGGTTAAAATTATTTCATTTATCCAGCTTTTAAAACAATATTGTGTCCAATAACTTTGTTCAAGAGTTTAGAATCACCTTTCGATACAGTTTTCGACCAGAATTGATAAACCGCTCGATTGACCAGTCAACACAATATAAAACAATTTTTATATTAATTTACAAATACGGGCTCATATATATACACTTAAACTCAATCTAGAGTATTACTAACTCCACCTCTATTGAGTTACGCCATAGAGCCAAGGTAATCACTTAATTAACAACTCTGATACCACTGTAACGGCCATGGGATTTTCGAGCCCGAAAATCAACATCAAACACCATGCCGACTATTCAAGTATCGAAAACACTAGGTCATTAATAGGAAGAAATTAGAGGATGAGAAAGATAAGATAGAACTAATAGAGTAGAAGAAGAAGAAGAAGAACACAACTAAATAGAATCAGAGTAAAAACGAAACTCACAGCGGAACGAATAAAATATATTATATAACAAAATCTTGAAATACAAAATCTAAATTTGTATGTACATACCATATCAGAGTATAACACTTATACATCACAACAAAAATAATCTTTAAATAACTAGTGGTGAAACCTCCTGCTTCGAGCTCCTCCAAGTGTATCTGTAAAGCCTGAAACACTTGACTGCCCGTACAAATTTGGGCACCCAAGAGTTTAGGGAAAACAAACAAAATAAACTCTAGGTCAGTCATGGGACTGGTGTGAGTAAACTCCAACCATATTGTTTAATTTTGAAAACCCTTTTGAAACAAAAGGATAATAGTAAGACCAGCCCACACATAAACATGGACAGTTTTTACCTTACTATAACCAAACCATTTTGATATCAAAATCCAGTGATATTATAATAATGTCTAATCAAATAAATAATCATATAGCAGAATGCTTGCATCTCACGCTCCACATACATAGTATAAAATCAAAAACCGCAGGGCGCTTATTGGAGATTGGATTCCGACCATGACAAGGTATGAGACTACCTCCCAATCAGTGTACTCTAGAGGGGATACACTAGGGTTCAACAAGAACATCTTGCAACCCGGCCCACACATGACCGACCACTCATTTCTCTTGAGTGTATCGAACATATTGCCACCTACGGTTGGGCCCATATAACCGTTATCCGAAGATACAGAAACGAAAGAAGAACAAATATGTATTTTCTCTAGATGGTGACAAATCACCCTAATGGGAATGACCCACATAGCCATGCTGCCTGCCCGATTTTTGTCATTTCCTGGTTGTGAGGCTTGAGGCTATGTCTATCTTTTCAGAACATCTGTTCACCATTCACTTTGAATGCCACATCGTCAAACCCGTCAGTTCACTAATCGATTTCCAAAAATATCATAGGTATAAAAGCTAAGAGGAACGAATTCCTCCGCCACCAGATGTAGTACCTTTAAGAGCCCAATCATACATGATTTTTTAGGTATACTCTGTCAGACACTCGTCCATACAAGTTGTCCTGGGACTGGACAAACAGAAAACATCATTCTGGAACAGAATGACCCTTGCATTTCACTCCATCTTCAATTGTCTTCAGTATAAACTAATTCGTAGTGCTTATGCCTATACGGAGTGGTTTTCGGATAATAACTCCAACCGGTATCTCCGTCTTGACAACAATGGTCAAAACACTTCGATAGTCGGTTATTTAACTATCGAAGTAAAATAAAACATCCATTCTAATGTATAACTAAGCATCACACAATCACTAGCCCGTTTTATTTTAACATTAATTTTCCAGTTTCCAATATCTTCCTAGATATTTCCCCAGAACCCGTTTAGCCCTTCTACTTCTTAGAAAACATTTCCAGTTTCCATTATAACTATTTAATTTGCAATGTTCGCTTTTTAAACACTATTCACTTTAAAATGTGAATACCATCCATTTATAGAAATCTGAACACCTTTATAAAATAAATCTTCGTTTAAGTAATAAATATCCTTACGAGCTCAATCTTATTTACCGAGTTATTTTATAATTTTATCTTCCCATATTTTAAAGAGTTCCCTTCAGTATGGGTTATATATATATATATATATATATATATATATCAGATCTCAATTATTTACTTCTACTTCCAACTTCGTATAATTCATTTACACTTCTTCGGGAAAAACATAATTATTCTCTTATCACTTGGGATAAGTGAATTCCAAACCTTTCTAGTCAATAGTATTATATATAACAATCACGCTTAAGCTTGGTTAACAAATGTTAAGTTATCGTTATAGTAAAAATTTGCAATACGCTGTAATATTTCCCTTTATAACTAATCTTGACATAACAGTCACGTTTAAGCCTGGTCAACAACGTTATTTTATCATTATAGTTTAAAAACTTGCAATACACTGCTATACTCCACTTTATAACTAATCTCGACATCTCTTTCCATTACAAACCAATACCATCCTTCGATAATAGTGAAGTCATTCAAGTTGGGGTATTTTATTTACCTCTCAGACCTTGATCGACAACGTTCTTATCTAGAATAGATATAAGTCCATAACTCTAAACTCCTTATTACTTATTGTATCCCAAAAACCGTATTTCTTGTTTTGTTTGGAATATGGTTTTATAACACCATATTCAAAATTCGAAATCTTTGTTGTTTACGACAATTTATAGTAAGCATTAACTCTTCGCTTTAACTTCATTCCACAGTTCTATTTATAACTTCTTTACTAAGATCCATTTACGTTCTTTGTCTTCTGAAGTTTTACTTTTATTTGAATCATTATACTTAATTCAAATAACATCTTATTATAAACTCAATATCCTCTTAAATGAAATCCATTTAAGAAACAATTATTTAATTAAAAATAATTAAATAATATTTACTTTATCATTGCTGAAGTAAACAGTTTACTTCATCATTAATCTAAAATAGATTGGTTGCTTACTTTATAATAACTAATTATATTAGTTCAATAATTATTTAATACTTCATTAATTAAAAAGGGTAATTAATAATTAAGGAATCCTATTTATTTAAATAATTAATTTCTAAAACCATTATTATTTGATGAATTGAAGATTAATTAATCAAAAATCAATTTCTAACAAAACAGTTGATTCAATCAACTTCAAATCATCAATTAATTTGTTAATTGATCGTAACTAATCCTTACCATTAGATTAATAAAATTAATCTAAAAATATTGCTTAATCCTTTTTTGTCTTAAAATGATTTTCCTCATAGGACAATTTATAGCTTCACCTGATTAAAAATAATCCCTTATAATTTCTTAATAAAATTTAACAACAAAATGTTTATAATAGAACTTCTATTATAATCTAGGACTTCATTTTAATTATAAAAATATAGTTTTTATAACTTAACTTCGTTGATTTGCCTGATGGCCAATCAACTTTATAACAAAAAGATGGGTTTATGGTCGACTGTTGTCACTTTCTAAATCGATATCGTCTATTGATTAAATAAAAATAACGTTGAATTTCCATTCAACATCAATATCCACACAGGGTTTCAAGGTCATTTGGGTTCAAACAATGTATATAAAACAACTAGTATATATAAATATTAAGGAATCTGGTTGGATTCCTCCAACCGGTTTCCTGCATCCACAGATGTTAGTCAACACAATTAACACTAATTCCATAGTAGGGAAAATTAAAATTGATGGAATCAGTATCCAAACAATGATGTGTACATATGCGACGATATATCTGTTTCAACCAATTTAATTGTAATTTACCTAACAACCATCACACAACATTCAACTAATATTAAAATATAATTATAATATTTTAAAATAGAACAGAGTTAGTGAATTTACTCACCATTGCGCGTTAACTGTTAAATAACGATTTGCGTCCGTTGATTATACCCGACGTTTTAATCTGCCATAATTCAAACATGCTTCAAATTTCTCCAAACCGACTTCATAGCGTAGCCAGCTTCCATGCGATTCCAAAATGACGGACTGTTCGTAATTCACATTTTATTCGGCCCATAACCATGCTTAGAGCCCAGAACCCGCTTTAGCTTTTCATCTCAAACAACATCCCGATCCCTGGAAAAACGCTGCATCAATCAAAGCCATTACCGCATATTCTATTCCCTTCGATATCCCCTTTTTACCTTTCCTTTTTCTTTGGGCTTTAAGTTCAAAACGCAGGCCCATATTTCAACTATTCAACCTGCCTCATCCCAACAGGGTACCGTTCTTCTATTGAAAAAACAAGGCCTGTATAACTCCATTTACCATTACTGTGCGTGTATCCTCATCTCCACTATGCTCCAGCACTTGACCCAATTGCCATGTCAAGACCAAAAGCCTTCATTTCATCGTGAGACCACTTCTTCTGTGCAAATATACTCCTTTCAGTTCAACTTTCCTTTGCCATATCTATATGTAATAACCCGGAAATCTGAGCCAATTTAAATTTTTTTATTTTGGCGATTTTAGTGAATTTTGAATATTTAAAATTAATTATTTTAAATAATATTGATGAGAAATTTATTTTGAATAGAATTAGAATGAATATATTTGTTAGAATCGTCGTTAGAATATAAATATTTTATTTTAATTATAAAACAAGCCTGAAATGGCGCGGTAGTTCAAAAATTCGATTTCAAAATTCAAATGGATGTACAGGATTCAAAATAAACAGAATTTTAGTAAAACCAAAAATATTTGAATCTAATTGAGAATATTTTTCTAGCGAATCCGAAAAATTGAAATTTCATAGTGGGGATAAAAAGTTATGCCCATTTGAAAATTCAGAATAGTCGCTATGGAATTTTAGCCTTGAAAATAGCCATTTTGCAAACGACCTCTGTTTTCGACGAAACCACTTTTGTTGGATCCGGGATGTCAAATTATTGCTAGGTTTTAAAATTCATAATTTTCTAAATCAATATGTGAGCGTGGAGAAGTTAAACGTGTTTTAACAGTTTAAGTCAATTTTGATCAACTAGAAAATGGTCATTTTTCAAATGGTCTCAGAATTTGACGAAATTAGTTTTGTTAGAACCGTATCGTCAATACGAAGCTAGAAAATATTTTTTGGGAATTTTTAGAGTTAGTATGTGGCCCCGGTAAATTGAAATGCGCGTTCAAATTCAATATATAGATTTATATTTTGATTTTGACGAAAACTGATCGAAACGATCGAATCAGCTTACAATACGTATCCCATTGTGTTCGGAATGAGGGTAATTATCTATGGACGACAAGCGGTGGGTTTTATTTCGAGGTCAAAATAAAAAGGTACCTTTTTGAAATTAAAATAAATTAAATAAAATAAAACCCTCTCTCTTTCTCTAAACCAAGTCAACCCTCCCCATCCCTTTTCTCTCTCTACCCTACCGTTCATTCCCAAAATCGAATAAGAAAAAAAGAAGAAGAACGACGCGCTCCCTCTACTCCAGCCTTCGCCGCGACCGCCGCCAGGTCCCCCACCGTCGGCCTCCCTCCCCCTCGTCTTTTCCCCTCCCTCTCCTCTTCAATTCGACATCCTCCATCCCCTTGAGCACCCAAAGCCACTGCCCCCCCCCCCCCCCCCGGCCTTCCACTCGTCGCCGCGCTCAACGCGTGCCACCATCCACCTCCCTTGGCACCGCAACACCCTGCTCCCCCTCCTCCAGCCTCCAACGTGAAGTTTCTCCCCCCTCTAAACGCTGGGAGGTTTTGGTTTATTGATTTTTGTTTTCTTTGTTTGTTTTAATCTAGGTAGATATAAATGAATCATTTTTTATAAATCAGTTTTTGTTTTAATTTAAAACATATTATAAAATCAATTTATATATATATATATATATTAATTATTATTATAATTCAGTTTTTATATATAATATAAATAAAAAGATTAGATCTTTATGAGATAAGAGATTAGGATTATAAAATTTTAGATTTTTAAATACAAAAGGGATTTGATTTTGAAATATAGAAAAGATTATATATTTTTATAAAGGAAAGGCGAGATTTTTAAATTAGAAAAGATATGATTTTTAACAATAAAAAGATTATATTCTTAAACTAGTAAAGATTGGATTTTTTATATTAGGAAAGGCGAGTTAAAAATTAGATTTTTATATTAGAGAAAGATTAGATTTTTAGAAATAGAAAGTTTATATTTTGAATAACGAAAAGATATGATTTTTCATTATATAAAAAATATTATTTTTATATAAGTAGAGAATTAAAAATATGATCTTTTTATAACAGAGCAATAAAAATATGATTTTTATGAAAGTAAAGATTTAATTTTAGCGAATAAAAATATGATTTGTATACAATGTAGAGAATAAAAATAGAATTTTTATATAATAGAGAAGTTAAAAATATAATTTTTATACTAGTGGCATATTAAAAATATGATTTTTATATAGGTATGATAGTAAAAATATGATTTTTATTCATGTAGAGTAATAAAAATATAATCTTTATTAGGAGAAGAGCAATATAAAAATATAGTTTTTATAACGAAATGGAGAATAAAAATATGGTTTTTATACAAGGTGAAATAAAAATATGAATTTTATTTCTATCATGAAACAGCAAGAATAAATATTCGATTTTTATATATGTAGTGAAAGTATAAAAATGTGATTTTTAATAATCAACTGCGTGAAACAGATGGCGAAGGATCAGACGGAAATCAAAATGAAATCTGAACGGTCCAGAAGCTCAGAAGTAGAATGGAGGAGTGGAACCCTCAGTGAGAACTCCTGACTTTTATTTATATTTCTAGTTTGAAATATATACTAGGATGCAGACGGTGCTTAGCAGCACCCGACACCCGTCGTCCACATACCATGGACGGCTTGTTTGTGTGATTGTCTGTGTTGTGAAAATTGATTGTTGGTTGTGAAATAAAATATATATTCATGTGTTGAAATAAAATATATATTCATGTGTTGAAATAAAATATATATTCATGTGTTGAAATAAAACAAATATTCATTTACAAATCGAACGATTTGTTTATGTACACCGATTTGACTGATATTGATTGGGACGATAAATTTTACACATCGCCCAACTACACAAATAAAATCTGGGTTTGATTGTTTGAAATCCCACACGGGTGTTGGGATGAAATTAGACATACACTATTAGTTGTATGTCGATCAATTGATTGACAGACTGTTATAAGCGTTGAATATTTTTGATGCTTATATAGTGTAGAATGCACTCTGGATGATGGTTGATTATTTATCGTTGCTATTATATACATATGTTGTATGGAATCCATATAATTAACATTATATGGTAATTGTTTGGGACTCATTCCAATTGAGAAAATAAAGAATGTTATAAAATAAATTATATTCATGTGTTGAATAAACAAAATAGTCATGTGTTGACAAATTCTCACGTGTTGAGAATATTCATGTGTTGAAACCACTCATGTGTTGAGAATATTCATGTGTTGAAAGAAATATAGATTCATGTGTTGAAGTAAATATTCATGTGCTGAATAGAATAATGAAGTAATTGGAAAATATAAAGCCATGTTGATTAGATATGCGGCATTTTGACGCGAACGATATTTATATCGATTATATTCATTTTTAGAATGAATATAGAAAAGGAAGTGATTTCAAAATATAACGTTTTGAAAATATTATCATTTATATATCGATGATGTGGAATATTCAATTTTGATTCGAAATGGAATATGAAGTTGAAATCGTTTCGAAAAAGAATTTAAAACGATTTATAAAATATGTTTTAAAAGAAAATCGACAAAATATATATATAATATATATATATATATATATATATATATAATGGCCTGAATAGAACGCGCCGCGCCGCGGCAGTTCGCGAATTTCGACCATTGACTTCGAATGGACGTTACGGGAGATCCGACCGTCGGATTCGCCAAAAACCGGAACCATTGGGTTCGTATCGAAAAGAGATTTCTAACGAATATTAGAAATTAGAAATCTAACAGTTGGATTTGGAATTATGTCCAAATCAAATTTGGAAAAGATCGCTGTAAGTGCAGTTCGATGGCCGTTGATGGAAATCGACTGTACGGGCCTTGATAAAATTATTAAAAATAGTAATAATTTGTGTAAAATCATAAGAAATGATTTGTGAAGAATTGGGATGAAAAATTCAATATTTGAAAAGATAAAAATAGATTTTTATCAAAATGAACTAGTTTTGAACTAGAATTATAATCTCATTTATTTTTAAAATAAATAAAGTGGATTTGAAATGGTTTTGAAAATAACCAGGATTTCCAATATATAAAGTGGAAATGAATTAGAATCGAAATTGTCTTTGGAATATTTCGATGTTGGATTTCGTGATTATGTAGATATTGTTATGGAATTTGAAAGATATATTTATATCGTTATTTCCAATACGAGATTTGTTGGTCGTAGAATTTGATATTGAATATAAGCAGATATATTTTCTATTCAGAGCCTTGTATTTAATATCAAATGGGATTTGGGGTTTGTCGTGAATGGTGTCTTCATTAAGACTGTTCTTAAACCCAATTGAGAAAAAGATTAAATCATTTTATTTAGATTTAATGAAGGATACCAATTAAATGATATCTAATTGGAATTGAATTAGAATGTGATTTTTGGGTTTATAGTGAACCGTATTTTAAATAACATTGGTTCTTTAACCCAGTTAAAGACAGGATGTGATTTCCCAAGTTAAACAATCATTAATAATGAACTTTGGGAAGATTAAAACCAAGTGGAGTTTTAATGAACCTTTAATTAGATTAAAATAATCGAGAATGGAGTATCACCAGTTTTGCTCCAAGCGATAGTTAAATCTTTAATTAGATTTGAACGGGAAATGGTAATTGAATTTACCGATAACATCGTGGTGTTAGATATGAAGTATGACCAGTTTTACTTCATGGGATGAATAGGTTGGGATTGGAAAATAAAATAAATGATTACTTCGGTGTGGTTCGCTAATCCCGACTAGTTTGAATTGATATTCAAAAGAAGATTAAAGAATAAATTTAAGGAATTTATCTTTGATAAAATTAATGGGAACCTTTCCCAAAGTATAAGAATATTTGAATAAAAGAATATTCTAAATTAGAATGAGGCGTATGTTGTGTTTGTGTAACACTTGTTTATTATATACGCGAGTTATTCAGAAAGACCGGGTTTATCCCATTCTGAATAACTGATTCGACGTGGTGTCGAGGATGAAGACGTTGGTCGAAGACCGGAGGTCTTCACATCGTTTGGATAATTACTGATGATCTTGATTGGGCTGTAGACCCAAGAGGAGGGAATCAGTTGGTGATCGTCCAGACGTATTTGGAGATCGATGGATATGCGAGGTACAAGGTGCCTTCGGTTTCGTTTAGACCCAGAACGAACTTGTAAATGGACTGTGTGTCTGACATTGGATTTTATTCTGTGTGATTGATTTCTATTAAATGTATATCTATTTGGCGATGGAGAATTTATTCTCTTGCTTAACGCCCTACTCTGAGGCGTACGAGATTAGAGGTTATATATTGATGGATATCAATCGCATGGAGTGAATTGCCTGCGTGGCATGCCTGAGTGGCAATTGATCATGGCTTCTGTTGAAAAGCAAAGTCTTGTGGTTGATGATCAAAGCACGGCCTGTGTGGCATAGCTTTGTGTATAACATTGATTCGCAAGCCTCACACCTCGGTTGTGAACCAGAAACATGAGAGGACATCAGGGAGGGCATGCGTTTCCTTCTAGCTAGGGTGGTGTCAGTGACCTACCAGCCCTGGCATTTATATTATTTTCACCTGTGTGGTTGTTGCTGTTGCGAGGCACCTCAGATATATCGGTGACTATGTGGAGCCGATGGAGTCATTGGACTCATTGATGCCCCCAAATGGCGGGAAAACGCCGTGTTCATGCATTTTAATCCACATCGGTGGACCTGCCCTGACGATCCAAGGGCCCACCCGAGTCTGGGTCCCGAGGGGCGGGCTAGAGCGTCTCGAATCGGTAGAGGACTATCTTTTGCCTTGGTTCACATATGGAAATCCAACTTCCAATACGTGACTTTGCGATTTTGATTGTAGAACTAGTATGGCGACATGATATATGGTACCCATGCTGTCTATGATTGATATTTATGATTGAAATTGTTTTGACACTATACACTTATAATAGTATCAAATGATTTGTTTTTAACGTACCAAGCATGTTTGGATATTATAAGGGAAGACCCTATCCTCCGGCTTGTGTTGCATTGTGTGATGGGACCTGGGTCTTATAATAGCTTCATTTTTCCAAAAAGCATTGCGTTGTTTTGTTATATGCACCGGTATTCTTGGGAGGAAACCCGTTCCGTGTTATACGGCGTGGTCCCTTGATATATCTAATTTAAAGTAAAGCTTTAAATAACTGTTTTAGTTCTCATACCAGTCACATGACTGACCTGGAGTGTATTGTTTTAACCTAAACTCTGGGTGACCCTATTTCCACACGGGCATCTAGTAGTTTTGGTTTTGCAGATTTATATTCAAAGGAACCTGGTCTACAATTGGAATGATATCCGGAAATCTCTGTATCCGTATATCTCTTTCAGTTGTGTATTATATTATTTTTCCGTTGTAGTAATGTATTTAAATCTCTGATGTTCGTCAAATGTATATTATTTGTTTATACTCTGTATACTCTTGTATTCTGATGAATTGTTGTAATAAACAATGAAATGTTCTTCTGTTTGCGTTCTGATTCGTCTTGTCCTCACGGTAATTCGTTTTTTCTCTTCTCTTCGGAGACCGGGGAAGTTCGGGTCACTTCACTATACCCCCAACCCATCATCACACAGGCAAGTTTCTTCCTCATCAGAAATATTTAAGCACTACACTCCTATAACGCACCCCTTTGTACTCCCATGCATTAACATTCCATCCCCATTCATTTCATTTCTACCACTTGCTCACTAATTATCTTCCCAATGCCAAAGCCATTTCTGTGAATTCATACTCCCATACTTCAGTCCCATGCACACAAGTGCTTCATCCTCCACAATTACAAAACAACAGCAAGCTTCAAACAGTTTCAACCTCATCCCGTCAAAGCACATCTCCCACTCGCCACATCCTTCTTTCTGCTGTGAAGTCAGTATTCACCGTAACATGCTTTTCATCTCCACCATGTTACAGTACCCTCGCCTTCCTTTGAAATCTCCTCAACATCCTCCCAACGCTGTCTATCAGTGCTTCGAACTGCGCACCAACCCTACTGCAAAAAACATGTCAATCCAAAACTCCGCCTTAACCTTCCTACCGCCACTGAAATGCCACCCATAGGCTTCACTGTGGCATTTTCCGAACATGAGAACTTGCGTCACAACTTCTTAAACGTGCATGGGTTTGTAGAGGATCTTACCAGTAATTGAAATATATGAATTTTATATTTTTCCATGGAGCTTTTGAGTTGATTCTAATATTTGAAGATTTAACTCTATTTTTGTACACTGTACCGTCTTCCTGGAAAATAAAGAAACGAAACCCTTTGTGCGTTTATATAGGGTGTACTTACATTAGCGGGCATGTATTAGGGAGAGTAGGATAATAAAGTAGATTTGCATTTTTATAAATTTTACTTCGTTGGTAAGTTTTAGGTCATAGCTACTGCCTACCTCAAAGGAGGCATGTGCGTGTGATGGGACCGTTTTTTAGGGTAACTGTTACTTGCCTCGGTACTAAGGAATAGCACTGCGATTTTAGGTGTTAAAAAAAACAAAAGACCTGTACCCATACTTGGTTCTTAAGGAATTTAAAACGTACGAGGATCTTATAATGTATATATGCTTATACTTGTACCGGGGTTAAAACGTACAAGGCCAATGGATATTTCCAACTATAGTAATTTCTCTTGAATTCTTGAGTTGATCAATAGTTCAAGTTTTTTATAAAAAGTTGTGTACCACGTTACGTAATATTATATTCATGTTCGAGCCGCTAGGGACAGAAATAAGAACATAGCCGTGTCCAGTGAGGTGCCACGATCCCAAAAATATAACAGTATCGTTAGGTTAACTTATATTGTGAAACCCTGATATATTGATATAGAGTGCAAAATACTCCAAATAAAAAGTTGCGTATTTAATTAATTAAAATTTTCTGTAAAATTCTAACAATTAAATTATCACTACATCTCAAAATAATCTTGTCCAAATTCGAATCTGATATTTAGTTATTTCAAATAAACCATTATGGCCAAAAACGAATATACCGCTGCTTTTCTGAATATTTAATTTGGACATAACTTCCCATTTATAATATGAAATCTTGGTTTTTCACTTCCATTAGAAAGATACTATTTAATGGATTCATGCGTTTCTTGTTTCGAATAAATCCGATTAATAACGGATCCTGTATACTCAGTTGAAGTTCAGAACGTTAAATTACGAACTACCGCGATATTACGGGCTCGATTATATTAAATATATTTTTATACGTTCAACTTCATTTTAATTTATATATATAAATCTACTTATACTACAAATTCAATATTTAAACTGATTTAAATATTCAAATATAAACTGATAAAAGTGCGGGACGTTACAGACTACAATTGATCGGCTACTGGTGTACACAAACACATTGATCGACTACCAGTGTACACTAACACACTGATCGACATATACTTATCTCTGTATTCGTGTTTGCATCTCAGTCACGGTGAGTTACAATCCAGTGAAGTATTTGTAACTTGTTTGATGAATTTATATGCACTCCTGTTGGAGAAAACAGAAAAAGTGGGGATGTATTGGTGTCAACTAGTTTTGTGTGCAATCAGGCATAAAATTACTTATTTTTGCCTATATTTTGGTACTGCTTTTGTGCTGCTGGAACTCAGGTTGGCCTTTTAAGCTTTTGTTTTAAACTATGTATATATAAATATTTATGCTGTTATAAAACTTTATCAGCATCGGCTAGCTTATTCTCATAATAAACTGCTTTGATTTACAGCAAACATGGACTTCATCAGCATGTACGCTCAATCTTCCTGGCCTCGATTGGAGTTTATCAGGCTAATATGTATTTACCTTATTTTTGTTAGTTCGTAAAGTGATGAAAATCTTTGATAGTTTCCTTTTATTGTATATGTTTGTATGTACATTGTGTTCATGTTATGAAAAATCTTGTAATGCTTTGAGTATATATACATATATACAAATTGTGTTATTCTTATGTATAAATTGTGGTGTATATGCTCTGTGTTTTGAAAAATATGTGCTACAATTTCTGTTTATATATATATATATATATATACACACACACACACACGTATATATTTATATATGTGTAATTTTCAAAAAATATATTTATATATGTGTACAGACACATATAATTAGATATGGTCAAAGGTCGTGTCTGATTACACTTTAGATACGGCTAAGAGCCGTATGTTATTTCTAGTGAGATACGGTTTATAGCCGTAACTAATAATTTAGCGTGCCATTTTTTGAGATGACTTTGTCGTGCCTAACTACTTTAGATACGGCTAAAAACACAGCCTAATTAGCATATATGGTGGAGTGTTTGTGTTCTGACCCCCCCTAATAACACATTCGCAGGTTAGGTTTATTGCAGAGATATGATAGCATTGGTTACTGGTTAGGCACAATATTATTACATTAGTAAGGCTATATTTGATTATATTACATTTTATCCATTCTGTTGCTAGCTGCTTACTAAGCTCTGATATGTTTATTATCTCTCTCTTTTCTACAGGATACTAGACAAACCGACTTGAGTTTCGAATGATTGTGATTTTTAAAAAAAATTATCAGTTTGTCGAAATTCGGGCTGTTACACTTGAAGAAGCTGCGTAACCCTCTGCTGTTGTAAACGAAAAGGATGGAGATTTAAGAGGTTGAGGAAATTGCGAAAACTTAAATCGTTGATTTATGAAGACGATGGAAGACGCTGAAATATATACTGAGATTTTAAATGAGCTCTCAGAAACCAAAAGTGGTTTGATCAGCCCGACCAAAATGTAGCACAACCCCTCTCTTTGATTACTTAATAAAAAAAACAGGAATTCATGTTTAATGTAAATTATTTTTGATGTTTAGCCAGATGAGAAGCTTGCTTATTTCTATTAACACAAAGTAAAATGTTACTAATTTTGTAAATTTTGGCATTGTCATTACTAAATTTTTAAGAGTCATTTTGTACTTTTCAAGCAAAAAAACTAAATGTTATTTTTTTTTTTTTGGTATATTCTTTTGAATTGCATACTATTACGTTAAAAATGCGTTTTATAGCAAAAAATTAAGTATAAAATTTAAAATTTGTAATTGATGAAACTTATAATTTGACACATAGCAATATGATGACCATACCTTTGGTAAACTAAAAAAACACCAAAATTTTAAATTTAAAAAAGCGACTACCTAATGATACAAAATAGAAAGTCCATTAAAAAAAATGAAAATTTGCAAAGTAAAAAAGCATGGTTAATATTGACTTTCAATGACATAAAGGAGCGTAGATAATGTGAAAAATGATACCATTTTTTTACGACCCTTGTAATACATGGTAAATAAATACAAATTTAAATGTATATTATTATTGTTGTTTATGTTATCATATACGACACATAATACAATCACAAGTAATAGAGATTGGTTAGATAAACCATTTGCTACCTATATTAATTGCGTCATGATTATACGAAGTGTCGTTCTAAGGATTCTCAGTGCCCTAGGCAATATTAGAAAAAGAAAAAAAAAACACAAGGCATTACGTGGGTAAAATTTTTGCTGCAGGTATCGATCCTTGGCCATTTGAACAAACCCACATCCTTAACCACCCCACCATTGACACCTTTTGTTAATTTTTTTCCTCTTTATTTTATTTGTTAAATATGTTCAACAACATATAACATTTTCCTGTTTCCCCTCCGCCACCTCCAGCAGTGGTTGCCCTATGCAAAGGTCTCCCTTGCCTACCCCTTGGGTCGGGCCTGATTATACGTAGTAAATTTTGTTTTTTTACAACATTTAAATTTTACATCGTAAATATTTGTGTAGCTAAAGAGCAAGTATGTTGTAGGTATTGGATACATTTTTAATTATACGTTTTATAGTTTACTTGCACAAAAATATACCGATATATAATAAAATAATATAAATAAACACATGCTAGTTGATACAATATGTACTATAGAAGGTAGAACAATAAATAATAAGTTATGTTTTCATTGAAACATTACATGATATCGCCAATGATTATGAACTATTATACTATAACTTCCTGTTTCACCAGAAATAGGTTACTGGACTATATTGAAACTGTTATGAATTGTAACCACAAAGACGTCATAGGAAATTTATATTTTACAATCATAAAATAATAAATGAAATTGATTCAAAAATAATGTGCCAGTTATACATAAAGAGCGAAATATAATTTCATATATTACTCTCTTTTTTCTCACGGAAAGCTATAAGTGCATGTAGTAAGAGGAAGGTATGTTTGAGATTTAAAATTTTCAACTAAAGCTATAAATATCATATAAGTAAACATAAGAGCAATTCAAATATAGGAAACTTGAATAACATATTTCAATTTGTGTACGTTCGTTTCCGCTACATTAGTATCAATATATCAGTAGATATCATAATGAACAATCATATTGCACATATATTGAATAAGATGAATGAATGAAAAAGAATATAGCTACTTACTGATACTATGATGAAAATGCATTAAAAAAAAGTCCAGTATGTTGCACCAGTTTTACATACGTGCACATCAATATAATGCACACTACAACATACCACATACCAAATCACCAGACTTGAAAGGGAAAACATCATTATAACAACTGTCAATTTGTTTTATATTCCAACAAAGGCTCATGACTAAAAGAGAACATTCGAAGTGCAATCTCTTTTATGCACGTGTATCGCACGTACCAAAGTACATGTGTATATACACACATACTCAATGTAATAAATTTATTAAATATGTCCTAAGTTTTTAATATATCTTTATTGCAAGGGATTAATTGCATGGACTAGTAGTTAACCGACAGTGTATCCAATTTGTAAATAAATTGGTTATATACATCTATACTGCACTAATTAATTGCATAGATAAGCAACTAATTAGACATTAATTGACAACATATCCAACTTGTTTATATATATATATATATATATATATATATATATAGAGAGAGAGAGAGAGAGAGAGAGAAAGAGAGAGAGAGAGATTGTTTTTGCATTAATTTAATGTATTGTGGGAAACCAACAAATAACATTTTAAGCATCAATTTTTGTATGTAGAGTTTCCACTTACGAGCCTTATGTATATGTATTCACCGTAGGAATATATATTTATATTTTTTATATCCTAATTATGGAAATTGATTTAAAATTTGAAAGTAAAACAATTTATTATAGGAGCATTGTGATTAATTAGTTGTTTTGTTGATCAACCAATTGTAAATTAATTGGATTAGTGGAAGCTAATCTATATATCCTCCAGTTATTGAACATAAAAGGAGGAAGAATAAAAATATGGACAAAATTTTGAAATAGGCTAGTTTTCTAAACTAGTGACACAAATAGGTTAGTTTCAAAACTATTTGCAAACATAGGCTAGTTTTGGTCAACTCAGCGATGAGTTGGTCAACTTTTTTTATAAAAAATACGGGGCGCACTTGCCAAGTGCGCCAATAGAAATTTACATTGGCACACTTGCCCCAAGTGAGTCTGTACAAATTTACATTGACGCACTTGGCAAGTGAGCCAGTACAAATTTACACTGGCGCACTTGCCAAGTGCGCCAGTGTATATTTAATCATGGACAAATTTTCAAAATAGGCTAACTTTTAAAACTAATAGCAAGTATAAGCCTATTTGAAAACTATTAGCAAATATAGGCCAGTTTTTGCCACCTCAGCGATGAGGTGGCAATTTTTTTTAAAAAGTATACGGGGGCGCACTTGGCAAGTGCGCCCATTATAAATCATACGGGCGCACTTGTCAAGTGCGCCTTTGTTAAAATACATGGGCGCACTTGGTAAGTGCGCCCATGAAAAATAACAAAGGCGCACCTGCCAAGTGCGCCCATATTTTCCTGCTAAGCAACAGCTTCAGCTAGCTGCTACTCCACCTCCTTTTTCAACCTCAACTTCAACCGCAAATGATATCAAACATAAAATCAGCATGTCGTACATGAATATAAATCAACTTCAAACACAAATACATAAAATCAAATTAACATTCGATTACAAACATAAACACAAATAAAATTCGATCACAAATTCAAAGCGGACATGATTCACTTACAAACACACTAATACAAACACTTAAAAAAGAACGCTCGTGGTGACGTTTAATCTTGAGTTGGTGGAGGTTGAGAAGGTCCTGATATTTGCGATTGAGTTGGGTCATGTGAAGGTTGAGAAGTATCGTGTCTTCTTTTCGTTCTTCGCTCCCCGGGGCGTTCTAGTCTATGTCTACCAAGTAATGTATCAATTAGTTTCTTCAAGCTCATACATCGTGGTCGGACGTCGCGCTCCGGCACTCGACCACGTCCAACATCCTCCAAGCCCCTTCCCACTGTCTCTAGCACGTCAACCTACAAATTGGGTTATTTAATCACATATAATTTCTTAAATTTAGGAATTGAAAATTTTAAGTGCATATAGTAAAACAACAAAGCAAAGTTAAATACTTACAACATCTCGCTCAAGCGGTGCACGAGCGGTGTATGTTCGTTCGTGAGTGGTCCGATCCGCGATAATGAATCTTCGGGTGATCGTCCAATACCAACTCATGTAATTTGAAAGCCCATCGGGAGGAATACGTTGACGAACAATACGGTTATGCCTATCGTTCCATCGAATGATAGCAAAATCCAAATTTGGTTTCTGTTCGCAAGGCTCAGGGATGTGTGGTTGAAGACCAAATTGTCGCATCACTCGATCCGGATTATACATCTCTACAGTTCGCATGCATATGATCGGTGTCTTGCAAAGCCAACTAGGCATGCCATTTATACATATTTGAGGAAGATCGGCTAGCACATCCTGTGTGTAGGGATTCCACACAACAACATCGTTTGTAAGCATGTCGAGCTGATCACGATAGTAAGTGGTAACTTGCTTTGGAGACTCAATCCAACTCCTATTTCCAAACCACCTACGATACGAAGTAAATGTAAATAAAGTATGTAAGCATAATATTTGTAATTGAAAAGACTAATGTTTAGCCGTAAGTGATACGAGTAATCCAATTGTTCATACACAATACTCATGACAACTAAGGCATGTACAAGCTTTATACTCGTCCTGTTTAGGTGTAAATGAAATGAGTAATCTAATTTCTCAAAACAAAATACCTTGCACTATACGGTAATGTCCTGTCGATCTGCGTAGATAAAGCCACATTTGGTCGACCTATAGGAAGATGTGTCCATGACCAAAGCTGTAAAATAAATAAAACATTAATATGGAAGGATTGCATACTACATATGGCCATTAATAATTGTACATATTAATATTTACCTGTAGAAGAGAAAGGCAACCGGCTATTGATTTAGATTTACAGAGCGCGGCATTTGTTAGCTCAGTGTATAATGTACTTAATATAGCGCTACCCCATGAATATTGTGCACATTCATCCAAATTTCTTATAAATAATAGCCAAAAAAGGTTTACTCGTCCTTTAGAATGATCGGGACAAAGACGAGAACCAATCAAGTGTAAAATAACGGCCCTTGCATGATGTTCAACTTCCTCGTCTGACGCATCCTCTGATGGTTCATTTTCAAACATTTTACGAAGCCAAGTCATCTTAATTGTTGCGCCTCTAACTTCATTCTGATTTGGCACCACTCCTAAACACTCATAACAAACATCTTCGTAGTTACTGAGATGTGTAGCAGTCAAGGCATTTCCTTCCACTACAACACCCAACAAACAGCTAACATCTTGCAACGTGATAGTGATTTCACCGGTGGGAAGATGGAAGGTGGAAGTCTCCGGTCTCCACCTGTCTACCAATGCGGTTATTAGTGCATGATCTATCTTAAAAAAGCCCAATCGAGATATTTCTTGGAATCCGGCTCGTCTTAAAGCTAGTTGAACTCTTGGTGAATTTGATGTAATATGTCTTAACTTGCTAGAATGGTCTTGACAATCTAGAGGCTCGTCACTCTGCAAATTCAATAAGGGACGAACGCAATTGGTTAGCGCATAGAAAATAAAAGTTCTTAACTAAAACACAAGAAAAAATGTATTTGAAATACCTTCATTAATTCGATATTGTTGCTTCTATGTTCATGTTGTAGATACAAAACACTTGCGTCGATAGGACCCGGTTCCAACTCTATAAGAAAAAAAATGTATTTTCACTAAAAATACATGAAAGTTTTGACTGAAGCTAGGTTGTAAAACAAGCAAATCACCATATTGTAATGAACTTTCTATTGTAATGAACAAGCTAATCACCATATCGTAATGAACTTCCTATTGTAATGAACAACCAAATCACCATAAACAAGTAAATGGCCAAATAATGAACTAGGGTTGAACAATTGAAGTATTTACCTCTAACCGCATAAGAGGAGGATGAACCTTCCATTATAGAACTAATTTAGTGTATAAGTAATGAAGGATTGGAGTATTTGAAAGTTTGGAAGAGTAGAATTTTGGGTTTTTTCGTTTTAGGGATTTTGGAGAGGAAGGAGTGTATGGATGGAATGAGGCAAATGAGGCTGCTGAGTGGCATATAACAGCTCGGCTTGGGCGCACCTGCAAGATGCGCCCGTGTAAATATAGACGGGCGCACTTGTCAAGTGCGCCCGTGTAAATATACACGGGCGCACTTGGCAAGTGCGCCCGTCTATTTTTACACGGGCGCATCTTGCAGGTGCGCCCTGGCCGAGAACAAAAACCAGAAAACTGGTACCTTAACTTTTGTCTATCAGTTTGCAAAACTGATCATACAACCACTCAGCTACATTTCATACGCTTATAAAATGCGAACATTCGCTATTGACATGGAAATCATTCATTCATCAAACTGAAATTACAAATTGTTCATTACATTACAAATCATTCAAACAAAATCTCAAAATACATTTCCAAACATTCTCTTACAAAGTGCTCACTTCAATCAAATAGAACTTATTTTGACGGACATGTCGATCTTTTGTGACCTTTTTGACCGCATTTGCTGCAAGTGTTTTGTTTACTTCCTCCCATTTTATCCATCATACCTTTAATTCTTGTCGAACGCGGACGTCCCGTCTTTCTTTTGTACGTGGAGGCAATATGGTCGGACCGTGATAAGCATCCCAATATCTACTATCGGGAATCAGATGAAAGCTTGGAGCGTAACTTGCTTTATATTTTTCAACGGAAAAGCACGATGAACAAAAATCATAGTACGATATATTTGCTCCTCCAACGGCTTGAGCACAAGCGGCCATCACATGCAAGCATGGCAATTTTTGCAATAGCGGAATGTTGCAAGTGCAAGTACATACATTATCATGTAAAGTCACGGTAAATGCTCTTCCAAATTGATCGTTCACTTGCCATTCGCTTTGATTGAATCTAACAATTCCACAATGTCGTGCTTGTTTTGCTCTTTTGTCTAAAAGAGCTTCAACTTTTGGAGTCATTTGCTTTACAAATCCTTCGGCGTCGGAACGACGTTTCATAAAATAGTCGTTCAAACGGTAAAACGTTCGTGCTACTAAAGACTTGACCGGCAAAGCACGAGCACCTCGTAAAACTCCGTTAAAACTTTCGGATACGTTTGTTGTCATCATCATAAATCGTCCACCATTATCCTTGCATAGAGCCCAATTTTCTTCCGCACCTCGCAAACTCTTTTCAATCCACGCATGTGCATCCGGCGAAATGGTTTTCAAGTGGCCTCTTAACTCTTTGTATTGCAACTCATCCGTAGCGCTAGCACATGAATAGAATAAGTCTACCAAGTTTTTTTGAGTAAATCCGGCAACTTGAAAGTTAGCTTTGAGATGCCTAGCGCAAAAGCGGTGATGGTGATTTTGAGGCCAATTTTCTAATGCTCCCGGAATACCTTTCATTCGATCGGATATGAAAGTCAAACATCTATTGCGAACACTATGTATGAGATAGTACATGCATCTAAGAAACCAATCCCAATTATCTTTTGATTCGGAATCTACAATTGCATATGCTAATGGAAATATACCATCATTTGCATCAACTCCGGTTGCAACTAACAATGTGCCTTGATATTTCCCGTATAAATGTGTACCATCAATGCAAATTAACGGTCGACAATGCGCAAAACCATCTATAGAAGCACCAAATGCCCAAAATGCACTTTTGAAAAGAACTTTGTCATTCGTAAGTCTTTCATATTCAATCTTAAAAACGGTTCCTGGATTATGTTTTTTTATAGCAGCCAAATATTGTGGCAACTCAACATATGATGTTTCCCAATCTCCAAAAACCGTCTCAAGTGCTTTCCGCAATGCTCTATACGCCTTGAAATAGCTAATTTTGATGAAAAAAGTTTTCGACATTAAAACTTGAATCGCAGAAGGAGTAGTATTCAAATCCGATTTCACAAAAGGAAGTATTTTGTTAGCAACAAATCTACTCGTCGCTTGCTTGTGATTAGAATTGATGACCGGATTAACACAAGTATGATTGCCCTCATATTTCCTAACTTCCCACCTTCCCGTCAATGATTTTTTTGGGATAATAGCATGTATTCTCCACTTGCAATTGTTATCAACATTACAAATTGCAGTGTACTGTTTTGTGCGGGATTTTATAGGCTTAAAAGAGACAGAATTTTTAATAGACCACTCACTAAGTTGTTGAATAAGCATTTCCTTGGTTTGAAACTGCATCCCAACGTGAAAGCCCGAATCAACACAATCTGCGGTAAATGTGTCTCTAATAGGAGCTACATTTTGAATCAACGATGTTGCCATGATTTGTGCACTACATAAATCATCTGTCAAAGGCATCTCAAATTCCATTTGTTCGTTGATCTCGTCTTCATCTTCTTGCACCAATGATGCTTCATTATTTTCGTTTTCATTTTCATTACCAATTCCAAACTCAAGCGGATCATTGTTAGCTTCCATATTTTCCATCCATGCCACATCATTGTCCATCGAAACAATTTGCATGCTATCAATATGTGGTGAGATACACCCTGCATCATCATTTGCGTGTCTAGAACTTGAACCACCAGCATGCGCCGTATAACTATTAACAAAAACTATATGATTAGAACACTACAAATTTTAACTATTTAAATGTAAAATTTGCAAACTTACTTTGTATTTACAAATGTAGAAAATATTGGACTTGGATTACTTTGATGAGCACAACCTACATCATCGTTTGCGGGTCTAGAACTTGAACCACCCGCATGAACCGTATGACTATTAACAAAAGTATGAGATTAGAACACTACGAAATTTAAATATTCAAATGTAAAATTTACAAACTTACTTTGTATTCACGGATGTAGGAAATATTGGACTTGGAGTGCTTTGATGAGCACAACTCGGAATGGTTCCGATAATTTGAGTAGAGTGTTGGTTTACATTAGTATTAGCTGCCTCTTCATAATGTCTCAGCTCCTCTTTTACTACAAATAACTCTATAACTTTCATATTAACTGAAAACATTGCATCGACATCTTCATCGTCATTTACATCAATAGCAGACGATCCAGACTCCGTCACCCACTTGCTTACTAATCTTACGTCGTATTTTTGCGAATCAATTTTTGTAACCCTATATACCGTTTCTTTTAATTCATGATAGGAGCAAAAATGTTTGACCTTTGAACCCTTTTGTTTGCCACCAACATACACCGGCGTATTATTTTCTTTCAAATTCAACTTCCCATCAAAATAGCAAATAATAGGGATGAACTCCGACATAGTCTACAATGGAAAATTTGCAAGGCATAAGGATAATTAATTGTTACACAAACATTAGGAACATAAAAAAGCATAGAAAAAAGAAAAAAACTTAACATAGAGATTGAATGTAATTGAGAAACAAAAAAAATTGAGCTAGGGTTTGAGTTTAAACTAAATCAATACCTTCAAATTGTTGCCGAATAGCTGGTATAAGTAACACAATCAATAACCCTTGCTTAATTTGATTTTTTATGAAGATTTTAGGGTTTTTTGGAGCCAGTGGAAGATTGGTACGATTGGGTACTTTTTAACCCGAAATAGTAAAAAAGAAGAATGACAGAAGGTAGCAGGTAGGAGGTAGAGATTAAAGGGGGGAGAAAAAAAAATATACGGGCGCACTTGACAAGTGCGCCCGTATGATTTACAAGGGGCGCACTTGCCAAGTGCGCCCCCGTATACTTTTTAAAAAAAATTGCCACCTCATCGCTGAGGTGGCAAAAACTGGCCTATATTTGCTAATAGTTTTCAAATAGGCCTATACTTGCTATTAGTTTTAAAAGTTAGCCTATTTTGAAAATTTGTCCTTTAATCATTTATGATAGTTAGTAATTACAAATATTATTTGTTATATATTTATTTGTGATTAGTATTATTTATTAATTAGTAACTGTAATTATATATTATGTATTAATTACAAATTTTTAATTCATAATTCGTACTTATTAATATAAATATTATTTATTGTTACTAATTATAAATTATATTATGTATTAAATATTAATTTCAAAGAACAATCAACTATTAGTTAATTAATGATAATAATTTAATAGCATATAAATTAATTATTAAATACTAAGTATCAAATATTGATCAATAGTTAGCTATTTAGTAGCATTTATTAATTTTTTAAAAACCAATATTAGATATTAATTACTACATTTTAGTTATATTTTTAAAGTAATTATTTAATGGTAATTATTAGCTATAAAAAAAATTAATTGCTTAATGGTGAATATTAAATATTAGTTTTAATTGCTAAGTATCAGTTGTTAACTATTACTTCTTAATTATTCAATAGTAAATGTTAATTATCAAATAATCAATATTATTCATTAAATATTACTTACTAATTGTTAATAATTAACAATAGTTAATTATTATACATAAACTATTATTTGTTATTAATTTTAATAATTAACTGCTAATTTGTAATTACTAACTATCATATACGCTGACCCACTTGGCAATTGTGCTAGTGTAAATTTGTACTGGCACACTTGCCAAGTGCGCCATTGTAAATTTGTACTGGCTCACTTGGCAAGTTCGTCAGTGTAAATTTATACTGGTGCACTTGGCAAGTGCGTCCCGTATTTTTTTTCAAAAAAAATTGGCCAGCTCATCGCTGAGCTGACCAAAACTAGCATATATTTGCAAATAGTTTTGAAACTAGTCTATTTGTGTCATTAGTTTCAAAAACTAGCCTATTTTGAAAATCTGTCCTAAAAATATTGTATTCATTCATTCATTCTTTCTGTCACCTTCCTCGTACAACCATGGGAAATGAGTTTAACAATGTAATTATCATTTATTTTATTGGGTCTATGAAGTTTAAAGTGATTTTGAATTCTTTTTTTTTACTAAATCTCTTTTATATAATTCACAAAGTAAATCAATAATGGAATTATTTTGAGCTTAATTTGACTATATATTCAGATATACTCACATGTGATATATATATTTTCTGTGTGCAAAATGATATATCTTGTACATGGTTATTGTGTACATGTCTACATGTTAAGTTTACGTTGCAATAGACATAATGGCCCTTTTATGTACACACTGGTTGTCAAAAGCATTATTTGAAAATTACATATAATATAATAATTTCTCAATAATAATAAAATTAAACTATTCCAATTAAGTCAATAATTGTAGCACTCCCTTTGGTTCCTTCAACGGTTGGTGTTGTATATCATTTAAAATTTACCACTTATAAAACAATATACAAATTTATATTTATAAATAACAATAAAAATATGTTTTGGAATTTTTCTGGATCCTAAATGATATGATTTAAAATTTAATTCAAATAATTTATAAATATACACATATTTTAAGATAATATATGTATTTAAAGTTAGTTAAATCAATTAAAGTTATTTCTAATGTTTGATAAATTAGAAATTTTATTTACAAAATCTTTGTATATACATATATATGAACAAAAAAATCTTAATTAAAACAAAGATTGATATAAAATAGTGAAACTCGATAGACACACACTTGTAAATTTGGTTTTGATATTATGTATTCATATATTTAGTGCTCGAAACTGATAATACCTCACAAAAATATAGGATCACCCTAGATCCTTGGGACTTCTAGATACTTTAGTGAATGTTTACCCAAAACAAAGCAAACAGTAGAGGACTGGATGTACGATCAGATCCAAATCCAAGCAAACAATAGAGGATTAGATGTATGATTGGATCATTAATCTTTGATGTATCAAATTTGCGGATCGATTGTAGGTAAATTCTATTTAAACCCATATTTTTCTTGAGTTCACCCAGTGAATTTAAGAAAAGGGAAAAACTTTGTATTTTGTTGAATTTATCTGTGTATAATTAAAAAAAGTCAATGTTACATTTCTTCGTAGACGCCCTACGTGATGCCTTTAGAGTATTTCATAGGACCCTACCTAAGGGTCCTACGAGGTATGTTTAAAAAAAAAAAAAAAAAAAAAACAAAGAAAGCAAGATATTTTTATTATTAATTTTGCCAGCAAAATCATGGGTTGAAATATAATTTGCTTTCTTTGTATTGCTTGCCATTCAAAGGACTAGATTTCCAACATTCCAAAAATGCGACGAGAAAAAGTGTATATATATCTCTTTGTCGGCCGTAACAATTGCACGCTTATCTCATGGCCTTCTCTGGTTATTAACATTTTCTGTTTCAAATTTGCTTAGTTATATAACGTTGGAAAAAGAGCGAAATAGTCTATTTGTCGTCACTCCTGCATATACATACTCGCTGTTCAAGTTATTTCGCCCAAATTATATCCAGATTTAATTAAGACTAATGAGAACTTCGAGTTTGGTTTTCTTCTTCTCCACTGTGTCATTCTTCTGGTAAGTATCCCTACAATTCATGGTTTAATTCACTGGAATTTGTTTAATTTTTGGTTTGTAGTTGTATAGGAAAAACAGAAGCGGGCTTGTCTGATTTTCCTCCTAGAGGATGGAATTCCTATGATTCCTTTTCATGGATAATTAATGAACAAGAATTTCTTGATAATGCTAAAATTGTAGCTGATAAGCTTCATGGTTTTGGATACGAGGTCAGATTCCTATACAAATATATGCATTTTGGTTATCCTTCAATATTACACAGTTTTTTCCCCCCCTTACATGTAGTATGTGGTGGTGGACTTCTTATGGTACCGAAAAAATGTGGAGGGTGTGGACTTAGGCTCTTTAGGATATGATAACATTGATCAATGGGGTCGGGTAATACCCGACCCAGTTAGATGGCCATCTTCGGTAAATGGGGCTGGCTTTAAAGTGATTGCACAAAAGGTGCATGCCATGGGTTTGAAATTTGGAATTCATCTAATGAGAGGAGTTAGTGCTCAAGCAGTCAATGCCAAGACGCCTATCTTAGATGTGTCCACGGTACTGTTTTATATACAACTCCTTATAATTATGCACCATAGGTAAAACAAAAGTGCATTATTTTTCATCAAAATGGTATGTAGGGAGCTGCTTATAGAGAGGGGAACCATGTATATAATGCAGCAGAGATCGGAACGCCGGACATGACGTGTGGGTGGTTGAAAGGATTCATGAGTGTTAACACTGATATGGGAGCAGGAAAGGCTTTTCTAAGGTCTTTATACCAGCAATATGCTGATTGGGACGTTGATTTCGGTAAATAATACACACACCTGGTCATCCGGTGTTAAAAAATTGTGTTTAGCTTTCTTGAACAGATAAAATTAATGTTTTTCTGTATGATTTTACCTGTATAGTTAAGCTGGACTGTGTGTTTGGTGGAGATATGGATTCGAAACAAATAATCACTGTTTCAGAGGTATACACATGCACTTAGCTTACACCCATAAACTATTTCTCACATTTTGTGTGTAACAAAATCATGATACAAATGCAGATTCTACAACGACTGAACCGCCCCATAATTTTCTCACTTTCACCTGGAACAACTGTCACTCCATCGTTGGCTAATGGCATTAGTGAGCATGTGGATATGTATAGAGTAACTGGTGATGATTGGGATAAATGGGATGATGTGGCGTTTCATTTCGATGTGGCCAGGTAGAATCCTTAATTTACTCATTTTGTTGTTGTAATCATGTTAATTGTATGAAATGCTAAAATGACAAGAGAGAATAGTCATAAAGCTGGCTGTTTTACTTCTCTAATATATTTTCCTATTCTTTTCTCTTACATTTTTCTGCTTTTAAAAACCAGGTACTTTTTTTTTTTGGTCTCTGTTAGTTTGATGTTTAAAAACTGATAATAATATTTGTGCTTACCTGTGAATTAGGGATTTTGCTGCTGCACATAAAATTGGGGCTCCGGGTTTGCATGGAAAATCATGGCCTGATTTAGACATGTTACCACTTGGTTGGTTAACTGATCCAGGTACATAGTTTTATTTTCCCCTTATCTCTGTTGTGAACGTGTTTTGATATAGTGGAGAGATAAACAATTGATAGTGTTTTGATATAGTGGAGAGATAAACAATTGATAGTGATGTGTTTCTGAAAGTGATGACATATTTCATTTAGATAATTCTGTAAAGTGAATTTTCACTTAAAGGACTTCTTAACTCGGGGTAATAAGTTTTAAAGACGACACTTATGAAAAGTTAGTTTCAAGCACAATTTACAGAAAAATAGATATATCAATTTATCATTTTCAGTTATACAGGAACAATGATAAATTCAATTTATCATTTATCATTTTATTATTTATGTATAACTGAAAATGATAAATTGATTTATTTTTTTCTATAAATTATCCTTAAAACTAATATTTCAAAAGTGCGTCTTTAAAGCTTACTATGCTGAAATGATAAGCCCTTGAACTTTTTTTTTTTTTTCCCGTTTTGTAAAACTGTTTTGTAGAGTTTGAACAGGTAATGAAATGCGTGCTGTTGATTTTTGAAATGAAAATTAAGATATTTGACTTCTTTCACAAAAAAACGTTATAGTGATGTTAAGATTCACCAATAATATAGGCTTATGCTCACTACAGGTGTTTCACATGGACCATATAGAAGATGTAGCCTTACACTCGATGAACAAAAAACTCAGGTGAGGACGAGTTATAGTATCATGATCCCCTTTTACAGATTAGTTAAAATATGCGGTGCATATCTATGCATAAACAGGTTACTCTCTGGGCAATGGCAAAGTCTCCACTTATGTTTGGAGGAGATTTGAGAAATATTGATGCCACAACTTTCAGCCTGATAACAAATCCTATTTTGTTAGAGATCAACTCTTACAGTTCACATAATATGGAGGTATGTTGATTCCGCTTAGCTTGTTTACATCTTTCAGAATATAACTTTGAGGCTATCTCTTTTTTTCCTTTCTTTTTTACTGTGTAAACTTTTATAATTAGTTCCCGCACGTCTCAACAAGTGAAGAGCCGATAAAAAATGTGCATGATCAGAAGTTTTCAGATGTAAAAGGTACACAAATACATGAAAGGACAGAGCTACAACTGATGAACTGCAATGAACACAAGTCAAAAGGATGGTTCAAAGCTTCTGAAGGGTCCAGTATGAAAATATGCTGGAGTCACGAGATGAAAATTAGCGATAATATGTCGGATTGTATGTACATGACGAGGCCTAACATGACCTTGTATAGGAATAAAAGACTTGAAAGTATATACGGCAATAAATTTCATTTGATGCCTGAAGAAACCGTCGGTACATGCTTAGATGCTTCTCCCCACAAGAAACTTAATGCTTCAGAAATTAGCAAGACATCCATGTCAACATGCAAGCTTAGTGCTAACCAGGTATGTAGTTATATGTTTACCTGTATTGCCTTGTAAAGAAAAGCATAGTGACTGGTGAGATTTAAATGGTTGTATGTGCAGATGTGGAATTTGGATAATGATGGAAAACTTGTCAGTAGTTACTCTGGTCTTTGTGCAGTAGTTCCGTCAACTAAGGGTAGGGCACTCTTTTTTTTTTTTTTTTTTTTTTTTTTTTTTTTGTTTGTTGACAGTAGAGCAGTTTTAACTCGAAATTCAAGTTAATGACTTTCTGGTGATTGATTCAGAAGTCAAAATCAGTACTGGGGTTCGAGCATGGATGGCATTTGGGAGAAATGGTAACATATTTTGCTATTGCGCAGCATTGCATTTTCATGCACTATCAGTCTATCAAGTGTAATGATTGATACATTGTCTTTTTCTCTAATCTATGGAAACCATGCAGGACTAACTTATCTTGCATACTTCAATCTGGATTCAACAACGAGAAATATATCCACAACAATCGCGGAATTAGCATCAGTTGGGGGCAAGGGCTTCCATGGTTTTGCTTCATGCGACATTACTGAAGTATGGAGTGAGAAAAAAGTTGCATTAGTGAATCATGTTTTATCAGCAATGGTTGAGGGTCATGGTTGTGTGCTTTTTGTATTGAATTGTAAGTAGTGGAGAACCGTTGTAGTCCTCTGTCCAAATACAACTATGGAGAGTGAAAGAAAGAAATATATGGTATTTGCATTGCTCCCATTACAAGAAAATATGGTTTGTATAGCATTATATTATAGCCTTATTATTAGAATGCTATAAAAATGATTTAAGTACACAAATAATAGCTCCATATTGAGCTACAAGAAACATATTTCCGCTATTTTAGCCTGGCGCTTTGCACGAACGCGGATACCAAGTTAAAAGGCGCCATATTTTAGCATAATCGGGAAAACAAGGCCGTGAAAAATAATAGTTCCCACCGATTTCTTTTGTCTTCCCTTTTCACCTTTTTTCCACTTTCCTCTTCACTCACTGATTTCTGATAAAACTTTAATCTAATTCACTGAATTAATTTCCGTCTTACGTCAGTTCTCATCGCCGCGTTCAATCCCCTCTCACGTATATTCTCATCACCGGTAAAATTCTATTTAGCAGCTGTTACCCCCATCAATTAAGTCCAGCAGTCAACACTGCATCGCAGCTATTCGCTTCGCTAGTAGCCGTCGTTGATTCTGCATTCACTATTCGCTAGCAACTCGATTAACTCCACCATGACCACATCAATTCACTTCAGCATTGACTACTGAATTCCGGGAGTTGTTGGGTAATTTTGTTATTGTTTTTATGTTATTAATATTTAATACCTAAATTACTAAACAACAGTAGCATTACTCAGCTCAATGCCTAAGTATATAACTTGTATCTTAGTTTCAATTTTTCTTTTGGTTGTCAATGCATACCACATTGAATAGTTGGCGATGAAATTTAAATCATTTTTTCGTTGGGGGCATATCACACTTTGGAAATCAGTATGTGCAATAGTATAGAGTGGTTTAATAGACGAGGGGTTTAATCTGAAATAATTATGCCAAAGGACAAAATTTGTTCAGATGGAATTTTCAGACCTGTCTTAACTTTTGTATATATAAACTTACTTTTCTACGTCAGTAATGCATGTGTCTTACTAAGAACATATCAAAATTTCCACTTAATATATTATTGGTTTTCTTAATAGTTATTTTGTAAATTTAATAGATTAGTATGACTTTGTTGTACCACAGAATGGAGAGTGCAAAATTTGGTTTAGTTCAATCTCAGATTAGATAAAAATGCTGTTTACGTTTCGTTGGATGTTAAAATACGAATCATAGTTATTTTCTTAGACTCCAGCGGTGAGTTTTGCAACTTACTACTTTTTCTTCATAAAAGAAGTGTAAAAGGTGCTAATAACAAGATAGAGAATTACTCGATGACAGTACACAAGTCGTTTGATAATAAAATACTAATAAATTCGCATGTGTCTTAAAAACACTGCAATTTTTTTTCGTCTTTTTGTTGTTTGTTAACACTTAGTTCTAATATTTTTTGACAAATACTGGCATATCATGAATTCATTACATATAGAAGAGCACAATATTTATAAAGATTTCCAACTTTCAAGCATGAAATTAGTCATTGACAACCAAAAAAATTGTTGTAATTATTAACTTATTATACATTTTTACCAATTCAATAAGTCCTTGACTATGTGTGTTTCTGCAAAATAAAGGTGATTTTCGAAAACTTGCATGTTTCAATTTTTGAAAATTATATGTGTGTGTGCGCGCCGGGGGGGGGGGGGGATGCGCGTTTGTGGTGGCCTACCATTGAGTTTGAATGCATTGAAGATGCCTTGAACAATAGCTTGTCCTATTACCGATCTTGTAACGATTTCAACTTCTAGTAAGCACATTTCATTATTGTTAAATAAAATTGTTCAAATATAATTTTTTTTTAATTTTATTTTATGAATCAAATGTCCTACTTGTGTGTCGGTAATTGATTGTCTATGGAAAATGGATGTGGACTTTGGCTATCTGTGTAGGTAGTTTATTTAAAACTTATGCTTTGTTTACTTATATTTGGAAAATGTCATGTAAATAGTCAGCTAACATACTGTTAGATGCATCTCTATTTATTTTTGACATTCATGCTGCTTTTTGAAATGGTTTTAATGTAAGGTTCTTCTATAATAGAGGTACATTAACATATCGAATACGATGAAACTCATGGAGAAAATCTCGTGTTATATAGAAATTTAGTAGTATTTTTAATAGGAAAGTCATTAATCTCTGGTATTGTTCATATATAATTTAAAGGATAGAAGGTGCATGCTTCCATTGTTCTTAACAAGATAAAGCCTCAAATATTGATTAAAGCGAACAATCTAGTAAATGTGTACATGCTTGGCTAATTTAACTTGATGTTGGTTAGGAATTGGGACTAGCTGAACAGGACCTGGCTTTTTACCTTGCATATCACAAATGCACACTTTGTACTGTGACTATATTATACATCCAAATCTTTTATTTTATGATTATGTTTATAGTGGTCTATATTTTACATTCGTGATCATAAAAAAAGCGATGTGTATATATATTGAATGTCCAAATATTGTTTTGATTGTTCATGTCAAATAGTAATAAAACATAGCCTATGGTCATTGGATATACTATATAGTACTTGTAACCACCTAATTAAAGTATAAATTGTTGCAGATTCTAAAGACGCTTGAAATGTTATTTAGTTTGCTGTGAGCCAAGCTCAAACGAGGAAGCGGTTGCCTCAGATCACACTCTTCAGTTGGATATGTAAAATAACGATGGATAAGACCCTTTTTATGGTAAGCATCTAATTTAAAATGGTTATGAACTTTCTGTCACTTTTGATGTCTTGAAGTAGGCCAAGTCATTCAAATCAGCAATGCCTTGTTGCACATTCAGGTACTAAAACTTTGAAACTAGATTCTCGAATTAACATTTCTCATATTTAACTATTAGATTTATAGTCATATTGATACATTGGTTTCTAAGGATAATTTTTTATTTTTTCTTGTAGAAACTTTTCTCAGCATACATACAAAATATTAAATATAGTAATGCACCATTCATATCAACTGTCAATGATGATTTAATGTATACATAATAAAATAATTACTCCATTTAGTTTGTGGTGACCTACCATTGAGTTTGAATGCATTGAAGATGCCTTGAACAATAGCTTGTCCTATTACCGATCTTGTAACGATTTCAACTTCTAGTAAGCACATTTCATTATTGTTAAATAAAATTGTTCAAATATAATTTTTTTTTTAATTTTATTTTATGAATCAAATGTCCTACTTGTGTGTCGGTAATTGATTATCTATGGAAAATGGGTGTGGACTTTGGCTATCTGTGTAGGTAGTTTATTTAAAACTTATGCTTTGTTTACTTATATTTGGAAAATGTCATGTAAATAGTCAGCTAACATACTGTTAGATGCATCTCTATTTATTTTTGACATTCATGCTGCTTTTTGAAATGGTTTTAATGTAAGATTCTTCTATAATAGAGGTACATTAACATATCGAATACGATGAAACTCATGGAGAAAATCTCGTGTTATATAGAAATTTAGTAGTATTTTTAATAGGAAAGTCATTAATCTCTGGTATTGTTCATATATAATTTAAAGGATAGAAGGTGCATGCTTCCATTGTTCTTAACAAGATAAAGCCTCAAATATTGATTAAAGCGAACAATCTAGTAAATGTGTACATGCTTGGCTAATTTAACTTGATGTTGGTTAGGAATTGGGACTAGCTGAACAGGACCTGGCTTTTTACCTTGCATATCACAAATTCACACTTTGTACTGTGACTATATTATACATCCAAATCTTTTATTTTATGATTATGTTTATAGTGGTCTATATTTTACATTCGTGATCATAAAAAAAGCGATGTGTATATATATTGAATGTCCAAATATTGTTTTGATTGTTCATGTCAAATAGTAATAAAACATAGCCTATGGTCATTGGATATACTATATAGTACTTGTAACCACCTAATTAAAGTATAAATTGTTGCAGATTCTAAAGAGGCTTGAAATGTTATTTAGTTTGCTGTGAGCCAAGCTCAAAGGAGGAAGCGGTTGCCTCAGATCACGCTCTTCAATTGGATATGTAAAATAACGATGGATAAGACCCTTTTTATGGTAAGCATCTAATTTAAAATGGTTATGAACTTTCTGTCACTTTTGATGTCTTGAAGTAGGCCAAGTCATTCAAATCAGCAATGCCTTGTTGCACATCCAGGTAACTAAAACTTTGAAACTATATTCTCGAATTATCATTTCTCATAGTTAACTATTAGATTTATAGTCATATTGATACATTGGTTTCTAAGGATAATTTTTTATTTTTTCTTGTAGAAACTTTTCTCAGCATACATACAAAATATTAAATATAGTAATGCACCATTCATATCAACTGTCAATGATGATTTAATGTATACATAATAAAATAATTACTCCATTTAGTTTGTGGTGACCTACCATTGAGTTTGAATGCATTGAAGATGCCTTGAACAATAGCTTGTCCTATTACCGATCTTGTAACGATTTCAACTTCTAGTAAGCACATTTCATTATTGTTAAATAAAATTGTTCAAATATAATTTTTTTTAATTTTATTTTATGAATCAAATGTCCTACTTGTGTGTCGGTAATTGATTATCTATGGAAAATGGATGTGGACTTTGGCTATCTGTGTAGGTAGTTTATTTAAAACTTATGCTTTGTTTACTTATATTTGGAAAATGTCATGTAAATAGTCAGCTAACATACTGTTAGATGCATCTCTATTTATTTTTGACATTCATGCTGCTTTTTGAAATGGTTTTAATGTAAGGTTCTTCTATAATAGAGGTACATTAACATATCGAATACGATGGAACTCATGGAGAAAATCTCGTGTTATATAGAAATTTAGTAGTATTTTTAATAGGAAAGTCATTAATCTCTGGTATTGTTCATATATAATTTAAAGGATAGAAGGTGCATGCTTCCATTGTTCTTAACAAGATAAAGCCTCAAATATTGATTAAAGCGAACAATCTAGTAAATGTGTACATGCTTGGCTAATTTAACTTGATGTTGGTTAGGAATTGGGACTAGCTGAACAGGACCTGGCTTTTTACCTTGCATATCACAAATTCACACTTTGTACTGTGACTATATTATACATCCAAATCTTTTATTTTATGATTATGTTTATAGTGGTCTATATTTTACATTCGTGATCATAAAAAAAGCGACGTGTATATATATTGAATGTCCAAATATTGTTTTGATTGTTCATGTCAAATAGTAATAAAACATAGCCTATGGTCATTGGATATACTATATAGTACTTGTAACCACCTAATTAAAGTATAAATTGTTGCAGATTCTAAAGAGGCTTGAAATGTTATTTAGTTTGCTGTGAGCCAAGCTCAGAGGAGGAAGCGGTTGCCTCAGATCACGCTCTTCAATTGGATATGTAAAATAACGATGGATAAGACCCTTTTTATGGTAAGCATCTAATTTAAAATGGTTATGAACTTTCTGTCACTTTTGATGTCTTGAAGTAGGCCAAGTCATTCAAATCAGCAATGCCTTGTTGCACATCCAGGTACTAAAACTTTGAAACTAGGTTCTCGAATTAACATTTCTCATATTTAACTATTAGATTTATAGTCATATTGATACATTGGTTTGTAAGGATAATTTTTTATTTTTTCTTGTAGAAACTTTTCTCAGCATACATACAAAATATTAAATATAGTAATGCACCATTCATATCAACTGTCAATGATGATTTAATGTATACATAATAAAATAATTACTCCATTTAAAGCAAAAATGTAGAAAAGTTAAACCTGTTATGCTTGAAAAATAAATCCAAACTATAAGTTGAACAAATGCAAGTGTAACTAGTAAACCAACACTACAAGAAAACATGCAATATATAGCAAGTTATTTGTAAGATGCTTAAATTTAGGCTTAATCCACAAATTTATATCCAGAAGAAAAAGTTTGATGTTCATATTATAGAAACATTCAAATAAGACACCGATTATTTATCATTCATGATTTTCGTATATATGCAGCAAACACTTTATAGGTATCTTGCATTATTTTTCAGGTTATTGTTGAAGGTATGACCTTAGCAGCATATATTGGCTCCTTTTCTTGGTTTGCTATCGCTTTAAATTCATTTTTAAATTCTGGTGAGCAGATTAATTCATTCGACTAAAAAAAAACATGTTATTGAAATACTCATTTATTTTTTCATAGGAAAAAATAAACTAAAGAGACCAACATTAAAACCAAGTGACAAAGATTTACTTTCCTGAATGAAAATATAAGGCAATGTACAATTTGTTTCCTATCCAAACTGACTTTCCTATTGTGATGGATTAGAGTTAATGGTATCCCTGTTATGCTCTTTTACTCTATTTAGGTACATGTGTAGTGCAGAAAAATAATCAATCAACTGATCATACTATTTCAAAGTTCTTATGCATATATATACATAAACCAAGTGAAAATATCATGAAAAATTAGCTTATGTGGATTTACATTTTTATTGTAAAATTGAAGCAGATTGATCGTTATCTTTGCACTTCATACCTTGTAAGTTAAACCTACAGTTAATCATCTTCATGTTACATTGATTTTTTTTCCTGCATACTTGTACCATTTCTTCAATTAATTTTCCATATTAACCCAACAACAATTCCATATTGTGGGCAGTTAAATAAAAGTTCTCAAGAGCATAAATATGGTTTCATTTGATGAGTTAAGATGAATTGACTCTATATGATTGATGTATTATGAAATCCGCCATTACAAGAAGCAGATCTGATATTATCTCAAAATATTCATCGTCTGTTTTACAATCCAGAAAGATCCGAAGTATATTGTTGACTACATGTTTACATAAAAGGACCTGCGATAATATATATTACAGACTTAGACGTAAAACGTATGTAACACTAAAAATACAACATAAAATTGTCCAACATGACTCAGTACACCTCAATACTCCCCCCTCAAGATGGACTTGTAGGCAGTTCAGACACAAGACCAATCTTGAAGCTTAAAAACTTATGTTGCTCCACTCCAAGAGCCTTTGTCATCAGATCAGCGAGCTGCATTGTTGTGCTTACATGTGACAGCAGCAGGAATGCACTCTGAATATGGTCTCGAATATAATGGCAATCCATTTTCAAGTGTTTAGTTCTCTATTGAAACACATCATTTTCTGCAATATATTGAGCAGATTTATTATCACAGTATAAAGTGATAGGCTTAGGAACATTTACCATTAATTCTTGTAACAATCCCTCTATCCAAACCACTTCACTTGTTGTTTGACTCATGGCTCTATACTCGGCCTCAGTTGAACTCTTAGATGTCACCTTTTGCTTTTTAGTCTTCCATGAAATTAATGATTCTCCCAAAAATACACAAAAACCAGTCAATGATTTTCCAGAAAATGCACAACTACCCCAATCAGCATCACTATATGCTTGCAACTGTAGTGGTGTATTAGCAGCATAAAATAAACCATGGTTTAATGTTCCTTTCAAATACTTCAAAACATGCAGTGCAGCAGAAAAATGTGGAGATCTGGGTTCTTGCATAAATTGACTAAGCTGTTGAACAGCATAAGAAATATCCGGACGTGTCATGTTAAGATAAAGTAATTTGCCAATTAACCTTCTGTACACCTCTGGATTTTCTAATTTAGGACCCTCAATAGTACTTAATTTCAATCCTTTAGGAAGAGGAAATGGTGCTACCTTTGCATTTTCCATGTTTGTAGAATTCAACATATCAAGTATATATTTTCTCTGGTTTAAAAGAATGCCTTCTTTTGTTCTTGTGACTTCAATTCGAAGGAAAAAAGTTAATTCACCTAAGTCCTTGATTGTAAAAGCTTTGTGTAAAGCATTTTTAATTTCAGAAATGACTTGCAAGTTCGATCCAGTGACAAGAAGATCATCAACATAACAAACAATAACAGTGAATTCTGAAACATTTGATCTTGTAAACAAAGAACAATCTTGCTTTGACCGAGTAAATCCAATTTGAATTAAAAAACACTTCAATTCTTTATTCCATTGCCTAGCTGCTTGTTTAAGTCCATATATTGATTTTCTCAATTTACAAACTTGTCCAGATTTTGCTTTTGTATATCCAGGAGGGGGTTTCATATATAATTCTTCATCAATATACCCATGTAAAAATGCATTGTTGATGTCTAATTGATGTAAATACCAATTATTTGCTGATGCTAAAGCAATAACTATTCTAATAGTCGTAAATCTTGCAACTGGACTAAAAGTATATTTAAAATCTTTACCTTTGATTTGCTTATCCCCTCTTGCCACAATTCTTGCTTTGCATCTTTCAACCTCACCATTTTTCAAAAACTTTGTTTTGTAAACCCATTTGCTTTCAATTGCTGTTTTATTTGAAGGTAAATCCACAATATCCCAAGTATGGTTCTTCTCCAAGGCTTCTATTTCTTTCTCCATAGCTTCTAACCATCTAGCATCCTCTTTTGCTTGATTATATGACATTGGTTCTCTTGTAGATAAAACCTTATCTAGACTGCATAGATTACTTGAACTCAAGTGTTTTAATGAAGAATCAGTAAACACATTAAAAACCATAGAAGCAGAAGAATTATCATATGAAGTAGATAATGGTTTAATGTGTTGAACTTCGAAATCCTTGAATTTGGAAGGTAATCTTGTTATTCTAGTTGATCTTCTTACTATAGGAACTGGAGAATCAACGTTTTCTTGACTATAATCCATAATAGAAGAACTTTGTTGATGTAAAACAAGTGTTGAAGAATTATCTACTTCTGTATCATCATTTGTATTTGTAGGAATAACTTGTGAAACATTTAGAGGTGGAATATTCAAATTAGAGCCACAAATTTGTTCCTCATCACTAATATTTGGAATTTGAGGCAATGAAAATTGTTTCTGATTTTGTGTAAAAGGCTGAGACTTTTCATTATGATAAGGAAACACATCTTCTTTGAAAATCACATCTCTGCTAAGAATAACTTTATGATCATCTAAATCATACAATTTGTATCCTTTTTGAGCATATGGATAACCTATCATTATGCATCTCTTTGCCCTAGCAGTAAATTTATCACTTGATTTTATTGCTGGGTAACGTAAACATCCAATTACCCTAAGATGTGCATAATCAGGTGGTTTACCCATTAACTTTTCATATGGGGTTTTCCAGTGAAGAATTGAACTCGGCATCAAATTGATTAAATGTGCAACCACTAAAATGCAGTCTCCCCAAAATTTAACTGGTAGGTTAGCATGAATTCTAATTGATCTTGCAGTTTCTAATAAGTGTCTGTGTTTTCTCTCTACCCTTCCATTTTGTTGAGGTACTCCAGGTATACTTCTTTGGTGAATTATTCCTTTTTGAGCAAATAATAAGGTACATGATTCATTGACTATTTCTGTACCATTATCACTTCTAATTGTCTTCACTTTAGTACCAAACTGATTCTCAACATATGCAAGAAAAGCAGAAATTACATTATAAACTTGCAACTTGTTATGTAGAAGATGAACCCAAGTTGTCCTAGTATGATCATCTACAATGGTTAAAAAAAGGTTGCTCCAGATAAGCTTGGTGTCCTATATGGTCCCCATAAATCAATGTGCACAATTTCAAAAGATTGTGTAGCAATGGATGAAGACAACAAAAAAGGTAATTTATGATGTTTTCCTAGAATGCATGCTTCACAATTAAAATCACCAATTTTATTATCAACATAGGAATTTGGCAGATGCTTCATATTGGATACACTTATATGACCTAATCTTGCATGTAAAATATCGAATGCAGGAAAAGAAATAGAACTACTTGCTACTGCATTGTTCACTTTTTCAGAAATAAAACTATCTTTGTCTATCAAACATAAAGAAAATGCACTAGACATAGAGTTTAGACTTTCTCCATTGAATTTGTATAACCCATCTTCTCTTATTCCTGTTCCTTTCATTTGTTTAGACTGGAGGTCCTGAAAAATACATCTTGTCTGATCAAAATGAGCAGTTAATTTGTTATGATCAAGTAGTCTTCCAATAGAAAGCAAATTGTGTTTAAAATCAGGAATATATAATACATTTCTAAGAATTATTTGCGGAGTTAAATGAATAATTCCTGATTTTGTCACATATTTACTTGTTCCATCTGGTAAACAAACAGTCAAGGGATTCTTTAATGACTGAATTGATGTAAAATGTTTTAAGTCATATGTCATATGGTCTGAAGCACCTGAATCTACTATCCAAGTATCATGATTTATCTGATTCGAACTGTAATTAGCACTAGGAACAATTGTACCTGCAAAATTCACTGCAGACAGAGGATCAGAGGCAGAGGATTCTTGTTGCATCATCTGCATAACTGCTTTGTAGATTTCAGTCACCACTCTCTGATCAACTTGAGTTGCGGATTTATTTTCTCCACTTTGAATAGAAGTTCCTGATGTAGATGTATTTGCTGCAAATCTTCCAATAGACTTGACATTCTTCCCTTTGTGAAACCATTCCGGATATCCTATAAGCTTGAAACATTGATCAATGGAGTGACCCTTCATTTTGCAGTTTTCACAAGTTGCATCACTTTTAATTCTTTTAAAATCACGTTTTGGAGGATTTGGTACTGAATCCTTTTGGAAATTCTGCCTTAAACTTTGTACTTGAAGAGCATTACTGTCAGATGTGAAGCTATTCATTCCATTCAAATTTTGCCTTTCAACTTGCTGTAGAATATTGTATGCTCGATTTACAGTTGGTAATGGATCAACACTGAGAAGATTAATCCTAACTTGGTCATAATCTTTATTTAAATGTGACAGAAATTGGATTAACTTCATTCTCTGGTCTGCATCAACAAGTTTCTTAAGTATATCACAAGCACAATCTTTCATGACTCCACAAGTACAATCAGGGTAACCATCAAGAATTTGTAATTCATCCCAAATTTTCTTCAATTTACAATAATATTCAGAAATAGATGAATTCCCTTGTTCGATTAGCATTAATTGACGATGCAAATCATATAATTGAGGAACATTTGTTTTTCCATACCTTTCAAGAATTTCAATCCATAGTTGACGAGAAGATTCGCTAAAAATAAAACTCTCAGAAATTGACTTATCAATTGAATTAGTTAACCAGTTCATTACCACATAATCGTTGCGGATCCATTTCTGATAATCAGAAGACGTGTTTTCTGGCTTCGGCAGTGTTCCATCAAGAAACCCTAATTTGTTGCGAGCAATCAGCGCCATCCTTATCGCTCTGCTCCAATTAACAAAATTGTTTCCATTGAAGATATGATTCACAATAGGAACAGCAGAAGTATCTCCAGATGTCAAGAAATACGGATCATTATAATTGATGACGATGTTTCCCGATTGTGGATTTGAAGAATTGAAAGTCGAGTTCTCTGATTCGTTCATCATGATGATAGATGGACCTCACGAGAAAAAGAATTAGAGATAATTTTGCTCTGATACCATGAAATCCGCCATTACAAGAAGCAGATCTGATATTATCTCAAAATATTCATCGTCTGTTTTACAATCCAGAAAGATCCGAAGTATATTGTTGACTACATGTTTACATAAAAGGACCTGCGATAATATATATTACAGACTTAGACGTAAAACGTATGTAACACTAAAAATACAACATAAAATTGTCCAACATGACTCAGTACACCTCAATATATTATTTACTCAGAATTTTCTCTATAAATTTATGTTTCATGTACTAGTTGTTTATATGTCTATTCTGTCATACTCTACTTAGTATCAAAATTAATGCCTAATATTTGAATTAACATCCTGTGCTGGCTGTTTATGTGTCTGCTCTATTGTATAGAGTATATCACATATCGGGTTGTATTGAAGTCAAATGAAGCCTAATACCCTAACATGACCAATATCACAAAGAAAAGCAATTTAAAAACCAATGAGTCTTTCGGATATTTTTGGATTATTGTGGCTGCTGTTACTCTACTTTAATGTGCTAAGTGCACAAGATTTGACATGGAGCAAGTAACACAAAATTAATCATTAATTTTTTTGAATATGTGTGTCATTTGTAATAGTGACTATTGAAAATGAAACATGAATATGAATGATCATGATTAAGGGGAGGGAATAATTTGTTTTATTTTCTCAGTCCTTAAATAATGATCCCTGAGTTGTGTCATTAATCAGCTTAGAAAAATTAATTATAGATTTTATCGGCTGGTACTAAACAACTCTTATATCAACAGATGCACATAATCAAGGTGAAGATCAATAGTCAAAATCCAAATACATTTATCAAGCAAACGCATAGGATGAGAATATACGTATCTAATGGTTTCAAAGTTCTTTCCCTCTAAGCCTTGTATGGGAATCTGCAATTTGATATATATGCTCAATGCTGCGGAGAGTTTAAAATTCATCTCCTTGGTTAAGCTTGATAGTTATTTACACATTTTTGTACTTTTCTCGACAGATTTTGGTTTATTTGCCAAAGATAGGCCGGTTAGTAAACCCATAGATCCTGCAAGCAAAACTACTTTATTTTGGCTAAGGGAATTTATTTATTTATTTTTTATTATTCAACAATCTGAACACGCAAAAGCAAGAGCTCACATTCTTATATGAATATTCTTATAGATTACATTAGGAATGCTCTTATTATTTGCATACTTCACACAAACGCTTATTTTTATTACTAAAATGTTGATATTCAAAAAATGGTATGTACTTAAAAGAACATATTAACAGAATACTAATACAAATTAATTACGAATGCTCTCATTATCGGCACTAGGAGTGCTGGAATGCTCTTATTGTTAGAGTACTCGTTTTGCTTTATTTTAAGAACATTTCATTAAGGGTTAGTGTCATACCGAAATATTGTTTATTCAAAATAAAATACATATAAATAAATTAAAATGGCAGCAATCTTTTATATAGAACAAAGTAAATAAAGTTATAAAATTTAACTAAATTAAATAAATTTTACAAAATTAAACAAAGCACCTAAATTTTATAAAAATCAAATAAGCTGACTAAGTTTTATAGATTTTAATTAATTAATAATTAAGTTTTGCAAAAAGTTGAGCTTCAAACCTCCTTCAGCGTAGGATTGCCTAAACAGCCACCATGCAGGGCCATTCTTCACTACTAAATCAACACATGCAAATTGCATTCCTAGCTTTCTTGCATGCTCAACCGAGTGCGTGTACTCACCTGGATTCCAAGTCACATTGGTGGGTAAGCCATATATGTGGCCTGTTTCATGGAAGCGAGGGTATACCCAGAGTGCAAAACTTAGGCGGTTAAGCATACGATGCCCAGTTGTTGGATTGCAAAGGTGTAAGGGGAAGGGATGGGGAAGTCGGAATCAGCTCAGGGCATTCTGAGACTGTTGGGTCTGTGGCGTCTCTGCATTCTGTAATGACAATGTTTCTAACTTTTAGATAAGCCATGAGGTAGCAGCCTGACGCTATAGAAGAACATAGGGAATCAATGTGAGACAGGTGCTTGGTGTTGAAATGGGAGAGGTGATCCAGCGCCTCGTGAAGGCTGTGCTTGATGCTTGAGTAGAAATGGTTGACGTTGATGTAGAAAGGTACGACTTTGGGGATGGTCTGTTGCCTGGGGAAAGAGGCCTAGTTTGCCTTGCTCATTTAGCCCCGTGGTGCATGCTGCGTTTGCTGTAGCATCCTGTAGGTCGAAGGTTGCTGATTATGGGTTTTGTAGTGGATGATGGTTCAAGTGAAGAAGCAAGGAATGGGGCAGACATTGCTGGTTTATGTATATTGGGAAGTGGATCTGAAACGTGCAGTTTTAATTTGAGTTTGAGATGCAGAGAAGTTTGGCTTGCATTAGTATGGTGCTCAGGAAACAATTGTACGTCAGAAAATAGAAATCCACCGTAGATTTTTTTTCAATGTAAATACCAGAAAATGGAAATGTAGAACTTAACAAAAAATGGAAATGGAAACTCAAATGTAATAGTGCAGATGTAAAGGGATAAAATAAAATAAATGCAAGAACGTGCAACATACATAAAGTTGGACAATGTAATAGTAATTGGTGGGTTGAGTATGCAGGGTGGAGAAACATTATTGCAATGTAAAATTCATAATAATGAACATAACCCAACGCTTGTTGCAAAATTCTGTAACAAATTAAATGTAGAGAGAATGATTTTTTTTTTTTTTTTTTTTTAAATGACTGAAAACAAAGATCAGAAGTTTGATGAAATGTTAAACAGAGAATAAAGAGCTGTTCGTCTGTAAATGTATACTGTTTTTTATTGCAAAAATATTAAAAAGGAGAGAGTTTTTTTAATTCCACTGCATACTGTTATACAGTGGATTATGCTTGGAGGGAGCTTCTTTCTTCGCGTGGAATTTGAATTCCATTGTGTTCGTCAATTTTACACACACACACACATTTTTCCTTCCTCTCTCCTTCCACTCATTCTCTCTCTTTCCACTCACTTTCTTTAATATAAATGAGAGATGGAAATCAGGGGGCATTTGGAGTGCTGCATTTTTGGGGTGCAACCGAACGCTTGCCTACACACACACAGACACACACATATATATATATATATATATATATATATATACATATACATATATATACATATACATATACATATATATATATATATATATACATATATACACACATATACATACATACATACATACATACATATATATATATATATATACACACACACACACACATGCATACATATGGAACTGGTTGGTTTCAAGTTTGATATGACAAGTCACTCACACAGACACATCAGAGCTTAAATGTTTGTGCTTCACATATTTGGGACAATCTTTGAGTAATATTCAGTGGCTCATACTGCTTAGGTGAAGATTTAAACTTGCGATGATCAATTAAACTAAGACGAAATGAAATATTGGAGTTTGTGTTTCATCCAACACTCCTTTCATAGCTGGATCATTTAAAGAAATTTTTTGTACGTAGTTAAATGCATATTTCTAGATTAAAATGTGTGCCACCAGCGGTCCAGCAATGCATTGTTAACCAATGCTTCTAATGTGTTATTTGTAAGCATTAAGCAGCTTATGATGGTACTTGCAGTGGAGATTGTTCAGAGTGCAAACATATTTTTTTCTCCATAATCTGAAAATTTATCTTTGCATATTGAAGAAATGGTGGTATGTGCATGCATGATGAAGCAGCAGTGCATTACATAGACATGATTGATCAAACGTTAGGGCATCTGTTCATTAAGAAACATTTTGATCAGACCCCAAGAATTGGTTGGCAGATCGATCCATTTGGGCATGCTGCTGTGCGGTTTTATTCGCTTGGAGCAAAGGTATTTCTCACGTTCGAGTGCTTAGTTGTTTTCATATATGTTAATCAGTTTATAGGTACTTACAACTCCTCTGAACAAACATTAATGTTTATATTTTGGGATTCCTTATGTAGAGTTTTATTTTCTAAACATGATATGTTCGAAGCAGTATCGAAATATTAGTTCCAGTAATTTGCAGGTAGGGTTTGATGCTATTTACTTCTCATGTTTACCAAGACAGGATAAAACGAAAACAGTTGAAGAAGTTAAGATTGTGTGGCGTGGTTCAAAAACTCTTGGGTCATCTGCAGATGTAAGCAATACTATTTCCCCACAAAACAGTAAATTTCACTCCATATTTCTTGACCTCATAGTTTTGTTTTACTCTGTGGTCTTGCACCTGTTAAGCTTATTAGGGTATATCAAAGCAATTTACCACTTGCAGTTCAAGTCCTGAAGTTGTTCTCTTGGCTCTAATTTTTGTTTTATTACACTTTTAGATTTTCACAGGCATATTTCCTGAAAATTATGGTCCTCCTCCTGGTGGATTTTACTTTGAAATCAATGATGCAGATCCTGTTGTGCAGGTCGGTACATTTGTTTTTGTTTTTGTTTTTTTTACTTTTCATTTTTTTAGTAACTTTTTTTTATAATCCCTCTTTCTTTAATATCTAAAATTAATTAATAGGACGACCCGCTTCTGTTTGATTACAATGTAAAAGAGCGTGTAAATGATTTCGTAGCTGCTGCTTTAGCTGAGGTTTGTACCATGCAGATTGCCTTTATAAAATAATGCAAAATGATCTGAGAGTCTGGCACATTCAAAATCTTGGTACACATACTTTCTTGCTGCAGGTTCGTATTATGTATATTATGTCTAAAGTATAGTGATGAAAGTATCTCAGACATGCATTCAGTGTTGGGTTGACAACTCATTATACAAATCTTTTAAGGAGTCTTGTACAAATTGATTTTATACAATGTGGCTTGTTGCGACATCATATGTTATTAGATGCAATCCTACGATTAGGAATATCACATACACATGGGACAAGTTAATTCATTTTGTAAACTAATGGATGGTTGTATTATCATCCAGGCAAATATTAGCGACTCATTATACTCATCTTTAAGGAGTATTGTACAAATTGTTGTTATGCAATGTGGCTTGTTGTGACATCATATGTTATAGATGCAATCTTACGATTATATACTCTTAGGGAATATCACATACGCATGGGACAGGTTAATTCATTTTGTAAAGGTTGTATTCTCATTCATGCAAATATTAGCAGAGCAAGTCATGTAATGTTTACCATGGGAGAAGATTCCGAGTATCAGTATGCACATTCATGGTTCAGGCAGATGGATAAACTAATTCACCATGTAAACTTGGTAAAACTATTGTGGGTGCTGTTTGGTTTCATTCTACGTTTACAGCTTGCTAGAATGTAAATTATGACATTGTTTTTTTCTTACTACAAGGATGGATGGGTCAATGCACTTAACTCCTTCAATTTACACAGAAACATGTTGCTAATGAGTCTTGGCCTCTCAAGACAGTCCCGTGAGTTTAATGTTTAATGTTTAATTCATGACATTTTTGTACGCAGTCTTGTGTTGCATAAATCCACAATTACAGTTGTGGTATATAGCCTAACTTAAGAATATTGCACGATCAATTCATGCTACAACAGTACCTTACAAAATTCATTTTCCAACTTTCTTTGAACTTTCTTTGATCATGAGTCCCCCTAGTCATTTTTCTGTTGCTGCAATGGTAGCCTTGGCAATTGCTTCGACAAAATAGGCTTTTAGATTGTGGCAGGTTATGGAGCTTTTAGGATGTTTTAGTAGTCTCTAGCTAGTTTCTAGCTCCTATTACATTCATTATCTCCACTTTTCGGTTATGGTGTGGATACAGGTTTATGTCTCTTCTATGTACATGTCATTTGCTCAAACCTAGTTGGCTGCTTAGTAATTTTTTATTTCTTTGTGTATGCCGTTCCATGCAAGTCTATTAGTAAATATGAAATGTAACAGTTTTAAATAAAACTGTGACATGCATTTACCTTGTATTTTTTGCATTTTACTTTGTTATAAGACCGCAACTTGTATTTGTGAATTGCAGGTTCTAGAAATTGGACGAGCTTACAAGCTGAAGACCAATTGATTTTGCATGTAATCTTGTTTCGAAATGATGTCTAAACAATATGTAGACTTATTTCTATATTTACCGATAGACTTATTAGCTACGACTTTGTAATTGAAATCAAATATGCTGTTGGTATTAATTTTTTGCTATTGACAGTTTTAACTTATGAATTTACTGCTTAATTGTCTAAACTGTGTACAAATTAAATAAGAAATTTGCTATATGAAGATCATAGCTGAAATATGTGTTATATATTAAAAATATTAATAGCAAAAATTACACTTATGGAAACAAAATGTGAAATGCTATGTAAAAATTTAAATGGTGTGGAAAACTATTTCATAAGGTTGAATGTGCTACGAAAATACCGATAACGCTATATATACTATAAATATTTATAGTGAAAATTTCCACTTATGGAAACAAAACGTGAAATGTTAAATAGAATTTGAACAATGTAGAAAACTTTTTCATATCGTTGAATATGAGCTATGAAAACAGTGATAATGGTATAAAAAATAAGTGAATGTTTAACATGGCAAGGCCTAAACGTTATATATCAATGGGAAAGTTAATAATAGCGGTAAAAAGTTTTAAACCCCGATGGAAAACATTTTTCATATCAACGAGTGTGCTAAAAAAATTGATAACACTACAAAGAAATAAGCTGGGATTTTAGTAAGCAAATAAAATGGCAAAGTCAGAACGCTATGTAAAGCTTTTCATGTCGGTGAACGTACGCTATAAAAAGTATGATATAATAGCGTTTAGATTAGAGCTATGGGATATAACATGACTATTATAACGTTTTTCATGTGTTATTAAAAGGTAAACCCGTGGTAGTGTCCTCAACTGTTGATATGGATGAATAAGGAATGGTCATCATATCTGTAATGATGTATAATAATAATAATAAAATATAAAGAAAATCTTTGATTCAACTCGATTATTTGTCAGTTCTATTAATTATGAAAATATTCAAAATCAGTAAACATATGATAATAGATACTTTTGAGCACTTAACATTAAATCCATATAACATCTATCGACGTAGTAAAACAATAAGTACCTATATATTGTTGTATGGAAATACAAAAAATGAACCATAATATCCTAAAAGAAGAAAAAAGAGAAAAAGCCCTACTGTATTGTGGATGTCTTCGTATTCGCTTTTGTGGATATCATATATTTACCCGTTTTTTCGATTATCTATTAACAACTATATTTTTATGTTGTTTGCTTTTGTTAATTAGACCCATACAAAACAGAAGTTGCACAAAGAGTCTATCTCCTGTTAGTGTTGATGAAGCCAAGGAGGCATGAATTTTGAATGAAATATAGTTGATGTGTGCAGATAAAGCAGTCAAATTAGAAAAGCACCAAAAGCAAACATTTAAGTCAACATTCGGGTTTCAATTTACAGTTCAACAAATTCAAGGTTTACAACCGAACAATACCATTCAAAATATAAATGGTCGTATTTCATAATTCGACTTCCTTTCATTTGTAATAAACAACTTTATTTAAATGACAATAAATGATCATATTTCAGATTACATAATATAAAATCACAGTTTTAGCAAATAAGAAATACATAATTTTTTAACTCTAAAACAATTTTCACAAACTGCAATACAATCAAACCATGATGCATCACTTTCAATTGTTTTAGTGAAGCTCTAAAGTATGGATGATTATGAATTTGATTCACAATATGATTTTAGCTTCATAGTACTCCTTTTAGCTTCCACTCATCTGTTGCATGAAACAGAAAAGAGGACAAGCATTTTTGTATGGTCTCCTATCATTTCTCTAATGACTCGAAATGGGAACAACTGAGGTAAAGCATCATTTATGGACTAAATTAATGAATGAATATCGTGAAAACCATGTTGAGAAGACGCATTCAATGTTGATGATAATTGGTTGATTTGAAAAGATAAATTGACAAACTCATAAAGTTTTATGAGTCTCGCGTCTCCAAAATCAAGAAAGTCGATGGCATAGGAGAGACTGAGTAGGTATTTTCATAGAAATATTTCATTCGTAATAAGTAAAAAATCTCTAATTTTTCTTACGAATTACTGGATGCAGAAGAAAGACAAATGATCAATTCTTAAAGTTATAGACGAGGAAAAATAATGGCTTATCGTGGAGTTATCGGTGTTAAAAATGAATTTTATGATATAACATATTATAAATTTTTGATATAAACCAATCATACCTGATTTAGTAATTACTTTGTGTGATATACACACACACACACACACACACAAACATATATATATGGGGAGAGTTTAGCTACACCTTTTATATTGCACATAAACTCTCCCCCTGAATCCCAGTCATTCATTCCCTCACGCATTTCTCCCTTTTACCTCTAAGAGAGAGAATGAGTGGGGGAATGAATGGCTGAGATTCAGAGGGAAGTTCACGTGCAATATAAGAGGTGCAGCGGAACTCTCTCTCTCTCTCTCTCTCTATATATATATATATATATATATATATATATATATATATATATATATATAGGGAAAGTCTAAAAGGACACAAAATTTTGACATAAAATTAAACACACAAAATCTGAGCCATTAGAACACCTCCTGACTTACACCTCACACATAAAAACAAACAGTTCTTGTGGTCAAAATTTTGTGTACATACTTTTGTGTCCCTATAGCCATTCCTATATATATATATATATATATATATATATATATATATGTGTGTGTGTGTGTGTGTGTGTGTGTGTGTGTGTGTGTATACGAGAAGCGTTCTAGGGCACCCCTGTTTTTCAGTCACCCTATCTGTTCGTGAGCTACGGTAATCGAAATCCAACAAGAATTTATAGATGTTCAATCCACATATATATTATCTTTCAAATTTTGAGCTCGTTCCGGCACTCGTAGAATAATATATTTGATATTTAAATTTAATGGTTTGAATAAATGTCTGAACGGTGAATAATTAAGTTAATATTTTGAAAATGTTACATATATTGGAACATCCTCAAATTTTGGATAGATGATAGAATATATGTGGATTGAACATCTACAAAATCTTGTTGGATTTGGATTAGTGTAGCTCACGGTATGGTAGGGACGCTAAATGAGTGCTGCAAATTAGGGATGCCCCGGAACTGAGACGACCCGAACTTCCTCGCGAAGGAAAGCCCGGATTAAGTTGAGAACAAGACGAATCAAAACACAAACAGAAGAACATTTCATTGCATATTACAACAGTTTCATCAGAATACAAGAATATACAGAGTATGAATAAATATTACACGTTCACTAAATATCAGAGATTTACAAGTTACAATGCAGCGGAAAAATAATACAAAACACAACTGAAAAGAATATACGGATACAGAGCTTTTCGAATATCATTCCAGCTATAAACCAGGATCCTGTGAATATAAATCTGCAAAATCAAAACTACTAGCTGCCCGTGTGGAAAATAAGGGCACCTAGAGTTTAGGTTAAAACAATAAACTCTAGCTCAGTCATGTGACTGGTGTGAGAATTAAAACAGTTATTAATCTTTATTTTAAAGTTCGGTAAATCAAGGGACCACGCCGTATAACACGGAACGGATTTACCCCCAAGAATACCAGTGCATAAAACAAACAGCGCAATGCTAAATAAAGAACAATGAATCTACTATAAGACTCAGGTCCCATCACACAATGCAACGCAAGCCGGAGGATAGAGTTTTTACCTTATAATAGCCATAAATGCTTGGTACGTGAAATTTCATGTTTTATTATTACTATAAGTGTATAGTGTCAAAACAGTTTCAATCATAAGTACCAATCATAGACGGCATAAGTGCCCCATACCACTATGTCGCCATATATAGGTTTATAGTTAAAACCGCAAAATGTCATATTGGAAGTTGAATTTCCATCTGTGAACCGAGGCAAGGGATTGTCCTCACCGCTTCGAGACGCTCTAGCCCGTGTCTCAGGACCCATACTTAGATGGGCCCTTGGATCGTCAGGGCCGGTCCACACGGAGTGGATTAAAATGCCTGAACATTGCGTTTCCCCGCCCTATGGGGGGTAAACTAGTCATACCCCGACCAAACTATCGGCCCCGGAACGACCGATATAACCGAGGTGCCTCACTATCCAACAACCACATGAGTCAAACTTGTCAGGGCGTGCAAAACCACTGACACCACTCCTAGCTAGAAGGAAACGCATGCCCTCCCTGATGTCCTCTCCCGTTTCTGGTTCACATCGGGGTGTGAGGCTTGCGAATTAACGCTACATAAAGCTACTCTATATTAAAGCCATGCTTTGATCATCAACTAAAAGACTCTGCTTTTAAACAGAATCCTTGATCATTTGCATCTTAGCATGCCACACAGGCAATTCACGCTATGCAACCGATGTCTATCAATCACACAGAATGAATTCCGATGTCAGGCACACATCCATTTACAAGTTCGTTCTTGGTCTGAACGAAACCAGAGGCACCTTATTCCTCTCCTATATGTCTAACATAGGAGAGAGGCCCTCTCATATCTGGTCGATTTCCAAGTACGTCTAGACGATCACCACTTATTACCTTGTCTTGGGTGTACGACCCAATCAAGACATCAGTAATCATCCAAACGATGTGAAGACCTCCGGTCTTCAACCACCGTCTTCATCCTCGACACATCGTTGAATCTGTTATTCATAATGGGATAAACCCGGTCTTTCTGAATAACTCGCGTATATAATAAACAAGTGCTATAAAAACACAACATACGCCTCATTCCATTCCAGAATATTTCTTTATCCAAATATTCATATACTTTGGGAAAGGTTCCCATTAATTTTACCAACGATAAATTCTTTAAATTTATTCTTTAATCTTCTTTTGGATATCATTTCAATCTAATTAAAGATGCATTAAAACTCCACTTGGTTTTAATCTTCCCAAAAATCAATATTAACAATTGTTTAACTTGGGAAATCATATCCTGTCTTTAACTGGGTTAAAGAACCAATGTCATTTAAAATACGGTTCACGATAAACCCAAAATCACATTCCATTCCATCAGCCTTTAACCATAAATTAGCAAGTGAATAATTCCCTACGTATTAACCCCGAAGGACGAAACCAACATCAGATCAATGCCCAGGAAACCATTCAACTTAATTAATCTCCAGTTAGTTTCTGATTTTCTTAACTCCATTGGGTCTAAGAACATTATTATTAAAGATACCATTCACGACAACCCAAAATCTTATTCCTTTGTTAATCGGGTTAAAGAACAAGTGTTATTTAAAACACCGTTCACAATAAACCTAAAGACCAATTTCAATTCCATTCCAATTAAATATCAATTAATTGGTATACTTCATTAAATCTAAATAAAAAGATTTAATCTTTTCTCAACGGGGTTCAAGAACAGTGTTAATGAAGACACCATACATCATTCACGACAAACCCAAAATCACATTTAATATTAAATACAAGGCTCTGATAGAAAATATATCGGCTTATATTCAATATTAAATTCTGGAATCAACAAATACCGTATTTGAATAACGATATATATACCTTCCAGATTCCTCCACAATATCCGTATAATCACGGAATCCAATATCAAAATATTCCAAAGATAATTTCGACTCAAATCCATTCCAATTCATATATTGGAAATTCTGGTTATTTTTAAAACCATTTCAAACCCAATTTATTTATTTAAAAATATTGGATTATAATTCTAGTTCATTACTAGTTCATTTCGATAGAAATATAATTTTATCCTTTCAAATGTGGAATTTTTCATTCCAATTCTTTCCAAATCATTTCTTATGATTTTACACTAATTATCGATATTTTTAATAATTTTATCAAGGCCCGTACAGTCGATTTCCATAAACGACCATCAAACTGCACTTACAACGACCTTTTCCAAATTTGATTTGGACATAATTCCAAATCCAACCGTTAGATTTTAAATCTCTAGTAATCATTGGAAAGCTCTTTTCGATACGAACCTAACGGTTCCGGTTTTAGGAGAATCCGACGATCGGATCTCCCGTATTGTCCATTCGAAGTCAATGGTCGAAATTCGCGAACTGCCACAGCGCGGCGCGTTCTATTCAAGCCATTATATCATATATACAATATATATAATATATATACTTCGTTGATTTCCATTTAAAACGTATTCTATAAATCGTTTTAGATTCGTTTCTAGAACGATTTAAACTTCATATTCAATTTCCAATAAAAATTGAATATTCCATATCATTAATATATAAATGATAATATTTTCAAAACATTATATTTTGAAATCACTTCCTTTTCGATATTCATTATAAAAATAAAAAAAATCGATATAAATATCGTTCACGTCAAAATGGCGTAAATCTAATCAACACGGCTTTATATATTTAAATATATTCGTGTCCATCCCAAATCGGACATCAAAATCAAATTTTGATCTTTTACTAAATATTATTTTAAAATATTCATTATTTTAAAATGTTTATTCTTTCTAAACTGGAATCAGACACAATCAATTACCATATAATGTGATTATATGGATTTCTTACACACATGTAAAAAACAACAATCAGACGCATTCAACCATCATCCAGAGTGCATTCTACACTACATAAGCATTAAATATAAATATTCAACGCTTACAGAGCTTGTCAGTCAATCGATCGACATACAGCTAATTATTGGGATTAGTGTATGTCCAATATCATCCCAATACCCGTGTGGGGGTTTCAATCAACAAATAATGAATTTTATTTGTGCAGTTGGACGATGTGTAAAATTTATCGTCCCAATCAATATCAGTCAAATGTGTACACATAAACAAATCGTCCGATTTATTTATGGATATTTATTTTATTCATATAGACGTTAAAAATTATATTTTTATCTATAAAATATTTATTTCCATTCCACATCACACAATCAATTTTCACAATACAATCAAACAAACAAGTCATCCATGGTCTGTGGACGACGGGTATCGGGAGCTGCTAAGCACCATCTGCATCCTAGTTAACTAGAAAATAAAATTAAAGTGAGAAGTTCTCACCTAGAAGCTAAACCAAATGCCGACCCTTCATATGTAGAAAAATCTTCGTCGTGTTTCCAACGAGATCTGTTTCACGCGGTATATGTTAAAAATCATGTTTTTAACATCGCTATATATATATAATTAAAAATCGTATTTTTATTTCGATACATATATAAAAATTATATTTTTACAGTGCGACTTTCCATATGAAAATTATATTTTTATATCGCTAACTTCATAATAAAAATCATATTTTTATTTCTCTAACTTCATATTAAAGATCGTATTTTTATCATTTCATTCAAACAAATAAAAATCATGTTTTTATTTCGCTATTTATATAAAAATAATACTTTTATTTTATTAAAAACCATAACTTTATATATGGATTCAAAAATCAAATCTTCTAAACAAATAAAATTTAAATCTTTGTTCAAATAAAAATCCTATCTTTGTTCAAATAAAAATCCTATCTTTGTTTTTAATACTAATCTATTTACTCATGTATGTATTACATTTTCAAAACAATGTTCTAATCACGAAATTATACAGCAAAAAAATAAAAATTAACTCATTAAAAACTCATATTTTTTTTAGCAAATCGGAGGAGGGGGTTCCACTATGTCGGTGGACGGTCGGAGGGCGGAAGTGAAGTCGTCGGAGGGGGCCGCGGTTTCAAGAAGAAGGGGGCGCTAGGGTTTTCAGGAATCGAGGGGGGGGGAGGGGTGTTTCGATTGGAAAGGGGAGAGTGGCGGAGAGAGAGAGAGAGAGCAGTGGAAGGGGGTGGCACGGCCTTGGACGCCGGCGGCGTGCCTGGCGTAGCGCCGTGGTCAGATCGTGGGGAGGGAGGGGGCGACTGGGTAATGTTTTTTTTTTCTTCTGAAAAATGAATCGGGGAGAGAGAGTGAGAGAGGGGTGAGGGTTATTATTTAATTATTTTAATTTATTTTAATTTTCCAAAAAGGTTGACTTTTTATTTGAACTCCAAACGAGACCCAACGGTTGTCGCCCCTAGCTAATTACCCCATTCTGAACACAATGGGATATGTATCGTAGGCTAATTCTATCATTACGATCTGTTTCCGCTAAGTTTGAAATATAAATCATTATATTGAATTTTAAATGTACATTTCAATTTATCGAGGTCACATAACCCCAAAAATTCCTGAAAAATTCGTATTGACGATACGGTCCTTACAAAACCAATTTCGTCAAATTTTAAGACCATTTGAAAAATGGCCATTTTCTTGTCGATCCAAATTGACTAAAACTGTCAACACACGTTTTACTTCGCCACGCTCACATATTAATCCCAAAAATTATGAATTTTGTAATCTAGAAATAACTTGACATCCCGGATCCAACAAAAGTAGTTTCGTCGAAAATGGAGGTCGTTTGCAAAATTTCCATTTTTAAGGGCCAAAATTCCATAGCGACTATTCTGAATTTTCAACTGGCAATAAATTTTTATTCCCGCTATGAAATTTCAATTTTTCAGATTCTTTGGAAAGATATTTTCAAATAGATTCTAATATTTTTGGTTTCGCTAAAATCCGGTTTATTTTGAATCTTGTACATTCATTTGAAATTTGAAATCGAATTTTCAAACTACCGCGCCATTTCCAATTCCTTTTATAATTAAAAATAAATAATTATATTCTAACTTTGATTCAAATAAATATATACATTCTAATTCTATTCAAAATAAATTTCTCGTCGTTATTATTTAAAATAATTCATTTTAAAATTCAAAATTCGTTAAAATTGCCAAAATAAAATTTTTAAATTGGTTCTTTTTTCCTGGGTTGTTACAATCTCCCCCACTTAAAATCTTTTCGTCCCCGAAAAGGAATGGAGCTGAAAGTTGTTTAACTAACCAACTCAACTTTCATTATTTTCATTATGGCTTAAGTTCTTCAATTTTTCAGTTTCTAAGAACTTTTCAAATTTTTTCAAAAATTTGGCTAACACCCTAAATTTTTGAAAAGTTTCGCCATAACCTCCTTTGTACGGGAACACCGGGAAAATCCCCAAACCACCACACAGGCCTCTCCAATACAAAAAGAAAAAGAAACAGCCAAGCGGCTATCCAATCGGCTTATAAAATCATCAAAAACCCCAAGAAATACAATAAGCATGTACCTGTTTGTCGGGCAAACAATTTTATTCCTCTTCTTAGCTTCCCTGCTATGACCTGTTCAATGTATATACATGTATATGCATGCAATTTCTATCAATTTTCAATTCAGTTTAACATTTGATACAATTTGGCTATATGTACCGTTCTTTCACGTAATGGTTTTATTAGATAACAAATAATCATACAACACAACCATCAATCAATTAGTGAATCAACGTTTCAAATTCATAATTTTGATACATATATAGAAAATCATGTTTTTGATGCCAAATCACAACAATAAGCCCTATCTAGTTTTGGTTCTCACATCAGTCAATTGGAAATATATAGATATCCCACTTTCGAAATTCAAAAATAAACTCTGATGACGACTAGTCAATCATCAGAATCATCTCCGGGCGACTAGAGTGTGATTATATATCTTTCCAGTATATTTGAGGATTCAATACACGTGGATCAGACATATATTAAAATCTCTATATACTTGATTGTCCAAATTCAATACAAAATAAATATTCAAATACGTATAATAAGATTTGAATTTTCAAAACAAAATTCGTTTTCATTTTTATTTGAAGACAACTCTCTTCCGACTCATTCTAGGATACTACTGATCCCATCTCTAACGAGTCACTCTCATTGGATATTACTAATCCAATCTCTGATGAATTCTTTCGTTCGGTTCTAACGTGTCTTGTTCTCCAAGCTCTGTAAACCAAAGCTCTGATACCAAATGAGATGACCCGAACTTCCCCTTAAAGGAAAGCCCAGATTAAATTGAGAACAAGACGAATCAGAACACAAACAGAAGAACATTTCATTACTTATTACAACAATTTCATCAGAATACAAGAATATACAGAGTATGAATAAATATTACACGTTCACTAAATATCAGAGATTTACAAGTTACAATGCAGCGGAAAAATAATACAAAACACAACTGAAAAGAATACACGGATACAGAGCTTTCCGAATATCATTCCAGCTATGAACCAGGATCATGTGAATATAAATCTACAAAACCAAAACTACTAGTTACCCGTGTGGAAAATAAGGGCACCTAGAGTTTAGGTTAAAACAATAAACTCCAAGTCAGTCATGTGACTGGTGTGAGAACTAAAACAGTATTTAATCTTTATTTTAAAGTTCGGTAAATCAAGGGACCACGCCGTACAACACGAAACGGGTTTACCCCTAAGATTACCAATGCATAAAACAAACAGCGCAATGCTAAATAAAGAACAATGAAGCTATTATAAGACTCGGATCCCATCACAAAATGCAACGCAAGCCGGAGGATAGAGTTTTTACCTTATAATAGCCAAAAATGCTTGGTATGTGAAATTTCATGTTTTATTATTACTATAAGTGTACAGTGTCAAAAAAATTTCAATCATAAGTATTAATCATAGACGACATAAGTGCCCCATACCACTATGTCGCCATATATAGGTTTACAATTAAAACCGCAAAATGTCATATTGGAAGTTGGATTTCCATCTATGAACCGAGGCAAAGGATCGTCCTCACCGCTTCGAGACGCTCTAGCCCGTGTCTTAGGACCCAGACTCAGGTGGGCCCTTGAAGGTCCACACGGAGTGGATTAAAATGCCTGAACACTGCGTTTCCCCGCCCTATTGGGTGTAACCTGGTTATATCTCGACCAAACTATCGGTCCCGGAACGACCGATATAACCGAGGCGCCTCGCTATCCAACAACCACACGAGTCAAACTTGTTAGGACGTGCAAAACCACTGACACCACACCTAGCTAGAAGGAAACGAATGCCCTCCCTGATGTCCTCTCGCATTTCTGGTTCACACCAGGGTGTGAGCCTCACGAATTAAAGCTACACAAAGCTACGCTATATTAAAGCCGTGCTTTGATCATCAACCACAAGACTCTGCTTTTAAACAGAATCCTTGATCATTTGCATCTCAGCATGCCACACAGACAATTCACGCTATGCAACCGATGTCTATCAATCACACAGAATGAAATCCGATGTCAAACACACATCCATTTACAAGTTCGTTCTGGGTCTGAATGAAAATGGAGACACCTTATTCCTCTCCCATATGTCCAATACAGGAGAGAGACCCTCGCATATCCGGTCGATTTCCATGTACATCTGGACGATCACCACTTATTACCTTGTCTTGGGTGCACGACCCAATCAAGACATCAGTAATCATCCAAACGATGTGAAGACCTCCGGTCTTCAACCACTGTCTTCATCGTCGACACATCGTCGAATCAGTTATTCAGAATGGGATAAACCCAGTCTTTCTGAATAACTAGCGTATATAATAAACAAGTGCTATAAAAACACAACATACGCCTCATTCCAATCCAGAATATTTCTTTATCCAAATATTCATATACTTTGGGAAAGTTTCCCATTAATTTTATCAAAGATAAATTCTTTGAATTTATTCTTTAATCTTCTTTTGGATACCATTTTAATCTAATTAAGATGAATTAAAACTCCACTTGGTTTTAATCTTCCTAAAAATCAATATTAACGATTGTTTAACTTGGGAAATCATATCTTGTCTTTAATTGGGTTAAAGAACCAATGTCATTTAAAACATGGTTCACGATAAATCCAAAATCACATTCCATTCCATCAGCCTTTAACCGTAAATTAGCAAGTAAACAATTCCCTAAGTATTAACCCCGAAGGCCGAAACCAACATCAGATCAATACCCAGGAAACCATTCAACTTAACTAATCTCCAGTTAGTTTATGATTTTCTTAACTCCATTGGGTGTAAGAACAGTATTATTAAAGATACCATTCACGACAACCCAAAATCTTATTCCATTGTTAATCGGGTTAAAGAACAAATGTTATTTAAAACACCGTTCACGATAAACCCAAAGACCAATTTCAATTCCATTCCAATTAATTGGTATCCTTCATTAAATCTAAATAAAAAGATTTAATCTTTTCTCAACGGGGTTCAAGAACAGTGTTAATGAAGACACCATTCACGACAAACCCAAAATCTCATTTAATATTAAATACAAGGCTCTGAATAGAAAATATATCGGCTTATGTTCAATATCAAATTCTGGAATCAACAAATACCGTATTGGAATAACGATATATATATATCTTCCAAATTCCTCCACAATATTTGTATAATCACGAAATCCAATATCGAAATATTCCGAAGATAATTTCGATTCAAATCCATTCCAATTCATATATTGGAAACTCTGGTTATTTTTAAAACCATTTCAAACCCAATTTATTAATTTAAAAATTTTGGATTATAATTCTAGTTCATTGCTAGTTCATTTCGATAAAAATATAATTTTATCCTTTCAAATGTGGAATTTTTCATCCCAATTATTTCCAAATCATTTTTTATGATTTTACACTAGTTATTGATATTTTTAATAATTTTATCAAGGCCCGTACAGCCGATTCTATAAACGGCCATCGAACTGCAGTTACAGCGACCTTTTCCAAATTTTATTTGGACATAATTCCCAATCCAACCGTCAGATTTTAAATCTCTAGTATTCATTAGAAATCTCTTTTCGATACGAACCTAACGATTCCGGTTTTAGGAGAATCCGACGGTCGGATCTCCCGTAATGTCCATTCAAAGTCATTGGTCGAAATTCGCGAAACGCCGCAGCACGACACGTTCTATTCAGGCCATTCTATCATATATATAATATATATATTTCATCGATTTCCATTTAAAACGTATTTTATAAATCGTTTTAAATTCGTTTTCAAAACGATTTCAACTTCATATTCAATTTCCAATCAAAATTGAATATTCCATATCATTAATATATAAATGATAATATTTTCAAAACATTATATTTTGAAATCACTTCCTTTTTGATATTCATTATAAAAATGAATAAAATCGATATAAATATCGTTTACGTCAAAATGGAGTCAATCTAATCAACACGGCTTTATATATTTAAATATATTCGTGTCCATCCTAAATCAGACATCAAAATCAAATTTTGATCTTTTACTGAATATTTTTTAAAATATTCATTGTTTTAAAATATTTATTCTTTCTGAACTGGAATTAGACACAATCAATTACTATATAATATGATTATATGAATTTCTTACACACACATACACAACAACAATCAAACGCATTCAACCTTCTTCTCCATTTTGACGTGATTCTCCATTCTAACGTGATTCAACCTTCTTCAACCATCTAATCAACAAAGATCACGGCGGATCCAGTTTTGTGTGATTCTGAGTTCGTGGCAGAAAGATATTAATATACGAACATGGAATATTATTTATATAATAAAATAACTATTCACCTTCTTCTCCAAACGACACCCTCAACTTAAACTGCTCGCCACGGCCAAACCGTAACTCGGAATTGAACGAAACCAACGCCATTCTCTCCGGCTTCTCCCCCTCTTTCCATGTCGGGTGGCCCCCCCCATTCGCCATGTGGGGCCCACGATCTGTAGATGAACAGAAAAGTGTTATTTCCATTCATCTTAGTGCTGTGGCCGCGTTGATGCTTCAAATGCCACCAAATTTTGTCAGTAGCTAGATCTCGACCTCCCGAACAACTTTCGTTCAGGTCACTTCACCTGAAAATGCATGGATCGAGGGGAAAAAAATCGTTTTTGTTTTCAGTTTAGAAATTGCTGTTTTGGTCATTTTCTCGCCAAACCGTACACTTTCAGACCAAACTTCCTTCGACAAAGTTGTGCATCTATCTCCCCTCTACAACTTCCCCAACTGGGCCATCGCCTAATTCTTCACGGATTGGCCAGAAACCCATATTTCCAACATCAGTTTTCTGCCATTGAACTCAGATCCCGGCGAATCCGTGCGACGTTAGGCCATGGATTTTTTATGGGAGGTAGAGATGATAGAGGTGCACAATACCTAGAAAGGGTTTAATTTGATTTTGTTTCGTTTGGAGAGATATAAATTTTTGAAGAATCAGGGTCTTATTTGCAAAGAAGAATTTAGAGTGGAGGCCATGAAAGTGAAGAAGAAGGTGGCTAGTGTTTTCTCTTAGGTTTAGGTGCTGTTGGAGATATTATATATGGGCAGGGTAATTATGTTTTAATCCTTGTTTAACTTTATAATTATAGCCCTTTCGCAATTAAAGTTATTCAATTTTCAACCCTTTTAACGGTTTTAAAATTCTTGCGAACACATACGGATTCTAATTTCGATGGAGATTGGAACACAAATATTATTTGACATTACGAATCCAAAGAAACTAGTTTCGTTGAATTCTGAGTCCGTATGAATGAATAGTGAAATTTTAACGATTGAAAATTGACTGTTTTTAACTTAAAAATTAATAACGACCACATACTAGCTCCAAAAATTACGAATTTTGGAATCTAGCAATAATTTAATATTCCAGATCCATAGAATGTGGTTTTGTCGAATTCGGAGGTCGTTTGCAAAGTTCCCATTTTTAAGGCGTATATATTTAATATTAAAAATACATATTTAAATGAATAATTTCCGAATCTCGGAATATATCAATGTTTATACTTTTCGGATTCAGAAATGTCATTTTGAACTCAATGGGAGTGGTTTCGAGTCCAAATTCATTCATATGCAAAAAGTAGCTATTTGGGCCTATATATTATATATATAAACTTTCCCGTATTTTTCTGATATCTTGATTTGGACATAACTTTTGATTCCCGCTATGAAATTTCAATTTTTCGGATTTGTTGGAAAGATATTTTTAAATAGATTCAAATATTTTTTGTTTCGCTAAAATCCGATTTATTTCGCATCCTGTATAGTCAGTCAAAGTTAAAATTCAAATTTTCAAACTGTCGCGCTATTTCTAACTCCTTTTATAATTTAAATAAAATTTATATGTTTTAACTTCGATTAAAATAAATTTGTAGTCGTTTTTATGTAAAATAAATTATTTTAAACATTAAAAACCCATTAAAATAATTAAAATAAAAAATTTAAATTTGGCCTAAAATTCCGGGTCGTTATAGTGAGCCACTCATTTATTATAATATAACTTAGTGTGGGGGAGAGAGAAACCAGGATGTATGGTGGAAATCTGGGGGCTAAAGGGGTACTGCACTATTTGGGGGTGCTGTTGATCTTATCTCGCTCTCGCTGTATATAGATAGTCTATTTAGACACCAAATATAAACATAATGGATCCCCAACATTGGATTGCCTCCTTAATTCCACCCTTTCGTAAAAAGGAATTTTATGATATTATGTATGATAAATTCTAGATATAAATGAATCATAACTGATTTGCCAATTAACTTTGTTATATATAGTTTAAATCTTGGACATATGGTTCGAAGAAAAACCCATTAACGGCGACCATGATTTTTTATTTTTCTTTCCCGTTCTTCATTTCTTCTTCTCCGTTGCCACTTCGAATCCCTTTCCCTTCTTAACAACCCAATCTTTCTTCAGTCCTCCTCCTTTTCTACCTAGATTTCACCTACGTGGGCTTTTCTTTGTTCCTATTTTTAGATCTGGTTTCCGCCAGATCTGAACTTTAATTTTCTCCAAGATCCCCTCTTTTTTCCGATCCGCCACCCCTTTCCCTCACCTTGTACCCTCACATCTTCCATCCTTTACTTCAAGGTATAGCGTGGTGTCCCTCCCAAGATTTGGTTTTCTCCTCAATGTTGCTTATGCTAGTTAGCCATGCGATTTCCTAGTCCCCCATACTCCATCCAGATGCTATCATCTGCAACGCAAGGTATCTGAGTGAGTTGGGTCAAAGACATTGCTTGGTGAACTTTTGTCCTACATTATTGGCCTTTGTCAGATGGAGTTGGGTGGCTTGGTGTCTATTGGTGCTATCTAGTATTGGTTTTCGTTTATAGGTTTGGCTGGTTTTTGGTAGTGGTCGACTTGTTGGGTTGTTGTTGTCTCGACTCCAACGTGGAGTACACGGTTTTCTCAGTGTTGTCGTCTTCCACAATTAGTTCCGCAATAGGTCCTTTCTCCTACTCTGGATTTTCGAGCCTCTAATCTCATTATCCTGCCTGTTTTACTATGGGGAGTAGTTTATTGTCTCTAGCCTGGTGAGCCAAATGTGAGATTTTCTTATTTCTCTGGTTTTAGCTAGGTTCAGACATTTTTAGTACTTTTTGTGGTGATTAATAGTCTGTTTGGATTTGGTGTCGTTTTATTGGAGCTTGAGTTGATTACTATTTATATGTTTGGGTGTTTAGGTTGTTGTGTAAGGAGTGTTAGTGTATTTGGATCCTTGGAGTTATGAGATAATCTTTATGTGTGTGGCTGTTGGCTTGTTGGTGTGATGCATATGGAGATTGCTTTGGAGATAGATTACTTTATTGCCTGGTATTGTCGTAGTAGTTCAACTTGTTGGGCTGGCTGTGGATAACATCTAATGGAGTCCTCAGATGGTATTGTTGCACTCTTGTGCACTGTATTGGCTGAAGCAAGTTGTTGGGTGAGGATATGTTGTTGTGCAGCATGTGACTTTGTTATGTTATTGTCAAATGTAATCAACTACTTTTGCAATATAGTGGTCTCCCAATGTGGAGTACTTTCTTTGTAGTCTAGAAATAGCGTCTAGCTCCAGATCTGTAATCTAGATAGGATATAGTGGACGGTGCATTTTAAAAACTGGATGTGGTGGACGGTCCACCTTAAAAACTGTGTATAGTAGGTTGGTAATCTGCCAATCTCCTGTAATATTTTTTAATTATTATTTGTTATAATAATAAGTGTTTGCAATCACCTTAAAAACCAGTCTACTTTGCCACACACACACACACACACACACACACACACACACACACACACACACACACACATAGTCTATTTATACGCAAAATTTAAACACAACGGATCTCCACCATTGGATTGTCACCTGAATTCCACCCTTTCATATGAGGATAAAAAGATCAAATATCTAGATCTTTTGTATCATCAATTGTGGTCAATTTTATGTTAAAATACCCGCTCCTCGTCCCCTCCCCCCCCACACACATATATATATATACACAAAATGTGTATGGGAGTAAATTAACCTTTTTAATATGAATATATAGTAAAATTGTTGTATATTTTTAAAAACTATTAGAATAATGGACTATATTCAATAAGATTATATAAATAATTTGAATTTAAGATTTCATCAATAGCACAAGCACATGGATTTGAATATAAAGTATTGTGAAAGATTATAAAATGTTGTTATTTGAAGCTGAAAATGATCTTATTTAATATACGACAAATTTGTCGAGATAAATGAATAATATGCTATATTTTCTATGATTTTTTATATATTATTTATATTGTATGATTTATTTAACTTCATATTTGAATGAAAACACAACAAAACAGAGGGGAAATAGCAACGACTTTTTTGCGGTGGTGGCCATTGCAAGTCGTCGCTAAAAGTTGTTGATATTCAGTGCGTTGCCAATAGGATCAACAATGGGAATAGCGACAACTCCATTACCATTCTAGCAATGACTACATGTCCCCATAGTAACCAATGTGGTAGTTAGTTGGATCCACGGGTGTACGTCAGAAGCTGTTGTGCAAGCGTTGCCAAATTAGGCAAAAGAGCCATTGCAAGTCGTTGAAATACTGACCAAACAACAATTGCAAGTCATCACAAAGATGAGTAATATTTGTTTTCCTAACTAGCAACTCCATTCCTTCCAACCGCATAATCATTCAATAAACACAAATATTATCATTCCATCATTCTTCACAAACAATACCATTCCATCATTCCACCATATAATCAAATAATAAATATTCACACAATCATATCGTCAATTATTACATATTCCATCTTCCATCCAACAAAATACCAAAATCCACCAAACCAAATTAGTACATAAGTCATAATATCCATAAAGCAACTACTAATATCAAAACTACCAAATCCATCAAACAATTGCTAACTATCAACACTACCAACCAGATAACTAATCCAACAAATCAAATATGTACATAAATCATACCCATAGAAAAAATTCAAGTAAGCATCATCATCATCATCATCAGAAGCATCTGCATCACTCTCCTCAGGTATTGACCCATGCTCTTGATAGTTGGCAGCAATATGCTTATCTATCATCCATGCCAAGTAGCTCTTTTGTCAATCATTGAGCTCATCGAACTGTCGTTGCATTTGTGAAATCTCCTCCACATCGAGGAATCTCCTATAAGCCCTTTGGAAATTAAGAGTCTGTGAAATAACTCAAGTTGATATTCAGAAACAAAACATGCATTATGCAAAATATTAGTGTTTAAATATTACATTGACCATAAATAATACTATCATTGAACATAAATCATAATAGTGTTTAAAGATTACATGATCAACCTAACTTATGGTGTGTGATGATCCAAATTTATAACCCTAAAATATATTGATTCACAAGTAAATCTACTTATATATAGGGTGAATAAATAAATAATAATTCTTTGTGTATGTATATAAAAAATGGATGGATTGTGCATGGTTAACTTGTGAATGAATATATATGTTTGTTTGGACGTTGAGTGCAACAAGTGAAAATTGGATTAAGTATTATAGAACTAATATAGCCTAGAGTAAAACATGAATTTGGTGAATAGTAGAATCCCTAATTGTATAAATGAGTAAAGAATAGACCACCAGATTATCATTTTACTCTTAGCTAACAAAATGAGAATGAAAATGGCAAAAGCTTTCACAAGCCAAATCAAGGAAATTAAAAGCTACCACCTTGCAATAAAAGTGAAGAATGGAATCGAGATGGATGATGGCAACAGCTTCTTTGAAAATCGGGGCCGAATCGAGGATTAAGAAAATAGAAGCAATAAGACCTAATCTAAGGTGGCATTTATTATTTTACAATCATCTGCATGTTTATTTAGATTTAACAAGTTGTTTGGGTGTGATGGATGGATTAAATACATTGTTGATTTTTAGGTAAGTTTAGATGCATAACTGTGAATCTAATTTGTGTGTTTAACTGTGATGGATGAAATATCCTATAAATTCGTATGGAGTGTTTTAGTGTTAATACTATTGTTTGATGAAAGAGTAGTTCATACCCATTTTGCTGCATGATCCAGTTAGATGAAAATAAACTAGTGAGCTGCCCTCACTTAAATTTAGCACTAAGACCTTAAGGTTTTTATTCACATTTCATTATCTGCAGTATCGGGTAAATAATTAGGTAGGTATGTCCTTTATTTATATTAAATTATTCTGCATGAAAACCCTATTATAAGTCTTATACATTGCGTACATTTGACACTGACTATATTGTGGCATTCCCAAGAATTTTGTGTATGTTTACTATTGAAAAAAAGCTAATATTACATTAGGGTGTTAGGCAATAGGGAGAAGAGCTCCCTGCTTATGTCTTAAGCTTGAAAATAAGATGGCATGGTTGCAATGAGACTTTCATGTGCTGAACCTTGTTCATCAAAGTGTTTTATGGGAGTCAAGCCGAGTAACCATCATATACACATGACTTGTTGGTGAGAACTTAATTTCTAGAAAATTCGTGATGTACTATTCTTTGAAATAGATACATCCTAATCTTGCCTTGTAGTAACAAAAGACAACAAAATGATGTTTATAATAAATGAATGGTTGTTAAATAATTGGGTGATGCTTATGTATGAATAACCTAACCCTATGCATGATGAATACATATATTGAATATTTTATATATGCATGTCGAACATTGGCTGTTGCATTTTTGGTATGAGTATATGGCTAGTGGTTTAATGTTTGATGCATATGTATATGCTGTGTTTACATGTTTATTGGTGAAAACTGCTATTTAATACTCTTGGACAGTGCTAGGATTTATATTTAAACCATATTTGCTTACTGCATACTTTATGGTTAAATTTGAGAATGTGTGGTAAATAGGGGTTGCATTTGTATTTCTCAAAATATGAAATGACGTGAGTGCTAATGAATGGTACACAGTTAGGTGTATGGGGGTAGAAAGTATACCACTTAATAATACACTAAGGAATTAGAAACACCTCATTCAAGTAGGATATGAGGCTAATTGGGTGTGATACTGATTAGATTGCATCAGAGGGGTGGTATGAGTCTATACACGGCATGTTTATGCCCATTAGATCTAGGAGTGTGCTGGGAATAGTAGGGAGGTCCGAGGCAGTGTGCACCAGTGTAGTCAAAAAGTAGCAATGATAAAAACTAAAAACTGTTTGAGTTATTAGCAATTAAGGGTTGCAGGGCTAGGGTATGATGGATTCATGTTTGATTCAGGTTGCTACCATAGTTGTTGGCTTGTATGCATGATAGGGTGCATAGGGTTGTGTATATTTGTATGTTGAGCAATGACTTGATAATAATTAATTATCAGTAGACCAGTGATTTTTGTATCGATGCTAACTGATATGTTATAGGGTAGTGTAATCTTTTATACATCATTCACGAAGTATAACAAGGTTTGAGTTGATTGTATGTGTTTAATCTTGTATTCATTTTACCGGCATGAATGATTCTGTCTACACTGATATGTGCACCTATACATTATCATCACTGGACACAAAATATTCACAAGTAAAAAATGCTAGCATCCTTTACTAACTTGAGCATCATGTTGGCTAACTTAATAGGGTAATTATCATATATTAAGTGATTTGCTCACAATACACTTGTAGTCCGACCCCTTTTGGTTGTAATGCAATCATTTGGGGTGTCTCATTTACGATGAGATGGCTCAATGACTATTTGTAGGAAACATGCCTGATGTTGCTAGATTGCTGGGCTAGGGATTTGCAAAAACCAAGTATTATAGAATAATAAAAAAATACAGCAATTCTAAGATGAAATAATATGAAGCTTTTTAAGAATATCAATGTAGGATGACTAATAAGGTTATCTTTTCATGGAAACTGGTTTAAATGGTATGTTATGATTGTTGTTACGTTAAATATGTGAGAGGATCATATTTGCTGAGTTGTAATAATGTGTATGTTATTTGTTTAATATTACAAACTTGTTTAAACACTTAGATGTACTCAGTAAAAGGAGTGAATGAACATATTTGTCTTCTATGCATTTAATTGAATCTGAGATGGTTTATATTTTTCTGCTGAAAAGGATGTCATGCCATATAAGTCAATATATGGAAATGGCATTTGCTTAAAATATCCAGAACTACACTGGTTTGACATATATGCATATTAAGTTAAAAGGGTCTGGATGACTATTGCTGAATGTAACTGTTCATAGGTAAATGATATAATGTAGTATTTTAAAGTGTTTGGTCATATAATATGCAGCTGAAGTGGGCATGGCATATAAGTTGATATATGAACATGCCTCTTCATCCCCACAACAAGTGTTATATATGTATATATATAAGAACGGACGGTATGGAGAAGATTATTTATTTATGTGACTAAATAAATTTAACTAAATAAAATGTGAAGATGATGCTGATTTATTGTTTACAGAACTAAGTTATTGAGTTCTTGAGTTAAAGTTTCCTCGGAATGGCTGTGTTGAGTGCTCTGTGATTTGATGCACCTATTGTTTCTAAATACTTTCAAAACTTATGAAAATTCTTTATAAAATTACAGCATGTTTGAGTGTTAATTATTCTTGTAAAAAGCATTATATAACCATAGTTTTGCATGTATAAATATATACATGCGTTACTGTAAATAATGAATGGGCATGGCCCAAAAGTATATCATTGTTTCTAACGTAAACATTAGTAGTGCATTGTATAAACGAAGAATGTGTTAAAAGTAAAGACTATAATTGTATTTTTTAATGTTTAAGCTATGTTTTGATAATTTTGATTTTTCATACTGATATTTTTATATTGGTAAAAGAATGGATCTTGTATATGAATGATTGAAATAGGAGGATGACCCTTGGTTGACCCCGGTTTGTGTAAATTAAAATAAAATGAATATAAAAAGGGTGAAATTTTGGGGGTCGCTTCATGGTGTTAAGTGCAAAATATAAGGAGTGAAACGAGGAGGTTCTGTTAATGGTTGTAGAAATTTGAAATGAAGGTATTTGCAAATATAAATTTGCTATGTTAAATGAATCATAAATTGATTTTCCAATATTGTTTATGTATATGTTGTACATTATGTGGCTTTAAGTATGTTAAGCGAACTAACAAAAAACATTTGATTACATTTACCATATATTTAAATATGTTATTGCAATATTAATTTAACTATATGTAGTGAGTATAGTATACAAAGGGTGCTATTAATTTTATAAATAATTTAACTATATACAGTGAAAATTTAAAATTTTGTAATAACCCGAAAAATCTAAACCAATTTGAAATTTTTATTTTGGCAATTTTAATGAATTTTCAACATTTAAAATAAATTATTTTAAATAATAACGACGAGAAATTTATTTTGAATAGAATTGGAACGTATATATTTATTTGAGTCTTCATTAGAATATAAATATTTATTTTAAATTGTAAAAGGAATTGAAAATGGCACGGTAGTTTGAAAATTCGATTTTAAATTTCAAATCAATATACAAGATTCAAAATTAACCGTATTTTAGCGAAACCAAAAATATTAGGATCTATTTGAAAGTATTCTTTCCAACGAATTCGAAAAATCCAAATTTCATAGCGAGAATAAAAAGTTATGCCCAGTTGAAGATTCAAAATAGTCGCTATAGAAATATAGCCCAAAAAAAGTCACATTTTGCATACGGATGAATTTGGACCCGAAACTACTTCCATTGAGTTCAAAATGCCGTTTGCGACTCTGAAAAGTATAAGCTTCGATATATGCCAAGATCCGGAGTAGTGGTAATTGGATGGGGTTTTCGGTTATCAATACATAGCCCTTAAAAAGTGAAATAAAATTTTCTGGATTCATAATGACAAATCATTGTTGAGTTCCAAAGTGCGCGTCGAACGGAGATAGTATGTGGCCGTGCGAGCTAAAACAGTTCAAGGTAACACATGCAGTCATTTTACAAAGGAATGTTATTGATACGACCTCAGAATTCGATTCCCTTTTTTTTGGCTTCGTATCGTCTAATAATGGTTAAATTCAAAAGGCCATAATGTTTGGAGTTAGTATGTGGGCGTGGAGGAAGAAAATGTGCGCCAAAATCGCATTTTTGAACAATATCTGAGCATCTTTGACAATTTTAACGGAAGGTCAAATGAACTCAGAATTCGACGAAACTTGTTTCGTTGGACTCGTCTTCACGACTACTATCTCATATTCGAAATCCGCGGTAAACGGAGATCGTTTGTATTCGGACGATAGGTGAGAAACTAGCATATAATCACTTTTGCTCCATTTCTCTCTTCCTCTTCAAAAAGGAAAAAAAATGGCCTCCTCCTCCACCATGTTGCTGCCGCACCCCCCCTCAGCCACCGCCGCACCACCTCAGGCCGCCGCACTCCCTTCGGCGCCGCACCTCTTCCTCCTCCTCTCTCTCTCCTTTTCTACAAACCCTTCTCCAAGCCCTAGCTCCTCCGGCCACTACCACCACCTCCTGTGCCCCACCGCCACCACCAGCGGCCTGCCCCATGTCAGTTAGGTCCGGCGCCCCCTCCAGCCACCCAACTCCGGCCGTGGACCCCGCTACACTCAAAAACCCAATTTTCACAAATTTCCTGTTTAGCATTTAATCCCCTGTCACTATTTCGCCAATAACTCCCAAACCGTGCATTTCTGGCCAGAACTCCACAGTACCAAATTCGAAGAGCACAATTTTTTCTTCGATTTGGTATATGATAGTCCTATTTTGGATTGCGGAGCTGTCGGGAAAACGCATCCAAAGTATGCTGTCCAGACACTATCCAAATGATGTCTTTTCGCGATTTCCGGCGAAATGACACATTTTCGGAAGGAAGACTACTAGGCAAAAGTTGTCCGGAATGATGCGTTTAAGCTAGAAAAAAAGATGGTGTGAATATTGGAGCTCGTTTGCAAATTCTGGAAGCAGAACAACAAATCCGGACGATAGAAAATATGTGAGTTTTCTCCGCTTTAAAGCTTCTATGGTTTTTGACGTATGAAGTATGTGAAAATATGATTTTTATACTTGTAGAAAATTAAAAATAAGATTTTTATATTATAGAAATAATAAAAATATGATTTTTATAATATATAGATAGTAAAAATTTAATCTTTATATATGTAGTAGAGATATAAAAGTACGAATCTTATATATATAACAACAATATAAAGAAGTGATTTTTTTTACATACATAACAACCATATAAAAATGTGATTTTTATATGTAAAGCATTATGATAAAAATGTGATTTTTTAATATCAACTGCGTGAAACAAATGACGATGGAACATAGTGAAATCAAAACAGAATCGAAACTGTCCTTTAAAGAATGGAGGAGTGGATCCCAAAGGTGAGAACTTCTCACTATAATTTTCTTATACAGTTATTTATTTTATAACTGCATATATGAACTGTTCCCCATCATCCACAGATCATGGACGACTTGTTTGATTGTTTGGTTTGGTTGATTAGATTATTTGGTTGAATTTGGTTGTTTGGGTGAAATGAATTGATTAGAATTGTTATGTGTGTATGACGCGAGCCAATATCAGGAGAGGGGTAATGCTAGACATTACCCGATTTTGATATCGCGCCGTTATGCCGCCAAAATTTTCTAAAAAAATGTTAGAACAATAAAAATAACATTTTTATTGTATAATTGAGCTGAATAGAATATTCGTATGTTGAATAAGATATTTTATTGTGAAAAATATTTTTTTTAACGTTGATATGAATAAAATAAATATTCATTTACAAACGGACGATTTGTTTATGTACACACATTTGACTGATATTGATTGGGATGATAAATTTTACATATCGCCCAACTGCAAAAATAATATTCAGCATTTGTTGGTTGAAACCCCATACGGGTGTTAGGATGATATTTGACGTACACTTATCCCGACTGTTTAGTTGTATGTCAATCGATAGGTTGACAGACTGTTGTAAGCGCTAAATATTTATATTTAATGCTTATACAGTGTAGAATGCACTTTGGATGATGGATGATTATTTATCACTGTTGTTGTATACATGTGTTGTATGAAATCCATATAATGACATTATATGTCATTAACTGTGTCTGATTCCAGTTCAAAAAGAATGAATATTTTAAAATAACGAAATTTTAAAATAATGAATATTTTAAAAATTATATTCAATAAAAGATCAAAATCTGATTTTGATGTCTGATTTGGAATGGTTTTAAAAATAACCAAAAATTTCCAATATGAGAATTGGAATGGGTTCGAATTGAACGTATCTTCGGAATATTTCGATATTGGATTTCATGATTATACGAATATTGTGGAGGAATTTGGAAGATATATATATCATTATTCTAATACGATATTTGTTAGTTTTAGAATTTGATATTGAATATAAGTCGATATATTTTCTATTCAGAGCCTTGTATTTAATACCAAATGAGATTTTGGGTTTGTCGTGAATGGTATCTTTAATAATACTGTTCTTAAACCTAATGGAGTTAAGAAAATTAGAAACTGATTGGAGATTAGCTAAGGTGAATGGTTTCCTGGGTATTGATCTGATGTTGGTCTTGGCCTTCGCGGTTAATACTTAGGGAATTGTTCTCTTACTATTTTACGGTTAGAAACTGATGTGATTTTAGTTTTGTTGTGAATTGTGTTTTTAACGACATTCGTTCTTTAACGCGCTATACAGTGAAATGTGATTTGGAATATATAAATCTTTTTATTAAGATTTAACGGGAATTTTCCAAAGTAAAGTTTTCCAATTTAATATATTTAATTGGAATTGAATGGAAATCGGTCTTTGGGTTTATCATGAACGGTGTTTTAAATAACACTTGTTCTTTAGCCCGATTACCAATTGAATGAGATTTTGGGTTGTCGTGAATGGTTTCTTTAACAATACTGTTCTAAGACCCAACGGAGTTAAGAAAATCAGAAACTAACTGGAGATTAGTTAAGTTGAATGGTTTCCTGGGTATTGATCTGATGTTGGTTTCGGCCTTCGGGGTTAATACTTAGGGAATTGTTCACTTGCTAGTTTACGGTTAGAGGCTGATGGAATGGAATATGATTTGGGTTCATCGTGAACTGTGTTTTAAATGAAATTAGTTCTTTAACCCAGTTAAAGACAGGATATGATTTCCCAAGTTAAACAATCGTTAATATTTATTTTTTGGAAGATTAAAACCAAGTGGAGTTTTAATGCATCCTTAATTAGATTGAAATGTTATCCAAAGGAAGATTAAATAATAAATTTAAAGAATTTATCTTTGATAAAATTAATGGGAACCTTTCCCAAAGTATGTGAATATTTGAATAAAAGAATATTCAGAATTGGAATGAGGCGTATGTTATGGTTTATAGCACTTATTTATTATATACGCGAGTTATTCGGAAAGGCCGGGTTTATACCCATTCTGAATAACTGATTCGATGATATGTCGATGATGAAGACGGAAGTTGAAGACCGGAGGTCTTCACATCGTTTGGATGATTACTGATGTCTTGATTGGGCTGTACACCCAAGCCGAGGTAATAAGTGGTGATCGTCCAGGCGTACTTGGAGATCGACGGATATGCGAGGACCTCTCCCCTGTATTGGACATGTGGGGGAGGAATATGGTGCCTCCGGTATCGTTCATACCCAGAATGGACTTATAAATGGATTGTGTGTCTAACATTGGATTTTATTATGTGCTGATTGATTTCTATTAAATATATATCTGTTTGGCGGCAGGGAATTTATTCTCTTGCTTAATGCCCTTCTCTGAGACGTACGAGCTCAGAGGTTAATATTGATAGATATCAGTCGCATGGAATGAATTGCTTGTGTGGCATGCTGAGATGTAGTGATCAAGGCTTTCGTTGAAAAGTAGAGTCCTGTAGTTATGATCAAAGCACGGCTTTAATACAGCGTAGCTTTGTGAATAACGCTAATTCGCGTGCCTCACACCTAGGTATGAGTCAAAAACGGTGTAACGGTCCCGGGTTTCTCCCGACCCGGTCGATCGCAAAATCGACCAAGACCATTCAAAACCCGAGTACGTTAACTTTGGGAATACAACAACATCAGAACAATAACAGCAGACTTTTATAAACATCATAATAATGTTACATCAGAGTACATCGATTAAAATTACAGCGGAAGATAAATTACAATATTTTAATATATTGCAGCGGAAATAAAATAACTAAGGCAGCGGAAGACAACTATGCTCTGGACACAGCTTTAGGCTTCAATCCAGAATCCTGCTCGAGATAAGAACCTATAGATAAACTCCTCGACTGCCAGTGTGGAAATAGGGCACCCGAGTTTGTAAAGGTGGAAACAAACAACGGGTCAGTAATGGGACTGGTGTGATAATTCTTAACTTAACTAATCTAATAATAATAGGGCAAATCCAAGAACCACGCCGCTAACGCGAAAGGGTTTACTCCAATGGATTGCCATGCATAATTAAAGGAATATCATAAAACAACGCAATGCTTTTTGGAAAATGAAACCATCATAAGACTCAAGTCCCATCACACAATGCAACGCAAAGCGGAGGATAGAGTTATACCTTATAATGGTCAAAAATGCTTGATACGTTAAAAATGAATTTGATATTATTATTAGTGATATATGTTTTAAAAACATTTCAAAGTAAATGTATCAATCCTAGGAAGCATAGCTACCATATACTATGCCTCCATACTAGTCGTACTGGAAATTTGGGTTTCCATCATGAGTCAAGGCTAGGGAGGAGCTCCTTACCGATTCGAGACACTTTAGCTAATGTCTCAGGATTCCCCCAGTTAACCCTTGGATCCTGCTGGGCTGTTCCACACATACAGTTTCGTGGATTAATTATTCCTGAACACATGTTTCCCGATCCTATAGGACTTATCATCTGAGGCGCCTCATTCCATCATCCACATAAGTAAATATCAACCAGTTTAAACACCGACACCACTTCTAGCTAGAAAGAAACGTGCTGCTCTCCCTGCATTCCATTCTCCCGTTTTAGACTCCAACCGGGTTGTGAGGATCGTGAAGCTACGTAATACACAAAGCTATGCTTATTCAAGCTGTGCTTTGATCATTAACCACAAGGTTTTGCTTTTCAACAAGAAACCTTGATCATTGCATCTTGGTATGCCACACTGTCAATCCATATCATACTATTAATCCTTTGCCAAAATATACAAAAGGGTGTTAAGCAAAAGAATAAATTCTCCGCCACCAAGCATTCATACATTTGACAGAAAATCAATAAATACAATATAAAGGAGTACAATGTCAGACACACATTCCATTTATAAGCTTATGCTCTGGGTCTGAGCGAAAGCCAAATCCGTACAAATCAACACTACGTCCGGATAACTACCATCTTAGCCCCGTCTTAGGAGCAAATCAATCAAGGGCCTCGACACTAGTTACCCATTTGATGTGAAGATCGTCGGTCTTCAATCCCCGTCTTCAATTCTTCGAACGTCGTATCATTATTTGGAATGAGAGTAAACTCGGACTTTCCAAACAATTCTCGCATACTAAATTTGAAAACCATTTCATATCGTTGTTAATATTTTATAACGATCTATAGCTAGTTTTATTTATATAAAATAGCCCAAATTCATTTAACGACGCTTCAGGTCGAAGGCGACCTTGGCGCTGTTTTTACCCAAATCTATTTTACACATTTCTCTAAATCTAACCGTTGGATTTTAACACAATTCATATTGTTGGAAAGATCTTCCCAAGGCGAACCTAACGGTTTCAGTTTTGGGAAAATCCGATAGTCGGATCTTTCGGTATAATCGTTTAAAGGCATGATTCCAAAATGCGAACTACCACGCTCGATTCGTTCGATCTTAATTTCTATATATATATATATACTTATATGTAATTTCGTCCGTTTCATTTCACTATATTTTAAAATATGACATTTTCCTATTTCCTTACATTTCATCAAAAATGTGATCTTTCTATTCTTTTAATCTAATTCTTCTATTTCTTTTATTTACATTAAAATGTAAATACTATTACAACGTTAAATTTCATTCTTTTAATCTTTTACTCAAATAATTTCATATTCCAATTCTATAGTGTATTGATTATAAAATTGGCCCTTTTTGTTTACACACAATTTTGATGCATATAATCACTAAATTGTCTAACTCCTTTTCTTTAACAAAAATGTTTATTTTTGTTTTTAACTTCTTTATTTAAAAAGAAATGTAAATTTTGTCACGATTCTTCCTAATGACAAAATATATGTTCTTACCTCATTCTTACTATTTAGACAAACGTGTTAGTTTCCTTCTAATGGAAAAAAATGAATATTTTTGTCTAATCTATTTTAGTTAACAAAATTACTTCTCCTTTTTCAATGAACAAAATGAAGATTTTTGTTCGATCTATTTTAATGAGTAAAATTGTTTATTCTTTTCCTATATTACATTAAAAGTGTTTTCAATGTGAATCATATTTCATAATGAAATATGAACCTTTTCTATGTTTTTGATGTTAGCATTTAAAAATGTTTTTAATGTAAATCATATTCCTTAGTGAAATACGAACCTTTTTCTATTCTTTTTACTTACACTTAGAATGTAAACAAGAATTAGCTTTTTATTTCATCCTTTATTTACCTCTAAATTGCGGGCAAAAATATAATCTCTAAATCAACCTTTTTATCTACACCTACAATGTAAATAAAAAATATAACTTCTAAATTTGTTATGTTTTGTTTCAACTCACATACAAATGTAACTTCCAATTCTATGTTTTATTTGCATTAAGGGATGCAAATAAATAAATAAATAAATATATATATGTATTTTAAAAAAAAAGGAAAAATCCTTTTAATTTATTATTGACATTGATTCAAAATAAAAAATCAGATCTATCACTCAGATTCAAACAATGGAAATTTCTGGTCATACAAGACAAGATCTATTACATACAAACCATACAATCAGTCACCAACAACAAACAATAAAATTTAATTACAACAATCATGGATTCGATCATATAAACATGTGTATATGCAATTCAAACAATAAGGAATAAAATATATTTTCTAAAATAGAAATCTCACCTTGCTATTTGGTCAGATCTAAAATCAAGGAGGACTCAGAAATTGTTCAAACCAGATCTAGAATGTTGTATTCGACGACGAGGTCCTAATGACTCTAAATTCGTTCAATTCTGAAATCGTACGAATAAAATATGAGTTTTACAATTTAATTTTAAATTTGCAACGCTCATGGATGTTAAAATATGATCAAATTATATACCGTATAACTCAGAATTGGTTCAAAACTTTGGATCGAGATAACTCGAGCTACGGTTGACGGTTTTAGGTGCTGTTTGTTGGAGAGTGACCGCCTAGGAGAGGTGCATCCACGCCAGGAAGATGGGGAGGTGCGGTTGCAAGGAGGAGGAGCAACGGGGGTCCGTTCAGCGCGGGTTGGGGCTCGCGATTCGAGAGCTACGGGGCGCAGTTTGATGTGAGACTTGTCGGAGAAGGAAGAGGAAGAGAAGATCTTCAAAAAGTTCAACATAACCTAAGTCTAATTCTTTGCGGATTTGGAGAGAAGGAGGACAGAAGTTTGGAAGGGTATGGCGGCTATGGGTTATTTGGTGCGTGAATGAATCGGGGAAGAAGGAGCGGCATCCGTACCTTTTATATAATAAAATATTATTTTATTCCCTAATTTCCAAATAAAGGCTCGTTTTGCAACTTTATCTGATTTCAGCCCAACGACTGTCGTTCATACCTAATAGCCCCCATTCTGAACTCATCTGGATATGTCTCTTCAGCCCAAATGGTCATCTTGGCCTCCGTTTTTCAGATTTAAAATTTAAGTCCTTTATTTATAATTCAACCGTACAAATAAATTCACCAGGGCCACAAATTAACTTCAAAAATCCCCGAAAAATATATTTAGCATGTTTTGACGCTGCGGACCTAGGAAAATTAATTTCGTTCATTTCTGAGCCCGTTTGAAAAATGACTATTTTTAAGGCCAATATATTATATTAAAATATATATAAATACTACAGCGACTTTTCTAAATCTTAAACTGGTCATAACTTACAACTTTTAAAGTGAGATTTCAATTTTTTTTAGATTCGTTAGAAAGATATTCTTAAAAAGATTTAAATATTTTGGTTTCTCTAAAATTCGTTAAATTTTGCATCCTATACAGTCAGTCAAAGTTCAAGTTTGACTTTCCAAACTACCGAGTTATTTCTAACTCCTTTTATAATTAAAATTAAATTATTCATTCTAACATCGATTTAAATCAATTTTTTAATCATTATTATTTTAAATAAATTATTTTAAATATCAAAACCCATCAAAATTAGTTAAAATAAAATTTTAAATTTACCCCAAAATTCAGGGTTGTTACAATCTTCCCCACTTAAGAACTTTTCATCCTTGAAAAGGAACAAAGCTAAAAGTTGTTTAATTAACTAACCTATCTTTCATTCTTTAATTCGTTTCTATAATTTTATTAGTTAAACTAATAATTACACTACACAACCATCAATCAATTAGTTGATTAGCTTTTTAAATATTTATAACTTTTATATATATTCAAAATTATAATTCCTAATAGAGGATTATATATATAATCAAAATACGTTAATTATAAACTGGGCACTCTCAACTCACTCTAGGGCTTTACTAACCCTATCTCTAATGAGTCCTCTCATTCTAGGATACTACTGATCCTATCTCTAATGAGTATTCTTATTGGATATTACTAATCCAATCTCTGATGAGTCTTTTGTTCAGTTCTAACGAGTTGTACCCTAAAGATTTTGAGCTAACCAGAGCTCTGATACCAACTGTAACGGCCCGGGTTTCTCCCGACCCGGTCGATCACAAAATCGACCAAGACCATTCAAAACCCGAGTACGTTAACTTTGGGAATACAACAACATCAGAACAATAACAGCAGACTTTTATAAACATCATAATAATGTTACATCAGAGTACATAATATCAGAGTACATCGAATAAAATTACAGCGGAAGATAAATTACAATATTTTAATACATTGCAGCGGAAATAAAATAACTAAGACAGCGGAAGACAACTATGCTCTGGACACAGCTTTAGGCTTCAATCCAGAATCCTGCTCGAGATAAGAACCTGTAGATAAACTCCTCGAATGCCCATGTGGAAAGAGGGCACCCGAGTTTGTAAAGGTGGAAACAAACAACGGGCCAGTCATGGGACTGGTGTGAGAATTCTTAACTTAACTAATCTAATAATAATAGGGCAAATCCAAGGACCACGCCTCTAATGCGAACGGGTTTACTCTAATGGATTTCCGTGCATAATTAAAGGTATATCGTAAAACAACGCAATGCTTTTTGGAAAAATGAAACCATCATTAGACTCAAGTCCTATCACACAATGCAACGCAAACCGGAGGATAGAGTTTTACCTTATAATGGTCAAAAATGCTTGATACGTTAAAAACAAATTTGATATTATTATTAGTGTATATATGTTTCAAAAACATTTAAAAGTAAATGTATCAATCCTAGGAAGCATAGCTACCATATACTATGCCTCCATACTAGTAATACAATCAAGTCCGTAGGGTCGTATTGGAAATTTGGGTTTCCGTCATGAGTCAAGGCTAGGGAGGAGCTCCTTACCGATTCGAGACACTCTAGCTAATGTATCAGGATTCCCCGCAGTTAACCCTTGGATCTTGCAGAGCCGGTCCACACATACAGCTTCGTGGATTAGTTATTCCTGAACACACGTTTCCCGATCCTGTAGGACATATCATCCGAGGCGCCTCATTCCATCATCCACATAAGTAAATATCAACCAGTTTAAGCACCAACACCACTTCTAGCTAGAAAGAAATGTGCTGCTCTCCTTGCGTTCCCTTCTCCCGTTTTAGACTCCAACCGGGTTGTGAGGCTCGTGAAGCTACATAATACACAAAGCTATGCTTATTCAAGCTGTTCTTTGATCATCAACCACATGGTTCTGCTTTTCAACAAGAAACCTTGATCATTGCATCTTGGTATGCTACACTGTCAATCCATATCATACTATTAATCCTTTGCCAAAATATACAAAAGGGTGTTAAGCAAGAGAATAAATTCTCCGCCACCAAGCATTCATACATTTGACAGAAAATCAATAAATACAATATAAAGGAGTACAATGTCAGACACACATTCCATTTATAAGCTTATGCTCTAGGTCTGAGCGAAAGCCAAATCCGTACAAATCAACACTACGTCCGGATAACTACCATATTAGCCCCGTCTTAGGAGCAAATCAATCAAGGGCCTCGACACTAGTTACCCATTCAATGTGAAGATCGTCGGTCTTCAATCGCCGTCTTCAATTCTTCGAACGTCGTATCATTATTTGGAATGAGAGTAAACTCGGACTTTCCAAACAATTCTCGCATACTAAATTTGAAAACCATTTCATATCGTTGTTAATATTTTATAACGATCTATAGCTAGTTTTATTTATATAAAATAGCCCAAATTCATTTAACGACGCTTCGGGTCGAAGGCGACCTTGGCGCTGTTTTGACCCAAATCTATTTTACACATTTCTCTAAATCTAACCGTTGGATTTTAATACAATTCATATCGTTGGAAAGATCTTCCCAAGGCGAACCTAAGGTTTCAGTTTTGGGAAAATCCGACGGTTCGATCTTTCAGTATAATCGTTTAAAGGCATGATTCCAAAATGCGAACTACCACGCTCGATTCGTTCGATCTTAATTTCTATATATATATATGTATACTTATATATAATTCCGTCCGTTTCATTACACTATATTTTAAAACATGACATTTTCCTATTTCCTTACATTTCATCAAAAATGTGATCTTTCTATTCTTTTAATCTAATTCTCCTATTTCTTTTATTTACATTAAAATGTAAATACTATTACAATCTTAAATTTCATTCTTTTAATCTTTTACTCTTATAATTTCATATTCCAATTCTATAGTGTATTGATTATAAAATTGGCCCTTTTTGTTTACACACAATTTTAATGCATATAATCACTAAATTGTCTAACTCATTTTCTTTAACAAAAATGTTTATTTTTGTTTTTAACTTCTTTATTTAAAAAGAAATGTAAATTTTGTCATGATTCTTCCTAATGACAAAATATATGTTCTTACCTCATTCTTACTATTTAGACAAACGCGTTAGTTTCCTTCTAATGGACAAAAATGAATATTTTTGTCTAATCTATTTTAGTGAACAAAATTACTTATCCTTTTTCAATGAACAAAATGAATATTTTTGTTCGATCTATTTTAATGAGTAAAATTGTTTATTCTTTTCCTATATTACATTAAAGGTGTTTTCAATATGAATCATATTTCATAATGAATTATGAAACTTTTCTTTGTTTTTGTTGTTAGCATTTAAAAATGTTTTTAATGTAAATCATATTCCTTTGTGAAATACGAACCTTTTTCTACTCTTTTTACTTACACTTAGAATGTAAACAAGAATATACCTTTTTATTTCATCCTTTATTTACCTCTAAATTGCGGGCAAAAATATAATCTCTAAATCAACCTTTTTATTTACACCTACAGTGTAAATAAAAAATATAACTTCTAAATTTGTTATGTTTTGTTTCAACTCACATACAAATGTAACTTCCAATTCTATGTTTTATTTGCATTAAGGGATGCAAATATATATATATATATGTATATATATATATATATATATTTTAAAACGAAGGAAAAATCTTTTTAATTTATTATTGAAATTGATTCAAAATAAAAAATCAGATCTATCACTCAAATTCAAACAATGGAAATTTCTGGTCATACAAGACAAGATCTATTACATACAAACCATACAATCAGTCACCAACAAAAAACAATAAAATTTAATTACAACAATCATGGATTCGATCATATAAACATGCGTATAACAACATGGAATAAAATATATTTTCTAAAATAGAAATCTCACCTTGCTATTTGGTCAGATCTAAAATCAAGGAGGACTCAGAAATTGTTCAAACCAGATCTAGAATGTTGTATTCGACGACGCGGTCCTAATGACTCTGAATTCGTTCAATTCTGAAATCGTATGAATAAAATATGAGTTTTACATTTTAATTTTAAATTTGCAACGCTTATGGATGTTAAAATATGATCAAATTATATACCGTATAACTTAGAATTGGTTCAAAACTTTGGATCGAGATAACTCGAGCTACGGTTGACGGTTTTAGGTGCCGTTTGTTGGAGAGTGACCGCCTTGGAGAGCTACATCCACGCCAGGAAGATGGGGAGATGCGGTTGCAAGGAGGAGTAGCGGTGGGGGTCCATTCAGCGCGGGTTGGGGCTCGCGATTCGAGAGCTACGGGGCGCAGTTTGATGTGAGATTTGTCGGAGAAGGAAGAGGAAGAGAAGAGCTTCAAAAAGTTCAACATAACCTAAGTCTAATTCTTTGCATATTTGGAGAGAAGGAGGAGAGAAGTTTGGAAGGGTATGGCGGCTATGGGTTATCTGGTGCGTGAATGAATCGGGGAAGAAGGAGCGGCATCCGTACTTTTTATATAATAAAATATTATTTTATTCCCAAATTTCCCATTAAAGGCCCGTTTTGCAACTTTATCTGATTTCAGCCCAACGACTGTCGTTCATACCTAATAGCCCCCATTCTGAACTCATCTGGATATGTCTCATCAGCCCAAATGGTCATCTTGACCTTCATTTTTCAGATTTAAAATTTAAGTCCTTTATTTATATTTCAACCATACAAATAAATTCACCAGGGCCACAAATTAACTTCAAAAATTCCCGAAAAATATATTTAGCTATGTTTTGATGCTGCAGACCTAGGAAAATTAATTTCGTTCAATTCTGAGCCCGTTTGAAAAATGGCTATTTTAAAGGCTAATATATTATATTAAAATATATATAAATACTACAGCGACTTTTCTAAATCTTAAACAGGTCATAACTTACAACTTTTAAAGTGAAATTTCAATTTTTTTTAGATTCGTTAGAAAGATATTCTTAAAAAGATATAAATATTTTTGGTTTCACTAAAATTCGTTAAATTTTGCATCCTATACAATCAGTCAAAGTTCAAGTTTGACTTTCCAAACTACCACGTTATTTCTAACTCCTTTTATAACTAAAATTAAATTATTCATTCTAACATCGATTTAAATAATTTTTTTAATCATTATTATTTTAAATAAATTATTTTAAATATCAAAACCCATCAAAATTAGTTAAAATAAATTTTTAAATTTACCCCATAATTCAGGGTTGTTACAAACGGGATCGTGACTGCAGGGAGTGCACGACGTTTCTTTCTAGCTATAAGTGGTGTCAGCATTTTACTTGCCCTGACATCATTGTTATTTTACCTATGTGGTTGTTGGATTGCGAGGCGCCTCAGATATATCGGTCTCTTCGGACCGATGGATATAGGTTCGATCAGACCGAGAAACGTGTGTTTAGGAGTAACTAATCCTCAAACGTATGGGAGGACCGGCCCTGAAGATCCAAGGGTTCACTACAGGGGATCCCGAGGCATTTGCTAGAGTGTCTCGAATCGGTGAGGGGCCATCCCTGGCCTCGACGCATGATGGAAATCCAATTTCCAATACGTGACATTTCAGTTTTGATTGTAGAGCCTTGTATTGGCGACATGATAGATGGTACCCATGCCGCCTATGATTGATACATTTATATTTGATGTTGTTTTGACACTATATACTTATAATAGTATCAAATGATTTGTTTTAAATGTACCAAGAATGTTTGGCTATTATAAGGGAAAACCCTATCCTCCGGCTTGCATTGCATTGTGTGATGGGACCTGGGTCTTATAATAGCTTCATTTTTCCAAAAAGCATTGTGCTGTTTGTTTTATGCACTAGTATTCTTGGGAAGAAACCCGTTCCGTGTTATACGGCGTGGTCCCTTGATTTACTTTATTTTTAAAGTAAAGATTTAATAACTGTTTTGGTTCTCACACCAGTCACATGACTGACCTGGAGTTTATTGTTTTAACCTAAACTCTGGGTGCCCTTATTTTCCACATGGGTAGCTAGTAGTTTTGGTTTCGCAGATTTATATTCACAGATCTTGGTTTACAACTGGAACGATATTCGGAAAGCTCTGTATCTGTGTATTACTTTCAGTTGTGTTTTGTATTGTTTTTCCACTGCTATGTATTTAAATGTAATTTAAATCTCTGATATTTATCAAATGTGTAATATTTATTCATACTCTGTATATTCTTGTATTCTGATGGAATTGTTGTAATAAGCAATGAAATGTTCTTCTGTTTGTGTTCTGATTCGTCTTGTTCTCAAAGCAATCCGTTCTTCCTCTTCTCGGGAAGTTTCAGGTTCTTACAGATTCAATCCTCCATCTTCTCTCATTCCTCCATAAGTTTTGAAGACTTGCATTAGAAAAGATCCAATCCTATTTCACTACGATCTACTCCAAGCCTTTGCCTAAGCTATGGGTAAATCAGGTAGACCACCAAAGAGGCTTACGGATCAAAATGCCGAGAATGGTGATAATATCGCCGATCGTGAAACTACTCCTCCTATCACCCGATTTGAGGTTGGAGAAAGTTCCGGGGTTAGAGCCACCATAACAAGACGAGAGTTAGATGAAGTGGCCGCTACTTTAACTAACCAAATGAATATTGCAAATGAGGACATGATGAAGAGACTCGAAACGATGTTCGCCATGCTAGCCGCTACGGCAAAAGTCACCATGAAAACCGCCCATGCTAAATCCATACAGACTCCGCGTATAGAAAACACTGGTTCCTCTTCTTCAAGCCCAATCCGAGGAAATTCTGTCCAAGAGATAACAAACCCTAAGCATAAGGAGGCAAAGCTACCCACTCGCGACCATCCTGATAAAGCGACTTCTCAACAAGTGCTTAATTCCGCCAAAGGGGCACCTCTCCAAGCGGGAGGTTCAGGGCCTCGAAATCCGAACCATGGCTGTCTGCTTAGGCAGACATCCAGTAAGGAAGACAACGTCTTCCCCGCGGACTAACACAATGAGGAGGAGCGAATATCAGAAATGATCCATAAAATCATGGAGAGAAATCAGAAGAAGCAGGATGATGAAAAAGAATGGGGATTTTCTCCCACAAAAACTACGCTCACTGAAAGAATCAAAATGGCACCATATTCGAAAAAATTCAAGCCTCCAGTAGTGCAAGCTTATAATGGGACGGCTGATCCAAATGTGTTTCTATTCAAGTACGACCAACACATGGATGGGGCTCATGCCACTGATGAGCTGAAGTGCTTGTACATTCCGACTTACCTTGAGGGGGTGGCGTCGCTTTGGTTCACCAAATTGCCACCGAAGTCAGTGGATGATTTCGCTACCCTGGCCAAGTTGTTCAGAGAGCAGTTCAGAATTCAAGCCACAAAAGTGCGAGATGTTATGGAATTGAATGAACTCGAGCAAAGACCAAGAGAATCCATTAGGGCCTTCCTTACTCGCTTTAATACCACTGTGGCTAAAGTGGGAAACTATGAGCCTCGCCTGGCTTTGATGGCCTTAAAGGGGGCTCTAAGTAAGAAAACTTAGCTCAGACGGTGGATTAAAAAGAAAAAACCAAGTACTCTAGAGGAGTTGTTTGATAAGGCTGAGGAATACATAGGTGTGGATGATGATCCTGCCTATGCTATGGATATCCCAGAAAGCAGCATACGATATGAAAAGAAGAATAATGATGCACCAAGCGATCAGAAAAACCCTGGAGGTTAGAAATGGGGTAATGATGGGAAGGATAATCGAGTCAACAAAAAGTTCCGCTTCTTCAAGAACTCGAAGTTGACTCCATTAAACGAAACGGTGGAGAATATATTCATGGCCATTAACGAGACTGAAGAGTACCCGTACTAAAGCAGGTAAAGGTTAGCGATACCGCCATAAAATCCGGAAGATTTTGACGGTTTCATAACCAGCCCGGCCATAGCACGAATGAGTGTAGGCACCTAAAGAGTCTAATCGAGGAACTAATAAGGGAGAATAGACTTCAGCAATACACAAAGAATCCGCAAAATACTCAAGCTTCACAAGGTCAAGGAACTTCTACAGGACAACCAAAGCAAAATGAAAATGCTGCAAATGCTGTAATGCCAAGGCTGATCATTAACACTATTTCAGGTGGTCCACATACTGCCGGGAAAAGCTGGGGGGATATTGTGAAATATGCTAATGAGATGAAAGACCTTCCGAGAGGAAAGGAACTCACGATTATGGATGAAGCCTCTTTAAAAAAGATACCTAGGTATCCTTGGGATGACATTTTGTTTAAGGATCGAGACTCAGAGGGATTGATAACTCCAACTGAAGATCCGATGGTAATAACCGCAGGCTTGGGCCTTGCCATTATTAGAAGAGTTCTAGTTGACAGTGGAGCATCCGTTAACATTCTTTTTGTCAGTGCATTCCAAAGGATGAAGCTCTCCATGGAGGATGTGAAAGCTCATCAAAGCAAAATTCATGGTTTCACAGGACAAGCTGTTCAGCCAATCGGAGTCAACAATCTACTTGTTGAGCTCGGAGAAGGGGAAAACAAGGTGACACAGAAGCAAGATTTCATCGTAGTCGATGAGTGGTCTGCTTATAATGCTTATCTTGGAAGACCAACCCTCACGACTTTCAGAACAACGATGGCACCATAGTGCCTAACAATGAAATTTCCCACTGAAAACGGGGTTGGAGTGGTCAAAGGCGATTATCAAACAGCAAGGGAATGCTACTTGTTGGAACTAGCCGAGGCAAGGAAAAAAGAAGTGGGAAAGGATGCGGAGCTCCCGCTCCGCATTCATGGATCCCCCTTATATCAATTAAGTTGGGGGCCCTTATACTGGTGAACATAGGGGCCCAGAAGGAAATCGATCCAAGGAAAACCAGTATAGGGGAAGACGGAGCAGCACCGGATGAAGATACCATTTCCATTTCAATACATGACAAAGATCCTGATTGAGTCTTAAAGATGGGTTCTCAGTTGGGCCAAAAGCTGCAGAAGGACTTGATATTGTTTCTAAAAGCAAATTTAGATGTCTTTGCTTGGACACACTCAGACATGTGTGGAATATCAACAGATGTAATTGTTCATAGATTGAATATTAATCCCAATTTAACTCCTATAAAACAAAAGCGACGAACTCAGGGACCTGAAAGATCAATGGCATTAAAAGAAGAAGTAGATAGACTTTTCAAGAATAATTTTATATAAACATCTACGTATCTCGATTGGATCTCTAATCTGGTTCTCGTCAAAAACTCTAATGGCAAGTGGAGAGTATGCATAGAAAACTCAGACCTTAACAGAGCATGTCCCAAGGACAGTTTCCCTCTACCTAGAATCGATCAACTTGTCGATGCAACTGCGGGGCATGCACTATTATCTTTCAAGGATGCGTATTCTGGATACAATCTAATTATGATGTACAAACCGGATCAGGAGAACACAAGTTTTATAACTGACAAAGGCTTGTACTGTTATAAGGTTATGCCATTCGGACTAAAGAATGCAGGAGCAACATACCAACGTCTTGTGAACTCCATGTTCAAATCCCAAATTGGGAACACTATGGAGGTTTACATCGATGACATGTTAGTAAAGTCCAAAAAGGGTGAAGATCGCCTAGAGGATCTAGTAGATATGTTCCATATCCTTAGAAAATTCGGCGTGAAGTTAAACCCTTTGAAATGCTCATTTGGGGTTTCTTCAGGGAAATTTCTCAGATTCATAATCAATGCCAGGGGCATTGAGGCAAATCCTTCCCAAGTCATGGCATTACAAGAGATGCGAGTGCCAAAAACGATAAAGGAGCTTCAGAGCTTGAATAGGAAGATTGCCGCCCTTAATCGCTTCATTTCTAAAGAAACGATCGATGCATTCCCCTTTTTGACGCTTTAAGGAAAGGAAAGAAAGACTTCCAATGGACCCCAGAATGTTAAATGGCTTTCGAGCAGTTGATTCAACATTTGGAGTCTCCGCTGATGCTTTCTAAACCCAGAGATGGAGAAGAACTGTTCCTATACTTCGCAATATCACCGCATGCCCTGAGCGCCGCACTCGTCCATGAGGATGCTAAAATCCAACGACCAGTTTACTATATTAGTAAGCGGCTTGCTGGGGCAGAACTAAATTATCTGAAGTTGGAAAAACTTGCATATTTTCTACTCATTGCTTCAAAGAAATTGAGACCATATTTCCAGTCCCATCCAATAAAAGTCCTCACTGATCAGCCACTAAGGCAAATTCTCTTCCGTCCGGAAACTTTTGGAAGGCTATTGAAATGGAACATTGAGCTTAGTCAATATGACATCACCTATCACCCTTGAAGAGCTATCAATGGGCAAGTTTTAGCAGATTTCATCGCTGAGTTCATGGACAGAGGAGATGGAATTGAAGAACCAACAAGAACGGTCACTAGCTGGAAGCTATACAATGATGGCTCAAGGAATGATTACTGTTCAGGGGCCGGAATTGTCTTAGAAACTCCAGAAGGCCATTCCTTGTGTTATGCATTAAGGTTGGAATTTCCATCAACCAATAACGAGGCTGAATACGAAGCATTGATAAACGGATTAAGACTAGCAAAAGAGCTGAATCTAAAAACCATGCATATCTTCAATGATTCCCAATTGGTAGTAAGTCAGGTTCTTGGGGAATTCCAAGCTAAAGTTGGAAATCTACCTTCCTATCTTATAAAAGCTATGGAACTTCTCAACAACCTCGATCATTACACCATATCTCATATCCCAAGAGAGGAAAATGCAAAGGCGGATTCATTCGCTAAGTATGCTAGTTCTTCTGATGCATATTTTCTCGGGTTAATACCTATTGAAGTCCTTACAACCCCGGCCATTGAAGAGGTAGATGTTGAATGGATTATGGAAATAGTTGAAGAACCTATGTGTTGGATGACACCGATTAAGGAATATATCCTCAACGGAACACTTCCAGAGGAACCAAAAAAGCAGAGGAAAATACTGCGCAAAGCTCCGTTATATCTTATTCAGGACGGGATGTTGTATAGACGGGGATTTTCTATGCCATTACTACGATGTGTGTCCAAGGAAGAATCGAAAGCAATTTTGGCTGAATTGCATGAGGGAGACTGCTGGGGTCACGTCGGTGGTTAGACGTTAGCCAAATAAGTTCTACGATACGACTATTTTTGCCCCGATGTGAACTTGGACGCAATGATTTATGCCTAAAGATGTGATAAGTGTCAAAGATACACAAAATCCTGATAGCACTACCAACCGAGTTGACCCAGATGGTCAGTCTATGACCATTTGTTGTCTAGGGCATAGATTTGATTGGGGTACTACCCAATGTAAAATCAAATATGAAGTATGCAATAGTGGAGTTAGATTATTTTACTAAATGGGCTGAAGCAGAGCCACTAGCCACTATTACTTCAAAGAAGGTGATTAATTTTGTCTTGAAAAACATCTTCTGCAGGTTTGGCATTCCGCAGAAGATAATTACTGATAATGGGACTCAATTTGAGAGCGCTGAATTTTTGGACTTTTGTGCCATGTACAAGATCAAGAAAAGTTTTTCGGCCGTTGCCCATCCGTAGGATAACGGGCAAGTTGAAGCAATCAACAAGATCCTGAAGTCAACCATCAAAAAATGACTTGAGAAAGCCAAAGGTAGTTGGGTTGATGAGCTTCCGCTTGCATTGTGGGCATAACATAGTACTCATAAAACGACAACGGGGCACACTCCGTTTTCCCTTGCGTTTGGATCCGAGGCGATGATCTCGGTTGAGCTTGAGGTCCCAACTCATAGAAGGATCTACTTCAACCAAGCAGAGAATGAAAAACTTCAACTCGATGCGCTTGACTTACTCGAGGAAAGAAGAAAGGAATCAAAACTTAGAATTATTGCACATCAGAGAAGAATAGCTCGTCATTTTAATGCTCAAGTTAAGCGAAGGACCTTCCAAGTTGGGGATCTCGTTCTTAAAAGAATCATGACAGGAACCGGAGTACTGGGACCCAACTGGGAGGGACCATATGTAATAGGCAAAAAATTCTCGGATGGTACATTTGAACTAAAGACAACAGACGGATTCCAACTCCCAAGAGCATGGAATGCTATACATCTACGTCTCTACTTCTTTTAATGTTTCTTTCATAGTATTTGTAAACAACATGCATTGTACATACCATACAACACTATTACAAGTTTTGTAAATATAAATCGAATCACTTGCCAAAATCGTACATCTGCAAATTACTCGCTAAAGATCAATTTTGATTGCAGGTCTTCTAAAAGAAACACTGATATCACTATAACCTAATTAGTCCTTGAGGCTATTGAGTCATCGCTTAATGCTCAAAAACATCATTTGCAATTAGCTCAATGACATGGAAAGCATATCAGCGCAAGAACAGGACACCAAGGTTAAGTCCATCAAATGACATGAAACTTAAATCACAAAAAAAACTGCAAATTTCGCCAAAGGGGCACCTTCTTAATAGTAAGGTCTCAGGCCCTAGTTCTAACAAATCGTGGTAAAACCTAATAAAAAAACTAGCGTCTGCCCCGTGGAACAACGCAACTAATAAGCCAAAGCCCTCCCCGAGGGGCACCTAGTCAATTGCCAGTACCATTAATACATGGTCCAACTGCGACATATACTGGGCATTTAAACCAAAGACCTCCCTGAGGGACACCCGGTTCATCGTCGATGCCATTAGTACATGGCTGGATAGCGATATAAACACTGGGTTCAAAAAGACCTCTTCGGGGGCATCCGATCAGATGTTGAGTCTTCCAAACCCAACTATCAATTTTGGGTCTTCCAAATCCAGTTACTGGCGGATTATAAGGACCCTTACTGGGGTATCCGATCATATGTCGGGTCCTCCATATTCGGTTAGTGACGGACCCAAAGTCCTTCTTGGAAGGCGCCCTACAAATTCTGCAAGTGACTGAGTCATTTGGTCCCAACGAATAACGGGTTTACAAATATTCCTTTAGGAAAGCGAAAGATATATGACCTCTCAAATAGGGGCACAAAGGACCAAAAACTCATCCTCCTTTAAAGGGTATGAGTTGAAATAGTTAGACTGGAATCCCTTAATCATGATCACGCTAAAAATCAGTGATAGCAAGAATGCGTGGTTCAAAGGTTCCGGAGGAAATCAACCACAAAGTACGGTTTCTAAACCTGTGACAAACCTTGGTATGGGGGAAATACCACCACATTGAAGAAATTCAATAATGCTTGTTTCTCAAACATACCACAGATTTGTCACAGCTTGAGATCGAAAGTTCAACCTAGGTTGAACCCCGAAATGGCTGTAGCAAACTCGAGTACTTAATTATCATGACAAACACAAAGGCGGTTGTTTGCAGGGAAGAAGTTTCAGGAGTTGATTCAGCCGAAATCAAGAAGGGGCAACAGAAAAATCGATTGAGCAAATTCATCTAGCGATAACTCATGGCTCCGGTCAGAAATAACTTACCAAAATGCCGCGAGATCATTCTTATACCAAGTATTGCATTAATAAGTAATTTACAGTGTAAAATTTCTATGTTGCAATCATGAAAGGATGATAAGTACAGAAGTGGTAGTTCATGGAATTGCAAAATTTCCTTGGTTAGAGTTGACGAAACCCATTGAAATTAGCACATGGTATTTTAGTTGCTTCAAAATAGATTGAGATAATAGAAATTTAGGTCGAATCGTCTAACACAAATCCAAGCTGAATCAGCCGACCGATTCAAAAAAAACATTTCCGTCAGACCGACCCAGATTGAGCCAATCACGACCAGTCCAGATTGGAGTGACATTGACTGGTCCATGTCGAATCGGTCAGGATTAATCTAAGGTGAATTGATAATGATCAGTCCACACTGGGTCAATCAAGGCCGATCCGTTTAAGTCAATACGTTGTTCAAAGGTGATATCAGTGCAGAGCTAATGCAAAGTGAAAAGTATATCAAAGTAAACAGGCTATGAACTAAATAACCTTGCCAGTCAAGCATTGGTCATCATGACCAATATACCACTACTAACCAGACAAGTCAACAGACAACACAACCACAGCAATCAAAGTGTACCAACACAAACTAACTTAAGAGTTAAAGGCGAGGACCAGAACTCGCTTAAATACAACCGGTCTAAAGGTAAAGTTCATCAACCCAGAAGTCGTCAAACACTAAGAGAAAAGAGCTAGGCATTCTGGTACTTCCTGGGCCGTCCTACCTTCCTCTTCACTGGTCGAACCAGATGGAGAAGCATCAGAAGCCGGCCTCTTGCTGGATGAGCCCACTAACTCGATATTCCCCTTAGAAATGGCGGCAATAACAACATCTCAGTTCCTCAAAGCACGAATCAATTTCACTTTATCGTCCTCCAAAACAGTGATACGCTCAAGACTCTCCTGATGAAGCCTTTGCAAATCCCCCGTCAGTGTATGCTAGTCTTGAAGCTTTTTGGCAGTCTGATCTTTAAGCAGGTCCATCTGCCTCTCGAACTGATGCAAGGTGCCCTCCATGCGACTAAGCAGCCTAGATTTGGCAACAACTATGTCGCTAGAAGTCACTTGACGATCACTATAAGGCACATCCAAATTAAGGGGGATCCCTTGCAAGTTCCAACCAGGGAGTCGTTTATCGAGCTTGGCATTACAAGTTCCCGGAACATAGTGAGGCCTATTCACAATTGTCTATATCTCTGGGTAATTAGGGCCGACAAGTAAGGGAGAATTCACTGAAGGTTGGCCAATTGTCTCATTGTTCAGATCAAAGAACCTTTTTATCCTGAATTCTTCAGAAGTTGGATCCATCCTGCATGAAAAAGGAAGTATTCAAATATTGTTTGTTAGCTTCCTTATCGTTAAGATGAACAAGGACAAGAAGGTAGCTAAACGGTGTACGGAAGCAACTGATCCATACTGGATCGGTCCTAGCCGATTCATCTCAGATCGTTTAGGCACAAACCAAAATGGGTTTATTATGACTGATCCATGCCGGATTAGTCAAGAACGATCCACACTGGTCAGTCACAACAAATCCATACTGGTTCGGTCGAGACCGATCCGAAACGAATTGATTGCGACCGAGCCATTCTGGATCGGCCGAAACCAATTCGTATTGATCGAAATGACCCAACATAGATCGATCATAGCCGATCCGGACTGAATTGGTTTGAGTCATCCAATTGGCCGAACAAGTAAACCCTAGTGGTCTCGATCGGTTGTCAAAGTTACTTCTAATCTTTTTGTTTATCTCATAAACATTTAACATGTAAGTGATTACAATTGGAGACTTGAGATCTTCGTTTTCGGGGGATAAACGAAACTTGTATTACATATTAGTGGTCAAATTCGTTTAAATATTAAGGTTTACAAAAAATCTTTCTACTTGCTACTAACGAATTGTGCAGATAACCAGACATGCAAAATCAATGTCTTTAGTAAAATTTTGCATGAAGTGAAAGATTAGGCATACAAAACTTGGGAATACGAAAGCAAATTAAAGTCAATCACTAGCTTAGTCAGTGATATGATCAAGGCCTTTTGCCATAACCCAATCCCACGCTAAGTAACAGATACCATAATCATCAAATCAAATGCAATGAATCGATGAAGGTATTTCAAGGGAGATTGACGAAAAATAAAGACAAAAATAATAAAGAACCTGGCAACCGAGGAGTTCTACCCGTAGTTCAAGGGAGGAAGACGTTCTAACAGAGAATTTGAAAAAGAAAGAAAGCTTCGTCCTTGATTTTCCTTGTTCAAAATGCGTCTGCCATGGATTTTTCTTAAGAAGGAAAGCTAAGAAATGAAGGAATGCCCATTTAAGGGATCACATTATATAAGGGGGCCATTGGGAAGCTCAATTGACATGAAAGAGAAAAGTAACATCGGTCAAATCACCTTGGTCACCGAGCTAGATCGAATCGATTACAACCGATCCAAATTGGACCGGCCATAATCAAGATCATATTGAACCTGTCAAGGCAGGTCCAAAATCGATCTGCCCAGACTGATCCAGATTGAATCGGTCAAGGTAGGTCTAAAATGGGTCAGCCCAGACCGATCCAGATTGAGTCGGTTAAGGCAGATCCAAATCGGATCAACCTAGACTGATCCAGACTGAATCGGTCATAACCGATCGAAATTGGATTTGTCATGACCAATCCCTATTGGATCGGCTAGGACTGATCCAAACTAGATCGTACATAGCTGGTTCAATATTATCTCGATTCATGAGCAACTTCCTGGTTCAAACATTTCTAATAACACCTTGCATGTATCATGAGAAAATCGAAATTCAAAGACTGGTTTGCAAACTGAATTCATCATATACTACCACCAGTCCATTCCAAACATGTTCAAAGCACCTCAGCACCCGAAATCCACAATTCAAAACCTTACGATTCCAAGAACTGACTCGAATTGGCAACACATAAGTTCTCCGTATCCAATTCACTCCAACCCAATTACAAAGCAAGAAGATCACTAAAAAGAAAGTAAAATACCTACGATTAGTTGAGAAACTGATTCGGGTTCGAAGTATTTGAAAAGGTTCAAATTTGGGGAGCTGGATCGTCTACTTGTGCTGATCGAAAGGGGTGATTTGATGCTAATCAAGGTAATGAATAGATTCGGGGACAAGAATAAAGAAATTTGCTTTAGAAAGAGGTAGCCTCCATTAAAGAGATTTCCAACAAAAGAAAATTGGAAGTAAGAATTAAACATATAGTGCCAAGGGTTCGGTGTTGAACTGAGCCATAGAGGGAGCGCACTCGATCCAAAGACAAAGCCCATGATAAAGGACCAATAACCCATCGAAGTACCGTGGATTTGAAATGTTTCAGAGCCCACAATTTTCACGAATAAAATTGTGAACTCCTAGGGGAAAAATGTCATCCTCCAAATTCGCATAGCATTGGATCGGGCTCTTCATAGTTTTGGATCGGTTCGTTTTGTAATGGGTTGGAAACATGTTGATTCAGATCAGGCAGCTATAACATAGCCCAAGTACTTCGGATCGGGTGGAAATATCTGACTCGAGAGGCAATTGAATTGGATCGGGCTGTTGCGGTGTGAAATGGATCGGCTCAAGATGAACAGAATCGGGTAGGAGCACGTGGCATTGGCTCGAGGTGAACCAGACCGGGCTGAAGCGCACTACACTGGCTCGAAAGGTTCTGGATCGGGTAGAGGTATGTTGAATCGGCTCGAGATGAACTGGATCGGGCAGAATCACTCTGGATCGGATCTGGAGCTTGGAAAATAGAATTTAACCTCAGTGGCACTTCCATAAATACTTAACACACAATTCCAAACCCTGAAAGCTATATTACACTCATCCCTCACTCCTATAGATAGAGCTTCACATCCACTTTAATGGGGAGCTTTTTGGTGATCCCGAAGGGCTGTAAAACTCTATTCTCAACTTCTTCTAAGTAATTTGATCATCTCAAACACTTCAATTCAAAGATCCATCTCCGAATTCATTACAAAGATATAAAGATTCATCAAAACTTGTGAGAGAGTTCGGATTGATTCTATCAACATCCATACTTGGAGGATCTCTGTAACAACCTGAATTTTAATAACGTGTTAAGACAAGAATCGAGGTAGAATTAAATTTTAAAATAAGAATCAAGAGAAACGGGTTGCGCCGTTGCGTTCGTCTCAGAATTCTGATTGGAAACGAGTCCGAAATTTCGTAAATCGGAGTCCGCATGACTGAGATATGGCCTCTAGAAGTTTCACGAAAAATCAGAAAACGAAAACAGATTTTCAAATTTCAAATTTAGCCCCAAATAGAATGGGCGAGAAAATTTCCCGCCCAGCCCCAGGTCGACTGGGGTGTCGACCCCCCAGGGACCAGGTCGACTGGGCAGTCGACCTGGGTGTCGACCTCCCTGGTCGAGCCAGGTCAGCCTGGGTGCACCTGCATGGTCTTTTGGCTCTGGTTTGGGGGCATGTGACGATTTTGATGGTTCAGATCTAAACTAGGGTTAATATAAGGGCCTAACCTAGTCCTAACTTCTATAAAAACACCCTAAGACCTAACCTAAATCACTAAAAATCATCCTAGCAACAAGGTGTTGCCCAAATCTCCCTTGATCATGACCTCCATCTCCAACTTCAAAGGCTTGAGCATTCAACTAGATCCATGTCAAAGGAGCAAGCATTCTATATCAAATCAAGGGGGTATAGCATTACACCTACACCGTTCTACGATAAATTTTTGCTCTTAATCCTCTAGCCATGCTTTGTAAGTTCTAGCTACTTTTATATTTTAACGGTAGTTCTAATGTTGACATGGAATAAAATGAGATAGAACCTAAGTATGTTAGTCTATGTGAATCTAGTCTTGCCCCTCTCTTAAACCTATGACTTTGGGCTATTTCTTAGTGATTAAATCATGCCACTCATGTTGTGTTTGACCTAGTTTATCATGCAAGATTTAATCTTTACTTGTGGAATGTTAGCATGGACCCTTAGAACAATTTGACTTATGGAACATTCATATGAACTTGACTTGGGGCTTATGCATGTAAAAGAACCTAAACCCCTCATGACCATTTACATGCCTATGATGATGAACCTAGTGTTATGCTATCATACATGTTTGAGGCCAATCCCTTTATGCTATCATACATGTTTGAGGCCAATCCCTTTATGCTATCATACATGTTTGGGGCCAATATGTTGTCATATTATTCCTACTATGTTGACTCGCTTTCACTTGCGTTGGGAATACGCCTTGGGTAGTTTAGGCAAACTTGAGATGGGCTATGAAACTTAACATGAATTAAGTAATGGGACAATGGGCATAAGTGGAAAACGTGGACTTTGTCGTAGCCTAAATTTGACATGAACATGACAAGTAGGAAAACATGAAAGTGGCCAACTCGAGGTTGGGTTGAGTTTGTAGCATAAATCTGCTCGGAACCGCCGGCAAATCCAGTAGCTACAGACAATAAGACCCAATGTGAGAAGTTGGTCATATCGCGCTCAAAACCCGAGGTTAGACTAGGTTGTGGTGTAAAGCTGCCCAGACCCGCCCGGCGTAACCAGTAACCACAACAAAGTCTAATGTGAGAGGTTGGGGTGCATTAATTTAATTAATGCCACATGATAAGGTAAAGTTAGTTTGACTAATGGCTCTTAACCGATATGACATGAATGGGTAGGTTAAGTAAGACGGAACTAGATTACTTAAAGAAACTTAACCATATAACACGATTAGCGGATGGGTTAGTTTAACCTAAATGGGTTGATAACACCCGACTGGGATAACGCGATGTGTGGTAGGGTTAAGTAAACCCATAAGAATTATACTTAACCATTATAAATATGACTAGTGGATGGGGTCAAGTTAACCTACACTTAACCAATCCTACTCGATAATATAATGGGGTTAAGTTAACTTACACTTAACCAATCTGACTTGATGATTTGATAGGGTTAAGTCATGAACCTCTTAAATATGCTTAACCAATCCGACTCGATAATTTAATGGGGTTAAGTTAACCTATACTAAACCAATCCGACTCGATAATTTAATGGGGTTAAGTTAACCTACACTTAACCAATTTTACTCGATGATTTGATGAGGTTAAGATAACCTATACTTAACCAATATGACACGGTAATTTGATAGGGTTAAGTTAACCTATACTTAACCAATTTGACACGATAATCTAGGGTTAAGTCATGAACTTCTTGATATACTTAACCAACTTGATACATGGATTGTAGGGCTAAGTCTTGAACTTGAATACTTAGCAAATTTGGACATGATTCGTAGGTGGGGTAAGTCTTGAACTCGAATGACAAACACTTAACCCATTAGACAAAACCCTAGTTCAGGGGACTAAGTGGAAAATCGTAGTTAATAAGGATAACGGGAAGGGAAACTAAGTGGTAAACCTTAGTTAAGGATAACTAAGTAATAATTCTTAGTCAACAGAACTGGACCAGTTCACAAATAGATGAGTAACCTGATACTGTATGTCATCGTTTAAACAAACACACGAGGAGGAGCGAATGTTTATCTGACTTAGATAAAGGCTCCAGCGAACTGGGTGACGAAGCGGTAGCTTCGGGGGACGTGAGGGTACTCTTGGTATCCCTCTATGAGGTTGCAGATGATCCGCCTGGGCTCACAGAGGTTAAGGTCTGCGGTAGAAGAACCAAGGGTATGCCTTGGTTGCTGTGCGAGCAACATAAAGACTGGGGTGGATTAGCGTGGAGTCGGCGATACTTAGTTTAGCCCTGTGATAGCACGTCGTCGACTACCTACCATCTTTAGTCAATCGTGTACGTATGCGGAAAGGCAGAGAACTCCCAATAGACCATATACTTGCTATCTAGTTACGGGTGAGGTTGGCCAATAGGAAAGTGGGGCATGGATGGCCGGAGTATAGTTCTCGAGCATGATTTTCTTGGATTGCCTTTCAGTAGTTGAGGGAGGGGTCACGTGGGACCATAATCACCGGTAGAAAAACAGACCTTTATATTTGCATCGGCAGATAACCTAAATCTCCCGACCGAGTCCTGTATTTCTTGATTAGCCCTATCACGGGACTCGGATGGCACATTGAGATACATGTGCATCTAGACATGGAAAACGATTCACGATACATACGTGGGAAAAAGGGCGTGGTTGACGGGTAGCATAATCCCTAGCGGTCCTAGGTGGCTTAAACCAAAACCAAGTTACGAAAACGTTTAGTAGGTAGCGTAATCCCTAGTGGTCCTGGGTGGCATAAATCCTAGCTGAACATTCGAGAATTCATGGTAAGAAAATACAACTGGATCAAGGGTGACAGTCCAAACGTTTTCAATGATAATGGAACTACGTTGAAGTAGTATAGAACTATGTGAGGAAGCCCATAGGTTTTACGACAAAGGACTAAACATATACATGGAAAGAAACATACGAGTGGAGAAAACCTACATTAGGTTGACATGGACCATTTCATTTGGCAAGGGACATTTTGTAACTAACACATGACACGGGTTGGGATACTAGTACGGAAGGTGCAGGGCAAATATACTTGATAGAACCTTGGGGTGTTATACTCAATAGAACCTTGGGGTGTTATACTCGATAGAACCTTGGGATGTTATACTTGATTCATTGTGACCGTAGTTTATCTTGATACAGTAGTTCATCCTGTTACCTTGGTTTAGCTTGTCTATCTTGTCATCATCCTTATGTTTACTTTCAGTTTATGCATGTCATGTTACCTTTACCTGTTTTTATGCTGGAAGTAGATAGGACTTACCAGTCTTTATGACTGACCCCGTTTTCTTTCGCCTCTTTGTCTTCCGTTCCCCCCAGGTTTTCAGGGAGGGAATACTGTTATTTAGCTCGGACTTCTTCTTCTTCAAGGTCATCATGTATGGCTTGGATTTTTCTTGGCTATGGCTGCTTTACCTTTTACTTTGGGAATATTTTACGACTGAGGTTTTATGCTTCTTTAACTATTGCAAGATAGGTTTCCAATGTAATGGCTTTTAAAGGCATTTTGATGTAAAAGGCTTTAGGCCTTATAATTTTATGAGGTAATGAAATTTGGTTTTTCTTCTGCTGTTTTATATGTTCTGTCTTGAAATATTTCTGTGCATGTTTACCTAGACAACACCCCTCCAAAGCTAGTGCATTCTCTTGTGAGTGACCCTGGCGGAGGTGGGGTGTTACATTTGGTATCAGAGCAGAAGGTTACCAGACTGGGCAAAAGTTTTAAAACCTTCTGAAAACTATTTGAAAACCATTTACAAAGAAGCATTTTTCAAGGAAAGTTTTATTTTTAAAGGCTATTCCCCAAAGGCCATTAGCATTATCCTTTGTTTCCTTGATTGAATCTCATTTCCTTTCTTTCCTCCACCTGTAGTCACAGTGGTTTGAACTGCGACTAATCCTTTTCTAACTACGTCAGTGTTTTCGGTACGATGGAGGTAGTTCTCGAGAGACATGTTACCGCGTTATAAGAAAGGATAGTAAGAACAAGGATAAATGATACAAGCTTAAGGACAAGCAACTTGTTGGTATGGCTTAATCCACAAAGGAGGAAAAGGGCGAATGATAAAACCCATGACAAGAGAGAGTATCTCTAGTAGGGTAAAAAAGGGAAAGATAGTCAAGTATTATGAGACGAGGACAAGATCATCGAGAGAGAAATTGTATGCTCTCACTGTTAGCGTACCTAAGAAGGGTGGTAACGTTTCTGTGAAAGGTTTAGATTTTCTTCTCTATCATCCCGTCAGGACTTTGCTTTGATCACCGCATCATTTAAGTCTGCTTTGATAGTTGAGTCTCTGCACCTTCGTACTAGCATAGTAGAGGATCCCATTTTTGTCTCAAAATCTTGTTGAGGAATCGGTCCATTTATTCATGAATTGTTTGGATTTGAGGACGCCTATGACTTATGGGAATAATGCTTATGCTTTTAAGCTATGGGTTGAATTCTAGGAATGGAGTGGTTATCCAGTAAGGGTGCCATTCTCGGTTCTGAAAGGAGGGTAGTTAGGCTCTTGACTTGTCTCAGTAATACCCTCGAAGTCTCGTGTAACCTTTAGGGTTCTGTCATGATTAGTTACCTAGAATCTCTTGATGCATTTGTTGGTAATCCGTTCGAGTAGAGTTCGCCACTAAGGTGGATGGTTTATTTCGCTTGTGCATGAGTTATGGAAATCACTCTAGTAAGTACACTTGGTAACATGGTTGGCATCTGTTTGTTTTCAAGAGATAAGTTCTTCTGCGTGGAATGCCGTAGAGCGAGTAAATGAGATCCATGATTCACTAGTGAATTTTGGAGAGCTTACATGAAACCATGAGTGCACGGATATGGTTGAGCCAAGTATACTAGAGGGAGAATAAGTAAAAGTGGAACTGTGACACCCATCCTCCGCCAATGCCACTCTTGCAAGCACACTAGCTTTGGAGGGGCGTTAAATAAGGTAAACATGCATGCAGATATCACAAGACAGAACATATAAGTAAAAACAGAGTAAATAAAGCAGCGGATAAAACTACTATTTCAAAACCATAGTCAAGTTACATCAAAGTGCTGAGTCATTATTTTCCAACTACTACAAGTCTAGAAACATAAACTGAAAATCGGAAATAACATAAAGTAAACTATTCCCCATAGTAGAAGTGATAAAGCTATAGCGAGCTCAAGTCCAAACCGTACATGAGCTATCCAGTAAGCAAGCTAAAGATCCCTGCTAGGTGCTAGTATTCCCACCCTGAGAACCTGGTTGGGGGGAGGGGGGGGGGGAACGGAAGAAAAGAGGCGAAAGAAAACGGGTCAGTCAAAAAGACTGGTAAGTCCTACCTACTATTAGTATAAAAACTAATAAAGTTAACTGGACATGTAAAACATAGATGAATCATAGGGTGATAACTGGCATGGTGAAAAGTTAACAAGATAGATCAAGTGTGGCATCGCATAGACAAGGTTAAGTTGCACCAGGTGTACTAGTATTCTAATCCATGTCAAGTATAACGAGAAATGATCCCTTGGCCCAAAGTTGGCCCAAACTCATGAGATGACCTAAATCAAGGTCCAACTACTCGGTCTAGTCGATCGGCTCCCTATAAGCCTAACTCATCGTGTATCGGTGTCATACGGCCTAATCATGGAATGTAGTTGACTGTGCAAGGTCCACCCTAGGGTGTATCCAGCCCTAAGGTGTAAACCACAGACACAATTCAAGCACGCACAGTCTAAACCTACTGGTGCCCATGTTCAACTCCGGACTTAATGTGCACGACCATGGTCCGCCTGAACAACCGGTGCACCCTTCAGCCGTCTCTTTTGGTCTCTTACAATCAGTCAGTAATCGTGCCCCACCCTAGCCTAGTCCAGGCTGGATACTCCCGAGTTGGTTACTGCTGAAAAGGACCACGTAGGGTTTTAAACGGGTTAAGTGTGGTTAACCCTATCCTAACCATGTATTGAGTCGGTCAAGTGTGTCCAAGCAGTTCATGACTTAACCCTATCAATACATCGTGTTCAACTGGTTAAGTATATTTAAGTAGTCCATGACTTAACCCTACCAATCCATCATGTTTAATTGGTTAAGTATTCAAGTAGTCCATGACTTAACCCTACCATGTGGCATTAATTAAATTAATGCACCCCAACCTCTCACATTAGACTTTGCTGTGGTTACTAGTTAAGCCGGGCGGGTCCGGGTAGCTTTACACCACAACCTAGTCTAACCTCGGGTTTTAAGTGCGATATGACCAACTACTCACATTGGGTTCTATTGTTTGTAGCCACCAGTTAAGCCGGTCGGTTCCGGGTAGATTTATGCTACAAACTCAACCCAACCTCGAGTTGGCCACTTTCATGTTTTCTACATGTCATGTCCACGTTCATGTTTTCAAGCATAAACACATGTCAAACTTTCATGTCATATTTTCAAGTCATGCTTTCATGTTATTTAAGTTTGCCCAACTACCCATAACGTATTCCCATCGCACGTAAATTCGCATCAATGCAAATAGATCAAAGAGGGAACATAACAATATGACAAGGTGGCCATAAGGTGGCAAAGTCTATCACAAGTTAAACATGGTGATATTTGAGGCAAAGGTGTTCAACATGCTAGCATATGGCCTCAACATGTATGATGGCATAAAAGGTGACTTGGCCTCAAACATATCAAATAGCATAAGGGTGATTTGGCCACAAGCATGCATAATAGCATAAGGTGATTTGGCCACAAGTTAAACATAATAGCATAAGGGTGCTTTGGCCACAAGCATGCATAATAGCATAAGGGTGCTTTGGCCACAAGTTAAACATGGTGGCATATGAGGCAAATGTGTTCATAAACTTGCATATTACATTATAAGCCTTAAAACATGCATGATATCAAACTTTAGCAAATAGGTGAAACATGATCATAAATGACATAGGATGATAGCTAGTGATTCGCATATAACATCATATGCAAGATAACATAAGATTTATGAGAGTTTCTATGTTGCTTTATGCAACATTCCCAATCAAAGCTCATAGCTTTCTATGCACAAGGTCAAGGTGATAGCTTTACAAACATGCATAGAATAAATCTATGCATAACATGATAGAATCGAAGCACAAATCATACTTAGGCCCAAACTCAAACTTGCAACATGTCATATTTAACTTCATAGTTAGAATCTAAGAGTAGTATAGGGCTTACAATGCTATGAAGACTTATAAAATAAAATAAGATTGAGATGAAGCCACGCTAGCAACACTAAAAGCCCCAAATGAATATAAGCTCCAAGTTGTCTTGAGAAACAAGAAGCTCCTTTGATTTGTATGAAGAAAGATCCTTATTTTGATGAAGAAAGGTGGCACTTTTACTAGCTTAGGACACTCAAATTTTCATGAAGAGGATGGTGGCCATGATATGAAGGTGGAGGCCATGATCAAGAAGCATTTTGGCATAGTTTAGTTGTAGGAATGATTAATGAGAGTTTAGGCTAGGTCTTAGGGTCTTTTTATAGAAGATTAGGTTAGTTTAGGCCATAGGATTAACCCTAGTTCAGATCTGAGCCTTTAAAATCCGTCACAAGCCTCCAAACATGTCTTGAGAAACAAGTCAGGTGCACCCAGGCCAGACTGGTCGACCACCCAAGTCGACAGGGGTGTCGACTGGGCAGTCGACACAACCTGGGGTGTGTCGACTCCCAAGTCGACTCCCCAATCGACTTGGGTTGGCAGGAATTTTTCCCGCCTATCCTGCTTGGCTGATTTTTGAATTTGAATCTGTTTTTAAACTTGAATTTTCTGAAAACTTTGACGGGCCATAACTTGGTCATACGAACTCCGATTTTCGAAAACTCGGACTCTATTTCGCGTATTTTTCCGAGGCGAACGCAATGACATAGCCCGTTTCCCTTGATTCAGATTTTATCATTTAATTCTTCCTTGATTTATGTTATAACTTATTATTCAAAATACGGGTTGTTATAGGAACGAGAGGCGACAATGAAGTGAGTTCCAGCTCATATTTGGAAATAGGAGTTAAGATGCCACGAAATCATTAAGTTAAAGATGGTCAAAGCACAATGGAATTAAGCTCAAGGAAATGCGACTTAGAAGATTGAAGACAAGATACACGCATTATATCTCTTTTTAAGAGTATATTCTTGATCCCTGTTTTCCTGTAGAGCTTACCCGCATGCTATCTTTTATGCATATCCTCTCGGTCCTATTCTCGATCTTATTTCTGTTGCAAACTCCATAAGGGGTATGACTCATCGGTTAATAATACATGTTAGGGTTTGAAGGTGTCCGTTAGGTTGACTAAACCTTTTGGGCTTTATAGGATATGGGTTGGGTTTAGAAAGGGATTTCTTGTAATCCAAAAGGAGTTTATCTTGCTTATCTTCTCGGTACTATCTTGAGGACTTTAGGTAGAACCCTGTGGATGTAAACATGTATTTGAAAACATGTTATGATTGATATGGTTGCAAGTGGTTGCTCGTGGATGCGCGAATACACACTAGGCACTAGATTGGCTCAGTCACATTTCATATTTCATATGTATACGTGTTTATACTTGTTTATGGATGAATTTGAATGTGTTATCATGTGAATATTGCATATGGGTGAATGGTTGTGCACACATATAGTGTTTATGTGACTAGGACTATTTGCATACATATGGATTCATGGCACTAAACATATTTTGCATTTAGAAGATCAATCAGAACTGATCATTTGCATTAGATAAGGAACATATACACACACTTTCTGCAAATGTTCATATGGTATTAGAAATCTTTTAAGGATAATGGTTGCTTGTGGATGATGTTTTGAGTAGATGGATGATGGATGGTAGGATACGTTCTTTCTAATTTGGAGATTTCGGGGACGAAATCCTTTAAGGTGGGGAGAATGTAACAACCCGAATTTTAATAACGTGTTAAGACAAGAATCGAGGCAGGATTAAATTTTAAAATAAGAATCAAGAGAAACGGGTTGCGCCGTTGCGTTCGTCTTGGAATTCTAATTGGAAACGAGTCCGAAATTTCGTAAATCGGAGTCCGTATGACCGAGATATGGCCTCTAGAAGTTTCACGAAAAATCAGAAAACGAAAACAGATTTTCAAATTTAGCCCCAAACAGACTGGGCGGGAAAATTTCCCGCCTAGCCCCAGGTCGACTGGGGAGTCGACTGGGGAGTCGACCCCCCAGGAACCAGGTCGACTGGGCAGTCGACCTGGGTGTCGACCTGGGTGTCGAGCTCCCTGGTCGAGCCAGGTCGGCCTGGGTGCACCTGCATGGTCTTTTGGCTCTGGTTTGGGGGCCTGTGACGATTTTGATGGTTCAGATCTAAACTAGGGTTAATCTAAGGGCCTAAACTAGTCCTAACTTCTATAAAAACACCCTAAGACCTAACCTAAATCACTAAAAATCATCCTAGCAACAAGGTGCTGCCCAAATCTCCCTTGATCATGGCCTCCATCTCCAACTTCAAAGGCTTGAGCATTCAACTAGATCCATGTCAAAGGAGCAAGCTTTCTACATCAAATCAAGGGAGTAGAGCATTACTCCTACACCGTTCTACGACAAATTCTTGCTCTTAATCCTCTAGCCATGCTTTGTAAGTTCTAGCTACTTTTAGATTTAAACAGTAGTTCTAATGTTGACATGGAATAAAATGAGATGGAACCTAAGTATGTTAGTCTATGTGAATCTAGTCTTGCCCCTCTCTTAAACCTATGACTTTGGGCTATTTCTTAGTGATTAAATCATGCCACTCATGTTGTGTTTGACCTAGTTTATCATGCAAGATTTAATCTTTACTTGTGGAATGTTAGCATGGACCCTTAGAACAATTTGACTTGTGGAACATTCATATGAACTTGACTTGGGGCTTATGCATATAAAAGAACCTAAACCCCTCATGACCATTTACATGCCTATGATGATGAACCTAGTTTTATGCTATTATACATGTTTGAGGCCAATCCCTTTATGCTATCATACATGTTTGAGGCCAATCCCTTTATGCTATCATACATGTTTGGGGCCAATATGTTTTCATATTATTCCTACTATGTTGACTCGCTTTCACTTGCGTTGGGAATACGCCTTGGGTAGTTTAGGCAAACTTGAGATGGGCTATGAAACTTAACATGAATTAAGTAATGGGACAATGGGCATAAGTGGAAAACGTGGACTTTGTCGTAGCCTAAATTTGACATGAACACGACAAGTAGGAAAACATGAAAGTGGCCAACTCGAGGTTGGGTTGAGTTTGTAGCATAAATCTGCCCGGAACCGCCCGGCAAATCCAGTAGCTACAGACAAGAAGACCCAATGTGAGAAGTTGGTCATATCGCGCTCAAAACCCGAGGTTAGACTAGGTTGTGGTGTAAAGCTGCCCGGACCTGACCGGTGTAACCAGTAACCACAACAAAGTCTAATGTGAGAGGTTGGGGTGCATTAATTTACTTAATGCCACATGATAAGGTTAAGTTAGTTTGACTAATGGCACTTAACCGATATGACATGAATGGGTAGGTTAAGTAAGACCAGACTTGATTACTTAAAGACACTTAACCATATAACATGATTAGCGGATGGGTTAGTTTAACCTAAATGGGTTGATAACACCCGACTGGGATAACGCGATGTGTGGTAGGGTTAAGTAAACCCACAAGAATGATACTTAACCATTATAAATACGACTAGTGGATGGGGTCAAGTTAACCTACACTTAACCAATCTGACTCGATAATTTAATGGGGTTAAGTTAACTTACACTTAACCAATTTGACTTGATGATTTGATAGGGTTAAGTCACGAACCTCTTAAATATGCTTAACCAATCCGACTCGATAATTTAATGGGGTTAAGTTAACCTATACTAAACCAATCCGACTCGATAATTTAATGGGGTTAAGTTAACCTACACTTAACCAATTTTACTCGATGATTTGATGAGGTTAAGATAACCTATACTTAACCAATCTGACATGGTAATTTGATAGGGTTAAGTTAACCTATACTTAACCAATCTGACACGATAATCTAGGGTTAAGTCATGAAATTCTTGATATACTTAACCAACTTGATACATGGATTGTAGGGCTAAGTCTTGAACTTGAATACTTAGCAAATTTGGACATGATTCGTAGGCGGGGTAAGTCATGAACTCAAATGACAAACACTTAACCCATTAGACAAAACCCTAGTTCAGGGGACTAAGTGGAAAATCGTACTTAGTAAGGATAACGGGAAGGGAAACTAAGTGATAAACCTTAGTTAAGGATAACTAAGTAATAATTCTTAGTCAAGAGAATTGGACCAGTTCACAAATAGATGAGTAACTTGATACGGTAGGTCATCGTTTAAACAAACACACGAGGAGGAGCGAATGTTTATCTGACTTAGATAAAGGCTCCAGCGAACTGGGTGACGAAGCGGTAGCTTCGGGGGACGTGAGGGTACTCTTGGTATCCCTCTGTGAGGTTGCAGATGATCCGCCTGGGCTCACAGAGGTTAAGGTCTGCGGTAGAAGAACCAAGGGTATGCCTTGGTTGCTGTGCGAGCAACCTAAATACTGGGGTGGATTAGCGTGGAGTCGGCGATACTTAGTTTAGCCCTGTGATAGCACGTCGTCAACTACCTACCATCTTTAGTCAATCGTGTACGTATGCGGAAAGGCAGAGAACTCCCAACAGACCATATACTTGCTATCTAGTTATGGGTGAGGTTGGCCAATAGGAAAGTGGGGCATGGATGGCCGGAGTATAGTTCTCGTGCATGATTTTATTGGATTGCCTTTCAGTAGTTGAGGGAGGGGTCACGTGGGACCATAACCACCAGTAGAAAAACAGACCTTGATATCTGCATCGGCAGATAACCTAAAGCTCCCGACCGAGTCCTGTATTTCTTGATTAGCCCTGTCACGGGACTCAGATGGCACATTGAGATACATGTGCATCTAGACATGGAAAACGATTCACGATACATACGTGTGAAAAAGGGCGTGGTTGACGGGTAGCATAATCCCTAGCGGTCCTAGGTGGCTTAAACCCAAACCGAGTTACGAAAACATTTAGTAGGTAGCGTAATCCCTAGTGGTCCTGGGTGGCATAAATCCTAGCCGAACATTCGAGAATTCATGGTAAGAAAATACAACTGGATCATGGGTGATAGTCCAAACGTTTTCAATGATAATGGAACTACGTTGAAGTAGTATAGAACTACGTGAGGAAGCCCGTAGGATTTACGGCAAAGGACTAAACATATACATGGAAAGAAACATACGAGTGGAGAAAACCTACATTAGGTTGACATGGACCATTTCATTTGGCAAGGGACATTTTGTAGCTAACACATGACATGGGTTGGGATACTAGTACGGAAGGTGCAGGGCAAATATACTTGATAGAACCTTGGGGTGTTATACTCGATAGAACCTTGGGGTGTTATACTCGATAGAACCTTGGGATGTTATACTCGATAGAACCTTGGGATGTTGTACTTGATTCATAGTGACCGTAGTTTATCTTGATATAGTAGTTCATCCTGTTACCTTGGTCTAGCTTGTCTATCTTGTCATCATCCTTATGTTTACTTTCAGTTTATGCATGTCATGTTACCTTTACCTGTTTTTATGCTGGAAGTAGATAGGACTTACCAGTCTTTATGACTGACCCTGTTTTCTTTCGCCTCTTTGTCTTCCGTTCCCCCCAGGTTTTCAGGGAGGGAATACTGTTATTTAGCTCGGACTTCTTCTGCTTTAAGATCATCATGTATGGCTTGGATTTTTCTTGGCTATGGCTGCTTTACCATTTTACTTGGGGAATATTTTACGACTAAGGTTTTATGCTTCTTTAACTATTGCAAGACAGGTTTCCAATGTAATGGCTTTTAAAGGCATTTTGATGTAAAAGGCTTTAGGCCTTATAATTTTATGAGGTAATGAAATTTGGTTTTTCTTCTGCTGTTTTATATGTTCTGTCTTGTAATATTTCTGTGCATGTTTACCTAGACAACGCCCCTCCAAACCTAGTGCATTCTCTTGTGAGTGACCCTGGCGGAGGTGGGGTGTTACAATCTCAACCATTTCTCATAGGAATTTCACTACGTATAAGAGTGAGAAAAGTGAGGTGAATCATGGATGTATTGAAAGAGCATGTTTATTTTGTAATCCAAAAGGTAATAATGGAATCATTTGATAAAGTGGATGTAGATCACGCTTGATCGAACCACTATAAAACTTGGTGTCTCTCTTTTCTTGCATCTTCCTAGTTTTTGGCTCCATTTTTACTATTCTAGATAATATTGTGAAGTGCACCTTGCATCTTTGGTGTTGACTCAAGTTTGAGATCAACAGGTGTGGGAACAATAAACTCCAAGTCAGTCATGAGACTAGTGTGAGAACTCAAAACAGTTGTCTTTAAGGTTTATTTTAAAGTTAGGTAATTCACCGGACCTCGCCGCCAATGCGGAACGGGTTTACTCCATGTGAATACCAGTGCATAGAAATCCACAATGACTTTTTGATAAAACGAAGCTATCATAAGCTCATCCCACGTCAAACAATGCAAGCGCACACAAAAAGGCCGAGTTTTTCCTTATGATAATCAAAGTTGCCTTCATACGTGAAAATCCTCTTTCACTACTATATATAGTGTGAAAAACCTTTTCGCAAATAAATGTATTAATCCTAGCCAGCATAACGCACCATCCCATTATACTGACAATCCTGCCGGTAACCATCAGGCTATACAATCAAAACCGGACGGGCTCGTAGTGGAGATTGGGTGTCGAACATGATGGTTCCTAGTACGAAAGATCATTCGTGGGCTCACAAACTTTCTTGCGCGCATCATCCCAGTACTCGCGGATAACATCCAGACCCAGACTCCGTTATACTAACCCACCATACATGAATCAGAGTACCAACAAATAGCATCCCAGACTGGGGACTTCGTTGTACCCTTTCATCATCACATCCGATGCCCCGAACATACGAAATGAACATAAAAATCTGACCACCAGTTTACCATCAATTCGAGGTGTGAGGTTCGTCAAGGTCACGATATACACAAAGCTACGGTTAAATAAGCCATGCTTTGATCATCCATAGCTCATCACATAACTTAAGTATGCCACATTGTCCATTCACTACGCATCACTTATTTCTACCAATATATAACCTCTAAGCTCATAAGTCTTAGAGAAGGGTGTTAAGCAAGAGAATAAATTCTCCGCCACCAAGCAGATATATATTAATAACGATCAGTGCTATGCAGTCAATTACAATGTCAGACACACAATCCATACATGTTCATTCTAGGTCTGAACGAAACAAAAATCCGGAATTCCTTCACGTATGTTCGGGCTTCTTGCCACTTAGTTGATGTATAAAATCCATCTGCGAATGGGAGCCAGCCATTCGAGACGTTCAGCAAGTCACCCTTACGACACGAAGGGTCCCGGTCTTCAATGCCGCCTCCAATGTCTTCAATTGCTCCACAACGTAGTATTATTACTTGGAATGGTTTTCAGACATGATTCTGATCCCGGTCTTTCCAAATAATAAACGCAATTAAAAACACAATCACGGAACACACAGGCTTTCAACCAAATCTCTTCCATTTTGAATTTCGTTAAATTAAACTTCTTTAAATCTATTCTCAAATTATCTTTATAAAAATCCATATTTAACCCTTCTTCTTTAAAACACATCCCTTAAATCCAAGATAATCTAGGCCCAAAGCCTTAATTAATTTTTTGTTTGATAACTCGTTATCAAAAATCCAGTTTCCTTTGAAAACCCTTACCCCACATTTCAACCCTAGTTTCCAATTAAATTGATTTTCCAACATTCCATTTTTTAATCTTGACTAAAAGATTATACTTTCTTTACAATTCTTCATTTTTAATTTCCTCAAATCAAAGATCTGTTGAATCCTCAAATTACGATATGAATTTCCATAACTCAATCTCATTGGGTTTCAAGAATGATATTATTGAAGATATGATTCACGACAAAACCCAAATTAATTGATATTGAACATAAGTTACACAGAAATTGTATCTACTTATATTCGATATCAATTCTCATAATCAACGAATACTATAAGTGGAATAACGATATAATAATATCTTCCAAATTCCTCAAATAGTATACATTTACACCACATAATTTCATATCAAATATTTGAAGATTATTTCTATCCAACTTATCCCAGTCTACTTAGGAAACTCGTATCTTAATTAAAAGATTTATTTAACTCTTTGACATTAGATCTGGATAGAAATACCATCAACTTATACTTAATATTAATCTCAATATCCAACTTACACTATAAGCAGAATAATGGTGAACTACCTTTTAAATTCCTCAAATAATAAGAATCATCATCTACCGGATTAATATTAAACATCCGAAGATTTATCTCCAGCCATATCCAATTATTTAAAATTGAAAACCCATATTAATATCAATTTAAATTCCATATAAAATATTTCCAATACTTTTGAACCTTTGAAAACATTCCAAAAATCATTTAAAAATGATTACTTTTAGTTAGGAAAATAGTTTGCAGGTTAAAAACTTCAAAATAGATTGTTTTCGAAGAAAGCGTTACAACAGGGTTTTCAAAAGCGTTACAAAAGCGATACAAAAACGTTATCTTAATTACTTCGATCAAAACATCACTTTTCTTAGTCAAAAATTAAACTTTACAATTCAAAACATTTTTTACATAATTTATAATGATTTTTCCATTTTTTTCCCTTTTTTTAGAAACATTAAAAAGTGGCTGTTTATGGTTATGGTCGATAACTTCTCTTATAGCGACCTTTTCCAAAATGTTTTTAAACATAACTTGAAAACTATAACTCGAATTTAAAATATGCTTTCACTCATTTGAATTTTTTTGTTAGTGGAAATCAAACGTTTTTCATTTTATGGAAATCCGATTTAGATTGGAAAAGTTATAAGCGTTTAAACTTTGCATCTAAAATACGTAAATTGCCGTTATGCGACAAGCTCTATTTTTGAGCATATTAACCATTATTCTATGATACTTCAAAATATATTAGAAACCCATTATATCCTTATATAACCCTTTTAAAATCATTTAAATTTACTTTCCAAATTATTTTGGATCTAAAATTCAAATTTCAAAAATTCCAATTCATTTCTAAATTCAAATAATTTCAAATTAACCTTCTCATTCGTCGGATCAGTTATGGATAGCCAGGGAGAGCATGAAACTTTATTTCCAAACCCAAGCCTAGACACTATCCTCTCTGTCATCCTAGAATGTTCCAGTATTTATTTATTCATTTAAAGGACTTTAACAATATATGAATTCATACATATGGTCTTTTCCAATTATTAACCTTCAATTCCAATAATGATATTGCTTTTAATTATGAAGGAGATTTGTCGATCACCAATGTGATACCACAATTGTGGCGTCATAGTGTGTGCAATACAACATCAACAACCATTTAAACATCCATAGCAACCATCATCAACATGATTCAATAAATCGTAATTGTGCACAAGCGTTATAACACTAACGCTTAATAGTGTGTGTTCTAAACTTCGCATCCATCATCCATCACAACAAATATCAATCATCGTTAACCAATAATAATTCATCACTATATTTAAATTAGTCTAGCTACTAATTAAATATATATTAACCATGGTTAAAGAGTTCTCACCTAATAGCTTTCCAAATCTTCAAGGGAGGCGAGCCTAGCTAAGAGAACCGTCAGACAGTATTTCAGTGCAACGTCTTCTTCACCAAAATATATATAATATAATATACACTGTTCTCTCTTTATATTATAAGAGGAGGAGAAGAATAATGAACTTTGGAAAGGCGGTGGTGGAAAAGAGGAAGACTTATGGCATGGAAACCATGGCCATAAGCTTTAAGAAGAAGGTGGAAAGGAGGAAATGGAATGGTAAAAAATGGAGAAAGAGCCTCCTTATATAGGAAAAGAGGAGTAAGGAGGTAAAGGCACATAAGGGGGCAAGTGGCAATCATGCATGAAAGGGAGCATGCATAAAGACATGTGTCTTAACACTTGTCTTAAGAAGAAAAAAGAACATTTGGTAGCACTTTCTTTTAAATGTTATGAAAACTAAAGGCAACACTTAATTATAACGCTACTAGTTCGTGTTATGGTTTGACAAATCCGATCAAACGACAAATAGTATCAATAAATCCAAACTCATTAATATTCATTCCCATTTATAATTCAAGTAAAATCTATCATATAAGTTATCAAAATTATTAAATACTCTTAACCATATATATTTATATCAAATTCAAATTTAAATTCAAATTAAGTAATAAAAATTCCAATTTTAAATTGGTTTAAAATTCTGGATCGTTACATTCACCACCCCTTAAAACTTTTCATCCTCGAAAAGGAAAGGGAATCGTAACCACTTATTCGACAAATTCAAGATTAAAATTCTTTATACCAAAGCTCCATGTTCTCACATGTATTAACGGATAACCATATCTATATGTCCTCCTACGATAACCTCCAGTTATCTATTATATTTGATTCATCGTTTACTGGGCCAATTACTAAAACTTAACCATTTATTGCTTTCAAAAAAATTCAGACTTATAAATCATGCTCTTAGATCTTATCTTATAAATGCAAAGGTTATGAAACTTATTCCTTTTCAGTTTCCAAAATTTACTATTATTCGTTACACGAAAAACTTGATTATCTCCGAACTCAACTTGTCTAAACGTTTCAGTTTAGGTAATTTCTTCTTACTATTCCCACTTGCCAAAATCCTTTAATCAAATTGTGAAACTTAATTCACAAGGTATTTATGCTTACTTAAACAGTTCCTTTTTTCTTCCCACAATATACTTTAGAACTTACAGACTTGCCCAAAATCGTCGATAATTCCAATCTTTCTATCTATACCCTTAATTAAATTCAATAACTTTTTGGTTAGTATAGGATCTATTTGGATATATGATAGAATATATTAAAAAGATTTATAAAAGAAGTTATTTTTTTATATACATAATTAACATCATATACATACATTTATTCATGCATCCAACTTTTCAGAGATGGTTCCCTATGGGTCAAAGAACTTGCTCTAATTACATAATTCTTGCATTCGAAACAAATTATGTCATCTCGAATGGTTTTCTTTTGTATTCTTTCTGGGCATAAAACAACAAAATGTCCTTCTTGACTACATCTATAACAATAGGTACCTTTGAATTTCCCTAATCTAAGGCTTTCTTCCTTTTCTTTTCGATTATGAGCTTTCCTTTCTTGTTTTAGGGTCATCCACCATTCAGTACTTGATAAACCAAACTCCAGCTTTGTTCCTATAAGGAAATTTTGTTGAAAAATCCATCTTACCCTCCACTTAATTTACTGGCTTATCCCTTACTAACAAGTTTACCTGGTATAATTCTTACAACCCAATCAAATTTTCACTTTTCTATTTAAGTTCATGTTAATTTACCAAACAATTTCAAACACTTATCTAAATGGATTTAATTATATATTGATGTTTTAATTGGAATCATATAGTCATCCCACTTTCGAAACTCAAAAATACATACCGATGATGCTGCAGTCATCAATAGAATCGTCTTCAAGTGACTTGAGTGTGATTCTATATCAATCTAGTATACTCAAGACTTCGTATATACGTTAGCTAGGCGTGTACTCAAAATATTCTTATACCCGATAGTCCAACCTCAACATCGAATACAATACTCAAATTCTAATTTTTAATTTCTAACCATATTAGTTAGTTACCTTAACAAATTTGACCCAAGTTTATCGATATTTTGAAATCCCCAATAGTGAAATTAAATCCGAAAGGCATTTGTACTTGGATCGTTTTCCTGATCAGTGGAAGGGGCTTAGTTACCATGCCATAAGAAGTATTTTATGTGTAATTATAATCACAAAATGTAAACTTAACCTTAATCATTTGATTAAGTATCCAAGTTATAATTAACCATATATTTCCAAAATATGTTTGTTTCTTAAATTAATACTTTTCAAAACTCATTTCATATTTTCAAATATGCTCTCTCAAATATAATACTCCAAAATCTCATTCTAGGGCATTACTAACCCTATCTCTAATGAGACATATAAGTCTGATGAGTCTTTCCATTTGTTCAAATGTGTCATACCCTATTGCTTTGTATAAACTAAAGCTCTGATACCACTATGTAACGACCCGTCTTTTTGCTCGGTTTTCGCCAGTAATTAAACCAACTTAAACCATTCATAAAGATGGATTGTTAGGGGCACTTACACATTTGCACAAAATAAAAACAACTTTTCCATTATCATTAAAATAATATTACATCAGAGTTACAAGAGGTACATCAGAGTACATTGGTTACATAGCAGAAAAGATACTAAACTCAACGGAAGAATGCAAATGCTCCAAACATAATAGCTCCAGTTAAACCAGAATCCTGCTCCAACTAACTCCGAGGCTAAATCTGCGAACCAAACTACTAGGCTGCCCATGTAAAAATTATGGGCACCTAGAGTTTAGGTGTGGGAACAGTAAACTCCAGGTCAGTCGTGGGACTGGTGTGAGAACTCAAAACAATTGTCTTTAGGGTTTATTTTTAAGTTAGGTAATTCACCGGACCATGCTGTCAATGCGGAACGGGTTTGCTCCATGTGAATACCAGTGCATAGAAATATGCAATGACTTTTTGAAAAAATGAAGCTATCATAAGCTTGTCCCACATCACACAATGCAAGCGCACACCAAATGGGCGAGTTTTGTCTTATGATAACAAAAAATGCCGTCATACGTGAAAATCTTCTTTTACTACTATATATAGTGTGAAAAACCTTTTCGCAAATAAATGTATTAATCCTAGCCAGCCCCATCCCATTATACTGACAATCCTGTCGGTAACCAGCAGGCTATACAATCAAAACCGTACAGGCTCGTAGTGGAGATTGGGTTTCGAACATGATGGTTCCTGGTATGAAAGATCATTCGTGGGCTCACAAACTTTCTTGCGTGCATCATCCCAGTACTCGCGGATAACGTCCAGACCCAGACTCCGTTATATTAACCCACCATACATGAATCAGAGTACCCAATAAATAGCGTCCCAGACTGGGGACTTCGCAGTACCCTTTCATCATCACATCCTGGTGCACCGAACATACGAAACAAACATAAAATCTGACCACCAGTTTACCATTAATCCGGGGTGTGAGGTTCGTCGAGGTCACGATATACACAAAGCTACGCTTAAATAAGCCATGCTTTGATAGCTCATCGCATAACTTAAGTATGCCACATTGTCCATTCACTACGCATCACTGATTTCTATCAATATATAACCTCTAAGCTCATACGTCTTAGAGAATGGTGTTTAGCAAGAGAATAAATTCTCTGCCACCAAGCAAATATATATTAATAAAGATCAGTGCTACGCAGTCAATTACAATGTCAGACACGCAATCCATACATGTCCGTTGTAGGTCTGAACGAAACAACAATCCGGAATTCCTTCACATATGTTCGGGCTTCTTGCCACTTAGCTGATATATAAAATCCATCTGCGAATAGGAGCCAGCCATTCGAGACATTCAGCAAGTCGCCCTTACGACATGAAGGGTCCCGGTCTGCAATGCCGCTTCCAGTGTCTTTAATTACTCCACAACGTCGTATTATTACTTGGAATGGTTTTCAGACATAATTCCGATCCCGGTCTTTCCAAATGATAAATGCAATTAAAAACACAATCACAGAACACACAAGCGTTCTACTAAATCTCCTTCCATTTTGGATTTCATTAAATTAAACTTCTTTAAATCTATTCTCAAATTATCTTTAACAAAATCCATATTTAACCCTTCTTCTTTAAAACACATCCCTTAAATCTAAGATAATCTAGCCCCAAAGCCTTAAATAATTTTCCGTTTGATAACTCGTTATCAAAAATCCAGTTTCCTTTGAAAACCCTTACCCCACATTTCAACCCTAGTTTCCAATTAAATTGATTTTCCAACATTCCATTCTTTAATCTTAACTAAAAGATTATACTTTCTTTCCAATTCCTCATTTTTAATTTCCTCAAATCAAAGATCTGTTGAATCCTCAAATTACGATATGAATTTCCATAACTCAATCTCATTGGGTTTCAAGAATGATATTATTGAAGATATGATTCACGACAAAACCCAAATTAATTGATATTGAACATAAGTTACACAGAAATTGTATCTACTTATATTCGATATCAATTCTCATAATCAACGAATACTATAAGTGGAATAACGATATAATAATATCTTCCAAATTCCTCAAATAGTATACATTTACACCACATAATTTCATATCAAATATCTGAAGATTATTTCTATCCAACTTATCCCAGTCTACTTAGGAAACTCGTATCTTAATTAAAAGATTTATTTAACTCATTGACATTAGATCTGGATAGAAATACTATCAACTTATACTTAATATTAATCTCGATATCCAACTTACACTATAAGCAGATAAATGGTGAACTACCTTTTAAATTCCTCAAATAGTAAGAATCATCATCTACCGGATTAATATCAAACATCCGAAGATTTATTTCCAGCCATATCCAATTATTTAAAATTGAAAACCCATATTAATATCAATTTAAATTCCATACAAAATATTTCCAATACTTTTGAACCTTTGAAAACATTCCACAAATCATTTAAAAATGATTACTTTTAGTTCGGAAAATAGTTTGCAGGTTAAAAACTTCAAAATAGAATGTTTTCGAAGAAAGCGTTACAACAGGGTTTTCAAAAGCGTTACAAAAGCGATACAAAAACGTTATCTTAATTACTTCGATCAAAACATCGCTTTTCTTAGTCAAAACTTAAACTTTACAATTCAAAACATTTTTTACATAATTTATAATGATTTTATCCTTTTTACATATTTTTAGAAACATTAAAAAATTGGCTGTTTATGGTTATGGTCGATAACTTCTCTTATAGCGACCTTTTCTAAAATGGTTTTAAACATAACTTGAAAATTATAACACGAATTCAAAATCTGCTTTCACTCATTTGAAAGTTCTTGTTAATGGAAATCAAACATTTTTCATTTTATGGAAATCCGATTTAGATTGCAAAAGTTATAAGCGTTTAAAGTTTGCATCTAAAATACGTAAATTGCCGTTATGCAACAAGCTCTATTTTTGACCATATTAACCATTATTCTATGATACTTCAAAATATCTTAGAAAACCATTATATCCTTTATAACCCTTTTAAAATCATTTAAATTTACTTTCCAAATTATTTTGGATCTAAAATTCAACTTTCATAAATTCCAATTCATTTCTAAATTTAAATAACTTCAAATTAACCTTCCCATTCGTCGGATCAGTTAGGGATAGCCAGGGAGAGAAGGAATCTTTATTTCCAAACCCAAGCCTAGACACTATCCTCTCTGTCATCCTAGAATGTTCCGGTATTTATTTATTCATTTAAAGGACTTTAACAATATATATGAATTCATACATATGGTCTTTTCCAATTATTAACCTTCAATTTCATTAATGATATTGCTTTTAATTATGAAGGAGATTTGTCGATCACCAATGTGATACCATAATTGTTGTGTCATAGTGTGTGCAAAACAACATCAACAACCATTTAAACATCCGTAGCAACCATCATCAACATGATTCAATAAATCATAATTGTCCACAAGCGTTATAACACTAACGGTTAATAGTGTGTGTTCTAAACTTCTCATCCATCACAACAAATATCAATCATCATTAACCAATAACAATTCATCACTATATTTAAATTAGTCTAGCTACTAATTAAATATATAAACCATGGTTAAAGAGTTCTCACTTAACAGCTTTCCAAATCTTCACGGTAAGCAAGCCTAACTAAGCGAACCATCGGACAGTATTTCAACGCAATGTCTTCTTCACCAATATATATATATATAATATACACTAATATCTCTTTATATTATAAGAGGAGGAGAAGAATGACGAACTTTGGCAAGGTGGTGGTGGAAAAGAAGAAGACTTATGGCATGGAAACCATGGCCATAAGCTTTAAGAAGAAGGTGGAAAGGAGTAAATGGAAATGGAATGGTACAAAATGGAGAAAGAGCCTCCTTATATAGGAAAGGAGGAGTAAGGAGGTAAAGATACATAAGGGTCAAGTGGCAATCATGCATTAAAGGGAGCATACATAAAGACATGTGTCTTAACACTTGTCTTAAGAAGAAAAAAGAACTTTTGGTAGCACTTTCTTTTAAATGTTATGAAAACTAATGGCAACACTTAATTCTAACGCTACTAATTCGTGTTATGGTTTGACAAATCCAATCGAACGACAGATAGTATCAATAAATCCAAACTCATTAATAATCATTCTCATTTATAATTCAAGTAAAATCTATCATATAACTTATCAAAATTATTAAATACTCTTAACCATATATATTTATATCAAATTCAAATTTAAATTCAAATTAAGTAATAAAAATTCCAATTTTATATTGGTTAAAAATTCTGGATCGTTACAATCTTGTTTCTGTATGACTTGTTTGGACGAATGTCTGACAAAATATTTCCAAAGGATCACGTAAATTGGTTTTTGCAAACGTACTTCTGTTGGTGGAAAAGGAATTCGTTCTTTTTGCTTAAACACCCAGAGTATTTTTGTGGACATCAATTAGTAATATCTGATGGATCTGATGATGTGGCATTCAAAGTGGATGAAGATGTGATGTTCTGGAGGATAAGCTTAACCTCAAGCCTCATTAACCAGGAAATGGTAAAAATAGGGTAGGTTGCATGGCTATGTGGGTCGCACCCATTAAAAGGGTATATCATTACCTTATATGGAGAAATCAAATGCCTTTGGTTTTACCTTTTTATTTTTGTATGTATGCTATCATTTCGGTTGGCTGGCCTCCAACCGTAGTAATGATCTATTCGGTACTCTCAACCTAAGTGAGAGGCCAGTCATGTTTATCCTGGGTTGCAAGATGTTCTTGTTGAACCCAATGTATTCATCTCCGGAGGTACATTTTCGGAAAGGTGGTTGCCCATACCTTGCCATGGAAATCCATTCTCTAATAAGAGCCTGCATTTTTGATTGTATACTATATATGTAGAGCATGAATGCAAGCATTCTGCTAGATTGCTATTTATTTGTATTAGACACTATCATAATATTGGAATAATATCGTTTTCAAAAACGTTTTGGGTTATCATGAGGTAAAAACCCTCTGTATTTATGTGTGGATTTGGTCTTACGATTATCCTTTCCTTTCAAAAAGTTTTTTGACTTTAAAATCAAGTTGGATGTTGCTTGTAAAATTAGTGGATTTCTCACTAGTTCACCAGACTGATCCGCATTTGTAATGCTCGGTTTAGACCGAGTTCTACAAGTTTAGGTTATAATATGCGGTGAAGAGATGAGCTAGAAGAGTTCAGACGTATTATATTATATAATGTTTTTCCGCTGTGTGTTATATATGAGGATAGGTTATTATAACTGTCCAAATGTGCTGATGTACTCTGATGATTGTAAGTATATTTTCAAACTCTCAATTAAGATTTATTTTTATATTATATTTTGTTCCGCTGCGATGTGAGACTCTGTGTTGTGTTGGCTATTCTTCTTCTTCTATTCTAATATTTCTTTCTTTCTTATCTCACCCTCTAACTTCTTTCTTTAAGCATTCTGGATTTTCGGTACTTGAGTTTGGACATGGGATCTTTTTGTGTTGAAAATTTGAGCATTAAATTTTTCTGGTATGTTACAATCTATACTTGAATAACCTTCTGAACTTCAGAATAAACTCACCGTTTCAGGTCAACCAATTTTCTGAATTCACTTTTGAATTTATCACTTCCAATATTTACCAATTTCCTTTTATCACCATTCCAATTTGCAAAACATTTTCTTTTCAAACTATTATTCACTTTCAAACTTGAATATTATTTCTTTATAGAAAATTGGACTCGATTTATCAAAAAAATCTTGATTTTTGTTTATAAATACCATCACAAGTTCAAATCCTGTCTATCGAGTTATTTTATAAATTCATATTAAAAATTTCTGTTTAAAAGTCAACTTCTTGTTAATTATATATCCAATTTATAACTAAATCTAGATTACATATTCGATCATAAATTATTGGTTTTAAATCAATTATTAATTATCTTGACTAATTCCGAATTATATAATACATAATTTCTAAAAATAAATTATTTTAATAACATTCGACATTGTTGAATTAAATTATAAATCCTTACGGATTTATTCAATTTTATTCACACTTCGAACATTGAAATAATTTTATCAGTTCCTTAAATTATTTATTAGTAATTATCTTATCTCATTTATAAACATTATTAATAATTCAACCCTCTTGTTTTTTTATAATTAAACAAGTTATTATATTCTAGCCCAATCGAAATTCAACTTTCATTTAAAAATAGATTTTCCCTTTTTAAACTTTAATTCTATTCCATATATTTTTATGGTATTTAAATACCAATTATTTCAGGCCAATGTTATTCAAACATCCCAAACACATGATAATCAAACATAGAATATTCATTACATATATTGCAATATATAAAAAATAACAATATAATTGTTGAGGAATCCAGTTGGATCCCTCCAACCTGGTCCCTGCATCCACAGATGTTAATCAATACAATTAACACTAATTTCATATCAATATGAAATATTAAAATGAATAGAATCAGTATTTAATCAATGATTTCATATATATATAATATATATATATATATATATATATATATATATATACATACACACCGATATCTATTGTTTTAACCAATTTATTTGCAAATCATCCAAACAACCATCACACAACATTCAATCACTACTTACCAATATTTAATCACATTTATAATATTATAAAGCTGGACAGAGTTAGTGAGGTTACTCACCTTGGCTGTTAATTGTTAAATAACGGTTAACGTTCGGTTTATTCAATTGAGCAATTTATTTTGCCTGAAATTCACACGAGCTCCAAATGGCTCAAGACTGTTTTCATTATGAAGCCTGTGTCCATATGATCCCAAAGGATTAGACCATTCGTAATTCCGACCACATATGCATAAGATATGAGTTATATAAGTATATATATATATACTATTTTAAATTCGAATAATCTCAATAAATTTTTAGACGGGTCTCATCTAATAGCCTTTTGCCCAATCCGCCATTGTTTATCCCTTAAAAACCATACACTTATTGGTATACTAAATCTGCATGAATATCACGGGACAAATGAAACACCCCACCCTCCATTAAGGTCACTCACAAAGGGAATGCCTTAACTTTGGTGGAGGTTTATATGTAAAAGTCATAAATAAAACACAAGACATATATATAAACACATATATACAAGTAGCGGAAAAAAAACATACTTTTATTTCATAAAATACTTGTTCATAAAAACATTTCCATAATTGTCTCATAATAACTTCCAAAACATTACATCCTCATTTCTGTCTTGATTATTAAATAAAGAAGCATAAAACATAATAAAAGCTGCATAAATACCCATAGAACGTGTCCAAAAGCCATAGCCAAGGAAAGAGAGTCCAAACCATACATCTACTATCTTGAAGCTTGCAAAGAGTCTGACTAAGCTGAGTTGTTTCCTCCCTGTGGACCTGGGGGGGGGGGGGGGGGGGAGGAGACGGAAGAAAAGAAGACGAAAGAGAAATAGAGAGACATAAAGCCTGGTAAGTCTAGTGAGTCTTCAGTATGAGAATAAGAATAAGGGCATGATAGATATAAACTGGAAACATGAAAGTATCATAAACTAAGATAAAGCAGTTTTGAAACGAATATACTATCGGACCCCACACTATATCTCTGCACCTACTTGTACTGTCTCAACTGGCACCCCATGGTCCGGGTGAAGTGATCCCCTTTTTCTAAAGATCGGCTCCTACTCGGAAAATCATATGTGTCATACGGCCCCCAATGAGTGTAGATACCTATGCTGATCCCACCATAGGGTGTATCAAGTCCCATGGTGGTGGCCCGACACAATCCTAGAATGCATAGGGTATGCTATTGGTGCCCCCAGTGCCCTGTTTGTCTGCTCCGAAGTGTGTGCACGCCCGCACTCCGTTAGAACCCACACTGTTGCACCCACCGCCGTCGCTTTTGACCACTTACAATCAACCCAGTAATCGTGCCCCACCCTGCTTAGCTTCAGGGTACCAAGATACCTAATTGGGTTAATGCTGAAATGGGTCCCCATTACTAGGGTTTTCTAGTCAAACATGTTAAGTGGTTATGTGTATGTATTTACCTAACCCCATCCATCTGTTTGATTAACATGCTGAATTGGTTAAGTGTTTTTAGTTAACTTAACCCTACCATCCTGACTTGTCTGTCCTTAGCTTTTTAAAGCACCGACCACTCACATTAGACAGGTATTGTTACGGTTACTGGATGTGCTAGTTGGTTCCGGACTGGTTTACACCGTAACTCAGTCTAACCTTGGGTCCTTATTGGGCTCAATGCTTAACCACCCACATTGGATAGGTATTGTTGTGACTACTGGACAACCGGGCGGGTCCAGGCAGGTTTACATCACAACTCAATCCAACCTTGTGTTAAGCATACTCGTATTTTCTAAATTTACATATTTGTCTCTATTACTTGTTATATGTAAATTTGTTAACAATTAAATGTTGTGGCCCACTTTCCAAGTTCATCATTTTTGGTATGAGGATTTATACCATTTAAATGCCACCAACTTTTGGCATGTGACAAACATGCCAATTTCATATATTTTAATGTCAAGTTTCCTATAATTACCATTTTTTTCCCAACGTTTCCCCGTCTAAATATTAGGCTAATAATCTTAGCCTAATTTCTCGTCTGCATGATTTTTAACATATAATATTAGGTTAAAAACTTAGTCTAATTTAGCATACACAAAATTGGCATAGAGAAATTCATAAACATGACATAGGTGTAAACTTGGCATTATCCACATAGTCAATATGAACATCATAGGTGTGAACTTGCGAAATAGGCTAAATCAACTTACATATATGTGAATTTGCAACATAGGCTAAATCAACTTACATATATGTGAACTTCATTGAAATAGGGATCTAACCAAATAGGTGTCACATGAATTATCATATGATTTGGACAACATAAGCCTAAACATGTTTAGATGTAGGCATAACATCGAACATCACTAGCATATGACAAGAATATGACATGTCCATAAAGTATGTATAATTTTACCACATGTGTGTGAACTAGATCAAATCATGTTTACAACTATAACACGAAACTTGTATTAAAATGGATCTTGGCATGGATCCAATTATGAACTTGCAACTTTTGTATAAACATATGAGCATGTATATGAACTTAATCACTTAGGAATAGAGGTTTAACATAAAGTATATACATGGGATCTTAATCACTTACAACCTATATAATCACATAAACATATAGGTGTAGATATGAACCAAATAACTTGTATGTGAATTTGAATAGATCCAACATTTACTAGATTAATCCACAAACATTCTAATGGATCCAACATCAATTCAATTATACCACAAACATCACAATACCACAATCATTACAACACATAGATTTGAATTAACATCGTCGTAGTACAATAACACAATTCCATTTCCATTTTACATTGAATCCAATCTTAATTTTATTCCCATCGGAAAAATCACTATACTTACAACAAACGACGAACTTGAATTCTGGATTCAGAGTTCTGAATTTGAAATGCTTTCCTTTGGGTAGATAAACGTTGTTTTGATTCTTGTTTTACTTTAGTTTTGCTCGTCTCTAATCTTTCTACAAGTGGAGGCTACTCTTGGCTTCCTTCCAGCAGCATGACGGCTCTAGCTCTATTTTATTTGTGTGAATTTAGGTTGAGACAAGGTTTGTTTATATAGAATTTCAAACTAATTAGAGCCATCGATGAATCTAGAGTTAATCAAGGCCATCCATCTCAAGAGAAGCCAATTAGAAAGCGACAAGTCAGCCCTAGTGACACGGCCAAGCTCAGAAATTTGACCAGAAACTGACCAGGCCAGCCAGGGCCAAACCAGGTCGACTGGCCTGGTCGACCCTATGGTCGACCTGGTGCCTTGGCGGGAATTTTCCCGCCCAGCCCAGTTTGGGTCTGTTTTTCGAATTTCGAGTTGAATTTGAACTGTTTGAATTTTAAATTGAATTCTGAAACTTCCGGAGGTTATAACTCCTTCATACGGAGTCCGATTCACGCAAACTCGGACTCTATTTCAGGCAGAATTGCGAGAAGAGCGCAATGGCATAACCCGTTTCCCTTAATTCTTTCATTTAGAATTAATTATAATTTAATTTGTTAATTTAAAGTTAATAGAAAATTCGGGGTGTTACATTCTCCCCTCCTTAAAGGATTTCGTCCCCAAAATCTTCAAGTCTAGGAGAACGTAAATCCTAACATCCAATCGTCCATCTACTCAACCAACAAACACAGGCGTCCATTGTCCTTAAAAGACTTCTAATGCTTCATGATCATATGCATAGTGTGTGTACATGTCCTTATCTAATGCAAAATTAGGCGGTCTACTTATTAAGTTGACCTCCTTAATGCAAATCATGTAAGTGTCATGAATCCATTATGTATGCAAATTTGTCCTTACTCATAATTCTACATGAGTGCGCAACCATTCATACAAATGCGACATCCATATGACAACATATCAAGTTTCAACCACATACAAATATGAATACATATATGCATATGCAATATGAAGTGACTGAGCCGATCTAAAACCTAGGTTGTGTGTGTATATACATCCACGAGCAACCACTAGCAACCACTTGCAACCATCAACCATAACATGTTTCAATTACATGTTTACATCCAAAGGGGTTTCTACCTAAGGATAAAGGATAATATCGAGGAGATATACCTAAAAAGATAGATACAAGCATAACTTAAGGAAAAAGAGAGATCAAAGATGTACCCTCAAAAAGAAAAGGGTTAGCCGCGCGCATTCTGTCCTCAGTTTCCCAAGTTGCGTCTTCCTCGGCATCGCTCCACTGAACTTTGACAAGCCTGACTTCGTGGTTGCGTAGCTTTTTCACTTCAGTTCCTACGATTCGGGTTGGAACTCTCCTCACAGTTGCTTCGCGTTCCACTTCGGCTTCTTCTAGAATGCTTGGCTCCGCTACTTCCGCAGATTCATGTAGACATTTTCGGAGGTGAGAAACATGAAAGACGTTGTGAATTCTAGCCAACCATTCAGGCAGCTCTACTCTATAAGCCATCTTCCCAATCTTCTCGATGATAGGGAACGATCCTACAAATCTTGGTGATAGCTTTCCTGCGGATCCAAAGAGAACGACGTTCCTTAAAGGAGAACCTTAAGGGAAACCCTGTCCCTAACCTCAAACTCAAGGTCGGTCCTTCTTTTGTCGGCGTAGGATTTCTGTCTGTCTTGGGCAGTCTTCATTCTCCTTCGTATCAAGTCCACTTTTTCTGAAGTCTCTCTAATCATGTCTGGCCCAAGTATAATCTTGTCAGTAGACTCCCACCAACAAGTTGGTGATCGGCACGGTCTTCCATACAAAGCTTCGAAGGGCGCCATGCCGATGGTGGCTTGGTAGCTGTTGCTGTATGCGAATTCCACTAAAGGAAGATGATCCTCCCATGTCCCTCCGAAGTCAAGGACACACAGTCTCAAAAGATCTTCTAATACTCTATTCACCCTTTCCGTCTGACCATCAGTTTGGGGGTGATAGGCCGTGCTCAAGCATAACTGTGTGCCTACAGCTTCTTGCAGACTCCGCCGAAACTCGCTCGTAAAGATGGGATCTCGGTTACTTACTATGCTGGAGGGTATTCCATGGATTCGAACTATTTCCTTGAGATAAAGAGAGGCTAGAGATGAGGCAGCCCTTCTACTCTTGATAGGTATAAAGTGGGCGCTTTTGTGAGCCTGTCCACTATTACCCAAATGCTAGTATTGCCCCTTCTTGACCTAGGCAACCCATCAATGAAGTCCATTGAAATGATGTCCCACTTCCACTGCGGGACTTCTAGAGGATGAAGCAGTCCTCCAGGCTTCTTTTGTTCCGCCTTGACCTGTTGGCATGTCATGCACTTAGAAACGAAATCCACCACATCTTTCTTCATGCCGTTCGAAAAGAAAACCCTCTTTACGTCCTTGTACATCTTATCTCCACATGGATGTATTGTCATCTTGGAATGGTGTGCTTCCTCGAGAACCTTCTTTACCCAATCCCTTGCTTGTGGGACGCATTGCCTTCCATCTCGCCTCAGCTAACCCTTATCATCGATGGAGTACCTATTGAGGTGACTGGAAGTTTTACCCCTAATTAGCTTATCAATCACATCCACAAGCTGAGGGTCTTCACGTTGTGCGGTCCCTATTGAGTCTAAAAGAGTGGGCCGTACTTCTAGGGATGCCAATAAACCAGGTATAAAATCAGAGGAGGGCCTAAATTCAAAACTGGCTATATACTCCAAACTTTGCCTTTCTACAAAGAGAGGGCTTAAGGTCAGTTTCTTTCTGCTCAATGCGTTTGCTACTACGTTGCCTTTGCCGGAAGTATAGGAAATCTCAAAGTCATATGAGGCAAGGAACTCCATCCATCTTTGCTGCCTTAAGTTAAGATCTTTCTGCGAGAAGAGATACTTTAATGATTTATGGTCAGTATAAAATTCGAACTTCTCACCTAGGAGATAATGGAGCCAAGACTTAAGCGCGAAGACAATGGCGGCTAACTCAAGATCATGGGTTGGGTAGTTCTTTTCATGAACTTTCAATTGTCTTCCACCATAAGCTACTACCCTCCCTTCTTGCATCAAAACAACGCCTAGTCCCGTACCACAAGCATCCGTATATACTGCGAACATCTTGTTTCCATCAGACAAAGTCAGATCTGGGGCTATTGTAAGAACCCTTTTTAAGCTTTGGAAAGCAATATCACAGTCCAAATCCCAAGAGAATGCTAGATTCTTCTTTGTTAGCCTCGTGAGTGTAGCTGATATTTTCGCAAAATCCCTAATGAACTTTTGGTAAAAACGTGCTAGCCCGAGAAAGCTTCAGACTTCGGTTGCATTTCTTGGTGTCTTCCAATCTTGCACTGCCACCACTTTCGCGGGGTCCACAGCTAACCCCTCTTTGGACACTATATGTCCAAGAAATATTACTTCTTCTCTCCAAAAGTGGCACTTGGAGAATTTGGCTTTTAGTTGATGTGCACGGAGAGTATCCATGATTTCTTTTAAATGCTGAGCATGTTCTTCCTCATTCTTTGAGAAGATCAAAATATCGTCTATGAAGACCACCATGAACTTATTGAGGAATTCTCTGAACACCCTGCTCATTAGGTCTACGAAATAAGTGGGTGCATTTGTATAGCCGAAAGACATGACAAGCCACTCGAAGAAACCGTCTGGGGTTCTGAACGCCGTCTTATCAATGCTATCTTTAGCTACCTTTAGCTGATGGAACCCGGTAGCTAGATCAAGTTGGGAGAAGACCGACGCACCTACAAGCTGATCAAACAAAACGTTTATTCTGGGAAGCGGTTGTCTATTCTTCTTAGTCAGTTTGTTTATCTCCCTATAGTCCGCACAAAGACGTAGTGAACCATCTGCTTTGGTGGCGAACACCACTAGAGCATCCCATTCCGAGATACTCCTTCTTATAAACCCCTTCTCGAGAAGCTCCTTAACTTGCTTACTGAGCTCCTTTCTCTCCTTTGGAGCCATGTGTCTAATAGGCAGAGCTATGGGCTTTGGATTATCAACAAGATATATGCGGAAGTCTATTTCCCACTTCAGAGGTAAGCCCTTCACCTCTTCAAAGACATCCGGATATTCCCGGACCACTCTAACCGACTGCAAATTCTCAACAGAAGCATCAAGCGACTCTAGATAACTAAGCATAACAGCATTCAAGGGATTACAAGAAATTTCTAGAGTGTTACCGAGCTGAGTCAAGAGCCTAACCACTCTTTTCTCACAATCAAGAATGGCACCATTACTGGATAACCAGTCCATGCCTAAGATCAGTCCATATCCCGAGAAGCCCAAAACAAAGGCACTACATCTAAATTCAACACTTAGAATAGAGATTTTCAAATCCAAGCAAACCATCGACAAGTAAGCCGAGCCCTCAATTGGATTTGAAACAACCAAGGGATCTTCTACCATACTAGTGTCTAGGTGCAGAGATTCTACTAAAGCAGATGAAATAAAGGAGTGTGATGCACCAGAATCAAATAGAGTGCGAACTGGATGATCATAGAGATAAACTAAGATTTCTACAGAAATATTTCTACCTCGTTCCCGTGGAGGTGCCACCAGTGTGTGAACCTGTCCCCTGAGGTGGATCCAGTCCTCTGTCTGTGCCCCCGCTTCTTTGGGCAGTCCTTAGCCAAGCGTCCAGTCTCGCCGCAATTGAAACAACCATCATTCATCTTTGCCTTCTTCTTTCTGCAGTCTTTCGCTATATGTCCAACAATGCCACAGAAATTGCACTTTCTCTTTTCACGGGATTTGTTGTTCTTCCTGCCTTTCTTGAAGTCTGTTTTCTTAGCCTGTAAACCCTCTTTCTTTTCTTGAGGCACTTCCGCATTTGCCTCTTTCTTTCCTTTATCTTCCTTGTGTAGCAGTGCCATATCCACCAAGCTTTCATAGGTCACTCCCATGGGTATATGGGTCATAGCAAGGCTGTGTAGAGGCTCATTCAGACCTTTGACGAAGTGAAGGGCCTTCTTGTGTTGGGTGTTTACTAAATCCATCCTAAATCTGGCCAGCTGTTTAAACTGATTGACGTACTCCTTGATTGTCATACTTCCTTGTTTAACAGTTAGGAACTTCTCCATCTGCAGGCTTCTTTCAACTAGGGAGAGGAACTTCATCTCAAACGTCATCCTGAAATCTTCCCAAGTTTCCACTGGCCTCTCAGCATGGGTAACTTCCCACCAATAAGAAGCTTCATCTTTGAGCAACCACACTGCTAGCTATATCTTTTGCCTGTCGTCAACTTCAAAGATAACGAATAAATCTTCAGTCTCCTTCAGCCAGTTCCTTGCTACCAAAAATGATTTAGTTCCATAAAAGTCCTTTCCTCCCATAGCCTTGAAGTCTCTACACGTCTTAGTGAAAGTATTTCCACGAGGAGGAGGAGGAACCGCTGCCACAGTGGGAGGAGGAATGCCTGCTGGGCCCGCACCATTGGCCCTAGCCTCTAGGTACCTTCGGAACCAGCCAGGTATCGGTACTCCTTCTGGAAGGTTAAGATCTCCAGACATGCTGGAACAAAAATTAAAGTATTCAAGACAAAAGGATAGAGAGATAGTGCATATGGCTTTGGGGAATTATGCCTTTTAAAAACAAGCTTTTTCTTGAAAAAGAATGCTTCTTTAAACTTCTTTTTGAAAATAGTTTCAATTTTTTTATCTATCTGGTAAATCTGTGCTCTGATACCAAGTGAAACACCCCACCCTCCATTAAGGTCACTCACAAAGGGAATGCCTTAACTTTGGTGGAGGTTTATGTAACAACCCGGAATTTTGGGGGCCAATTTAAAATTTTTATTTCAGAAAATTTTATTAGAAAATACGTCAGAAAAAGAGAAAGAAGAAAATTTGTATTTAATAATAATAATAATATAAAGTTTTTAAATAAAATTTAGACGTTGTTAATGAGATTTATAAATATATGTTGATAAGTTGATTTATTAATAATATGTTAATTATGCATTCATTTCATTCCTTTATATATATATATATATGTTTATTTCACTCACATTTTAAACCTTGTGCATGCAACCTACAAGGATCTTTTTTTTTTTGCATTGAATTCTAACGTTTCACTATAGTTTATATTGCATTCATTCGTTTCAACTTAATTCATTTCATTTTCGTTATTTTTCTATACATGCATGCAAGTCTCTTACCTTGTTTTCAATGCATGCATTCATTTGCTCATTTATGTCCATGTTAATGGATTAAATTATATCTTAAAGGTTTATTTAATTTTATACTCAACTAATAAAATGTTAGATTGTTTGTCCATGTTTTATCTTTCATAACTAAGTGTAACATTAGACTCGTAAGTTTACATATATGCATAATATTTTCAATTAGATATTTGTATTTTATAAAAGGGATTTTATCAACACACAAATACTTTAAAACTGATTGTTGTAATTATGCGATTTGTATTATTAGGGAGCTTTGATTGAATTTAACTCATACATACATATATATAGTAAAATTACATTCATGTTTTCATTTAAAATTTATTATTTATTTCGAATCTTGATAATATGAAATAATTTATTTTCTTTAAAAGTTAAGAGGAAAAAATTAAATACATGCTTTAAACATTGGATATATATATATATATAGTAAGACTTATTCTTGCAATTAATCAATGTGAATTTGAATTGCCTTAAAAATGTGTATATACATAGAAGTCTTTACATTCACATACCTTGGAGAGTTAATTATACACGTTAAGAAATTAATTGGGCATTGATTGACACATAAGTCAATCAATATGGTTTAATAAAGAATTATTTCATGAAATGAAATATTCATTTGTTGGTTAAAAATAAATTGATTGCAATTAATTATAATTAAGTATTTTGTTGTTATACATTAAACGATAAATGGAAGTTACCAATGTAATACGATATTCACAAAAATATCAACAATATTCTTTAATTACAGATTTGTTGAATATATAGAAATTCAAATGAATGCTTTATACATGTTTGAAAAAGAAAATGCTAATCCATATGATATTTATGGTTGAGGAAATCATAGTAAGTATTAATTAGCAAATTTATTGATTTCGGTGCTAATGAAAAGGATATATTTTAGGTAAAGTATAATTAGTGAGATGAACATGGAAATATATTAGAAATCAAATGAATAAATATTCTTTAAGTTTGGTAACCTAAGGATTCTTTATTTCATATAAAAAATTTATTCTATGTCTCCACTTTCTCATCCTAAACATAAAATATTATAACCCTAATTCTCAAATGAAGACAGCCACCATCTATCTTCGTGAATGGCCGACGTGCTCTAAACTTCTTCTCCTCTTTTCTTCAAATCCACACAACAAATGCCAACACTTCCAAAGACAAAATCAAAGAGCTCCATGAGCTCTATAATCCCAATGGCTATGATCAAGTTTTGAGCCGTGATGTGTGGGAAATTGTGACGCAAAGGCCTGAAGTTTGAGGGGTTTTTCAGAACCGTCGTGGGCGGCGAACTCAAAGCTACGACGGGCGGAGGTGGCGCATGACCTAGGCTTCGACGTGAGGTGTTCAGATGTGGCTCCGACGAACTATAAGGTGGTGCGACGCGAAGAAGAAGGAACGGCTACGAGGGTTAAACGCTATTAACTAATGTAATTAGTTTAGTTATTTAATTAATTATTTAATGATCGATGTATAAAAATTATCATATCTTATTCAGAACTTATCAGAATCAACCGATTTTCGAACCGTTGGCCTCGTATTGGAGAACTCTTCGCAAGGAAACTAACTAGAGTCAAAACGGAGCACATCAGAATTTTGAGAAAATTCAGATCTGAACCATACAATATTGGTGAGATTTCTAATTTTAAATAATTAAATCAATTTACTTATTTGTCTCCTCGCCGTTAAATAATTGCTTGTATGTTAATTAATCATATTTGTGCTGTGAGGAATTATGATTGCTGTTCTGTTGATTTGCACTGTATAGATCTGTGTTTCTCTGTTGTTGTTTGTGATGAATATGTTCTGTGCTGTGTTGAAACAACCATATTATTCTGGATCTCCATTTCTTGATGTATTCAAGATAAAGTCTCATCTTTATTGTTTATTTTTATTTCTTAAATTATTAGATATTTAATTCTTGTTTCATGAATTTTGTTTATAAAATAAAACACCAATTTTTAACATGAATTTTTGTTCACAAAATAAAATACATTTTCTTAACATAAATTTTGTTCACAAAATCAAGGACAAAAGTTTAACATATATTTTGTTTACCAAATAAAGGGAATTGTTAACATAAATTTTGCTTACAAAGTAAATGACAAAGTTCTTACTTTGATTTTTATCCTCTTTTTATTATTATTTTTTAAATAAAATTGAAAAATTTATTTTGGTTTTGTTTATTTTGTTTGCAAATAAAATAAAAGGCGATTTTAACATGTAATTTTGTAGTAAAATAAAAGACGATTTTTTAGGACAATTTTTTTTTTGTTACATAATTAAAAAGACAATTCTTATGTTATTTTGTTAACATAATTAAAAAGACAACTTTTTGTTTACAAAAAAAAAACAAATGTTTATGTAATTTTTGTTTACATAATAAAGAGACAAGTTTTTGTTTACGAGATTAAAAGAAGGGTTTATATTTTTGTTTTAAAAATTAAAAGAAAAGTTTACATCTTTGTTAAACAAAATAAAAGAAAGGTTTACATCTTTGATGAATAAAAGAAAGGTTCACATCTTTGATTTACCAAATAAAAGTATAAGGGAAGAGATGAATATTTTGATTCACAAATAAAAAGAAAGTTTGATTTTTATTTTAATTGTCAAAATAAAAAGGAAGTTTAAATATTTATGCTGATTTATGAAATAAAGAAAGAATAAATATTTTATTTTGATTTGCGAATAAAATAAAGACTAGATATTTTATTTGATTTACAAATAAAATAAAGATGAGACCTTTATTGTGATTCATCAAAAATACACCAAATTTTATTTGTGTTAAAATAGTGTGATGACACAATTTACACCGTTGTGTAAATTTGAATATAATGACACCAAAAACATCGTTGTGTTAAATTGAGTTTTATGACACCAAAACCACCGCAGTGTTAATTTGAGTATTGTATCACATATTTCATAGTTGCGTTGGTTTGAATATTATGACACCAAAACCACCGATGTGATAATTTGAGTATTGTGACACATATTTTATCGTCACATTATATAATTGAAATGGATCAAATAATGGAATTAGAAATATAGTTATTTAGAAATGCTGACACTAGGAAAAATATTTACATAAGCTATAGGAAACATTTATTTAAATGTATAGGAAATAAAAGACATTTACATCTATTTCAATGTATAAGAATTAAAATATAAAGTTACATTTTTCTAATGTAAAGAAGAATAAAATAAAGAGTTACATTTTTTTCTAATGTTAAATAAAATAAAACAAAGTAAAATAAAAAGTTACATTTTTCTAATGTAAAGAAAAGTAAAAGAAAAAGTTACATTTTTCTAATGTAAAGAAAAATAAAAGAGCTACATCATTTTCTAGGAAAAGAAAAATAGAATAGAAAATATTATTTTTCTAAGGTAAAGTAAAATAAAAAGAAACCATTTATATTTCTTCCTGTAAAGAGAAAGGAATAAATGACATTATTTTCCAATAAATAAGAATTAATATGCTTAACCCGAGGTTGGATTGAGTTGTGATGTAAATCTGCCCAGACCCGCCCGGCTGTCCAGTAACCACAACAATACCTATCCAATGTGGGAGGTTAAAACATATTCTAATTTTCTAAATTTACATTTTATATACGTAAATTACTTCAAAATATTTAGTGTAAATAAATACAACATAGAAAGGGAAAACATATATTTACATTAAATAAAATAAGAAATTAATTAAATTACATTTTTATATGTAATTAAAGAATATGTTTTACACTGTAAAGAAAATTATATTTATATGTAATTAAGATTATAAGAAATAAAATTACATTTTTATGTAATTAAGATTATAAGGAAGAAAATTACATTTTATGTAATTAAGAATAAATAGATTATAAGAACAAATATGTGAATAAGGATTATTTACATTTTCTTATGTAAATAAAAAGGATTAAAAGAATAATTATGTGAATAATATTTATTTACATTTTCTTATGTAAATAAATAAGATAAAAGGAAAAGGTACATTTATTTATAATAAGTGTAAATAAATATAGTAAAAGTAAAGGTAAACATTTATTTACAAATAGTGTAAATAAATAGAAATAAGAAATTAAAAACATTTATTTACAAATAGTGTAAATAAATAAGAAAAACAAATTAAGTACATTTATTTACAAATAGTGTAAATAAATAAGAAAAGGAATTAGAAACATTTATTTATAAATAATGTAAAAAAGTAAGATAAAAGAAGTAGAGATATATTTATTTACATTTAGGTAAATAAATGAGGAAAAGAATAGAAAAACATTTATTTACATTTAGGTAAATAAATAGAAAATAAATTAAAAGGATATATAAAGCATAATTTATTTACAATAAGAGTAAATAAAATAAGAAAGGTAGTAAAATAAAACAAGAAATATTTTATCGTCATTTTAGATGCGATAAAAAGAATAGACTTTTATAATTGAAATAGTAAAACGATATATATATATATATATATATATATATATATATATATAAATTAAATTTAAATGAAACACGCGCGGTAGTTCGCGTATCGACAATCGTAACTTTAAACGGTTATACCGAAAGATCCGTCCGTCGGATTTTCCCAAAACAGGAACCGTTAGGACCGCTTTGGGAAAATCTTTCCAATGATATAAATTTCATCAAAATCCAACGGTTAGATTTCAAGTTATGTGTAAATCAAATTTGGTTGCAAACAGCGCCAGGGTCGCCCATCGACTCGAAGCGTCGTTAAATTAATTTAGGCTATTTTTATATAAATAAAAGTAGCGATAGGTCGTTATTAAATATTAATAACGATATGAAGTGATTTTAAATTATATATATATATGCGAGAATCATTTGAAAAGACCGAGTTCAATCTCATTTCAAATGATTATACGACGTTCTAAGTCGAAGACTTAAAGACGGTGATTGAAGACCGACGATCTTCACATCAAATGGATGTGTTGCTACTGAGACCCATGAGAGGAGTAGCTACCTTGAAAGGGCTTCAGTGGTGGCCGTTCGGACGAAGTGTTGATTTGTATGGATTTGACTTTCGCTCAGACCCAAAGCATAAGTTTATAAATGGAATGTATGTCTGACGTTGTTGTAACGACCCGCAAATCCGAGCTATCTGAGTTGACTAAATACACCACACGTCCAACCCAAATAACACAGAAATACGAACCATTAATAGAAAGAAGTTAGAAGGTGAGAGTAGATAAGATAGAACTAATAGAATAGAAGAAGAAGAACACAACTGAGCATAATCAAAGTAAACACGAATCTCACAGCGGAACGAAAAAATATATTATATAACATAAGCTTTGAAGTACAAAACTTTATATCATATAGACATACCATCATCAGAGTACAATACAGCATTTGGTACACCGGAAGTAACTCTAAATAACTAACGTTGAAGCCTCCTGCTTCAAGCTCCTCCAAGTGTATCTGTAAAAGCCTGAAACACTTGACTGCCCGTACAAATTTGGGCACCCAAGAGTTTAGGAAAAACAAACAAAATAAACTCTGGGTCAGTCATGGGACTGGTGTGAGTAAACTCCAACCACTTGTTTAACTTTAAAAATCCTTTCAAAAGAAAAGGTAATAGTAAGACCAGCCCACACATAAACCCGGACGGTTTTTACCTTACTATAACCCAAAACACTTTGATACGAAAATCCAGTGATATTATAATAATGTCTTCATCAAATAAATAACCAAATAGCAGAACGCTTGCATCTCACGCTCCACATACTTAGTATAAAATCAAAAACCGCATGGCGCTTATTGGAGATTGGATTTCCAACATGACAAGGTATGGAACCACCTTCCGCTAGTGTATCTCTAGAGAGGAATACACTGGGTTCAACAAGAACATCTTGCAACCCGGCCCACACATGACCGACCACTCATTTCGCTTGAGTGTATCGAATGTATATCACCAACGGTTGGGATCAGCAACCGTCTCCCGACTGGGACAACATCGAATAGAATAAGAAATTAAATGAACCTCTAGATAGGTGATTATACATCCTAATGGCTGCGACCCACATAGCCATGCTGCCTGCCCGATTTTTGTCCTTTCCCGGTTGTTGAGGCCTGAGGCTACGAATACTTACCATTCATTGATAGCACAATCACTTTGAATGCCACATTGTCAGATCCGTTAATCACTAGTTGAGTTTGGACAAATATTCTGGATATTATGCTGAGGGATAAATCCGTTGCAACCATATATATTCATACAGACCAACCCATTTTGATCATTGGAAATACTCTGTCAGACATTCGTCCATATACGTTCGTTCTGGGATTGAACGAAACCGAAGGCACTATTTCTATTTAATAGAAAAGCCCTTGCACTTTACTCCGTCTTCAGTATATTCAGCATACTTGGTTCGCAACGCTTATGCCGATACGGAGTGGTTCTTCGGATAATAATCCAACCGGTCTCTCCATATTGACAACGATGGTCAAAAACTTCGATAGTCTGTGATTTAACTATCGAATAAAAACAAGTGTTCATCCAAACATATCAAACAAATCACTGGGCTCTTTAATTAATATTTCATTAATTAAATCACTTCTCCATTTCCTTATCAATATTTGTTACCCAAATATTTCCAATAACCATATTGGCTCTTTACGCTATTTGGAAAGCATTTCCCATTATCAACTTCTTTTATTTTCTATATATTAAAAAATAGCTCTATTTGCAATTGGAAACAATTCCAATCATTTATCTCTATCCCGACTATTTTAATTATACTCAGGAATATTTACTTGTTATATTTCCAAAATTCCATCACTTGGGTTTAAAACGAATGTTGTGTAAAACATCGTTACAACAACCCAAAATATTTTATTCAACTAACTCTTTTTTTTTCAAACACTTTTCTTCGAAACTGGATCTTGCTATTTATTCATTAAAAATGAAATCAATCAAGTTGGGGTATAATTACCTCTCAGACCTTAACTGAAAACATCCTCAACTTCAAAACGGCAAAACCACTTACCTTGAATAAACACCACTATACAATCCAATTGTTCATTTTTAAAACATGTATAAAGTTCGCTTTCTATTTCTAATTTATAGATTTCCCTTTTTGTTTACAAAATTCGATTTTTAATTTCGTTTACCTATCGAATTCTATACGTCGATACAATGATTTCTAACTATCAAAATATCTTAAAAATATTCTAACTCCTTAAATTTCTGGAAAATTTCGCCATAACCTCCCCTGTATCGGGAGCATCGGGAAATTTCAAATAGCTTCCCCAGTCCTTCTTATCTCAAAAAGAAAAAGAAAAAAGCCAAGCGGCTTGCCGATACGGCGCATAAAATCTCATATATGAATTAAACATGTACCTTATTGTCGAGCACGCAAATTTTAATCTTCATACACTTCATTCCAAACCTGCTTAACCTATAAACGTCCATTTCCATTTTATTCCAACCCAATCGGGTCATTTCAACTCAAATCGCTCATTCATTCGTTAATTAGCTCTTTGGTCTATTTCACTGTTTTATTTGAACATGTCATATTCAAATATATTTTTATTCGCTTAAAATCACGTCGAGTTTCATTTCTAACTTGGGTTCCACATTCGATTTTGAATATATATTTACAAATCCCTTTTTACTACCCAAAGTCCAAATTCGATTTCACCATTTCCTTTAACTAAATTTTTCTTCAAGACTAGTAAATCTTATTTAACAAAATCTGATTTTTATGCCCAAAAATCATTTCATTCACACCGCTTGAGACCGTATTTATTCTACAACTCAAATCTGGGATTTTCCTAATGGAAATTCAGATTTTATTTGCTTAAAATCCCTTTATATATTTAAATAAACCATTATGGTTTTCAAATGGTTTCTGGCGCTGTTTTTCTGAAAATTTGATTTTGACATAACTCAAAATCTATTCGATGAAATCCAGATTTTTCTCCTTCATTAGAAAGCTGTTATCAAATCGGTCCTGACGTTTCTTGTTTCAAAGAATTTCGACTTCAATGGAGTTTTGTATATTCAATTGAAGTTCGAATCGCCAATTTACGAACTGCAGCACTGCGGCGAGTTCGTTTTATTTATATTTATATATAAAAACTTATAAACTTTCGTTAAAATGAATCCAACTCCATTCTGATATATTTTAATATATTCAAATCCATAGTTTCAATTCCATTTGAATTCAATATTCAAATCCCATAGTTTAAATTCTATTTGAATTCAATTTAAATCTCCTATATTCAAATTTCATTTGCCATCTCCATTTGAATTCTAATATTCAAATTCATTTCCAACACCATTTGAATTCTAATATTCAAACTTAATTCTCTTGAATACACATACCATATTTTATTTCCTTGATTTCAAATACCACATTTTAATCTCCTTGAATTTAAATACCACATTAATTTCAATAATCAACTCCCTTTTAAATTGTTATATTTGAAATTCATACTTGAATTTTAAATAATCAAACTCCATTTTGAATTTCTATTTTAAATTCAAATATCCAAAACTCCATTCTAATACTATTTGAATTCTTATATTTGAATCCTCTTTATTTAAAACCCATTATTTAAATCCCATTTGAATTTCTTCACTCAAATCCATTTGAATTCCCTTGAATTCAAATTCCATTTCAAAACCATTTGGATTTCCTATTCTACTTTGAAATCCTAATTTCAAAGTTTATTTCAAATTCTATTTTGAAATTCTATATTCAAATCCCTATTTGAATTTCTTTATTCAAATTCTATTTCAATTCTCTTATTCAAATTCCATTTTGAACTCTCTTATTCAAATGCTGTTTGAATCTCTTATTCAAACTCTATATTTAAAATTCCATTTGAACTTCCATATTCAAATTTCTATATTTGAATTTCATTCGAATTCCATATACAAATCTCTATTTGAATTTTCTTTATTTGAATTCCTTCGAATTCAAATTCTATTTTTATCCCTTTGAATTCAAATTCTATTTTTCATTCTAATTTCGTCTATTCAAATTCTATTTGAACTTCTATTTGAATTTCTAATATTCAATCTCCTTTTTCTTTTATTTAAAATTCAAATATTTAAACTCCTTTAAAAATTCAAATGTTATACTCAAATTCCATTTGAGTTATATATTTAAAAATTTCATTTCACATCCTATTTTGAGATTTCATTTCAAATCCCAATTTCACGCTTGTATTTCTATTTCTGAATTATCAAATGATAATTCTTTTCACTTCATTTATAACTTCGTTATAAAAGAACCATTTATAAACTTCGTTTAAAAAGAAACTACTTGTTTTATTTTTCAAAAACAAGTTTATATTTTATTTCCATTTAAAATTCAAATTCTATTTAAAAATAGAATTTTTCCTTTTTAAATCTCAAATATCCTTCCACGATATTTTAAATATCATTACTTAAGCCCAGTGATATTTAAACCCACAAAGCAACGAATTATTTATTTTTCTAACACATCATATATAACAATATATATGCAAACAAATAAACAAACAGATAATATATTTTTGAGGAATCCAGTTGGATTCCTCCAACCTGTTTCCCTGCATCCACAGATGTTAGCACATAAATAATACCCATTCTGCTTCGTGGCAGAATATCGCGGTATAGAAGGTCATCCACTAATCATAGCGTGGGGCGTATAGGGTAATCATCCGCTATGGTACCGCGGGCATTCGCTAATGATACTGCGGGAATCCAACCAATCAATCAACCCAATATATATATAATAGCCTAAATAACTAATATATATAAAACAAGCAGAAAAATCCAAACAAGCAACAACAATTATTTTTACGAAGTAAAAATAATTATAAATAAATTGTGAGTGAGATTTACTCACCTCGATTTTAATTCTCGATATCCTGTTTAAAATTCCAAACGTTGCAACTGCGAATCTACTCGAGTGGAAAATATATGTACCTATGATCATTTGATTTTATTAATCGACTATACTATCATTATTTTAGATTAACTTAACACATTAATAAATTGATTATAAATTAAATAACAACTAACAAATTAAACAAATTCTTCTATGTATATATATTTAAATTCCGGTAAAAGCGTTTACCTTACTGCTCAGTTAATAACTCGATTAGTTCCCGAAATAAATCTTCGAACAATTCTATGCTGAAATCAGCCCTAAAATACTGCTTCATTCCTTCTCGACATTCCAGCAAATACTTGGTAGACAGTTCCATTTCCTTCCGGTCACTAATACCCATTGTCGAACTCTTTACCCCGAATACTCCTGTTGATTGCGACTGCTGCCCATCCAAACCCTAGCCTTATCAGTCCTACAACGACATCGAACAGTGCCACTCTCTCCACCTATGTCCTTCTTAACATCGTCTCACTCCTTGCCATCCTTCGACCGTTGTAGCCTCAATTATCCCCATCGCAACCTCACGGAACCCCCAAATCGGTTACCGATGCCCAGTCGAAGCTCCTCCTTACCTCGAAGACTAACATCGTACTGACCCCAAGCACCTGTCGCGACCTTATTCCGTTCGACAAGACCGAAGTCGAACACCCAAATCGCGAGCTTCAACTGACACGTGATGAGATCGATGACCCCTTTTCACGATAGGCTTCCCTGATTCGAGCGCGACTTCGCAACCCCCTAGACTCCACCAAGGTTCGAGCGAATTCGATTTGAGGAATTTATAAGAAAGGCGTAGCCTGGAGGAGCATCAGCTGTGAGGAAAAGGATCGCCCCTTTATTTTCTTTGAAAGCTTTCGATTTTGGTTTTGGCTAAGGAATGGAAATGGCCAAAGGAAAGTTGCGATATATATACTAGTGGGAAGGAGACAATTCGTACTCGACATTAAAATTGTGCTTTACTTTGCAATGAAGCCGAGGAGCAGAATTTGTGGCTCGAGAAAAACATTATAGGTCTGCGCTGGGAAAGTGGAGGTCTGCATGAAGGAAAGGGATAGGTCGGCTGAGGAACATTTGATTTAAACTTTGAAATGATTTTTATAAAATATAATACTCTAAAATATCTCTTGGTCCATACTTAACATTTTGAACCACTTTTTTAATCGTATCGAACGGCATTCTCAGCGTTATTCGTTATCCTGAACTCAACGGGACGAGTTCTGAAATTAAGTTCGACTGTATAGAAGAGGACAATTTTAAATTAACACTTTAATTTAAATTCGATTAAAAATAAAAATAGATTTCAACATTTAATTTCATCGATAATAAATTATTATTATCGTTTTAATTCAACATAGAATTTATATTAATTGACCGAAGTGTTTCGATTCAGTTTTAAATTCTGAATTCAATTATATTACGTTTTCGTATAACAACTATTCAATATATTCGAATTAGTTTGTATATCAATTATTTAATCGATAACCAAATATAAAAATCATTTATATTATCAAATCAATATTTAAAATAAATATTAAATATTAAAAATAAACTGTTCAAATATCCGGGTCGTTACAGTTGTAGTCCTTTATACTACATTCGTTGATCTCTCTTAATATATATCTGTTTGGTGGTTAACACCCTTCTCTGAGACGTACGAGCTTAGGGGTTATATATTGGTAGAAATTAATGGTATAGTATGGACTGACAATGTGGCATGCTAAGATGCATTGATCAAGGCTTTTGTTGAAAAGCAGGCCTTGTGGTTGATGATCAAAGCACGACCTGTTTAGGCGTAGCTTTGTGTATAGCGTGACTCCGCGAGCCTCACACCCCGGTATGAGTCAAAAACGGGATACGGACTGCAGGGAGTGCACACGTTTCTTTCTAGCTAGAGTGGTGTCAGTGACCTACCAGCCCTGACATTTTACTTATGTGGATGATGGATTTTGAGGCGCCTTGTTATTTTTATAGGCCGTTGGTGGTCATACTATAGGTCCAAAGGGACCGGGAAGCGTGTGTTCAGGCATAACTAATCCACTGCCCATAGGCGGGGACCGGCCCTGAAGATCCAAGGGTTCACTGCGGGGGATCCTGAGGCATTTGCTAGAGTGTCTCGAATCGGAGAGGAGCTTGCCCCTAGCCTCGACTCATGATGGAATCCAAATTCCAATACGACCTTGCGGTTTTGATTGTAGAACTAGTATGGCGACATAGTAGGATGGGGTACTATGCCGTCTATGATTGATACATTATGATTTAAATGTATATTATATATATACCTATATATATATACACACTAATAATAATAATATCGTTTTCACGTATCAAGCATCTTTTGACCATTATAAGGTAAAACCCTATACTCTGGTGTGCGTTGCATTGTGTGATGGGACCTGGGTCTTATAATGGTTTCATTTTTCCAAAAAGACATTGCGTTATTTCTCGATTTACTTTGGTTTATGCACTGGCAATCCATAGGAGTAAACCCGTTCCGCGAAAGTGGCGTGGTCCTTGGATTTGTCTTATTAGTTATATTAGTTTAGAATTCTCACACCATTCCCATGACTGACTCGTAGTTTGTTTCACTTTGCAAACTCGGGTGCCCTCTTTTCTACACGGGCAGTTGAGTAGCTTTTTGCAGATATGTATCTCTTTAGCAGGATCCTGGATCGAAGGCTAAAGCTGTGTCCAGAGCTTGGTAGTCTTCCGCTGTTTGTTTGTATTTTCTTTTATGTATCTTCCGCTGTAATTTAATTTCTTTGTACTCTGATATATTCTGTACTCTGATATAACATTATTGTAATGTAATAAAAGTCTGCTGTTATTGTTCTAATGTTTTGTATTCCCAAAGTTAAAGTATTCGAAAATTTCCAACCTTTGGGTCAGACCTGTGTGGTTTATGGTCGATTCAAAGAGCGGGAATTTCCGAGTCTTTACAGTTTATAAGTAAAAGTCACAGATAAAACACAAGACATATATATAAACACACACACACACACACATATATATATGTAAGCAGCGGAAAACAAACAGACTTTTATTTCATAAAGTACTTGTTCATACAAAACATTTCATAATTGTCTCATAATAACTTCCAAAACATTACATCCTCATTTCTGTCTTGATTATTAAATAAAGAAGCATAAAACATAATAAAAGCTGCATAAATCCCCATAGAACGTGTCCAAAAGCCATAGCCAAGGAAAGAGAGTCCAAACCATACACTACTATCTTCAAGCTTGCAAAGAGTTTGACTAAGCTGAGTTGTTTCCTCCCTGTGGACCTTGGGGGGGGGGGGGGGGAGGGGACGGAAGAAAAGAAGACGAAAGAAAAATAAAGTCAGCCATAAAGCCTGGTAAGTCTAGTGACTCTTAAGTATGAGAATAAGAATAAGGGCATGATAGGTATAAACTGGAAACAAGAAAGTATCATAAACTAAGATAAAGCAGTTTTGAAACGAATATACTATCGCACCCCACACTATATCTCTGCACCTACTTGTACTGTCTCAATCGGCACCCCATGGTCCGGGTGAAGTGATCCCCTTTTTCAAAAGATCGGCTCCTACTCGCAAAATCATATATGTCATACGACCCCCAATGAGTGTAGATACCTATGCTGGTCCCACAATGGGGTGTATCAAGTCCCATGGTGGCGGCTCGACACATTCCTAGAATGCATAGGGTATACTATTGGTGCCCCCAGTGCCCTGTTTGTCTGCTCCGAAGTGTGTGCACGACCACACTCCGTTAGAACCCACACTATTGCACCCACCGCCGTCGCTCTTGACCGCTTACAATCAGCCAGTAATCATGCCCCACCCTGCCTAGTTTAAGGGTACCATGATACCTAATTGGGTTACTGCTGAAATGGGTCCCCGTTACTAGGGTTTTCTAGTCAAACATGTTAAGTGGTTAAGTGTCTGTATTTACCTAACCCCATCCATCAGTTTGATTAACATGTTGAATTGGTTAAGTGTTTTTAGTTAACTTAACCCTACCATCCTGACTTGTCTGTCCTTAGCTTTTTAAGGCACTGACCACTCACATTAGACAGGTATTGTTACGGTTACTGGATGTGCCGGTCGGTTCCAGGCAGGTTTACACTGTAACTCAGTCTAACCTCGGGTCCTTATTGGGCTCAATGTTTAACCACCCACATTGGATAGGTATTGTTGTGACTACTGGATAGCCGGGCGGGTCCGGGAAGGTTTACATCACAACTCAATCCAACCTCGCGTTAAGCATACTCGTATTTTCTAAATTTACATATTTGTCTCTATTACTTGTTATATGTAAATTTGTTAACAATTAAATGTTGTGGCTCACTTTCCAAGTTCATCATCTTTGGTATGAGGATTTATACCATTTAAATGCCACCAACTTTTGGCATGTGACAAACATGCCAATTTCATATATTTTAATGTCAAGTTTCCTATAATTACCATTTTTTCCCAACGTTACCCCGTCTAAATATTAGACTAACAATCTTAGCCTAATTTTTCATCCGCATGATTTTTAACATATAATATTAGGCTAAAAACTTAGCCTAATTTAGCGTACACAAAATTAGCATAGAGAAATTCATAAACATGACATAGGTGTAAACTTGGCATTATCCACATAGTCAATATGAACATCATAGGTGTGAACATGTGAAATAGGCTAAATCAACTTACATATATGTGAATTTGCAACATAGGCTAAATCAACTTACATATATGTGAACTTGCATTGAAATAGGGATCTAACCAAATAGGTGTCACATGAATTAGCATATGATTTAGACAACATAAGCCTAAACATGTTTAGATCTAGGCGTAACATCGAACATCACTAGCATATGACAAGAATATGACATGTCCATAAAGTATGTATAATTTTACCACATGTGTGTGAACTAGATCAAATCATGTTTACAACTATAACATGAAACTTGTATTAAAATGAATCTTGGCATGGATCCAATTATGAACTTGCAACTTTTGTATAAACATATGAGCATGTATATGAACTTAATCATTTAGGCATAGAGGTTTAGCATAAAGTATATACATGGGATCTTAATCACTTACAACCCATATAATCACATAAACATATAGGTGTAGATATGAACCAAATAACTTGTATGTGAATTTGAATAGATCCAACATCAACTAGATTAATCCAATAACAATCTAATGGATCCAACATCAAGTCAATTATATTACAAACATCACAGTACCACAATCATTACAACACATAGATATGAATTAACATCGTTGTAATACAATAACACAATTCCATTTCTATTTTACATCTAATCCAATCTTAATTTTATTCCCATCGGGAAAATCACTATACTTACAACAAACGACGAACTTGAATTCTGGATTCGGAGTTCTGAATTTGAAATGCTTTCCTTTGGGTAGACAAATGTTGTTTTGATTCTTGTTTTACTTTAGTTTTGCTCGTCTCTAATCTTTCTACAAGTGGAGGTTACTCTTGGCTTCCTTCCAGCAGCATGACGGCTCTAGCTCTATTTATTTGTGTGAATTTAGGTTGAGACTAGGTTTGTTTATATAGAATTTCAAAATAATTAGAGCCGTTGATGAAGCTAGAGTTAGTCAAGGCCATCCATCTTAAGAGAAGCCAATCAGAAAGCGACAAGTCAGCCCTAGTGACACAGCCAAGCTCAGAAATTCGACCAGAAACCGACCAGGGCCAGACCAGGTCGACTGGCTAGGTCGACCCCCAGGTCGATCCTATGGTTGACCTGGTTACCCAGGTCGACCCCCAGGTCGACCTCCTGTTCGACCTGGTGCCTGGACGAAAATTTTCCTGCCCAGCCCAGTTTGGGTCCGTTTTTCAAATTTCGAACTGAATTTGAACTGTTTGAATTTTAAATTGAATTCTGAAACTTCCGGAGGTCATAACTCCTTCATACGGAGTCCGATTCACGCAAACTCGGACTCTATCTCAGGAAGAATTCCGAGACGAGCGCAATGGCCTAATCCGTTTCCCTTAATTCTTTCATTTAGAATTAATTATACTTTAATTTGTTAATTTAAAGTTAACAGAAAATTCGGGGTGTTAAAACAAACGCCGTTAAGATCGACAGTATCTAGTTTACCCGGTACACTTGGACAGTTACGAAGGGTAAGGGACGATCGCACATAACAAGGTTCAAGAACCAGCTCCAAGGTTAAACCTGGTAAGAAAGAAAAAATTAGGTCGTTTGCTCAATACAGTTAGGATCGGTCACACATTCCGTCCTACTGTCGTTCGTTCATAATAAACTAGTCAATTGTGCATAGTAGGACATGCAAAGAAATCAGAGGTCACACATATATTCCATGTCCGCTCATAGAATTCAACTCCAGTCGCCCACTCGATACTCGATCAGCTATTAATTCCAAATGCTGCTTGCCAGTCGGTTGAATATTGGTTCTCAAAGAATGGTACTTACATTTCGGACTACAATGCAGGTCACCCATTCATGATCAAACAAGCTGCATTAACCAAATGTCATATATCGGTTGATCATTCTTATACAAGCTTGGAAGCCTTGATAAGCCGCATGTATACTCATCGCTTGCGTGCCCATTCAATATGCCCAGACCTATGTGGTCGCTCACTCCTGTAAAGCCGCTCACTCCCGTGAAGTCGTTCTGAGAATACATCTGTCGCCAGTTGGCTACAGCTAAGCAGTGACATATTTGTAATTAATGAGACAAGCAACATGTGGTCTGAAATGAGGATTTTGGAGATCATTGCTTTAGTGAGGTACAACTATAAATAGGCTATGGCTTCCGCCTTAAGGGGGAGGGATTCCTAACCACCACGAAGTGCTGTGAAATTCTTTCCTCCACCATTCATTAAATATTTCAACCATCATCGTTATCTACACTAGAATGATCTTCGTTCATCCGGCCATGGAATCTATTGAGATCTTATAAGTAAAAGAACCCAAAGACATCCTTCCCCTTCATCACTCTTCAGTCCTTCTTTTTCATAGATTCCACAATTCCTCCATCAAATTCTGTGAATATTGAGCGAGATTTATATGTGAGAATGAGAATATGTTGCGAGAATAAGAAGACGTATTCCGGAAGAGAATTTATATGCTTTGTAAACATTGTCATGATAATGCAAACCATCTTCATAGTGGGTGTAGGCCTAGCTTAGGGCCGAATTACTCTAAAATTTTGTTTCTATTTAACTTTCCTCGCATTTTTTACTTTAAACTTTTAATTGATCACGGCTCCATTTACTTTCTAACTGCATTGGTGAAGTACAATTCTTGTACCCTTGGTGTTTGAGCCATTTTTGGTGTAAACCTTTGGCGCCCACCGTGGGGCTGTGTTTGTATTTCCTTCCTCCCTCTCCTCTAATCCTAATAGCCTTGCCCTGAATCCTAAACCACCTCCTTCCTTGAAGCCATGGTCGGTTCAAAGAAAAATAGCAAATCCGTCAGAGCTGCCACAATTGTTGAGGATATTCATGGTGATGGAGCTACACCGCAAACTTTGAATCAAGAAGTTGAGGAGACCTCAAGGCCATATGTAACATTAGATGAACTGAATGTGGCAGTGATCGGCTTGAATGAAAAAATGGATGCTATGACAAAAATGATGTTGGAAAGGCTTGATGCCCTGATCAATGCTCGAGCCAATCTTCTGCCACCAAATACTGTAAATAATGTTGACGAAAAAGAGGACTCTTTAGCCTCAGACCCTAGTCGATTCCACTTCTTAGTGGAAGATAAGGGGAGGCCGGCGTTGAGGACTCTATAAAGTAAAATCTCCACAGCCCGAGTAGAAACGTGCAGCTCAGAGTGTCGCGAGTCCCACTAAAAGGACACCTCCCAAAAGAGGTGCAAGGCATCGACACTTGAACCGTGGTCGCACCAATAAAAGCACTATTGCCAATCCTGTGGAACGAGTGAGCGATGAGAAGCCAACGAATAATAAAAGAAAAGATGACTCGAGAGTATGAAGAGAAAGAATGGGAATTTTCACTTAGTAAAAACCCGGACTGGTGATCCAAACATCTTCCTATTTAGGTATGATCAACACATGAACGAAGCTAGGGAAACCGATGAGATCAAATGCCTGTACTTCCCGTATGCTTAGAAGGTGTGGCCTCACTATGGTACACTAGACTTCCTACTAAGTGCCTTGATCAATTCGCCGATCTGGCAAGAAGATTTCAAGACCAGTTTCGTCTCCAAACAACCTAAACAAAGGATATGATGTCACTCAGCGAGATGGAACAAATGCCTGGAGAAATTATTAAAACTTTTCTTACACGATTCCATGCTGCGACGGCTGAGGTCATAGAACTGGAGCCTTGTGTTGTATATGACGTAATTGTATACACAATTATGCGATTTTTGTTTGATGATAACAACCAAATAAATATTATTTTAAATGTGTTTGTTACTGTACTGTTTCATATATTTATCATAGACAGAAATATAATATTTATATTTAAATAGAATACAACTGTACAGTCATTCATATATTCATACAGTATTTTATTTAAATTGAATATTATATTTCAAATATTCAAATAGTACATCTATTTATAACTCCACTATTTGAACACATCACATTTCATATACATTCACAGAATATTGTACTTGTAAATAAACTGAATATAATAGACAAGTTTGTTTGAACACAATAAAATAATATTTTATTTCAAACAAATTTGTTTAATACAAACATCAATACAATTCTATTGATACACAGCTCCTCACTATAACACTATGTCTATACATCTCTCATATATATATATATATATACAATCACTTAGTTTACATTTCAATTTACATACACATTAACACTGGTACATTGACACGTCTTCATCTTCAATCTTCTGTCTTCACAGCTCAGTCAGTCCAGTCTTCATACCTGTCATATACAGAAACACATACACATTATATGGAATAGAAATAATTTCGTACTCTAGCAAATATTATTTCAAAAAAAATTGCCTTAGTTTTCTGGTGTGTTTCTCATCATTTTTCATGACTTGATCTGATTCATCTGTGTCTAGACAGACAGTTTGTATATATACAGGCACAGGAAATTTTTCTAATCGACTGCAAATACACACGTGTATAAATATACAAGTGTGCACTGCCTCGTCAATCAGTGTGCAACTGAGGAGTAGCCACGTGGAACATCTCGACCCAGTGCACATGAAAACAAGTCAACACAACATCAACTGGTCGAGTACATGTCAGCAAGACTGCCCAACAAAGAATTGATCATGTTCAAATGCAAACAGTTAACAATAATGATGAAAGGGCATGGGATAGCAATGGTCACAACAAATCACAAGTCAACCAAACTTACAAACACAATGTAGATGCATATGAACAGGTGCAAGTCAAAGTGACCGAGAGCAATGAGAACTAGTGCATATGCTACTCAGGAAACACAACTCGAAGGTTCAAAGTTAGGTTCGCCGAGGCATCCAACAAATACATGGTGCAGGTGAACAAAGTCAATGTGTATAACATGGTTAAGCATAAATCAATAAAGCATATGAAAGCACAAACACTCCAGATGATGAAGCAAATGGCAACATATTCAAGCTCATGTATGTAGAAGCAATGTGACACAGCATGTGTTATTATGGCAAACCAATTCCGTTTTTCAGTTGCAAAGAAATGCAACTTGAATCCAGTTCATTAAGACAGACAAAAATGCAAATGGATGTAAATTAGTTCAAGTATGCTCATACAATGAACACAACAGTTTAAATGCAGCATGGCAGATCAGTTCAAGAAAGCATGTGTGTGTATGATGCATGAAGACTTCAGCAAATACAAGGATAAATTAAACAAATAAGTGCATAGATGAATGGTGCTTCAGATTGTATACATGGCATGCACATACAAATGCATGTATACACATTGGACTGGAATATGGCATAGGCGTCATGTAGCAAAATGGACATAACAACAAAAGTGTTGATGTACAATTGTACATACACAATGGACAAGTTCAAGCAGTATAACATCTAAGCCGAGCAAATGGTGATACACAGTGTATGACTGGTGCAACAATTTTACACATGGGATTGACACAAACAAGGTAGCTGATCCTTGCATGGAAGGTGTGTACACAGTTTTTATAAAAAGTTAGTGAACATGGTGAATCAAATGTTCATATGCTAGAATACAGGAAGAGTAGAAATTCACTAATGTGGCAAGTGTTGGCAAACAAAATAAGGACAGTGTATTGAAGAACTGTAAACACAAATCCTTTAATTCCCAGAAACTCAAGTTTGGAAAGCAAAATCACTCAAGTGAATTCATGGGAACAAAGAGGAGACAACAATTAGACATTTCCAGATTGGTAATCAAGCAGCTTTTACACAAGAATGAAAACAGTTTTTTTTATTGCATGCTAATCAATGGGTTTCCAGAAATGATTTCATGGGATAATATCAAGTGGGCCAAAATTTTTATTACCTGATGTCACAAAGTTTAAATGATTCAGGAAATCGACCAGATCAGTATTTACATGTCTAGATTCAATCACACAGAACAATCAAGACAACATTTTTTTCAAAGGGGGCAACTAAATATTTTTTCCAAACACATAAAGGAAGAATTTTATGTAGAATCAAGACTATTTAATTGCCAAGGAAATCATGTTCACAATGTTTAAAATATATTGTCCAGAATCATTCCAGTCAAATTCAAATTCGAGCTAAATAAAAAAAGGAAACCAACGCAAATCAGACCAAGTCATCGCGTGAAATCAAAGTGTTGATTTATGGTTTCCTAAATCCTATATTATACACACAAATTCATCATCGACAATTATCAAATCGAAACCACAAACAGTTCAATAGAAATTTGAAAAGATTGAGCAGAGAATTCACAATTTTTTTCCAGCATTTTCGATCAAAACAAATCCTAAATCGAAGCAATAGAAAGCCACAAAAGTCTCGAGCATCAGAGAAAAAAATTCGATCAATCAAGCAACACGATTTGGGGAAGATTCAGAAACCCTAGAAATCGCAGCCGCCATTTAATTTTCCCAGAGACAAAGGAGATCGGGCAAATGAAAGAAGGAATGGGCCAACACACTTTAAATTTGGCTAAGCTAATATTTTAAAAAAGGGGATGACCCTTTATTCTTAAATCTCCTAGGCTTTCAATTTGCATTTAATTTTTGTTGTATTTTCTATTTTATTTTGTATTTGAAAATTCGTCAGTCAGTTCTGGAGTCTGTAAAATCTCGGAGGGATCCAGTCAGGGTGCTGACTGCCAGTTTACTAGAGTTTGTAAAAACTAGGGTTACTGGTTACAGGGTCATAACTAGGGGACATCTGATCGAGGGGATATCGATCAGTCTATGGTTTTGAGCGTAGGGTTAGAATAGGAGCAGGGATTGCAAGTGTACATGGTCTTGTATGCAGGATCTGTTCTATCACCTAGTAGAAACCTTAGGAATGCAGCAGTAGGCAGGATTTTGCCGAAGCTGGGTATATCTTGTGTCATTTACTTTCTGCATTTTTGTTTCTGCTATATACCGTGATCTGTGATTTTTTTTAATATCCTGTAATATTTAAACTCTGCGATAATTTGTGATAAACCCTATTCACCCCCCTCTAGGGTTAATCTAGATCCAACAAGTGGTATCAGAGCAGGTGATTTCATTAACTCTAGAGTCATGGGTCATCCCAGTTGTCAACCGATAGAGAGTCAGTCCAGTTCATCTCCAACTATTTTCGATGGAATAGATATTTTAAACTGGAAATACAAAATGGAATTTTATTTAAAATCTGTTAATATTAAATGTTAGGATGTTGTAATCAATGGGTTTGATAGTGTAGATATTAATTTCAATGCTTATGCTATGAAAATTATATTTGATTATCTTAGCACTGAACATTTTAGTCTTATCTTTCATTGTTTATCTACACAGGAAATCTAGAGAACTCTTAATGCAAAGTATGGACCAATTGACAACAGCTGTTCAAAACCACAAGATGACAACTCAGATTCAGATCTATGCTTAACAAGTCATGTAGATGAATCTTCAGATGGATCAGATGATGGAGAATCAACAAATGCTGAAACAGAGAATTTCTCATATGAAGATCTGGTTTACATGTGTCTTGATTTAACGAAATCTGTTGATAAACTCCAACTGAAAAATAAGTCTCTGAAATCTAAGAATTTTGAGTAGACCAGCAAAATTGATGATTTGGAATCACAACTTGAATATGTTAAAAATTCTTCAAATTCAGTTTGCAAAAATTATTTTAAATTGAAAACCAATCTTTTTCATCTCAATAAAAATATTCAAAAGTTTGAAGATGAAATTTTGATTCTAAATGAGAACAAGACTGAGTTATCAAATTTGAATAACCTTCTGCAAAAGGAATCTGAAAATTTTAAAATAGATATAAATTCCAAATTTGAAATTGCTAAGAAGGAGAACTTGTTGAAATCAAAATTTGATTTTAGAAGAACTTGAAAATGAGATTGAAAAATCCAAGTAATTTGAATCTGAGAGTCGAAAACATTTTGAATTTAAAATTGCTGAGTCTTAAACCAAAATTAAATTGCTTAATGATGAAAATTTGGTTTTGAAATCTGATTTTGAAAGATGTAAGATCACTAAAAACCAGTGTTCAGATTTAATGAAAGAAAACGGTGATCTTAAAACTGAAATTCAACGACTTGAAACAACATTGACTAAATTTTCTAATGGTGGAAAATCTTTAAGTATGTTGTTGAAAAATCAGTTTTCATCAGGAAATAAAAGTGAGCTCAGCATTGGAAAATTTGATGTTTTTGAAAAGAGAAGTTCAAAAGATTTTAAAAATCCTTCAACCTTCTTCGAAAAGAATCAACTTAACAATCTGAACTTTGATAATTTCAAAGGATTTTTAAATCGAAAGCAAAATGTAAACTTGTTTAGAAACAACTCTGTTTAGACGCCAAAAAGAAACAAAATGAATTCGTCTAAATTCAAACAGATCTGGGTCCCTAAAGGTACTTCGGTAAATTCATATGGTTTGTTATTCAGACAGGTTTGGGTACCAAAAGTGGTAAACACATTTCAGAGTGGTTTTGCAAATTTTGTTAGACCACTTAACCCTTTAAACTTTTAGGTACTAAAGGAGGCTGAGGAACTGCTTTGCGAAAGAGAACCTGAAATCAAATTGTCTCATTACATCGAATCATTTCAAGCTCCTTAGCCAAATCAGTTGAGTTAGAGATTCTGATTTACATTGGATTCTGGTATAATCTCTGAACTCACCTTTGTAAATATTCTCTGTTTTTATTTTCTTTGTTTATTTCTCCTTCTATCTCTTCTGTTTATTTTCTTTGTCTGTTTGATTTGTCATTGTCATATCATTGTAAATTTTCTTTTATGCTTTCTTAACTTCCAACTGCAGAATTCATATTTTTCTGGAAATTCACTTCATTTGTATGAAACTCTGATGTTTTTTTAATCATTTCTAGATCTTGAATTTAATCTTGTAAATATCTGCAATTGTTTGAAGTTTTCTGATTTCTGAATTCTTAATAGTGTTGATGTATTCTTGTCATATCTTGAACACTGTTAATTTGAATTCTAAAATTTTGATGATCTGAAAGTTTTGAAAAACATCACACACCTTTGCTGTTTTGAGTTTCTTCTAATCCATTTAGAAAAGCTTGAAATAATATACTTATTACAACACACAAATATTTATCAGTTGTGATAATTTCATTAATTTTCAGATTGGCTTGGATAGTTTGAATTGTCTTGAATCATTGTTTACATCTTGAAGTTCACTATTATTCATGATCATCTGGTTTGGATTTTCTTGTTTATTTGAGATCACTTGAAAATTTATGATATTTTGAATCTCATACACCTCTCAGATCTGAAATTATTAATCCTGTGTGATTGATTCATTGTATCTCAAGATTTACATTTGTTCAAGTGATTTTGAATAAACCACTATTTTTGGAACATGAATTATTACTTAGTCTTGATGTAAATTGTAACAACCCGCAAAAATCAGAACCAATTTAAATTTTTTATTTTTAGAAAATTTTAATGGATTTTGACAATATAAAATAATTTATTTAAATAATAATGATTAAAAATTTATTTTAATTGAAGTTAATTTTTAAACGACTGAAAAATAGCCATTTTTCAAAAAGTCTGAGAATTCGACGAAATAAATTTTGTTAGAACCGTATTGACATAAGAAAGCCAAAAATAATTTTTCTGGATTTTTCTGAGTTAATTTGTGTCCCCGGTAAAAATTTTTGTACGGAAAAATTAGAAATAAAGGACTTAAATTTTAAAACTAAAAAACGGAGGCCTAGATGACAGTTTAGGCTGACGAGACATGTCTAGATGAGTTCAAAATGGGGGCTAAATGGTAGGAACGACAGTCGTTGGGCCTAAATCGGAGTTCGGGCCAAAACGGGCTTTAACGGGCTAATTAAATAATAATTAAATAACCCTAATATTATAATATTATAAAACGACGGGTTCTTCTTCCTCAAACGTGATTTAGCCGCACCATGGAACCCATCATGGCCGAAACTTCTCTCCTCCCTATCTCCCAAACCACTAAGAATTAGACCATGCCGTAGTGAAACTTTTTGAAGCTCTTCTCTTCCTCTTTCTTCTCCAACAAATCTCACATCAAACCGTTGCCCGTAGCTCTCGATTCACCTCCGCAAAGTTCGGCCAAACATGCCGCCGCCGCGCCTCCTCCTTGCAGCCGCACCTCCTCCAACTCCCGGTGAAGATAGCCCTCTCGTAGCACTTCAATCTCCCGCAAACCGTTCGTAAAACCGTCGACTACAGCTCCCGAAATCCGCATTCAAAGTTTTGAACAATTCTGAAAATTAAGGTATAATTATTTCAGATTTTGTCACGCTTTGTAGCGTCGCTGTGTTAGTTGTTAAAGGGCTGAATTTTGATTTTTCATATGAACTTGTATTTGAATCATTTCAGATCCGAAATCGTTTTGAATACAAACACAAGACCTGATCAAAATTGACAATCCATTTTAGATCCGGCCTAGGTGAGAATTTATTTTTATTTAAATTTAATTAATTTAATTACTATTATTATTATTATGGCATTGTGTGAAACTGAAAGTCAAACACAATTGAATTTGCGATGAAATGTTGCCATGTGATGGATTTAAATTGTTGTGATGCTATGATTATAGATCCATTATGTTTATTCATAGATCTGTTAATTTTAAACATAGATCGGTAGGAAAAATTAGATTTTTCCTCGTTTAAATTTGTTGAAGTATGCCTTGTGGATATGAATCATATACAAATCTATCATCATATACGTCGTTATGCAATTCACATTATTTTAACGTGAATTAAAGTAGGAAATTTGCATCGTCGTGAAATTTACATCGTTATGCAATTTACATTATTTTTGTTGTGAATTAAAGTAGGAAGATTTACATTTTTATATGATTATTTTAAAATGTAAAATTGAACGATGAGAATAAAAAGACGATCTTTTTATATTTAAAATAAAAAGACAATCTTTTTATATTGAAAGCAAAAAGATGAAATTCTGACGATAGAAATAAAAAGACGATCTTTTTATATTTAAAATAAAAAGACAATCTTTTTATATTGAAAAGGAAAAGATGAAATTCTGACGATAGGAGTAAAAAGACGACCTTTTTATATTTAAAATAAAGAAGTTATTATTCTTACATTGTAAATAGAAAAGATTATATTTTTACATTGTGAAATATAAAAAGATGATATTTTTACATTGTACATAAAAAAAGAAGAAGATGTTTTTACATTGTATGAAATAAAACATATTTTATTATGGGATTTATGAGTGAATTTCCATAGCATGAAATAAATAACATTTTTATATGTTATTTATGAATAAATTTTCATCGCATGAAATAAATAACATTTTTATATGTTATTTATGAATGAATATACATTGCATGAAATAAATAACATTTTTATACATAATTTATGAATGAATATACATTGCATGAAATACATAACATTTTTATACATAATTTATGAATGAATTTTCATCGCATGAAATAAATAACATTTTTATATGTTATTTATGAATGATTTTTCATCGCATGAAATAAATAACATTTTTATATGTTAATTATGAATGATTTTTCATCGTATGAAATAAATAACATTTTTATATGTATTTATGAATGAATTCACACCGTATGAAATAAATTACATTTTTTGTATGTTATTTACGAATGAATTTCCACCGTATGAATAAAATTACATTTTTATACGTAATTAAAAGGTGAATTTACTTTGCATAACAAAAGTTACATTTTTATATGTAATTTTTATATGAATCTGCTTCGTATGACAAAAATTGCATTTTTCTATGATATAAAAATATAAATTTACATTGCATGATTAAAATTACATTTTTCAATGTAATTTAGAGATGAAAAATAACGGTAGAATGAAAATTAAATTTATTACACGTAATTAAAATGTGAATTTGCACTGTAGGATAAAAACTACATTTTTAGATGTAATTTAAATATGAATTTATGACGTATGATAGGAATTACATTTTTCTATGTAATTAAAATATGAATTCCCATCGCATAATAAAGATTACATTTTTCTATGTAATTTAGATGTGAATTAGAATGATAAAATAAAAATGACATTTTTCTATGTAATTTATATATGAGTTATAACGGTATGATAAAAAATTATATTTTTCAATGAAATTAAAATATGAATTTGTATTGTATTATGGAAATTACATTTCTTTATGTAATTGGGACATGAATTTATAATGTAAAATAAAAATTACATTTTTTATAATGTAATAAAGAAGTAAGATTCACGAATAAATTAAAAATTACATTTTTATGTAATGAAATAAGAGAATTTGCATCGTGAATTAAAAAGTTACATTTTATGTAATTAGAAATGAGGATTTGCATTGTAAATTAAGAATTACACTTTTATATGTAACTAGAAATTTGAGAATTCGCATGATATGGAAAATTACATTCTTATGTAATTAAAAGACGTGAAATTCGCATCGCATATACAATGCAATTATTTACATTCTCTTATGTAAATAAAAAGAATAAAACTTAGAAATATATTTGTTTACATTTTTTTATGGAAATAAAAGAATAGAATTTGAAAATGCAATTATTTACATTCTCTTATGTAAATAAAAAGAATAAAATTTAGAAATATATTTGTTTACATTTTCTTATGTAAGTAAAAAGAATGGAATTTGAAATTACAATTATTTACATTTTCTTATGTAAATAAGAAGAATGGAATTTAGAAATACACCTATTTACAATCCCTATTGTAAATGAAAAAGAACAAAATAATGTGAATCCTTTTATTTATATTTTCTATTGTAAATGAAAAAGAACAAAATAATGTGAATCCTTTTATTTACATTTTCTATTGTAAATGAAAAAGAACAAAATAATGTGAATCCTTTTATTTACATTCTCTATTGTAAAAGAAAAAGAACAAAATTGTGTGAACCATTTTATTTACATTTTCTATTGTAAAGAAAAAGTAAAAAGAGAGTTACATTTCTTATTTGCATTTTTAGATGCAAATAAAGCATAGAAAGGAAATTACACTTTTATTTATCATTGTTTTGTTAAATAAAAGTAAAAGATTAAAAAGACATTTTATTTACCATTGTTTTGTTAAATAAAAGTACAAGATATACAAGAACATTTTTATTAACATTGTTTTGTCAAATAAAAAGACAAATACGTGAGATACACTTTTATTTGTGTTTTATGTACAAATAAAAGTACAAGATTAGAAATACACTTTTATCTACACTGTATTTGTTGAAATAGAACTGCTAACAAAATGAGTGTATCACTTTACTCATCTTTGTTGAAAACAGAAATTATGTGAAAAATATAAGAATCACTTTTATTTGCATAATATACAGTAGAATTTATACGCAAATATAAAATCCAATTTTTATTTGCAAAACTTGCATTAGAATTTATATTCTAATATACAATTGTATTGTTGGTCAAAACATACACTGAAAAGTATTATTAAGAAACTTCATACAAATAAAGAATAATAGAATTTATATTCCATTTGTCATCCGCAATAAAGCTATATAAATAAATTACTGTTTATGTGACTTTAGAAGTATATAGGGAAGTCATACGAGTAAAATATATTTTACTCGATATAAGTGACATGTTTAGTGAAATTGAAATTGGTTAAACCTATTAACCAATTCTGTATTTATTTATATGAACTGTTGTTGGCTGAAAACCCCACACGGGTATTGGGACGATACTTGACCGACACAAATCCCAATGTTTAATTATATGTCTATCGATTGATCGACAGGCTGCGATGAGCGTTATTGTTTCATTTTAATGCTCACACAGTTGACATTGTCACTCTGGTTATTAATGTATGGATTGAGGATTATTTCCTGTTATTACCCTATACATGAAATGTATGAAACCCATATGACCCAAATTATATGGTACATGGTTGAGTCGCATTCCAATGCAGAATTTCTTTTGAAATAAAGAATTTTTATACAATAAAAGGATTTTTGTAAAATAAAAGATTTTGTATTATAAAGAATATTTTACATTCAGAATCTTTTATATTGAATATTTTATTGATTATTTTAAAATATTTTTTTTTTATATATAGTAATGAATTAATATCTTTAGGATAAACCTTTTATTTAAGATTATTAGATCTTAACAATTATGTTTGGCGATTGATATGTGAATTGGATTTGCAGTGGACGATGTTTTAAATAACATTTATCCTTTAATCCAATTTACATTGAAATTACTATTTGAAATTTATAAATCTATTTTATAAATTTAAAAGAATATTTTCTAAAATCAGACTTTTTCAAATTAATATATTAAATTGGAATTAAGTGGAAATTCGATTGATTATAATCGTTGATGGTGACTGATATCTTGAATTGGGACTGATCCCCCAAGGCAAGGTAAAAAGTGATGATCTTCCAGACGTACTGGAGATCGATGGATTCATTGTTTCGTTCAGACCAACAATCGTTTTCGAATAAGAATTCGATCCCGGTCTTTCCATACCAACAATCGTATTAGTCTGGTTTGATAGTCGGTGTTTTAACTATCAAATAACAAATGTGTGAATAACATCAGTTTGCTGATTCAGTACTTGACACGACTTGACCCCTTTAAAATATATTTAACCAAATTCCCCTTGATTAACTTTGACCAAATTTTCTTTGATTGATTTACTCTACTAGACTAACTCGACTTATTTAACTTGACTAACTTGACTTGATTACTTTTATCTATTCACTAATTCTCGACTTCACTCCATTCGCTCGACTCTAGATCGCAGCGATCACAATGGTACGCCTGATTCCCTCAGAAAACATCCGACCGCCGTAGGCTATCTACAGCCTTGCGAATTACGCTAGTAGTCGTACGCAACGACAACTCTTTTGACTAACTCTACCTCAAATATTATATTTGATCAACTCTAATTGAATAAATGATATTCACTATACTTTGAAAACAATATTCTTAATTCCTTTGAAACTAATATCGCCATATTATATATTTCCCAAAACTTGCATTAGAGTTTGATATTTCTTGTATAAGAAAAACCAATATCAACACCTTCACTTACTTAAAACTAATACCATCCCTCGATAATAGTAAAGCCAATCAAGTTGGGGTATTTTAGTTACCTCTCAGACCTTGATCAACCCGTTCTTACCTTAGAATAATATCAGTTTGTCACTTAACCATCGATATTCAAATATCGTTTACCAACTTGTTTCAAATCTGGTTTTATAACCCTTTCCTTGTATTTGAAATTTACGTTCGATACTCTCTTTACTTAATTCCTTTAATTAAGTAATTCTTCAATAAACGCCACTTTTAAACTTGGAACATTATTTCACTAATACCCCTGGTCTTAAATGAAAAACCCACATTCCAAAATCAATTCCCGTTTACAAATCTCCTTTTGAAAACTTGAGTTATAAATCCCTTTTTATAAAACCCTTATCGTTCTTTCGACCACTTATTGTCTTCTAATCACTTCTACTTGAATCCCAATTACAAACCATCACTTTAATTACTATTAACTATATTAAGATAGTTAACTTGTTTACTTACCAAAAACAGTATAACTATCATTTGAAAAGGCTTAACAAATAAAGATCACTATATTTACTTTAAACAATTCAATTATTTCCTTAATTTATAGTTATCCGAGGATTAACTAGTATTTTACATTATTCGTTAAACTTTAACGAATATTCAGAATATTTAAAACAATTTTCCTCCATTTGTAAAATTTACTCAAAACGGTTGGTTTTATCGACCGTACACATCAGTTAGCAGTTAACTGATCTCACTTGTCATTCCCCCTTTTTATATTACTTAAATAACTAAGTAAATTTGGAAACACCATTTAATTGTTCCAAAAACAATTAATTCCTTTTTTACCAAACCCGTAGGTAAATACCTTGGATTTTCCTGCTTTATAACTCGTTTACATCACACGGTTTGGCTACGCAAACCATTTAAATAATTCTTTTATAAACTTAATTAAAATATTTATTTATAAACTTCTAATTTAATTATCTATACAAAATCACTAAAAAACTTCAATTCAGTTATAAAATAATTTATAACTTTAAAACTGCGTTAATTTCCAAAACAGTCAACTGACGTCAGAAACAACACATTCTTAGACATTCACTGTCAATTACCAAATCAACACGGTCAATTGATTTTAACACATCACGGGTGAATATTTATTCAACCATACAACCAAGTTTTCGTGTCAGTCAGGGTGAACAACTCATATATAAGCACAATAAACAATATACAGTTTATTTGAGGAACCCGGTCGGATCCCTCCAAACTGTCCTTCTCTGCATCACAGATATCAGTTGACAACAATATACGAATTAAATAATTGACGGATTATAAATAACTGCAATCAATCAAACAGTAACAACTAATTTGCACCCATAGCATCCAATCAACCAATTTAAATTGTTAATTGTAAAATATATTTCATTGTGAATGTACCACATCACAGGATTCCAGAAGGTGTGAGAATTAACTCACCAGAGTTTATTCTGGTCGACGGTTGACGCGTTTGTTGCTTTTAATTTGGGACGACTGTCCAAAATTAGCTGAATTTTCAACAGCGTCAGATTGACTCCTAATCAGTGCCATCGGATAGGTCTCATCCCTGCGATCCCAAAGGATCCAGTTTCGTTGAAATCCGTTAACGTACGAGAAACTTACGCTTATTTAAAGATATATATATATGTATATATATATATTTATACGACTATTAATTAACTAATTAATAAATTAAAATAAATAAATTACTACCTAATCATTACCTCTTTACCGTTAATCCCTTTATTAGGCCACGTTAGCTCCTTAATTAAGGAAAAACGCGTTTCTCTCAATTACCAGGTATTGAAACCCGATGCTCCTCCTACGCAGAAACTTCGACCTCCATCACTGATCACCGCCGTCGATCGGTTGCTCCGGGACCCACACCACCTACCCCAATAGGATCACCGTTCCATCTCTGTCCACCGGTCCCAGCGATGTAGCCCCATCCACCGCCGATCATCAGAAAAATCCCCATGACCAGAAATCAAATACCACCGTAATTTGGCGAATTCCGCTCACCTGAAGAGGCGAGACCACCTCCATCCGATAGAGCTCCCTTCCCTCTTCCATTTGGTTCAGCCCGCATCACCTGGTCATGTCCATGGCCGCCGGAAATGGCCATAAACCCATCACCACTTCGCAAAACCAACCAAAAACATGACCCTCCGTTCATCTCCTTCCACCGGCCACCTCGGACCACTAGACAACCTGAGACCACCATCAGAACCTCCGCCTGACTCTCCTCTACAAAACCCCTAAGGTCTCGGCCTCCCAAATCAACCCCATCTTTCGAACTTTGACCAAGAACGAAAGTCAAATTTGTCGGTTTTACCTCGATTCTGGCCACCACAGTCGACGAAACTCACCCAACTTTTTACAGTAGGTAGAGAAACCCCCGATTCACAACTTTCTCTTTGGTTGCCATAGCAAATTCTCGACGGATCATGAGATATAAATGATTTTGTAAACGAGGACTTTTGTGTAAAAATACATGGCTGAGGAAGATGATGGCTGGAAATTCTTGGTTGGGGGCTTTATATAAGTGTGGAAAAATATAATTTAAGTTGACATGACGAGCGACGCTGACTAACGATATTTTATTTCGTACCTATCGCTATTTCAAACATCGTTTATTCGCTGCTGCGCTCACATACGAACCCCGTTCGAGACGCGAATGGACGACATAGTATATTTTGACGATACGGTCCTAATGAAACTTGTATCGTCGAATTCCGTGTCCGTTTGCTCAGATAGCGTTTGTACACGTCCAAATAGATCGATTTATTTCACATTTTATTTTGCCACGCTCACATAATAACCCCGATTGACATGCCATCTGGAAATCTAGCAATAATTTACTGTTACAGTCCCAACAAAATTTATTTTGTCGAAAACAGAGGTCGTTTGAAGAAAGTCCCTTTTATAACTGGCCAATTCAAAGAAAATAAACCAATTTTAAAGTACCTCAATATAATATTATTAAAGTATTGAAATTGGTCATACATGACCAGAATATCATATATTACCTAGATAAAATATCCCGGGTTGAGTTTGAAGCCAAATCGATATTAAAAATAATTAAAAACCCCTTTACTTAATATAAATAACGATATAATATATAAAGGAATTCTACAGCGACTTTTTCAAAATTTGATTTGGACATAAAATAAAATCTATACGATGAAAATTGGATTTTTCTCTGCCATTGGAAAGATATCGTCAAACCGGTCCCGACGTTTCTTGTTTCGAGGAAATCCGACTTATTTTGAACCCGGTACGACCAATTTAAGTTCAAAACGTCAAAACGCGAACTATCGCGCCGCTGCAGCTCGTTATTTAATTAAATTATAAATTATATATATTTAATCGTCATTTTCTAAATGAATCGTCGATATAATTCCACAATAGACAATATTTGACCACTTTAAACTGCCCGATCACGTTATACTTCAAATTCCACATTTTCCAAATATTTTGGAAATTACAATTATTATTTTATTATTTATTTAAATAATAAATTCCAAATAAATCGTAAAATTTGATTATTTAAATTCCAACCAATATTTTAAATAATTAAAATAAATTAAAATAACCCAAATAAATAGGCGGAAAACACGGGTCGTTACATTCCTTCCCCCTTAAAATAATTTCGTCCTCGAAATTGCTAAGTTAGAAGAAATGTCGTCAACTACTATCTTTTCAAAAGGAATTAATTTTTAAAACCAGAATTTATTTTCAAACTGACCCAATCGGTTTTAAAACCAATTTATTTCAAATAAAAGAATTTCCCATAAATCTTCAAAAAAAATAAAAAATTCTAACACCTTAAATTTTGGAAATTTTTTGGTAGAGTCTCCCCTGCACGGAGGACATCTGCAAAATCGCAGGTTCAAGAAATATATATATCTCGACTCTCATGGTCGGAAAAATCAAAATCAAACCCAAAATCCAAACAAAACTAAAATTTTCATATATGCATAGGCGTACCTTTTGGCGAGCGTTATTATGCGATAAACGGTATATTTTATTCAAACTTGCTCAATTATTGTTCAGCTCTGGATTCGATTAACTCCATAATTTCCTCTTTCGAATGGATTTGTAAACTGAATTGATACTTCTGCACCTGTTTCTCAGCTCAAATGGATTTCATTAGTTTAAAACAATGCCAGATAAATTCAAATATGACTTAAATAAATCTTATTATATTACCAAATCACATAATATTACAAATTCGGTCATTTTCGACCATTTCGAAATTAAATTATTATTTATATTAATTAAACTAATAAATTATTCAAATTTATTAATTCTAAACCATTTAAATTCAAAATCAATATTTAAAACAAATTTAAATATTAAATTAAATGGTTAGAAAAACCTGGGTCGTTACACGTTCCTCGAGCGACCGACCCTCGCAGGCTTTAAGGTCGCACTAGCTCCATGGTGTTTAACTATGGAGTTTCCAATTGAGAATGGGGTTGGCATAATCAAGGGCGATCAGGCCACTACGAGAGATTGCTATGTGACACAACTGCGCGAGGCAAGGAAGAAAGACTTTGGAAAGAATGCGTAGACTCCACCCTGCATTCGCAAGCTCTCTTTATAGCAATTAAGGCGCAGTCCCTGCACTGGCGAACGCAGTGGCACACAGAAGGAAATCGACCCTAGAAAAGTAAGTGCAGAGGATGAAAGAGCGGTCCTAGCTGAGATCACAATTCCTATAACTATTAGTGTGAAAGATCCAAGCCGTGTGCTGAATATAGGATCTCAGTTGAGCCCCGAATTGAAGAGTCAATTGATTGTCTATTTGAAAGCTAATTTGGATGTGTTTGCGTAGAATCATTCTAACATGAGCAGCATATATTTGGACGTTGCAGTCCATAAACTTAATATTAATCCACATATTCCGCATATCAAGCAGAAAAGGAGGATCCAGGGACCAGAGAGATCAAAGGCATTGAAGGAGGAGGTCGACATGCTAATGGTAAACAACTTCATTAGGGAATCTACCTATCCGAATTGGGTCTCCAATCCTGTACTTGTGAAGAAAGCAAACGGCAAATGGCGGGTCTGTGTGGACTACTTGGATCCTAGTAAAGCTTGTCCAAAAGGACAGTTTCCCTCTTCTTAGAATAGATCAATTGATGGATTCCACAGCTGGGCATGAGTTGCTGTGTTTTATGGATGCGTATTATGGTTACAATCAAATCATGATGTATGGACCGGATCAAGAGGACATAAGTTTATCACTGATCTTGGCCTATATTGCTACAAAGTGATGCCATTTGGCTTAAAGAACACAGAGGCAACTTACCAGCGATTGGTAAACGCCATGTTCAAATAACAAATTGGCAAGACAATGGTGGTTTATGTCAATGATATGTTGGTAAAATCCAAAAATGCAGTTGATCATTTGGAAGATTTAGCCCAGATATTCAATATTCTATGCTAATTTGGTATGAAACTAAATCCTTTGAAATGTTCCTTCGGGGTCGGTACGGGCAAGTTCCTAGGGTTTATGGTCAATGCTAGGGGCATAGAAGCCAATCTAGCAAAAATATCAGCCTTAAGAGAAATGCACGCCCCAAGAACCACGAAAGAGCTCCAGAGTTTGAATGGGAAGATTGCAGCTTTGAATCGTTTCATATCCAGTGCAACAGACAGTTGTCTTCCCTTCTTCGATGCCCTCTGGAAAGGGAAGAAAGAGATACAATGGACTCCTGAATGCCAGCGAGCTTTTGAAGAATTAATCCAGCACATGGCGACACCTCCAATGCTGTCAAAACCTAATGATGGAGAAGATCTGTTTGTATATCTGGTAGTATCCGCCCATGCTCTAAGTGCGGCGTTAGTAAGGGAGTATTCAAAGGTTCAGAAACTAGTTTATTTCATCAGCAAGAGATTATTTGGGGCAGAATTGAATTACCCAAAACTTGAAAAACTTGCTTATTGTCTACTTATCGCATCAAAGAAGCTTTGACCCTACTTTTAGTCTTACCCTATCTAGGTCCCCACGGATCAACCACCGAGGCAAGTTTTGTTCAGGCCAGAAATTTCCGGGAGGTTGTTAAAGTGGAACATTGAGCTTAGTCAATATGACATTACCTACCATCCTCGAAAGGCAATTAACGGACAAGCACTTGCAGATTTCATCGCAGAGTTCACCGACCGAGGAGAGATAAAAGACGAGCCTGATATTGAAACCAACATCCGATGGAAATTATTCGTTGTTGGCGCATCGAACGATTACTGCTCTAGTGCAGGAGTAGTCTTGGAAACCCCTGAAGGAAGATTTATATGCTATGCATTAAGACTGGAGTTTCCATCAACAAATAATGAAGCTGAATATAGAGCCATCATCATAGGAATAAAACTAGCAAGAGAATTATAGCTAAAAATCACACAAATCTTCAGTGACTCCCAATTAGTGGTGTGTCAGATCTGAGGAGAATTCCAAGCCAAAATGGATAACTTGCCGACATACCTATCTAAGGATCTAGAATTACTAGAGGGCTTTGAGCATTATACCACATTTTGAGAGAAGAAAATACCAAGGCGAATTCGCTGGCAAAGTATGCAAGCACAGGAGACACACAACTTATAGGGTTGGTCCAGTGGAGGTCCTCTCCAGCCTCAGCACAGAACAAATTGAGATGGATTGGGTCCTGGAGGTGGATGACGATCTAGACTCGTGGATGACACCAATCAAGGAGTATCTCATGACCGGTGCACTCCTGACAAAAGTTAAGAAGCGAAGGAAAATACTGCGAAAAGCTCCCATGTATCTCATCTAGGATAAACGACTATACAGACGAAGATTCTATACGCCCCTACTTCGTTGCTTACAAAAAAGAAATCGAAAGCAATCATGACAGAATTACATGAGGGTGAATGCGTAGGTCATACTGGTGGCCAGACATTAGCCACGAAAATTCTGCGATATGGTTATTTCTGGCAATACATAAATAAGGACTCCGTGGCATATACTAAAAGATGCGATAGATATCAGCGGTTTGCAAAAATTCCAAGAATTCCATCAATAGTTATAACCCAAATGATCAGCCCATTGCCATTCTCCATCTGAGGTATCGACCTTATAGGAGCACTCCCCACGGCAAAATCTGGTTTTAAATATGCTATTGTTGCTGTTGATTATTTTACAAAATGGGCGGAAGCAGAACCACTGGCTACTATAACCTCAAAGAAATTTATTAACTTTGTCTTGAAAAACATCATTTGTAGGTTCAGATTCCCATAAAAAATAATCACAGACAACGGAACCCAGTTTGAAAGCGAAGAATTCCCAAATTTCTGTGCCAGGTATAAAATTCCAAAAAGATTTCTGCGGTCACCCATCCGCAAGCAAACGGGCAAGTGGAAGCGGTAAACAAGATCATTAAATCGGCCATCAAGAAGTGACTAGAGAAATCCAAGGGTGGTTGCGTAGATGAGCTTCCACTAGCACTATGGGCATACGTTACCACTCACAAAACTGTGATTGGGCATACTCCTTTTTCCTTAGCTTTCGGCTCTGAAGCCATGATCCTTGTGGAATTAGAGGTTCCCACCCATAAGAGGATTAACTTCAACCAGGAGGAAAACGAATGGCTACAACTTGAGGCCCTCGATCAACTCAAGGAAAAAGGAAAGGAAGTAGAACTCACGGTGGTCGCGTATCAGAGAAGGGTGGCTAGGCATTTCAATTCAGAAGTCATACATAGGACTTTTGAAATCGGAGACCTTGTGTTGAAGATAGTATTGATCAGAACCGGGGTTTTCGGGCCAAATTGGGAAGGGCCTTATGTTATAAACCAAAAACTTCGGGATGGTACTTTCAAATTGACCACCATAGATGGAGTCCAGATTCATCGGGTTTGGAATAGTGAACACATTTGCCATTATTTTCTATAATGCATTGTTCGAATCTATTCTAAAGCTGTGAATATTTGCGAAAGACTTCGCATTCAAGCTATGTACATATAAAAAACATCTACATGAGTGAGAAAATCCATTCGCTTACTCGTGTATTTACAAACTTCTGCTAAAAGTTGACTTCTTTTGTGTAGGCAAGCAAGAACAGTAACCCTCTCAAATTCCAACCATAGTTTGAGACTTCCCAAGCATATCCTGGTCAGAGCAATTCAAAAAACATTGAGTGCCAGAGCATCATATAAACTAAACAACGAGTGAGTGACAAATCAGAAAGCCCCACCTTTCATCGTAAAAACATCAAATCCTCAGTTAGCATCTTGCTGAAGAATTAGTGCCAAATTGCTGAAATAGTGCAAAGGCGGAAATGTCTAAGTTTGTCCTACATGCAAAGGCGGAAATGGCTAAGTTTGACCCACAGATAAAAGATTGCCAGTCCCAAAAGAGACACCTCGTTAGGTGTAGGACGCGAGTCTTTCAAATCAAGTAAAAGCTCAATAAGATGAGCTAGTGTCCACCTCCCAGGATTGGAAGCACTAATTCTAGTGCCGAAAGGACCGTCAGCAAAAAAAAAAAAAAGGCTGGAAGGACCAGCAGTCGGAAGGACCGAAAAACCTAGGATTGGAAGCACCAATTCTAGTGCCGGAAGGACCGGCAGCAAAAAAAAGAGAGCTGGAAGGACCAGCAGTTGAAAGGACCGACAAACCTAGGATTGGAAGCCCCAATTCTAGTGTCGGAAGGACCAACAAACATACTGGAAGGACTAGCACCAAATTAACAGAAATCCTAGCCGAAAGGGGGTAATAGAAATCCTAGCCGAAAGGGGGTATCTAATTTAGGCCTTGTTTGATTGCGGAGTAACCAAATCAAACAGGGCCAAAATTGGATCGAAAACTAAAACCCAAGTCCTCCCTTGAGGGCACGTATTCAAGACTAATTTCCGAAGGGCTTGGGTCATCGAGTCAGTGAGATGTGGGGTTGAATACATTTTAATAAAAAACAACAAAGATACATGTATATATATGTGAATGTGTATTTAATCGTAAAATCTATAACCCTCTTTGAAGAACGTGCATTCAAATCTGAATTCTGAAGGGCTTGGGTCATCGGGTCAGTGAACTTACGAATGAATACGAGAATAATGGCGTAAAATCAGTCAACTAAATTGAAATTTTAAAGAAGCTAATTGCTTCCAATCTAGTAAACTAAAGCAAAACCGCTATAATATCAAAAAGCAAGTCAATAGTGCTAAAATCACGCAACGTAAGACGCGATACTAACGCACGATCGACTATGAAAATTATAACACAAGGTACTAATAAGAAGTGCTACCGAGCGAGTGAAAGACCACAGTATAACGAGCGAGAGTCTAGTCTTGTACTAGCAAAACAGAGCACAGAGGCATCACAACAAAACTGTTCACAAGGCCACCAAAACAAGCACAAAGTTGCGACATAGACCAGTGTAAAGATAAATGCGAGGATCGACACTTGCTTATACAACCGATCTAAAAGCATAATTTAAAAAATAAACAACCAAAAGCAACATAGAGAAGCTGAAAATCCCTATTATTCCTGGGCCTGCCAACCCTCCTCTTAACCTGGGTAGAGCAGGATGGAAGTTCATCAGCACGCTTCGAAACTGCCAACTCAACGTCTCCCGGAGCAAAAGAAGCAATCACGCTATCTTTGGATCTAAGGGCCTGAATCAACTTTGCTTTATCTTCTTCCAAGGTGGAAATACGTTCGAGATTGTCCCTATGAAGCTTTTGAAGATCATAAGCCAGTGTGTTCCAACCACTCATTTGTTTAGCAGAATGGTCTTTCAGCAAATCCATCTGTTTTCCGAACCGATACATAGCGGTTTCGAAACGGGCAAACATTTGATATTTTGCGGCAATCATGTCACAAGAAAAGGTTTGGTGGTCAGATGGATGTATATCTACATTAGAGGATACTCCCCGTAAGCTCTAGCCTTTAAGCCGCTTAGCAAGCGTAGGGTTGCGTGGCTCAGGTGTATAATGTGGCCTGCTAATAATGGTTTGGACCTCTGTGTGAGAGGGACTGAGAGGTGAGTTCACGGACGGCTGACCGATTGATTGAACAACTGTTATCTGAACATCCAAGTCAAAACACCGTTCTATCCGGCGTCGATCCGGAGGTGAATCCATCCTGTATGAATGAACCATTAAATGGTTATGCAATTCGAGGATCTAAAGAGTCAGTCAAAGTTAAACGAATAACGCAATCAAAAGCAGAATTGCAAACAACCAATCCCACCGACTATGGTCACACAAAAAAGTTCAAATTATCACTCAAAAAGATTGCTCGTGTTCAACGAAGTCAGCATCACTGAGGATTGGATGATAGTAATAAAATAGGAGAACAACCTTTCATCAAAAGCACTCGAGCAACCATGAGGGGTCAAACTGAAAAGTATGGATCGTACCAACAAAATCAAGGTCGCATAGTGTAAGCATTTCGTCGAACATCACATGTGTAAAACAAATAACTGGGAACAATTTACTGGCACATGGTCGCAAGGTTGGGAATTATGCAAGATGTGAACTTATCCTAAACATTTCAATAAGCATCATATGTATGTAACCAGAAGAAAAAAGAATATCGGAGTTAAGTGTTCTTGGACCAGTGCATGTACAAAACAACCCAAATACAGTTCAAAAATTCGGATATTGTCATCATAAAAGATCAATAGCGACCCGAGTCACATCTAATGATCATAAGAATTTCGGAAAGCATAAAAGAGCTTATTTCTTAATGAAACATATGTTACCGATTCAGAGGCGGAACATGCATAAAGCAAGAATGACAAACCTGCGCTTCACAGATTGATGATGGGAAGGAGTATGTGGTCTTCGACTGGAAGAATCTAATCGAGAAGAAATCAAAATAAAAGTCAGAATTTCTTTTTGAGAATGAAGTAGCTGTTACCAATATTTTTTACCTGGGAAGTAAAAGTGAATTAAAGGGGGAAGTAAGATAATGATAAGGAAGAATAAAGGACATGCATCCGGACCATTCTCGCCATGTCAGCTCAATTCTCGATTGCGTAAATACAAGTGACCCATCAAGTCCACCTGTTCTACCCGCATCCCCATGATTTGATCGATCATGATGATACTTCGGCTCAAAGGAGATAGATTGAGTGGCATAAACCTCTCGCTCATAGGAAGGTACAATCCTATATACCTTTACCCAAGCAACCCTGAGCTTCGCGCAATCGTTCCTTGATAAGCCAGATTTGATCTACCAAACTGTGTTGAGGTCAGTTATTTCGAAGCCCGTAATTTCTACAAAAATTACAAACTTCGAGGGGAAAATGTTTATCCCTTAAAAACAGTACACATATTGGTATATTAAATCTGTATAAAAATCCGAGACAAAAACCGTTAAGATCGATCGTATCTAGTTCTACCAGGTACACTTGGACAGTTACGAAGGGTAAGGGACGATCGCACGGAACAAGGTTTAAGCACCAGCTCCAAGGTTAAACATGGCAAGAAAGAACAAACTGGGTCGTCCGCTCAGTATAATCAGGATCGGTCACATGTTCCATTCTATGGTCGTTCTTTCATAATAAACTAGCCAATTGTGCATAGCAGAAAATGCAAAGAAATCAGAGGTCGCACAAGTATTCCATGTCCGCTCATAGAATGCAACTCCAGTCGCCCACTCGATACTCGATCAGCTGTTAATATCAAATGTTGCTTGCCATTCGATCGAATATTAGTTCTCAAAGGGTCGTACTTACATTTCAGACTACGGTGCAGATCGCCCATTCATGATCAAACAAGCTGCATCAACCAAATGTGATCTATCGGTCGATCAATCTTATATAAACTTGGAAGCTTTGATAGGCCGCATGTACACTCATTGCTTGCCTGCCCATTCAATATGCCCAGAGCTATGCGGTCACTCACTCCTATAAAGCCGCTCACTCCCATGAAGTCGTTCTGAGAATACAACTATCGCCAGTTCGCTATAGCTAAGAGGTGGCATATTTGTAATTACTGAGACAAGTAACCCGTGGTCTGAAAAGAGAATTTTGGAGATCATTTCTTCAGGGAGGTACACCTATAAATAGGCTATGGCTCCCGCCTTAACGGGGGAGGGATTCCTAACCACCACGAAGTGCTGCCAAATTCTTTCCTCCACCATTGCTTAAATATTTCAACCATCATCGTTATCTACACTTGAATGATCATCGTTCATACAGCCATGGCATCCATTGAGATCTTATAAGTAAAAGAAACGGAAGACATCCTCCTCCTTTTTTTCCGCAGATTCCACGATTCCTCCATCAAATGCCGTGAATATTGAGCGAGATTTGTATGTAAGAATGATAATATGTTGAGAGAACAAGAAGATGTATGAGGGAAGATAATTTATATGCTTTGTAATCATTGTCATGATAATGCAAACCATCTTCATAGTGGACGTAGGCCTAGCTTAGGGCTGAACCATTCTAAAATCTTGTTCTATTTAACTTTCCTCACATTTTTACTGCAAACTTTTAATTGATCAAGGCTCCATTTACTTTGTAACCGCATTGGTGAAGTACAATTCTTGTACCCTTGGTGTTTGAGCCAATTTTGGTGTAAACAACCATCTAGTTTCCCTTTCTTCCCCACTTAAAAAATTCGTTTCCAGTTCTTACGTCAAACACATATTCTTTTTTTTCTATTAGACCTCACATAATTAAGTTATCCCACACAAATCATATATTTTTTCCCTACCGGCCCATACTCATTCCCTACCGATTCTTCTTCCCCGCGTGAAGCAGACAGACTGCTCCATTATTTCCCATAGCCACTTTCAAAAACTTCATATCACCATTCCCACTTCCATCCTTCACAAAGAACAAAACTAAAACCTCCGACGAACCCCCCTTCCCAACCTCCTTTATCGTACCACCATGAATTCGAGTTCGAGCCTACCCTGTACATCGCATGCCTAGATTAAATGCACACTGTACCAGAAAACTTGTGTCATTTTTTTTAAATTCTAGAAAAACAACATGAGTATAAAACCGTACCACGAATTTAAACATAATATCCCAAATGTGAATTGAAGCTTCAAGTCTTCGAAAAAAACTAAATCTTGTAGTTTGCTGTATATAAAGCTTCCACAAATATTGCTTCTGAACCCAATGAAATGGGTATGAATGCGAAGTGCTTGCTCCCAGGATTGCAATGATATGGGTGTTGTGATTTTGAAAGGCTGATAAATTATTTTAGATTTTTGAAGCCATTTAAAAATGACCGATTGAATTCATGAAACTGGAAGGATGAGGTCCCTTAGTACGTATATATATATACAGAAGAGAACTTGGATAAGATCAATGTCGCTTCTAATACATAGGGTAGGCACCGCATTAGTTTTTAGGGTAGGTAGGTTCTTGCTTTAGGATAGTAGTGATTTGAAAATTCATGGCAGCTTTCCTTTAGTGTGAAGTTTCAGAGGGGAAAACATAGATATGTAAAGGAACGTAGGTAGCCTATGTGAAAGTAATAATGGGTACCTTTAGGCATGCACGATATTATTCTTAAGTTTATATATTATAACTTAGGCATGTGCTGAAGTACCTTGTAGATTATCATAGGGTAACACATTCAAACTTAGGCATAAAGCTTGCATTGGAAGCTTGCAGGTGAAGAACACGGTAGAGACAGCTGGCAGTGATAGGGTGGTTTTGTTTTAGATTTGATCCCATTCTATTTAATATTTTATTTTATTGCTAATTTACATTGAACGTTCTTTATTTATATGGTTACAAATGACATTCAATTGCAATAAAAATTTAAATCCTGCAATAACTAATTTTTCGGACATGATGGAACTGGTTTCGTCGAAGTCTGAGTTTGTTTGTAAAACTCGTTTTTAATTGAAAACGGTTAAAAAATACGTGTTTGAACAACGCATGGTCACTAAATAAATCCAGTTGACCCCAAGCTGGAAATCTTACAATAATTAATCACTGTGGATTTAATAAAATTAATTTTGTCAAAAACGGAGATCGTTTGAAAACTCGTTATTCTTACATTCCATATTTAATCAATATAATATAAATCGATTGAAATAATCCAATTTAATAATAATAAAATATTATTATTGTATATATATATATATCCGAACAGAATATATATAAAGCTTTAGAGGTAAACAAAGCACAGATTTATACTTGACGTTTCCAATTCAAGTTAAAACGACGTTCAATTTATATAAAAATCCTTTTTATTTATTAAATAAATCATTATAATTTATAAACGATTCCACAGCGATTTTCTGAAAATTTGATTTGGACATAACTCAATATATAAGACAATTTCTTGATTCTTCACTTTTAATATAAAAATATAATTCAGTAGATTCGAATATTTCTTATTTCGAAGAAATCCGACTCATAACTAATCTTATATACTCAATTGAAGTATAAAACGTGAAATTACAAACTACTACGATGTTACGAGCTCAATTATAATTATATTATAATTAATACGTTCAAACATTGTTTTTTAAATATATTCATTATTATAACCCGAATTTAAACTCAATTAAATATCTTATATTATTCAATTTACACAATATTGCCATGTCAACTATTTCTGACTATTTAAGAAATTTAAATTTATTATTCCACTATTATTATATTAATAAAATAATCAAAATTATTCAAATTCAAACAATTTAAATTACTAAACCATTATTCAAATAAATAAATAAATTATTAAATTGCTAAAAATCTGGGATGTTACAACAATGCTTCGAAGTGCTTTATGATAGAGGAGATAATTTGAAGATTGAAGACCAAATATGACCTAAATTTTCTAATTTTAATCTGTGATATTTCTGAGGGGTAAATTGAATTTTTTGCCTAGGCCTTCTATTCCCCTATAAAAACAGCATCTAGGTTTGGATTATATTTATGGGATGGAGATCGAAATTGTTGATCGAAGAGATTGCGGTCGTTCTTCATTATTCTCCTTCTCCCAAGTTAGTTGTAGTCATCTAGACATTCTTTATCTTTCTCAATAAGGTTATTGATTTAATTGAGGTTTGTTTACTTTTAGTTTTCAATCCATAAGGTGTAAAAAAAATTCGTCTTTTGGTGAATCGATAAAAAGGGTGGTTGGGTGGAATATCTTCTGTTTATGCATGTAATTTCATATCTGTCTTGTTTTTCCATTGAGTAATCCTTAAGTAATTGGGTGAATAAGATCCTAGTTGCTTCCGCAAAAGGCGCCAACTTCCCTAACAGTTGCTATCAGAGCTGGATCATCACAAAGCTTAGAGTGATTTTTGATTGGAAAAAAAAATCATTTTTTTGGCGAATCAATAAAAAAAAATTAATTTTTTGTTATGTCATATATGACGTCGTTTCCAGAGATGACTATTTTAGATGGAAGAAATTAGGGGATTTGGAAGTCTATAATGGAGTATGTGCTTTGCCTTATTGATCTTCATGATCTGGTTGATGGAGATGGGATGAAGCCCTCAAATATGGATGAGGGAAAGTGGAAGAAGATTGACAAGAAGGCAATTGCCTTGATTCGGTATTCCATTATGTGGCTAGTTGTGAAACCACGAAGGAATTATGGGACAAGTTGGTATCTTTGTACAAGTCTAAGAGTGCTACAACTAAATGCTCCACACTGCTTTTAATCGATCAGTAATGTTCTGTAATTCAGAAAATTCTGGATTGTTTGTTCAATTAATTTATTAGTTAAGTTGTGAATCATAGCTAAATATTTTAAACACCGTTCCACTATATATATGATTAACTGGATTGTTTGTACACCCTATTGGCAGAAATATACACCATTACACTAATATATCAATTTGATATATTTTATCAGTTATTATAGATATTATATTGGTAATATTGGATTGTAATTATATGTTTTTTGTGCAAATTGGGTGCACGACTTGAATGTCGTCTATTATAAGAACTGTTATTTACAGTTGGGACTGCTAAGCCATTTCTATAAAGTAACTAACAAATAAACTTGAGTTTTGATAATTGGATACAAAATGTTATTAAAATGACAATTAAATGGATTTTTTTATTATACTGTTAATTGATTTAAAAAGGTAAGATTAATTGTAATCAGTTAATCAGTTTGTTTGATGAAACCAACTGTTTTAAAGATAGGATTAATTATTAATTTAATAGAAAAGGGTTTTGATAAATGATTGTTAAAACTTAATAATATTTTATAAAAGCTAATTAATGTTTGATTTACAGATTTTATAAGTAAATGGTGTAGTTAAATAAAAAGTTAAATTTGGATAGAATATTTAAGATAATTAAGTTTTGAAGATAATATAATTATAAAAAACAAAAGGATGTCAAGTCGATTAATTAGATTAAATTCCTGATTTAATATTTAACTTGATCAATGGTTCAAAACAACGACATCGCCTGGAAATTGTTTTAAGATTTGGAAATCAAATTGAATTTACAAATGCTGGTTTATCGAATATTTTGGACATCGAACTTCCACGAATCTCGACGATAAGAATGATTTTGACTCAAGGTCTGAGAGGTAATTAAAATACCCCAACTTGATCGATTTCACTGTTATCTGATAGATCGTATTAGTTTGTGTTTAAAATGAGTGTTAGAGTTGAATATCGTTTTCCCTTAAGAAACGGGTATTCAAGAATTAAATTATCATAAAAGATTTGATAATAAGTATTTTCTAAGTTAATTAATATTTATGTTGTTCAAATAAATTTATAAACAAGTTGATATTTGTATTTTAAAAATCAAAGATTTAAATTAAGCTTAACAGATCCAACAGAGTTAAATCTATTTCTTTATTTTATATTTTATAGTTAAATCACCTTGTAACATCCCGTATTTTTGCGATATAATAATCAATTAATTTAATTATTTAAACAGTGATTTAGGGATTTAAATGGTTATTTAATTAAATAATATTGAATATTTAATTAACATAAATAATAGAATAATATATTTAATTTTCGAAATTATATTTAATTAATATAAATAATAGAATAATATATTTAATTCTCGAAATTGTCGAAAATTGTAGAATACGCAATGTTGTGTGAATCAGATGATTTGACTAATTTAATTCAATTTAGAATTATAATAACGATTTTATGTAATAAAGGCCGTTAGAATGTATAAATTATATTATAATTATAATCGAGCTCGAAATGGCACTGTAGTTCTTAATTTGGCGATTCGAACTTTAAATGAATACATAGTCTGTTTTAAATCATATTTCTATGAAACAAGAAACGTTCAAATCTGTTGAACGATATTTTTCTAATGAAAGAGAAAAATCGAGATTTCATTGTGTAGATTGTGAGTTAAGCCCATTTTTTTTAGAATAGTCGCTATGGAATTATTTATATATTATAATGATTTATTTATATTATAAAAGGGTTTTTAATATAAATTGAATATCGATATAATCTAGGATTTGAAATATCGAGTTAAAATTCTAGATATGTACATTTTTAAGCTGTATGATATTCTATGTGAATATATATGATAATATTTATTTATAAATATTTAATTTAATTGTTTTTAAATATATTAATATTTAAATGGGTTTATTTAGAGTTTTAAAAATTGCCGTTTTTGCAAACAACCTCTGTTTTCGACGAGACTAATTTTGTTGGATCCGGAATATTAAATTATTGTTTAATTTCAGTTTTCATGATTTTTGGAGTCAGTATGTGCTCATGCAGGATTTTAATATGAAAAACAGTCAATAGTTTGACTTTAAAAATACGCAGTGTAAGCAAACAGACTCAGAATTCGACGAAACAAGTCAATATATAGGTGTGTGTCCATTTTGATCGGAATTGGATATCATGTGTGACTATACGAATTTAAAACGATAAATACAAGCAGCGATAATAATATAAATTAATAAAATAAATATGAACAAAGCTTGTAAGATGAGCCAAAATTATCCTACATTTATATACCCTTATCCTTATAACCTAACTTTCATTTTTATCTGGCAATACCAACTCGAAATGCAGCCGCTATCGTATTTCTTCAAACCAGAAATTATCGAGATGTAAAAAAATCAAAATAAAATGTAAATCATAATGAAATCATCTGGCTCTTGATATGTTGAGCTTATTTTCCTTAGAACTTCGTGATCATTTTACTTCTAACTTGTGCGGTTAGTGTCCATTGTGCTCGAAATTACGAGCAGCAGTTAGGGCAAGATTTGCCTTTAATTGAAGAGGTTCTAGGTCTAACAGTTACCAGGGAGGTGCTTTTGGAGACAAGGCGCCTCTGCTGTCGAAGTTCGGCAGGTTAAGGCATCGGAAAGGTTCGGCCCTGTTGCCGTGCCGTGGGTTTGATGGTCGAATTCGGGTTCAGATGGTGAGGTTGGTCGTACTGCTTGGCGATGGGGTGATGCTTCTCGAGAAAGGGAGGTTGTTGGCGATCTTTGATCGATGAACGGCTGTTTGGGGATAGCACGGGGCCACGACATGGGAGGTGTTGTTTGATGGGGCAGGTTATTTGCAGTAGGGAAGTGTAGAAATGGATAAAAGCAGTTCAAAGTATATGAAGTGGGTAGAGGTAAAGTACTGTAGCCGGTTTTCATATTTGCGAATATAGAAGATAGTCGGGGTGTTGAAGCTGGAGGGACTTTAATGGGCATGTTGCTTTGACCTAGAAGGAAAAAGAAAAAGTTTAAGATGGATTTTAAAGTTGGTGTGGTTTTTCTGAAGATTGAGAAAAAGTGTCATGAGCAAAACTGTGCTGGAATTGAAAATTTAGATTGGATAAATTGATGAAGGATGGAAGACATGTTAAGCTGAAGATGAGAGGAATGCTTTTGATTTTAGTCTGATTTCTTTTGGAACGTTGGATGAACAATGAAGAAAGGATAACCAAAATATTCGACAATGGTGTTTAAAATAGTAGTGGCCGAGTTCCATTTTCAGAATTAGAGGAAGAAGGATTCGATTGTATGGGTCGGGTAGGGAAGAGTGTGGGCCGAGATATAGTGGTAAGGCCCGATAATAAATATAATTTAAGTATAGTTTAATTTATAAAACGCATTAACTTGTTAACATGATATCTTTCTCTACATCATTAGTTTTTCAATCCGTTTAATCCGTTGGGATCATATGAACGACGGCTTCATAATGGAACTAGTCTGGAGTGGATTGGAGCTCGTTTGAATTTATGGAAAAATAAAATGCCTGAACAGAGATGTTAAACATTTATCGTTATTCAATGGTAACCGACCAAAATGAGTAAATCTCACTAACTCTACCCAGTTATATTTTTATAATGTACTTTTAGAATTGGTAAATGATGGTTAATTGTTGTGTGTTGTTTGATTGGATTAATTGCTAATTGATTGGTTTAAAATACAAATATAGTTATATATATAAATCGTTAATTATATATTGATTCTTTTTATCAGAATATTTCACATTGAAATGAAATTGATGTTAGCTATATTGTTTAACATCCGTGGATACATGGAAACAGGTTGGAGGGATCCAACTGGATTCCTCAGTATTTATAATATTGTTTGTTTTCAAATGTTGTGATATATGATGTGATATATAGTCTGTGATTGATTATGATGACACTAGTCTTTTTAATTGGTATTTTAAATACCATACATGATATTGGAATGTATAAAGGGATTTTTCAAAGTGTTTACTGAAAATAAAATATTTATATAAAATAAATAGAATATTATAAAAGGAAATATTTGGAAAATGAATAGAAAATGGAAATATGTTTTTAACATATAAATGGAAAATATTTATTCAAAGTAGAATTAAATAGAAATCTGTTTGAGCAGATAAACTGTAAAGATAAATTTATAAATAATGTTTTATAAATTAAGTAAACTATTTATCATTGGATAAATTTTAATATATAAATTTGAATTTACATAGGGAAGTGGAAATCAGTTTTAACACCTATATTTGAAATGCAATGTAAATCTAACCTTTATATAGGGAATTATAAAGAATGGAATATGAATTCGAAAAGGGAGAATCTATTTTAGAAATAGAAATGGAAGTTCGAATGGCTGAAATAAATAATTTGTTTAATAACTAAAATAAGTAGTGTGATTTATAAACAATGTTTATAAATGAAATAAAAATAATTATCAATGGATAATTTGGATTGTAAATTTAGCAATGAATATAAAATGGGAAATTGGAAGTTGTGATAAAAAGGAAAGGATGGAATTTACTTCGATGTTTGAAATATGAATATGATTAAATAAAATCCATAAAGATTTGTAATTTAAAATTCGACTAAGCCAAATGTTATAAAATAATTTATTTAAGAAATTACATATTGAATAAATCGAGATTTGACAAGATAATTAATGTTCCGCTGGAAACCGATATTTTATAATCAAATATTAGTTATTCGAAGAGAGTTAATCGAATACAATTTATTCGAAGAGAGTTAATCAAATATAAGTTATTCAAAGAGAGTTAATCAAATATTAGTTATTCGAAAGAGAGTTAATCGAATACTGGTTATTCAAAAGAGAGTTAATCGAATATTGTTTATTTGAAAGAGAGTTATCGAATAGAGATTATTCGAGAGAGAATTATGCATTAGATTTTGACTGTATCGAATGTAGGAAAGTACTATTTACAATCCCTTTTTAAATCAAGATGTATTTATTTAATAAATTAATTAATTATTATTTATTCAAATTAATGAATAAAAGTTATATTTTGAAGTTAGATATTTCGAAAAATAGGGATTTTAACGTTATTATTATAACCAATATTTTTATAAAAGAATTGGATTCGTAAATTGAGTCCAAGAGTTGCGTAAGTAATGATTTGATAAGAAGATAAGAAACAAAGTTAACGAAATTAGAAACTGACTGGAGATTAATTACGTTGAATGGTTTTCTGGATTTCGATCTGATGTTGGTTTCGATCTTCGGGGTTGATATTCAGGGAATTGTTCCCTTACTAATTTACGGTTAGAGACTGATGGACATGGAATGATAGTGATGCGTGAATATAGGAAACAGAAATGTTTTCCAATATTAACGATTATGTTCTAAATTTAGAAAATAAGCAATTGTGAATATATGGAAATGTTTTATCGATGTGAATAAGAAATATTTTCTAGAATATAGATAATAAATATTTTAAAATAAATGGGAACGTTTTCCAAGAAATTGTCAGAGGCTAAACGAGTTGGAGAGATATTTGGGTACATATATGAAAACGATAAATGGGGAAATGTACAAATTAATGATAAATTAATTTAAAGGGAAAAATGTTAATTTATGATTGATCGATAAAATTTCCATTTGGAAATGAGATCGTTATGTATGTGGATGTTTTCCTTCGATAGTTAAATAACCGACTATCAAAGTTTTGACCATTTTTCTGTCGTCAATACAGAGAGACCGGGATCAGATTTATTATCTTAAAAACACTCCGTATGGGCATTAGCGTTGTGAATCAAATACTATCAAGATAATTGAAGACAGAGTTTATGCAAGGGCTGTTTTAGCAATCCTAGGTAGAAATTGCCAAAGATGGGTTTACAAAACAGTGCCTTTGGTTTGTCCAGTCCAAGGACAACCTGTATGGAAGAATGTATGATAGAGTATATTTAATAGATTGCATAAGTTGATCTCTTCAAACATATTTACGTTTGGTGGCAGAGGAATTCGTTTCTCTTAGCTGTATACCCATTGTATTTTTGGGGAAATCAAATTGTGATTTGGCGGTTATGACGATGTGACATTCAAAATGAATAAATGTGTGATCTGTCAGAGATAACCGTGGCCTCTAGCCTCACAACCAGGAGATGGTAAAAATCAGGTAGGTCGCATGGCTAAGTGGTTAGCTGCCAATTAAGGTGTATTGTCACCAGATCTAGAGAAATTTCATTTACTTCTTTAGCCTATTTCGATGTCGTTCCTTTAGGGAAACAATTGCTGATCCCAACTATTGGTGATAATACATTTGGTACACTCAAGCGAAATGAGTGACCAATCATGTTTAGCCTGGGTTGCAAGATGTTCTCGTTGAACCCGATGTATTCCTCTCTAGAGATACACTGCAGGAAGGTGGTCCCATACCTTACCGGTTGGAATTCATTACCCAATAAGTGCCCACGGTTTTTTATTATATATTATGTGAAGCGACCCGAACTTCCCCGGTCTCCGAAGAGATGAGAAAGAACGAATTACTGTGAGGACAAGACAAATCAGAACGCAGAAGGAAGAACATTTCATTGTTATTACAACAATTCCATCAGAATACAAGAATATACAGAGTATAAATGAATAAATTACATTCGATAAATATCAGAGATTACAATAAATTACATAGAAGCGAAAAAAAAATACAAAGCACAACTGAAGGTGATATACGAATACAGAGCTTTCCGGATATCATTCCAGCTGTAAACCAGGATCCTGTGAATATAAATCTGCAAAGCCAAAACTACTTGCTGCCCGTTTCGAAAATAGGGGCACCCAGAGTTTAGGTTAAAACAATAAACTCTAGGTCAGTCATGTGACTGGTGTGAGAACTAAAACAGTTATTTGGAACTTTACTTTAAAAGAGAGTAATTCAAGGGACCACGCCGTATAACACGGAACGGGTTTCCTCCCAAAAATACCAGTGCATAGAATAAACAACGCAATGCTTTTTCGAAAAATGAAGCTATTATAAGACCCACATCCCATCACACAATGCAACGCAAGCCGTAGGATAGGGTTTTACCTTATAATAGCCAAACATGCTTGGTACGTTTAAAACAAATCATTTGATACTATAATAAGTGTATAGTGTCAAAACAATTCCAATCATAAATATAAATCATAGACGGCATAAGTGTCCCATACCACTATGTCGCCATACTAGGCTCTACAAATAAAGCCGAAATACACGTATTGGAAATTGGATTTCCGTCATGAGTCGAGGCATGGGGCAAGCTCCTCTCCGCTTTCGAGACACTCTAGCAAATGCCTCGGGACTACACACTAAGGGTAACCCCTGGATGCTTCAGGGCCGGTCCTCTCTTACGTTTGAGGATTAATTATTCCTAAACACATGTTTCCCGGTCCTTACAGACCTAAAATCGAGGCGCCTCATCCAACAACCACATAGGTGAAAAGTATATAAATGTCAGGGCTGGTAAGTCACTGACACTACCAAAACTAGAAAGAAACGTCGTGCTCTCCCTGCAGTCCTTATCCCGTTTTTAACTCATACCAAGGTGTGAAGCTCGCGAATCCACGCTATACACAAAGCTACGCCACAAAGGCCGTGCTTTGATCGTCAACCACAAGACTCTGCTTTTCAACAAAAGCCTTGATCATTGCATCTCAGCGTGCCACACAGGCAATTCATGCCATGTGATTGATATCTATCGATATATAACCTCAAAGCTCGTACGTCTTAGAGAAGGGCGTTAAGCAAGAGAATAAATTCTCCACCGCCAAACAGATATATATTTAACAAAAATCAATCAACACAAAATAAAATCCAATGTCAGACATACAATCCATTTACAAGTCCGTTCTAGGTCTGAATGAAACCTGAGGCACTTTCCTCGCATATCCATCGATCTCCAAGTACGTCTGGACGACCACCAACTGATTCCCTCATCTTGGGTGTACAGCCCAATCAAGATCATCAGTAATCACCCAAACGATGTGAAGACTTCCGGTCTTCAACCACCGTCTTCATCTTCGACATATCGTCGAATCGGTTATTCAGAATAGTTATAAACCCGGCCTTTCCGAACAACCCGCGTATATTAAAAACAAATGTTACATAAACACAACATACGCCTCATTCCAATTCATTAGTCACTAACCATAAATCAGCAAGAGAACAATTTCCCAAATATTAACCCCGAAGGCCAAAACCGACATCAGATTAGTACCCAGGAAACCATTCTTCTTAACTAACCTACAGCTAGTTTATAAATTTCAATTCCTAGGGAATGGTTCCCATTAATTTTATCCAAGATAAATTCTTTAAATTTATTCTTTAATCTTCCTTTGGATGTCATTTCAAACCTAATTATGGTTTTCCAAACTACTCGAGATTAGCGAACCACACCGAAGTAATTATTTATTTTATTTCCCAATCCCAACCTATTCATACCATGAAGCAAAACTGGTAATACTCCATATCTAACACCACAGTGTTATCGGTAAAATTAATTACCATTTCACGTTCAAATCTAATTAAAGATTTGACTATCGTTTTCGAGAAAAACTGGTGATACTCCATTCTCGCTTATTTTCCAAATTTGATAATTTAGATTATCAATTCACATTTCAATCTAATTGCAGATTCATTAAAACTCCTTTTGCTGGGTTAAAGAACTAATGTCATTTAAAACACAGTTCACGACAAACCCAAATCACATTCTATTTATTATTGGGTTAAAGAACTAGTGTTAATTAAAACACGCTTCACGATAAACCCACAAATCAATTCTATTTAAAATCCATTTCAAATCCAATTTATTTATTTGAAAATAAATGGGTTTTAATTTTAGTTCAAAACTAGTTCATTTTGATAAAAATCTATTTTTATCTTTTCAAATATGGAGTTTTTCAACCCAATTCTTCACAAATCCTTTCTTATGATTTTACACAAATTATTGATATTTTTAATAATTTTATCAAGGCCCGTACAGTCGATTTCCATCAACGGCCACCGAACTGCACTTACAGCGACCTTTTCCAAATTTGATTTGGACGTATCTCCAAATCCAACTGTTAGATTTCAAATTTCTAATATTCGTTAGAAAGCTCTTTTCGATACGAAACCAACGGTTCTGGTTTTAGGAGAATCCGACGGTCGGATCTCCCGTAATGTCCATTCGAAGTCAATGGTCGAAATTTACGAACTACCGCAGCGCGACGCATTCTATTCAGGCCATTATATTATATATATAATATATAGTATATATTTCGTCGATTCCTATTTAAAACGAATTTTATAAATAGTTTTAAATTCGTTTCAAAAACATTTCAACTTCTATTTCCAATTCAAATCAAAATTGAATTTTTTCCTTATAGATTCGTTTTAAAATTCATTTAAATTCAATTTGAATTCATTTTCTATTCATTTTCAATTCAATTCGAATTCGTTTTATATTCAATTCATTTCGAATTCGTTTTATATTCAATTCATTTCGAATTCGTTTTATATTCGATTCAATTCGAATTGGTTTTATATTCAATTCAATTCGAATTGGTTTTCTATTCGATTCAATTCAAATTGGTTTTCTATTCGATTCAATTCAAATTGGTTTTCTATTCGATTCAATTCAAATTGGTTTTCTATTCGATTCAATTCAAATTTAAAAAACGAATATAATCAATATAAATATCGTTCGCGTCAAAATAGCGCATCTCTAATCAATACAGCTTTATATGTTTCAATAATTCCATTATTCTATTCGACAAATGAATCTATATTTTTGTCAACACGTGACTAATCCCAACGAATGAGTACAGTCCACGTGTGACTATTTTTGTTATTTAATTTTTTTTTTTAAAATTATGGTATCTATCGTTTGATATCAAATCAGACTCCAACCGTAAATTAGTAAGAGAACGATTCCCTGAATATTAACCCTGAAGGCCGAAACCAACATCAAATCAATATCCAGGAGACCACTCATCTCTTCTATTTTTCAGTTAATTTCTAATTTTATATATGATAAAGATGTAAATTTTATTGTTAAAATATTTCGTTCAACACATGACTAATCTCAACGGATGAGTACGGTCAACACATGAACCTTTATTTTATAATATTCTTTATCTTCTAAATTGGAATGAGGCCTAATCAATTACCATATAAAGTTAATTATATGGATTTCATACAACACATGTATATAATAGCAACGATAAACAATCAACCATCATCCAAAGTGCACTACACTGTATAAGCATCAAATATAGATAGCTAACGCTTATAACAGCCTGTCAATCAATCGATCGACATACAACTAATTATTGGGATTAGTGTATGTCGTATTTCGTCCCAATACCCGTGTGGGGTTTCAAACAATCAAACACAGATTTTATTTGTGCAGTTGGGCGATGTGTAAAATTTATCGACCCAATCAATATCAGTCAAATCAGTGTATATAAACAAATCGACCGATTTGTTTATAAATATTTATTGATTCATATTCACGTTAAAAATTATATTTTTAACGACCAAATAATTCATTTCAACACATCTACAATTTATTATCGATTTCACATCAACATCACAAACAATTTTCACAACACATCAATCAAACAAACAAGCCATCCATGGTCTGTGGATGACGGGTGTCGGGTGCTACTAAATACCGTCTGCATCCTAGCATATACTATAGTATAACTAGAAAAAGGAATTTGTAGTGAGAAGTTCTCACCGACTAGCTAATCCAAACGCCACAACTCTTCATATGTAGAAGTCATCGCTGTTCTCGCCTTTTGTCATTTTCGTTGCCCGAAGCCACTACATATATAAAAATCACATTTTTATATTGTTGCTATGTATATAAAAATCACATTTTTATATTGTTGCTATGTATATAAAAATCACATTTTTACTTCGCTATTCAATATATATAAAAATCGAATTTTTACTTCGCTATTCAATATATAAAAATCGAATTTTTACTTTGTTGCTATGTATATAAAAATCATATCTTTAACTTTCCTATCGAATAAAAATTCTATCTCTAATTTTCCTATCGAATAAAATTCAGTTTTAAAATCAAATAAAATGATTACTGAAAATAGAAAAATAAAATAAAATAAAAGAAGAAAAAGGAGAGGGGGGACTCACTGCGTTTACTGGAGATAGGGGGTCTACTTGGTCGGTGGTTTTAGGGGTTTCGGGTTTAGGGGAAATGGAGGGAGGAAGTAGCGGCGGAAGGGGGTGAGGAGGAGGTCGGAGGGGGTGCTCGATGGGGAGAGGGCGGGTTCGAAGGAGGAGGTCGGGGAAGAAGGAGTGGCGGATTTGGGGGTCTTGGCTGCGGGTGGAGGCGCCGTCGCGCCTGGCGGAGGGCGTCGATCGAGGGCGAGGCGGGCATAGCTTCTTGTCGGAGGCGGCTTTCGATGGAGGAGGGCGGTGGCGAGGATTCAGGGCTCCGGCGAAATATATATATATATATATATTATTATTTCTGAATGAACGATGAAAGAAAGGGGGGGGGGGCAGAATGAAAGAATAGGGGGTAGGAGGGAGAGAGGTTTATTTTAATTTTAATTTATTTATTTTATTTAATTTCCATAAAGTTGACTTTTTCATACGACCTCTAAACAAGGCCCACCGCCTGTCATCCATAGCTAATTACCCCCATTCCGAACACAATGGGATATGTATCGCAAGCTGATTCGATCGTCTCGATCAGTTTCCGTTAAAATCAACATATAACTCTATATATTGAATTTGAACGCGCATTTCAATTTACCGGGGTAACATACTAACTCTATAAATTGCTGAAAAATATTTTCTAGCTTCGTATTGGCGATACGGCCCTAACAAAACTTATTTCGTCGAATTCTGAGACCGTTGGAAAAATGGCCATTTTCCAGTCGATTAAATTCAACTAAAACTGGTCAAACGCGTTTTCCTTTGCCACGCTCACATATTGATTCAAAAAATTATGAAATTTGGAATCTAGTAATAACCTAACACTGTGGATCCAACAAAAGTGGTTTCGTCAAAATTCGAGGTCGTTTGCAAAATGTCTATTTTTAAGGGCCTGAATTCCATAGCGACTATTCAGAATTTTCAACTGGACATATCTTTTGATTCCCGCTATGAAATCTCGATTTTTCGGATTTGTTGGAAAGAAATTCTCAATTAGATTCCATTATTTTTGGTTTCACTAAAATCCGGTTTGTTTTGCACCCGGTACGTTCAATTAAAGTTTGAAATCGAATTATCGAACTACCGCGCCATTTTCAATTCTATTTATAATTATATATAATTATTTATATTCAAACGACGACGTATATAAATATATACGTTCGATTCTATTCAAAATAAATTTCTCGTTGATATTATTTAAAATAATTCATTTTAAATGTTCAAAATTCGCTAAAATTGCCAAAATAAAATTTTTAAACTGGCCCAGATTTTCCGGGTTATTACAATCTCCCCCACTTAAAACTTTTCGTCCCCGAAAAGGAACGAAGCCGAAAGTGGTTTGATTAATCAGCTCTACGTTTGATCTGGCTTCCATCCTCCAACTTTTCAGTTTCTGAGAATTTTCAAATTTTCAAAAATTTGGCTAACACCCTAAATTTTCGAAAAATTTCTCCATTACCTCCCCTGCACCGGGAGACACGGGGAAATCCTGAAATTGCCATACAGGCCTTCTGATCTCAAAAAGAAAAAGAAAATGCCAAGCGGCTAGCCAATAGGCTCATAACATCATCATCCCCCAAACAAAACAGTAAATTATAGTAAACATGTACCTATTTGTCGGGCAAACAAATTTTATTCTCTACTCTAGCCTCCTTGCTATGACCTGTTCCATGTAAGTACATGTATATGCAAGCAAATACGACCAATTTTCAATACATTTCAATATTTGATGCAATTAGGCATAATGGTTCAGAATTATCAAACAAATAAACAAACAACACAAACATCAATCAATTAGTGAATTTAACATTTCAAATTCATAATTTTGATACATATACAAAAATCATGTTTTTGATGCCAAATCACAACAAATAAATCTATCTATATAAGTTTTGGTTCTCACACCAGCCTAATGGAAATATATAGATATCACACCTTCGAAACATGAACATAAACACTGATGATGCACGTGCTATCATCGGTACCATCTCCGGGCGACTAGAATGTGATTCTATATCTATCCAGTATATTAAAACTTCGAATATACGTTCATGACGCGTATATGCAAAATCTTTATATATTGGATTGTCCAAATGCAATATAAATAAATTATTCAAATACGTGTAAAACGATTTAAAGTTCAAAACAAAATTTGTTTTCATTTGAAAAATATAATCTTCACACTCGTTCTAGAATACTACTGATCCTATCTCTAACGAATCATTCTAATTGGATATTACTAATCCAATATCTGATGAATTCTTTCGTATGGTTCTAATGTGTCTTGTTCTCAAGCTCTGTAAACCAAAGCTATGATACCAAATGAAGCGACCCGAACTTCCCCGGTCTCCGAAGAGATGAGAAAGAACGAATTACTGTGAGGACAAGACAAATCAGAATGCAGTCGGAAGAACATTTCATTGTTATTACAACAATTCCATCAGAATACAAGAATATACAGAGTATAAATGAATAAATTACATTCGATAAATATCAGAGATTACAACAAATTACATAGCAGCCGAAAAATAATAATACAAAGCACAACTGAAGGTGATATACGGATACAGAGCTTTCCGGATATCATTCCAGCTGTAAACCAGGATCCTGTGAATATAAATCTGCAAAACCAAAACTACTAGCTGCCCATGTCGAAAATAGGGGCACCCAGAGTTTAGGTTAAAACAATAAACTCCAGGTCAGTCATGTGACTGGTGTGAGAACTAAAACAGTTATTTGAAACTTTACTTTAAAAGAGAGTAATTCAAGGGACCACGCCGTATAACACGGAACGGGTTTCCTCCCAAGAATACCAGTGCATAGAATAAACAATGCAATGCTTTTTCGAAAAATGAAGCTATTATAAGACCCAGGTCCCATCACACAATGCAATGCAACGCAAGCCGGAGGATAGGGTTTTACCTTATAATAGCCAAACATGCTTGGTACGTTTAAAACAAATCATTTGATACTATAATAAGAGTATAGTGTCAAAACAATTCCAATCACAAATATAAATCATAGACGACATAAGTGTCCTATACCACTATGTCGCCATACTAGGCTCTACAAATAAAGACGAAATACACATATTGGAAATTGGATTTCCATTATGAGTCGAGGTAAGGGGCAAGCTCCTCTCCGCTTTCGAGACACTCTAGCAAATGCCTCGGGACTACAAACTCTGGGTAACCCCTGGATGCTTCAGGGCCGGTCCTCTCTTACGTTTGAGGATTAATTATTCCTAAACACACGTTTCCCGGTCCTTACAGACCTAAAATCGAGGCGCCTCATCCAAAAACCACATAGGTGAAAAGTATATAAATGTCAGGGCTGGTAAGTCACTGACACCGCCAAAACTAGAAAGAAACGTCGTGCTCTCCCTGCAGTCCTTATCCCGTTTTTAACTCATACCGAGGTGTGAGGCTCGCGAATCCACGCTATACACAAAGCTACGCCACAAAGGCCGTTCTTTGATCGTCAACCACAAGACTCTGCTTTTCAACAAAAGCCTTGATCATTGCATCTCAGCGTGCCACACAGGAAATTCATGTCATGCGATTGATATCTATCGATATATAACCTCTAAGCTCATACGTCTCAGAGAAGGGCGTTAAGCAAGAGAATAAATTCTCCGCCGCCAAACGGATATATATTTAACAGAAATCAATCAACACAAAATAAAATCCAATGTCAGACACACAATCCATTTACAAGTTCGTTCTAGGTTTGAACGAAACCGGAGGCACTTTCCTCGCATATCCATCGATCTCCAAGTACGTCTGGACGACCACCAACTGATTCCCTCATCTTGGGTGTACATCTTAATCAAGATCATTAGTAATCACCCAAACGATGTGAAGACTTCTAGTCTTCAACCACCGTCTTCATCTTCGACATATCGTCGAATCGGTTATTCAGAATGGGTATAAACCCGGCCTTTCCGAACAACCCGCGTATATTAAAAACAAATGTTACATAAACACAACATATGCCTCATTCCAATTCATTAGTCACTAACCGTAAATCAGCAAGAGAACAATTTCCCAAATATTAACCCCGAAGGCCGAAACCGACATCAGATCAATACCCAGGAAACCATTCTTCTTAACTAACCTACAGCTAGTTTCTAAATTTCAATTCTTAGGGAAAGGTTCCCATTAATTTTATCCAAGATAAATTCTTTAAATTTATTCTTTAATCTTCCTTTGGATGTCATTTCAAACCAAATTATGGTTTTCCAAACTAGTCGAGATTAGCAAACCACACCGAAGTAATTATTTATTTTATTTCCCAATCCCAACCTATTCATCCCATGAAGCAAAACTGGTAATACTCCATATCTAACACCACGGTGTTATCGGTAAAATTAATTACCATTTCACGTTCAAATCTAATTAAAGATTTGACTATCGTTTTGGAGCAAAACTGGTGATACTCCATTCTCGCTTATTTTCCAAATTTGATAATTTAGATTATCAATTCACATTTCAATCTAAGTGCAGATTCATTAAAACTCCTTTTGCCGGGTTAAAGAACTAATGTCATTTAAAACACAGTTCACGACAAACCCAAATCACATTCTATTTATTATCGGATTAAAGAACAAGTGTTATTTAAAACACCCTTCATGATAAACCCACAAATCAATTCTATTTAAAATCCATTTAAAATCCATTTCAAATCCAATTTATTTATTTGAAAATAAATGGGTTTTAATTTTAGTTCAAAACTAGTTCATTTTGATAAAAATCTATTTTTATCTTTTCAAATATGGAGTTTTTCATCCCAATTCTTCACAAATCCTTTCTTATGATTTTACACAAATTATTGATATTTTTAATAATTTTATCAAGGCCCGTACAGTCGATTTCCATCAACGGACACCGAACTGCACTTACAACGACCTTTTCCAAATTTGATTTGGACGTATCTCCAAATCCAACCGTTAGATTTCAAATTTTTAATATCCATTAGAAAGATCTTTTCGATACGAACCCAATGGTTCTGGTTTTAGGAGAATCCGACGGTCGGATCTCCCGTAATGTCCATTCGAAGTCAATGATCGAAATTTACGAACTGCCGCGGCGCGGCGCGTTCTATTCAGGCCATTATATTATATATATAATATATATAATATATATTTCATCGATTCCTATTTAAAACGAATTTTATAAATAGTTTTAAATTCGTTTCAAAAACATTTCAACCTCTATTTCCAATTCAAATCAAAATTGAATTTTTTCCTTATAGATTCGTTTTAAAATTCATTTAAATTCAATTCAAATTTCAATTCAATTTGAATTCATTTTCTATTCGTTTTCAATTCAATTCGAATTCGTTTTCAACTCAATTCGAATTCATTTTATATTCAATTCATTTCGAATTCGTTTTATATTCAATTCATTTCGAATTCTTTTTATATTCGATTCAATTCGAATTGGTTTTATATTCAATTCAATTCGAATTGGTTTTCTATTCGATTCAATTCAAATTGGTTTTCTATTCGATTCAATTCAAATTGGTTTTCTATTCGATTCAATTAAAATTTAAAAAACGAATATAATCGACATAAATATCGTTCGCGTCAAAATAGCGCATCTCTAATCAATACGGCTTTATATATTTCAATAATTCCATTATTCTATTCGACAAATGAATCTATATTTTTGTCAACACGTGACTAATCCCAACGAATGAGTACTGTCCACGTATGACTATTTTTGTTATTTAATATTTTTTTTTAAAAATTATGGTATCTATCGTTTGATGTCAAATCAGACTCCAACCGTAAATTAGTAAGAGAACGATTCCCTGAATATTAACCCCAAAGGCCGAAACCAACATCAGATCAATATCCAGGAGACCACTCATCTCATCTATTTTCCAGTTAATTTCTAATTTTATATATGATAAAGATGTAAATTTTATTGTTAAAATATTTCGTTCAACACATGACTAATCTCAACGGATGAGTACGGTCAACACATGAACCTTTATTTTATAATATTCTTTATCTTCTAAATTGGAATGAGGCCCAATCAATTACCATATAAAGTTAATTATATGGATTCCATACAACACATGTATATAATAGCAACGATAAACAATCAACCATCATCCAAAGTGCACTACACTGTATAAGCATCAAATATAGATAGCTAATGCTTATAACAGCCTGTCAATCAATCGATCGACATACAACTAATTATTGGGATTAGTGTATGTCGTATTTCGTCCCAATACCCGTGTGGGGTTTCAAACAATCAAACACATATTTTATTTATGCAGTTGGGCGATGTGTAAAATTTATCGACCCAATCAATATCAGTCAAATCAGTGTATATAAACAAATCGACCGATTTGTTTATAAATATTTATTGATTCATATTCACGTTAAAATTTATATTTTTAACGACCAAATAATTCATTTCAACACATTTACAATTTATTATCGATTTTACATCAACATCACAAACAATTTTCACAATACATCAATCAAACAAACAAGCCATCCATGGTCTGTCGATGACGGGTGTCGGGTGCTACTAAACACCGTCTGCATCCTAGCATATATTATAATATAACTAGAAAAAGGAATTTAGAGTGAGAAGTTCTCACCGACTAGCTAATCCAAACACCACAACTCTTCATATGTAGAAGTCATCGCTCTTCTCGCCTTTTGTCATTTTCGTTGCCCGAAGCCACTACATATATAAAAATCACATTTTTATATTGTTGCTATGTATATAAAAATCACATTTTTATATTGTTGCTATGTATATAAATATCACATTTTTACTTCGCTATTCAATATATATAACAATTGATTTTTTACTTCGTTATTCAATATATAAAAATCGAATTTTTACTTTGTTGCTATGTATATAAAAATCATATCTTTAACTTTCCTATCGAATAAAAATTCTATCTCTAATTTTCCTATCGAATAAAATTCAGTTTTAAAATCAAATAAAATGATAACTGAAAATAGAAAAATAAAATAAAATAAAAGAAGAAAAAGGAGAGGGGAGACTCACTGCGTTTACTGGAGATAGGGGGTCTACTTGGTCGGTGGTTTTAGGGGTTTCGGGTTTAGGCGAAATGGAGGGAGGAGGTAGCGGACGAAGGGGGTGAGGAGGAGGTCGGAGGGGGTGCTCGATGGGGAGAGGGCGGGTTCGAAGGAGGAAGTCGGGGAAGTAGGAGCGGCGGATTTGGGGGTCTTGGCTGTGAGTGGAGGCGCTGTCGCACCTGGCGGAGGGCGTCGATCGAGGGCGAGGCGGGCGGAGCTTCTCGTCGGAGGCGGCTTTCGTTGGAGGAGGGCGGTGGCGAGGATTCAGGGCTCTGGCGAAATATTTTTTTTATTTCTGAATGAACGATGAAAGATAGGGGGGCCAGAATGAAAGAATAGGGGGTAGGAGGGAGAGAGGTTTATTTTAATTTATTTATTTTATTTAATTTCCATAAAGTTGACTTTTTCATACGACCTCTAAACGAGGCCCACCGCCTATCGTCCATAGCTAATTACCCCCATTCCGAACACAACGGGATATGTATCGCAAGCTGATTCAATCGTCTCGATCAGTTTCTGTTAAAATCAACATATAACTCTATATATTGAATTTGAACGCGCATTTCAATTTACCGGGGTAACATATTAACTCTATAAATTGCTGAAAAATATTTTCTGGCTTCGTATTGACGATACGGTCCTAACAAAACTAATTTCGTCGAATTCTGAGACCGTTGGAAAAATGGCCATTTTCCTGTCGATTAAATTCAACTGAAACTGGTCAAACGCGTTTTCCTTTGCCACGCTCACATATTAATTCGAAAAATTATGAAATTTGGAATCTAGCAATAACCTGACACTGCGGATCCAACAAAAGTGGTTTCGTCGAAATCCGAGGTCATTTGCAAAATGTCTATTTTTAAGGGCCTAAATTCCATAGAGACTATTCAGAATTTTCAATTGGACATGTATTTTGATTCCCGCTATGAAATCTCGATTTTTCGGATTGTTGGAAAGATATTCTCAATTAGATTCCATTATTTTTGGTTTCACTAAAATCCAGTTTATTTTGCACCCGGTACGTTCAATTGAAGTTTGAAATCGAATTATCGAACTACCACGCCAATTTCAATTCTATTTATAATTATATATAATTATTTATATTCAAACGACGACATATATAAATATATACGTTCGATTCTATTCAAAATAAATTTCTCGTTGATATTATTTAAAATAATTCATTTTAAATGTTCAAAATTCGCTAAAATTGCCAAAAATAAAAATTTTAAACTGGCCCAGATTTTCTGGGTTATTCCATTATGTATGTGGAACGTGAGACGAAAGCGTTCTGCTAATGCTTATTTAGTTGTGGTTGATAGACATTATTATAATATCAAAAGAGTTTTGATATAAAGATTATCATTTCTTTCAAAAGGATTTTGAAAGTTAAATTAAGTGTTTTTGATTCTCATAAGGGAAAAACCCGTTCCGCATCATACGACGTGGTCTTATGAGATATCTTTTATTTTCTCAAACTGTTTTAAATTGTTTACTCAAACCACTCCCATGACTACCCCAGAGTTTATTTTGTTTTGGTTTACCCTAAACTTTTGGGTGCCCAATTTTGTACGGGCAGTCAAGTAGTTGGGATTTTACAGATACTTGGAAAACTTGGAGCAGAAGGCTTAAGAATTATAATAGATATGATTTATTTCCTATGTATTGTAAGTGTTGTACTCCGATAATGGTATTGTATACATATGCTAGTTTTATTTCAAAGTTATTTTTGTAATATATTTATTCGTTCCGCTGTGAGATTCGTGTTTACTCTGATTATGTTGTTGTTCCTCTCCTTCTTTTATTCTAATTTTCTATCTTATTTATTCTCACCCTCTAACTTCTTTCTATTAATGTTCTGGAATGTTCGATACCTGAATAATTGACATGGGTTTTATGTTCATTTCTGTGTCGAAAATCCTAGGTCGTTACACACCGACTATCAAATATGGACCTTTTTGTTATCGTTTACAAAGAGACCGAAATCTAAATTCCACTTTGATTTGATATACGCTTCATGTCAGAGATTATTGAAGACCATTGAAGACGAAATTATGCAAGGTCTATTTTGTCGATCCTAGGTAGAAATTGCCTAAGATGGATTTACAGAATAGTCCCTTCAGTTTGTCTAGTCTCAGGACAACTTGTATGGATGAGTGTCTGACAGAGTATGCCTAATAAATTGCGTAAGTTGATCTCTTCAAACGTATTTACATTTGGTGGCGGAGGAATTTATTTCTCTTGACATTATACGCATGGTATTTTTGGGTAAATCAATTTTTGATTTGGCAGGTTTGATGATGTGGCATTCAAAGCAAATGAAGACGTGTTTTATCCAAAGGTATCAGCCTCAAGCCTCACAACTGGGAAATGAAAAAAATCGGGCAGGCAGTATGGCTATGTGGATCGCTACCATTAGGGTGTATTGTCACCTATCTAAAGAAATTCTGTTTGCTTCTTTAATCTTTCAATGCACTTAAGTGAAATGAGTGGTCTGTCATGTATGGGCCGGGTTGCAAGACGTTCTTATTGAACCCAGTGTATTCCCCTCTAGAGATACACTATCGAAAGTTGGATCCATACCTTGTCATAGCCAGAATCCAATCTCTAATAAGCACCTGCGGTTTTGGTTGTATACTATATGTGTGGAGCATGAGATGTAAGCGTTTCGCTAGATTGATACTTATTTGTTTTTAGGCATTATTATAATACCAGACGAGTTTTTGATATAAAGATGTTTTGGGTTACCGTAAGGTAAAAACCATCCATGTTTATGTGTGGGTCAGTCTTACGATTATCTTTTCTTTCAAAATGTTTTGAAAGTTAAACCAAGTTGTTCTGGATTCTCATAAGGGAAAAACTCGTTCCGTGTTATAAGGCATGGTATTATGAGATATGCTTTATTAATCAAGTTTTTTTAAATCGTTTACTCAAACCAGTCCCATGACTGACCCAGAGTTTATTTCCTATGTTTTCCCTAAACTCTTGGGTGCCCAAATTTGCACGGGTAGTCAAGTAGTTTAGGATTTTACATATTTATCTGAAGGAGCTTGGAGCATGAGGCTTCAGAGCTAGATATTTAGAGTTTTATTCCGCTGTCTTGTGTATTTAATGTACTCTAATGATGTATGTAAGTCCAAATACTGTTGTATTCAAAAGTGATTATTTATATATTATATTTTATTCCACTGCCATTGTGAGACTCTGTGTTGTTCGCTCTTCTGTCTTTTTCTTCTATTCTAATTTTCTATCTTTCTATTTCTCACCCTCTAACTTCTTTCTATTAATGATTCGTATTTTCGTGCAATTTGTCTTAGATGTGAGTTGCATTCAGTCAGCTCAAATGGTATGGATTTGCGGCTCTTTACATTTGGTATTAGAGTTGAAGGTTCAGTAGTAGCCTTAGCTCTGCAGCGTAACTCGATAGAGATAGGGTTATTAATACCCTAAATTGAGTTTGAGTGTATATATGTGAGCGCGTATTTGTTAATTGATTTAAAATCTATTTTATACTGTGATGATTGGTTTGTTGAGCGATTTATGAATTTTGGTCGATCTAGGGTGTACAACTGTATCAATAGGTGTTTCTAAACTCTCGAGAAAAACAACTCGACACAATATTGTTTTAAGATGGGTAAATGAAATAATTTTGTCCAAAATTATATTTTTGTTATAAAAGAATAATTTTCCGAAATTATTATAATATAAGGAAGTGTCAATTGTTGTTATTGTCGAACAGGATTGTAACGACTCGGATTTCGCTCGGACCTAATCGATCGCTAGATCGACCAAGACCGTTCAAAACCCGAATACGTTAACTCTGGGAATACAACACATCAGAACAAATAACAGTAGACTTTTATAAACATTATAATAATGTTACATCAGAGTACAATATATATCAGAGTACATCGATAAATAATATAGCGGAAGATTAAATTACAATAAATGTAATACAATGGAAATGAATAAACTAGCACAGCGGCAGACTATCAATGCTCTGGACACAGCTTTAAGCTTCGATCCAGAGTCCTGCTCAATATATCTGCAAAATAAGCTAGTCGACTGCCCATGTGGAAAAGAGGGCACCCGAGTTTGCAAAGTGAAACAAACTATGGGTTAATCATGGGACTGGTATGAGAAATCTTTACTTAACTTATCTAATAAGAAGACTAATCATAGGACCACGCCGCTAACGCGGAACGAGTTTATTTCATTGGATTGCCAGTGCATAATTTAAATAAAGTAAATCGTTAAACAACGCAATGCTTTTTAGAAAAATGAAACCATTATAAGACTCAGGTCCCATCACACAATGCAACGCAAGCCGTAGGATAGAGTTTTACCTTATAATGGTAAAAAATGCTTGATACGATAAAACAGATTTGATATTATTTGTAACGACCCAGGGATTTTGCGATCCTGGATATCAGCATATAACACCATGTCGACTATTCAAGCATCGAAAACACCAGATAGTCAATGAAAGAAATTAGAGGGTGAGAATAGATAAGATAGAAACTTAGAATAGAAGAAGAAGAAGAAGAAGAACACACAATATCAGAGTAAACATGAATCTCACAGCGGAACGAATAAATATATTTCATAATATAACTTTGAAATAAAACAGTATCCGTATACAATACCATTATTAGAGTATAACACTTAAAACACAGTGGAATTAACAATCTATATAATTCTAAAGCCTTCTGCTCCAGCTCTTCAAGTATCTGTAAATCCCGACCACTTGATGCCCATACAAAATTAGGCACCCAAGAATTTAAGGGAAAACAAAACAAAATAAAACTCTGGGTCAGCCATGGGACTGGTGTGAGTAAAACAATTTAAAACAGTTTGAGCAATAAAAGATATCTCATAAGACCACGCCATATAACGGAACGGGTTTTTCCCTTATGAGAATCCAAATCAATTTGATTTAACTTTCAAATCATTTTGAAAGAAACAACAATCTTTTATATCAAAACTCTTTTGATATTATAATAGTGTCTATCAACCACAATATAATAATCATCTTGCAGAACGCTTTCATCTCACGTTCCACATATATAGTATACAATCAAAATCGCGTGCACTTATTGGATAATGGATTACCAACTATGACAAGGTATGGAACCACCTTCCGATAGTGTACCTCTAGAGAGGAATACACTGGGTTCAATAAGAACATCTTGCAACCCGGCAACACATGACCGACCACTCATTTCGCTTGAATGTATCGAATGTATATCACCAACGGCTGGGATCGGCAACCGTTTCCCGAATGAGAAAACATCGACAATAGATTATAGAATGAAATGAATGTCTCTAGATTGGGGGCAATACACCCTACTTGGCAGCCAACCACCTGGCCATGCTGCCGGCCCGATTTTTGTCATTTCCGGTTTTGAGGCTAGAGGCCATGCTTATCTCTGACAAATCACACAATTATTCACTTTAAATGTCACATCATCATAACCACCAAATCACAAATTGATTTCCCCAAAAATACAATGGGTATATAGCTAAGAGAAACGAATTCCTCCGCCACCAAACTTATATACATTTGAAGAGATCAACTTACGCGATCTATTAAACATACTCTATCATACATTCTTCCATACAGGTCGTCCTGAGACTGGACAGACCGAAGGTACTATTCTGTAAACAGGACAGCCCTTGCATAACTCCATCTTCAATTATCTTCATCATATCTGATCGCAACGCTAATGCCATATGAAGTGGTTTTCAGATAATATATCTGATCCCGGTCTCTCCGTATTGACAACGGAAAAAAGGTAAAAAACTTCGATAGTCGGTGAGTTAACTATCAAGAAAACATGTGTGCAAACAACGATATTATTTCCAGATGGAAATTCTATCGATCAATTATCATTGAGCGTTTATCTATTTAGTTCATTAATTTATTCCTTTTCCATTTCCTACTTCCATATATTCAACATTTCTTATTTTCTAAATTTAGAAAGTATACGTTATTAATCATTGGAAAACATTTCCATCTCTTTTTTAGTATAACTGTCATTTCAGTATTCTTTATCATCAAACATTTCATTTTCTATGATTAGAAAATATCTCTGATTGTATTTGGAAAATGTTTCCAAAACTCATTCATTGGATTTAAACAGATGTTTAAATAAAACATCGCTATGCCAATTCAAACCATTTTCTTTATCAACTAAATTCTCTTAATTAGCCTTCACTATCAAACCTTAACCATTCCTTAGTTAAAAATGAAGCCAATCAAGTTGGGGTATAACTATCTCTCAGACCTTAATTGAACAACATTTCTAACTTCGAAATAGACAAATTTCACCTTATAAATTTTTAACGAATTCCTTACGTAACTCTCGGATTCTATTTACGAATCCACTTCTTTATTGAAAACCATTGATTATAACTATAACGTTATAATCCCTACTTCTGAAATATCTAACTACAAAATATAACTTTTATTCCTTAATTTGACTAGATAACTAAATAGGCAATTTATAAATAAATCATTAAATCTTGATTAAAAACGGATAGTGTACTTTCCCGAATTCGATATAATCGAATTTCAACGTATAGCTCTCTTTCGAAAAATCTCTATTTGATAACTCCTTTTCGTATAAACTATATTTGATTAACTTCTTTTCAAATAACTAATATTCGATAACTCTTTTTGAATAAACTATATTTGATTAACTAATATTCGACTAACTCTATTCAATTTACTAATACTCTACTAACTCTAACTTTATTAACTCTGACTGGTTAACTCTTTTGGGTTAACTTCTTTTCGAATAACTATATTCGATAACCTCCTTTTTGAATAACTAATATTCGATAACTACTTTCGAATAACTCTATTCGATTAACTTCTTTTCGAATAACTAATATTCGATAACTCCTTTTCGAATAACTCTATTCGATTAACTTCTTTTCGAATAACTAATATTCGATAACTCCATTCGAATAACTAATATTCGATTAACTTCTTTTCGAATAACTAATATTCGATAACCTTTCTTCGAATAAACTATATTCGACTAACTCACTTAATTCTATTCAAATAAAATATGTTGAATAACTCCTTTAATTCTATTCGAATAAACTATTTCGAATAACTCCTTTAATTCTATTCGAATAAACTATTTTGAATAACTCCTTTAATTCTATTCAAATAAACTATTTTGAATAATTCCTTTCGAATATCTAATATTCTATAACTCTTTTCGAATAACTAATATTCGATTACCTGTTATTCGATTAACTCTAATTCCTTTTATCTTTCTATTTATTTTCCCAATATATATTCCTTTTATCTTACTCCATTTATTTAACAAATAAATATTCATTTTTATCTTACTCCATTTATTTAACAAGTAAATATTCATTTTATCTTACTCCATTTATTTAACAAGTAAATATTCATTTTATCTTACTCCATTTATTTAACAAATAAATGTTCCTTTTCAATTCTATTGTAAATGTTTTAAAATATTCTTTTCATATTCTATTCGTAAATGTTTTACAATATATTTCCTTTTAATTCTATTTGTAATTGTTTTATGAATATTTCCTTTCAATTCTATTTGTAAATGTTTTACAAATATTTCCTTTCAATTCTATTTGTAAATGTTTTACAAAAATTTCCTTTTATATAAAATCTTATCTATTATATAAATAATTCCTTTTATAAAATTCTATTCATTATAAAATATTTCTTTTTCTAAAATCCTTTGATTTTATAAATATCTCTTTCTATAAAATCCTTTGATTTTATATATATTTCTTTTTCAAAACAACGTTGAAAATTTCCTTTTTAACATTCCAGTATTCCTTATGGTATTTAAAATACCAAATAACAATGATCAATATCATTCTAACACACATCATCAACAACAGATTATTTATCACATCATATATCATCATATATGAAAAAAAATAAATTAATGTTGAGGAATCCAGTCAGATTCCTCTGACCTGTTTCCCTGCATCCACAGATGTTAAACAATATAATTAACATCACTTTCATTTCAACATGAAATATTCTGATCAACATAATCCATATTTGATTAACGATATATATATATCACTAGATCTATAATTTCAAACAATAAATTATCAGTACAACCAAAAAGTCAACACACAACAATCAGTCATCATTTAACAGTTCTAAAAATACGTTATAAAAATATGAACTGGTAGAGTTGGTGAGTTTTACTCACATTGGACAGTTATCGTTAAATAACGATTAATCATCTTTTGATTCAGATGGACAATTTATTTTGCTATAAATTGTAACGAACTCCAATTCACTCCAAATCAGTTCGACTGTGTAGCCCTCGTCCATACGATCCTAACGGATCTTGTTTCGCTGAATTCTAATATTGTATGATGAAGTTACAACATTATACAAATTATACGATTATCAATTAAATTTAAACTAAATTAATGAATTTCCATTGGGCTTTAACCTTGTGATTTGGCCCGCGTTCACCCTTATAAGCCCACACCCGAAATTCCCTTCCTTTCTTCCCCGACTAAAACGCTCGCTCCAGATCGAAAAACTCCATCAATAAATCTCCACCAAGCTGACTCCTTTGACCCCATTCCATCATCGTTTCCACTAACGAGACCACCAATTAACTCCTCTACTTCTTCTCTTTACAACGCACTCATCAACACTCAACTCGAACTCGGAAAGAAGGAAGCATTGTCGGCTTCTACTTCCAATCAACAGTACAGGTCGCGACAATCGAACCCTCTGAAACATTGCCAAATTCTCGCGGAAATCCATCACAAATCCAAAATCAACAACCATCATATCACTCGATGACTCCATTTCCTGCATCGTCGAACCCTAGCCTCCCAACATGAAAAACAGCGAACCCAAATATCAACCGAACCCCACAAATTCACCATAGAATCGAACCTCTCATCATGAAGAATTCAATGATATAAATTTCATGATTTAAGGAGTGGTATTTGATTTTCTAATGATTTTGTGAAGATCGGTTTTCTATGTTTTAAAAGATGAACCGACGGCGGAAAAATGGTTGACTAATTATGGAAGTAAATTAGGGTTAAGAGGTTGAGGGATATTTATAGGATAGATTTTATATTTTTTTATTCAATTTTTTATTCATTTTTAAGCCACCGCTATATGTATTTATCATTTAAAAATTCCTATAATTCCACATGATACCCAAAAATCATGAAACTGGACATACAACTAGACTTCGACATTACGGACCGAACGAAACTGGTTTCATCGAATTCCGACTTCGTTTGCTCACACAGCGTATTTTTAACTGTAAAAATACTGATTGAATCCGTACGGCCACACAGTAATCCAAAAAATCATGAAAATTGAAATCTAGCAATAATTTAATATTGCGGATCCAACAAAATTAGTTTCATCGAAAACGGAGGTCATTTGCAAAGCTGGCTATTTTTAAAGCTCTAAATAAGCCATTTAAATATATAAATATATTTAAAAATAATTAAATTTAATATTTATAAATAAATATTATCATATATATATTCACACTATAATACCATACAGCTCCAATAGGATATATAACTCGATATTTCTGAATTCCCAGTTATATCGATATTCAATTTATATATAAAATCCTTTTATTATATAAATATATATTTATAAATTTCAATGGAATTCCATAACGACTTTTCTAAATTTTTATTTGGACATAACTCAAAATCTATACAATGAAATCCCGATTTTTCTCTTCCACTAGAAAGATATACTTCACCAGCTCCGAATGTTTCTTGTTTCATAGAAATTCGATTTAAAATTGACCCTGTATATTTAGTTGAAGTTTGAATCACCAAATTACGAACTGCCGCGCCATTTGGAGCTCGATTTTAATTATAATATAATTATACATTCAAATTTCATTTAAGTAATATATTTGTTATTCAAATTCAATTCCAAACTGAATTATAGCTTATATATGATCCAATTCACATCGTATTGTGAATTCAACTATTTCCAACTATTCTGGAATTTAAATATATTATTTAATTGTTATATTAATTAAACATTCCTTATTATTTAATTTTTGTCATTTTAAATTACCAAACCTTTATTTAAATAAGTAAATAAATTATTTATTATCCGTAAAAGTACGGGTCGTTACATTCTTTCCCCCTTAAAATAATTTGTTCCTCGAAATTGCTAAGGTAGAAAACAAACCCTATTAACTGGTTAAAAATTTACTTTTACTTCTTTAACTTCAATTTCACTATACCAATTAATTTCAACTAAATTATCAATTTATTCCTAACGAAAATTTCCATAAACACTGAAAATTTTCTAACACCCGAATTTTCTGAAAAATTTCGCCAGCACCTCCTTTGTATTGGTCAATCGGTACAACTACAACTCGCCTCTCTGGGCCTTCTCCAACCCAAAAGAAAATCAAATAGGTAAGGGGCTTGTCAATTCGGCTCATCAAAATCTCATATCCAACTAGAATACAAACTTGTACCTTTTTGTCGGGCATATCAACTTTATCACTTTCACCTATTATCAATCCAACATATAGCAATGTCATCTCAACCAATTTCCAATCAATATCTGTTCAACACAGCTATTCGCTTATATCCCAGCCAAATTCAATTTCAAATTCAAGTTTCAAATTCCAAACTCTTATCTTATCAACTCAATTCCATTCCAGATTATTCTGTAATCAAATATAGTTTCTATTTAACTTATTTTAAGTTAAATTTTAATTCATATATTCACCTTTTATATTTGAATCTATTTAACTTCTTAAGTTAAATTTAAAATTTCAAATTTTAGAAATTTCAATTTCCTAAGTTTTATTCCAAATCGAATTCGAAATCATATACGGTAACAGCAATTCAAAACATTTGAATTTCTAAACAACTCATTTCCTCAAAACCATTCGAAAACAAAACATTTTTGGTAGTAATCCGTCACTTAGAAACTCAAAAATCACCCCGATGATGCTGCACAGTCAACATCGGAATTATTTTCCAACGACCAAAGTGAGTTCAATACTACATCACTTTCAAAACCATTCTAAACACTTCCATTTTGAAATTCATTTTGAAAATATTATTCCCAATGCTTGTAAAACAATTTAAAATCTCCGAGGATTTTGAAATTCTCTTATACTTATTCCAAGTCCATTACAAACACTTATTCAAATTTCCAGGGTTTTCATTTCAATTTTGATTTAATTCATTTCATAACACTCATACGAATTTTGATTGGTTATTTACATAACCATTTCAATTATAATCGACCAACACATCCAATGTACTATATGTCCAATATATATATATATATATCTTCTTTATATCAAAATATAGTTTGGGTAAAATTATATCGTTTACCCTCTTTTCAAAACATATCATGTCGGTTCATCGTATTCGAGTGTTTATAAACTCCTACTGATACAATGGATCAAACTGATCGACCAGAACACATAAACAACTCAACCAATAAATCTCCACAATATAAAACTATTTTATATTGAATAACAAATACGTTCACTTGTATATATACACTAGACTCAGTCTAGGTATTACTAAGCCCACTCTACTAAGTCACACCACAGAGCCAAGGTAATACTTAACCTGCAGCTCTGATACCACTGTAAAGACCCGAGGATTTTACCTTACTCCATTTATTTAACAAATAAATATTCATTTTATCTTACTCCATTTATTTAACAAATAAATATTCATTTTATCTTACTCCATTTATTTAACAAATAAATGTTCCTTTTCAATTCTATTGTAAATGTTTTACAATATTCTTTTCATATTCTATTTGTAAATGTTTTACAAAATATTTCCTTTCTATTCTATTTGTAAATGTTTTACAAATATTTCCATTCAATTCTATTTGTAAATGTTTTACAAATATTTCCTTTTATATAAAATCTTATTTATTATATAAATAATTCCTTTCATAAAATTCTATTTCATTTTAAAAATATTTCTTTTTATAAAATCCTTTGATTTTATAAATATCTCTTTTTATAAAATCTTTCATTTTATATATATTTCTTTTTCAATACAACATTGAAAATTTCCTTTTTAACATTCCACTATTCCTTATGGTATTTAAAATACCAAATAACAATATCATTCTAACACACATCATCAATAACAGATTATATATCACATCATATATGAAAAACAATAAAATAAATGTTGAGGAATCCAGTCTGTAACAACCCGAAAAATACGAGCCAATTTAAAGATTTTAAATTGGTTATTTTAATGAAATTGGAGCAATTGAAATAGAATAATTCAATAAAACAATGAGTTAGAAACGGTGCGGTAGTTTGAAAATTTGATTTCAAAATTTGACTGACTGTACCGGATGCAAAACAAATCGAATTTTAGTGAAACCAAAAATATTTAAATCTGTTTATGAATATCTTTCTAACGAATCTGGAAAATCGAAGTTTCATAGCGTGAATCAAAAGTTATGGCCAAATGAATTTTCAGAAAAGTCGCTATAGAGAATATATAGCCCTTGAAAATATACATTTTGCAAACGACCTCAGAATTCGACGAAACCACTTTTGTTGGATTCAGGATGTCAAATTATGGCTAGGTTTCAAATTCCATAATTTTTGAAGTTAATATGTAAGCGTGGTAAAGGAAAACGTGTATGATTGATTTTAGTTAAATTGGATCGACCAGAAAATGGCCATTTTTCAAATGATCTCAGAATTCGGCGAAACTAGTTTTGTTGGGACCGTATCGTAAAAACATAGCTAGTTTATTTTTATGGAATTCTTGAGATCTGTTTGTTGCCCTGGCAAATTGAAATGTATGTTAAAATCAAATATTGAATGTTTTGTATTTCAGTTTGAAGAATAACTGACTGTAACAGTTGATTTGGCTTATGAAACATATCCCATTGTGTTCGGAAGGGGGGTATTTAGCTAGGGGCGATAGTCGTTGGGTTTGGATTGTAGTTCGTTTTAGAAAACCCTATTTTTAAAATTAAATAAAGTGAGGACCAATAGAAAATATTCTTTCATAATTTATTTTAAAAATAAAAATCAAAAAACCTCCGACCTACCTGCTCTCGACGACGGAAGGAACACCATCGTTCCCGGCCACTTTCACGCGATTCCGTTCATCTTTAGCCCCTCCCCCTTTGCAACTTTTTAAAGCCCTCACTCCCCTCTTCAAATCAAGACAAGTAGCACCTCCTATCGTCGCCCCTACATCACGAACGAACCCCTCAAAGATCGGGACTTTGGAGCGCCACCGCCGCCTGTATAGGCCGTCGAACTGGCCATGACTCCCGGCGCCGGAGACCCCTTTCCACCCTCTTCGTCGTCATATAAACTGATCTGAATGAAGTCCTGCGGATTTTGCTAGAAATCAAAACCTAATATTGACCTATTTAGAGAGGTAACGGCTTTGAAAACTCTAAACTGATTTTTACACTTTTAAGTGTTGCAAACTTCTAAAAATCATATTTTTTTCGCTATGTTGACGAAATTCGATGAAACAAGAGACATTGGACTCGTACGGGCGCTCTCTACATTCTAGAAGAGTTCGGGGATTTTTCTGACCTCGCTACTATTTTTAGCAAAGAAACAAACCAATGTGATATTTCTAAACTGAAATGTGAATGGAAATGCGTAGTATAAGTTATATAATCGAAGTATAAGTTATATACGTGTTGTATACCTCATGTACATGTGTTGTATAAGTTATATGAGCGATGTATAAATTATACTTGCATTGTATAAATCATATGTGCGTTGGAATGGAAATAAAATATACTTATATATATACACTCCCCTCGTCCACAAACCATGGACGATATTTATTGATTGTGAATTAGCGTGAAAAATTTGGTGAATAATGCGAATGGTTGATAGGATTGTTTGTGGTTGATATTGTTGAATTGTGGTTGAAAAATACCCGTTTGTGGTTGAAACAAAAATTAGAATAGGTTGTGGAAAAGAAAAACATACTCGTCTGCGTACGAACTAGATGTATGAAATCCCCGTTGTCAAAAACCGCGAGGTTTTAAGGTAGAGCGAGGAGCCGTTCATCGGGACGGTGCCGGTTTTAAATACCCTGCCGTTATGCTGCCTAAATTTTCAATAATATTCATGTGTTAGAATTATTTTCATGTGTTGAAACTATATTCATGTGTTGAAACCATATTCATGTGTTGAATAGAAATTCATGTGTTGAATAAATTCTTTGAAAGATAAAAATAACATTTTATCACATATATAGACTATATAAGTTATTCGTGTTTTAAGTAAATTGTTTTAACAATGAAAATCACATTTTTATTATATATATAAACTATAGAAAACATTCATGTGTTGAATGAAGGAGTAGAACGATAAAGATCATATTTTTATCGTATGTGTGAAGTCGAAAACATTCATGTGTTGAATATATGAATTGAACAATAAAATTTACATTTTTATTGTGAGTATGAAGTGATAAAAGCATTCATGTGTTGAATAAATATTTTTGGTGATAAAAATATCATTTTTATCATGTATACGACTCACTAAAATTACACAAGTGTTGAAATAAATATTTGTTTGCTATGAATATTATTTTTAACATTTATATGAACTAAATATAATAGTCATGCGTTAAAATATATTTTTTTTGCTAAAAATATCGTTTTTATACGAAATATGAAGTGTTAAAAATAACCACTTGTTCAAATAAATATTTGTGGGTTGAAAATATTATTTTTAACATGCGTAGGAAGTTTTAAAAATAACCATATATCGAAATAAACCTTTGTTCACTAGAAATATTAATTTTAGCTTAGATTTGCACATATATATACATATGTTGAACAGGAAAATGGATTAGCTATTGAGTAAAGAATTTATTTGCGTGCCCGACAAATAGGTAAACCTTAATGAATTGGATGCACAATTTTATTATTATATCAACTCCTATGAATGCCATTGGATGCAGAGTGCTGGTTGTTCTGTGTGTAATAATAAACGTTGCCATAGGATAGTAACAATTAATTTTCAACCACACTACATGACATACTTCATGAAGATAGGCATACTTCATCATATACCACATAAGCATTTGGAGCTTGTGTGACGAGGTTGAAGATTGTAATGTCCCGACTTTTCTGAATATTTTTAAATCATTTTAATGAGGGATTAAAATGAGATTTTCCATTTAAAAACAAAAACAAAACCAAAAGGGTTTTTGATACATATATATGCATAAGCATATGTATTGTATATACTTGATTTATCTTAAGGATTTGAAATATAAAAAAACAAATCAGCTACAACATGAAGTATATGACGTATAAAGATATTGTTCTTTGATCATCAAAAATATCAAGGCAAAAGACAAAAACCAAATTCCTAGAAAGACAAAAACATTTAATGCAAGTTACTTGAATAGTAACCTAGGATTTGTAAAAACATTCCCTAAAATCCTAAAATGGAATTAGCATGTGAATATCATAAGCAAGAAGGAAATATCTCAGCAAGAAGAAACAAATAAAAACATTTGTTTAAGGCTTTAAAATCCAAAGGAATGATCCTTGCATTTAATGAAGGTAAGGCCCAAACTTCTAGAAGCCATCACCTAGGACACCCTCACTGGCTAGGGACCTTAATAAAACAAAATGTTCAATGCATGTGCTCCTCAATTTAAGGCCGTAGGTTCTAAAATATGAGGGGTGAGGCTAAGAGAGTTTAATGTAAGAAAACATGTGCAGAAATTCATATTTTTATGCATGAGTTTGCCTATAAATACCACTCAAATCCTTCACATTTTCCACAAAAACAAATCTGAACTTTCCTCTCTAATCTGAAGCATTTTTCTGGGATCTTGGAAAGCATTCGGTGAGTGAAACTAATCCTAAATTTTCTTGTTTTTAAAAATACAGTAAAACAGTTTTTCTTTGTTAAGTAAAAACTGCCATGTTTTCTTTGATCCCTGTTTGTTACTGTCAACTAGAAAATAAGATGTAGAACCACTTGATTCCCTTCCTATAGATTGATCCATCATGTAGCGTTCATCATAGTATGTGTGTATGTATGATTTGATAATTACCAGTATTTACCTCCGGCATATGTTCTGTTAAATACGGAACTTGTTCATTGAAAGATAATTCATGATGATCCGCAGTTTGATTGTTAAAAGTATGTGATTCTAGTGCAAACATATCATATTTATACATGTAAGATCAAAGAAAATACATTTGCAAAAGTTTTGTTCAAAAATAAAAGAACACAGTAATGTTCTCTGTAAAAGAAAAATCAAAGTCGAGATTCAAGTGTAATGAAAACCCGTTTTGATAATATGAATAGAATCACGGATGAAAATGATGATTTTTAAAATGAATATAACGATTTTTAAGCTGGTGCATTGCGAGAATTTTGAACATGAACGGAAATTGGGTTTTGATCAAATTCCGATCATCGGCGACAGTGGAGACCGAGCGGTTGCGAGGGAAGGAGCGTTGGGAACTGGGGCATCAGGGAAAAATGTAATCTGATTTTTCTAATGCATAGGTTCTGTAAACGGATTGGATTTAGGGTTTTTGGGTGTAAATGGGTTCATCGGTTTGGAGGCGACGTACGGGTCCCACGGTGGTGCGAGTTGGCCGAGGCTGGGCGTGGAGCGGCGTTGGGACATGGCGAAGCTGACGGCGGCGGTGCGAGGTGCTCCGGTGGTCTAAGGCGATGGGTCGAGCTCGGTTTTGGTGGACTGCTTTTCGAAGAAGTTTACTGGTAGTTTGGTGGAGTGGCGAAATCGAGGAGGAGGCGACGTACGGTGGTGGCAAGGCGTCGGTTGGGGTCAGTGGAGGAAGTGGAGTTTGTGGGTGATGGTTCGGTGGTGGCACGGTGGCGTGGGGAGGCGTGCACGTGCACACCGTGCACTGATACTGGGCGGGGAAGATGATGAAGTGCCATCTGATTTGGCCGACAAGATTCGGTAGAAGTTCGATGCAAGATTTAAATGGAAAATATACAAGAATAAATGATTTAAATTCATTATTTAAATTATTTATAAATTAAATAATCATAAAGAAAAAGAATAAAAAGGGTAAAGTTCGAAAAAAAACATTTCCAAAAGCAAATTGACAAAAGAAAAGATCATACTGTGTGTGAAGCACGGGAAATTGTAAATGATTAACAAACCACTATGAAATCATATATATATCTTAACGGATTTATTTGAGGGATGAATTGACTGTACTAGTGTAGAACAGATAAGCAAACGCTGATTTAAAAATAATAATTTATTTGGAACGAAGTTATACTTCTGATTTGATCGATGAACATTTATCGACTGTAAAAAGATTTCGTACATCGTTCGAAGAGTCCGGAATCAACAATTCTACTTCGATTCGAAGTATACGACGCATATCGAGATGCTAAAGTCAACAAGATGCAAGCATTATTTTAAATGATATTTTTGGTCTGTTCAAACCCAGAACATACCCGAATGGACGAGTGTCTGACTGCGTATGTCAGTTAAATTTTACACATCGGTTTTACGTAAGTATAGTACGTTGGTAGCGGAGGAATTCGTTTCTCTTAGCTTTATTACCCGTAATATATTTGGGTAATCGAATGAGTAATTCTGACGGATAGGACGATTTGGCATTCAAAGAATGTAAAGAAATAATCTGTCAGAAGTGAACGTGACCTCAAACCTTCACAACCCGGAAGTAACAGAAGTTGGGCTAGGCAACATGGCTAGTTGGGTCATACCCAAGCAGGGTATATTATCACCATCTAGAGGACTTCCTTATTTAACTTCTTAAATCTATTTTGCTGCTGTTGCATTCGGAAACGGTAAATCGAGCTCAACCGTAGGAGTGATAATATATTCGTTACACTCAAGCTAAATGAGTGGACGGTCATGTGTGGCCGGGTTACAAGACGTTCTTGTTGAACCCCAGTGTATCCTTTCTAGAGTACACTGATCGGTGGGTGCTTCCATACCCTGTATATTGGAATCCAAAACTCCAATACACGCTCTGCGACTTTTATGGTGGTATACTATATATGTGAACGTGAGATGCAAGCGTTTCACTAGATTTTTAATTATCTGTTACGAACTATTTTAATATCAAATGTTTGATATAAAAGAGATTAGATCATTTCCAGATATTAGACATGGATGGATCTAATGATTTTCAAAAGTAAAACATGGATCAATATAAACACCTTGACACTTATTTTCCTGTTTATACTGTTTAACTATGTTTCCTCACACCAGTCCCCCGACTGACCCAGAGTTTATTTTTGTTTCTTAAACTCTTGGGTACTCATAATATTTATTATGAGTAGACAAGTAGGTTCAGGAAAAGCAAGTGGAACATGATGCTGAACCAGTTCAAGACCCAGTAGTATATGTGTTTTTAATTATCAGTTTAATTACCAATGGTATTGTAATATGGTATTGTATGAACCATGATGATGTAATATGTTATGTACTCTGATGTATCAGGCTTTGTGATGTAATATATAAGTATTTTGTAAAATTCCGCTGTGAGATTCTGATAACTTCTTACTCTTCTATTCTAAAAGTTCTACCTTTTCTATCTCATCTTCTGAATTCTTTCAATAATGACACGGTTTCCCAGGCATGGAAAATCGTGCCATTACAAAGATTTACCATACGAGCGAGAGGCTTTTATGGCGATGACTATATATTACACGTTGGACTGATGACTGATATGGACTATATAAAATGTAATGGCAAATTACAAGATTAATAAAAACCCCACACGGGTCTGGAGGTGACAATAAACATGTCTCTCTGGTCATTAAGGCACAAAAACCATTTATAGGGTGACGATAATTTATTTTCTGGAGTTATGATCTATACACACTCCCCTGTGGACATCGGAATATATCACTATAAATATATGCGTGCTTTTTAGGGTTTATTGGGTGCCTAATGCGGCCCAATATATTTCCAAACCCCTTCTCGTACAAAGGAGGTTATGGCGAAATTTTCTGAAACTTAAAGGCATTAGTGAAATATTTGAAGTGAAAACGTTATTGAAATCGTAGAATAAATTATATATATATATATATATATATATATATAAATTAAATAAAATGAATCGAGCCCCTGCAGTCCGCGTTTTGAAATCGTAACTTTAAATGATTATACCGAAAGATCCGACCATCGGATATCCACGAAACTAGAACCGTTGGGTTCGCTTTGGAAATATCTTTCCAACGATATAAACTTTGGTGGGATCCTATGGTTAGATTTTCAGATATGTGTAAAACAAATTTGAAGAAAAACAGCGCCAGTGCCTCGGCACGACCTGAAACGTCGTTTAATTATATAGGGTCATTTTTATTGGCGATATATCGTTATTAAATATTATCGACGATATGGAATGGAAATAAACTGATTATACTTGGTTTGCTTGTCATTTGATGGTTGAATGTGTTTGACATGAAAATTATACTAATGAACTGAATTTTGGATGTCAAATAATTTGACCATGGACAGAATTGATTTGAATTCTAAATTAGTGACTTGTTTGAAAAGGCCGAGTTAATTTTCATTTCGAGTAATTGATCGACGATTAGAAGTCAAAGAGATGAAGATGGTTCAAGATCGACGATCTTCACATCGGATGGATGGGTGCTACTGATGCTCATGATTGGAGTAGCTACCTTGAAGGAGCTGAAGTGGTAGCCGTCCAGACGTATTTGTTGATTGTACGGATAATCGAGGATTTCGATGCCTCCGATTTCATTTAGACCCAGAACGAATTTGTAAATGGACTATGTGTCTGACATTGGATTTTGTTCTGTGCTGATTGATTTCTATTAAATATATATCTGTTTGGCGGCGGAGAATTTATTCTTTTGCTTAACGCCCTTCTCTGAGACGTACGAGCTCAGAGGTTATATATCGATAAAAATCAGTCGCATGGAGTGAATTGCCTGTGTGGCATGCCTAAGTGGCAGATGATCAAGGCTTCTGTTGAAAAACAAAGTCTTGTGGTTGATGATCAAAGCACAGCCTACGTGGCATAGCTTTGGGTATAGCGTTGATTTGAGAGCCTCACACCTCGGTATGAGTCAAAAACGGGATAGTGACTGCAGGGAGAGCACAACGTTTCTTTCTATCTATGGGTGATATCAGTGACCTAGCAGCCCTGACATTTATATTGTTTTACTTGTGTGGTTGTTGGAATGCGAGGCGCCTCGGATATAGGTCCTATAGGACCGAGAAACGTGTGTTCAGGAATAAGTAATCCTCAAAAGTAAGAGAGGACCGACCCTGAAGATCCAGGATCACTGTGTGTGGTCCTGAGACCTTTGGTAGAGTGTCTCGAATCGGAGAGGAGCTTGCCCCTTGCCTCGACTCATGATGGAATCCAATTTCCAATACAAAATTATGGATTTGATTGTAACTTATATATGGCAACATGATATATGGTACCCATGCCGTCTATGATTGATATTTATGATGGAAATTGCTTTTGAAACATATATGCACTAGTAATAATATCAAACACTTTTGTTTTGTGAGTATCAAGCATTTCTTAGCCATTACAAGGTAAAACTCTATCCTTTGTCTTGCGTTGCATTGTGTGATGGGACCTGAGTCATATAATGGCTTCATTTTTATAAAAAGCATTGTGATGATTAAATAATTTACTTTATTTCATGCACTGGCAATCACTGGAGTAAACCTGTTCCGCGAAAGTGGTGTGGTCCTATGATTTGCATTATTATTGTTGTTTAATCAGTTAAGTAGATTTCTCATACTAGTCCCATGACTGGTTCGTATTTTGTTTCACCTTTCAAACTCGGGTGCCCTTATCTTCACACGGGCAGCCTAGTGACAGGTAGCAGGACATATTTTGGCTTTTGCACTACAACATGGAGTGCATCTTTTGGCTTGTATGGCGAGGCTTTACTTCTCAGTATTTTGGCTATTGATATTCCGCCATTATTATCAATGTATATGATTCTGCTCATGGCGATGTAGAATGATATTTCTTTTATGTACTCTCTTATGTATATGTACCGCTTATGGCGATGTAGACCGATCACTTACTTTCATGCACTAAGTTGTATCCTACACTGTGCTCTCTGATGTTGTGACATATTATGATTCCCCTGTCATATTTATGTAAATTATTCTATTTGCTGCTTATGCAATTATTTGTACTCTGCTAATGATGAATAATGTGTTATATTCCAATGATTATCCTTAACACCGTCGTAGGGGATTTTGAGATCGTCACAGTTGGTATCAGAGCTTTGGTTAATCTTAGTTCTGGAATTTAACACATTAAAAACCTCATCAGAATAGAATCAATAGCATTCTAAGGCGAGTAGCTCATTAGAGATAGGATTAGTAATGTCCTAGAATGAGCTAAGCAGAATAGCAAAATAATTTGATTATTACATCATTGTCTATCCTTATGTTCTTCTGCTTTACGATATATTAAAATTATCATTTTTGTGGGCTTGACTCTTTTCTTGCTTATACAGAACTTGATAGATGGCTACCCGAGCAGCTGCAGTTAGAGGAGGCCGAGGAGGCCAAGGAGGCCAAGGTAGAGGACGGGGGAATATCCCTGTTGTAGAAGAGCCTTTGATACAACCACCAGCCCCTCAGCCATTCGAACTAGACCGAGTGGCGAAGAGATACAAGAATCTCGGGAGCAAAACCTTTTTAGGCACTGGCATAGTGATAGAAGCCTTGGCATGGTTGAAAACTTGTGAAAAGATCTTAGGTGGGTTAAGACTCGGAGATCACGATAAGGCATTTATGGGCGCCTGGCTTTTACAAGATGAGACAAAATTATGGTGGGATGCCATCACCGCTGAGGACTAAGATGTAGTGAGGACGTGGGATGAGTTCAAGGCATTGTTTAAGGAGAAGTTCATCCCCAAACAAGCGATGGAGCGTATGCACGATGAATTTGCCAATCTCCAACAGGGAGACTGCTCCATCCAGGACTACCTTAAAAAGTTCACGCAGCTATCTCATTACGCACCAGAGCTTGTCATGACAGCAAAGGCAAAGAACAAAAGGTTCATACATGGGCTTAAGCATAAGTATCAGGATAGAGCCATGAGCCACATCAAACTTCCATTTGGAGAAATGGTTGAAATGGCCTGCAACTATGAAGACTTGGACTAGAGGAACCTCGATCTAGACCATGCCAAGAGTCAAGCGGGAAAAAAACGCAAGGCTTCTGGGAACCAACCTGAGTCTAGCAATGCAGTAGCCGCAAATTAGCAAGCTAGTAAGCCACCCAAGGGAAGCTGTTTTAATTATGGTAAGATGGTACATTACTCCAATGTGTGCACCGCTCCAAAGCTGCAGAAGACAAACCCACAAAGCTCAAGTCAAAACCCTCAGAGTTCTACATCATGCTTCAACTACCGCCGAACAGGGCATCTCGTCAAAGATTGTCCATTGCTAAAGAAGGCAGAAGTTGCTCATGTTTATGACGGGGCGAACCCGCCGGCTACTTCAGATGGATCAGGTAAACCCGATGTTTTAGGAGGTACCCTTACTATTAAAAATATCCCTGTTTCTGTACTATTTGACACTGGTGCATCACGTAGTTTTATTTCAAGTAACACAGTCAAAAGTTAAAGATAAAAGTAAGAAAGCTTAAAGAATCAGTTAGAGTTCATAATCCAATAGGGGGTTCTATTGTTCTCAGTTCATATTGTAGAGTGCCAATCTCTTATTCTTCCTGCAAGTTTTCTTTTAATTTAATCAACATGGATTTTCCCGAATTTGATATTATACTTGGACTGGACTGGTTAACAAAATACGAGGTCGAAGTAAATTGTGCGGAAAAAATAGTAAAAATTAAAACGAAGCTTGGATATATTACTATACCATGCCAGGGTTCAGATCCGGATAGAAAAGAATTTTGGTCTGTGCTAGAAGTGGTTCCCACTTCATTAGAAAATATTCATGTCGTTAAAAACTACGCGTATGTATTTGAAGAAGTCAAAAACTTACCACCACAAAGAGAAATTGAATTTAAAATCGATCTAATTCTGAATGCCAGACCAGTGGTACATCCAATTCGAAGAATGAATCTTAAAGAAAAGGAAGAATTAGGTGATCAAACTCGTCAACTGCTATGGAAGGGTCTGATAAGACCTAGCTTTTCTAATTGGGGTGCAGCTGTAGTTTTTGTTCCTAAGTCAGACGGTACTCTCCGATTGTGTGTTGATTTCCGAGGCCTCAACAAGAAAACGCTCAAAAACAAATATCCATTACCCTGCATCGATGATCTGTTAGACCAATTAAACAGAGCAAGAGTATTTTCCAGAATGGACCTAGCTACAGGTTTCCATCAACTGAGAATCACCGAAGAGTGTGTTCCTTTGATAGCTTTTAGAGGTCCAGACATATTTTATGAGTGGTTAGTAATGCCGTTTGGTTTATGCAACGCTCCAACATACTTCGTCGATCTAATGAATAGAGTGGTTAGAGAAGTTCTGAATAAATTCATTCTGGAATTCATCGATGATATTTTATTCTACTCTAAATCAGAAACCGAGCATGAAAAACATTTAGAACATGTATTGGGGATTCTGAGAAATAACGTCTTCAAAGCCAAATTCTCTAAATGTATCTTTTGGCAAGATGAAGTGAAGTTCCTTGGCCATGTGGTGTCAAAGGAAGGAATTTCTGTAGATTCAAGCAAAATTATAGTAATTCAAGACTGGAAACAGCCTACTACAACTACAGAAGTCCGAAGTTTTCTTGGATTAGCTAGTTATTATCGGAAATTCGCTAAGAATTTTTCAAAGATATATAGTTCATCAACAAAGCTTACAAAGAAGCACTAGAGATTTAATTGGACCTCCGACTGTGAGGAAGCTTTCCAGGAACTAAAATCAAAATTGACAATTGCTCCAATATTAACCATTATCGATGGCAATCAGGATTTGACGGTTTGGACGGATGCTTCTATTAGAGGTCTTGGTGCAGTATTAATGCAAAGAGGCCAAGTAGTCGCTTATGCAAACCGTCAGCTGAAACTGCATGAGAAGAATTATGTAACTCATGATCTTGAGTTGCTAGCCATCTTTTTTGCTTTGAAAATCTGGAGACATTATCTATTGGGTGAGAAATTCGAATTATATACAGACCATCAATCATTGAAGTATTTGTTCAACCAGAAAGATCAGAACTTGAGACAACAGCGTTGGCTAGAATTTCTTGCTGCGTATGATCTAGATATCCTGTATACACCGGGAAAAGCTAATGCAATAGCAGATGCGCTTAGCAGAAAAACCGCAATCATTGCCAATCTTATAATTACGCCTTCATTGATTGATAAAATATCTGCTCTTCAGAAGGATGATCACTTCATTCAGAGAATCAGAGAGAGAATACAAAAAGGTGAGCCCTCGAGTTTTCAGGTGGATAAGGAAGAAGTTCTGAGATTAAAGGGAGGATCTGTGTTCCCAACCTCCCAGAGCTCAAAAGGGAGGTGCTTGATGAATGTCATAAACCCAAGCTTTGCATTCATCCCGAGGTAAGTAAGATGTACAATGATCTCAAACGCACCTTCTGGTGGAGGTCCATGAAGAGGGTCATTTCTTTTTATGTTAGCAGGTGTTCTACTTGTCAATTATTCAAAAGTGACGAACAAAAGCTGGCCGGATTGTTGCAACCGTTGGAAATCCCAAATTGGAAGTGGGAGCAGATTTCCATGGATTTCATGGATGGTTTTCCCCGGACCAAGAAAGGAAATGAAAGTATTTGGTTGATCGTAGATCGCTTCACGAAGACCGCCCATCTTATACCTGTCAGATCCAATCGAACTGCTCAAAGTCTAGCGCAGATTTACTTCAAAGAAATAGTTAAGCTACATGGAGTGCCGATCAGTATAGTCAGTGATAGAGATCCATTATTTACTAGCAAATTCTGGGAGGCATTTCAAGTAGAACTACGGACAAAGCTGAACCTAAGCACAACATATCACCCTTAGACAGATGGCCAAACTAAAAGGGTGAATCGTATTCTAGAAGATTTACTACAGGCTTGCATTATTGACTTTGGCTGAACATGGGAATACCACTTTCATTTGGTAGAATTCTCATACAACAACTGTTATAAAGCAATTTTGAAAATGTTGCCATTTGAAGCATTATACGGTAGACCGTGCAGATCTCCCGCATGTTAGGTGGAACCTGGCAACAGACTTGTGTTGGGACCCGATATGATTTGAGAAGCTTCAGACAAAGTCGATTTCATTAAGAAAAGATTGCAAATGGCTCAAAGCCAATAGAAAAGTTATGCGGACTCTAGAAGGAGAGATTTAGCGTTTGCTGTTGGTGATTATGTTTATTTGAAAATTTCTCCGATGAGAGGAGTAATCCGATTTGGTAAAACTGGGAAGTTGGCACCCAGATTTATTGGTCCCTTTCCTATACTTGAACGAATTGGAACTCTCGCTTATAGGGTTCAATTACCTGATTGGTTGCCTGGAGTGCACAATGTGTTTCACGTATCTTAACTTAGAAAACATGTGCATGATCCAGATCTTGTTGTAGAAGAAGCAACGCCACAGGACTTGGAAATTACTCCAGAATTAGCAGTCAGAAGTGAGCCGTTAAAAATTATTGGCAAAGAAAATAAAGAGCTAAGGAACAAGAAGGTTCATTTAGTTAAAGTGCAGTGGAGAGGAGATCCTAGAGACTGTACTTGGGAGACAGAAGAAAGCATTAAGCAAGCTTACCCCAAATGCAGAGTGGACATCTCTGACTAACTCTGGTGCAAGGTACCTTTACAATACTTTGCATTTCCATTTTTGTTTCCTACTTTACTGCTAATTCCTTTTCGGGGACGAAAAGTTTTAAGTGGGGGAGACTGTAACAACCCGGACAATATGAGCCAATTTAAATTTTTTAAATTGGTTATTTTAATGAAATTGGAGCAGTTGAAATAGAATATTTCAATAAAATAATGTGTTAGAAATGGTGTGGTAGTTTGAAAATTTAATGGAACCATAAATATTTAAATCTGTTTATGAATATCTTTCTAACGAATCTGAAAAATCGAAGTTTCATAGCGGAAATCAAAAGTTATGGCCAAATGAATTTTCAGAAAGGTCGCTATAAGAATATATAGCCCTTGAAAATAGACATTTTGAAAACAACCTCAGAATTCGATGAAACCACTTTTGTTGGATCCGGGATATCAAATTATGGCTAGGTTCCAAATTCCATAATTTTTGAAGTTAGTATGTCAGCGTGGCAAAGGAAAACGTGTTTCGTTGATTTCAGTTAAATTGGATCGACTAGAAAATGGCCATTTTTCAAATGGTCTCAGAATTCGACGAAACTAGCTTTGTTGGGACCGTATCGTCAAAACATAGCTAGATTTATTTTTCTGTAATTCTTGAGATTAGTTTGTGGCCCTGTCAAATTGAAATGTACATTCAAATCAAATATTGAATGTTTTTTATTTCAATTTGAAGAATAACTGACTGTAACAGTTGAATTGGCTTACGAAACATATCCCATTGTGTTCGAAAGGGGGGGTATTTAGCTAGGGCGACAGTCGTTGGGTTTGGATTGGAGTTCGTTTTAGAAAACCCTATTTTTAAAATTAAATAAATTGAGGGCCAATAGAAAATATTCTTTCATAATTTATTTTAAAAATAAAAATCGAAAACCCTCGACCTACTTGCTCTCGACGACGGAAGGAACACCATCGTTCTCGGCCACTTTCACGCAATTCCGTTCATCTTTAGCCCCTCCCCCCTTGCAACTTTTTAAATCCCTCACTCCGCTCTTCAAATCAAGACAAGTAGCACCCCCTATCGTCGCCCCTACATCACGAACGAATTCCTCAAAGATCGGGACTTTGGAACGTCGCCGCCGCCTGTATAGGACGTCGAACTGGCCATGACCCCCGGCGCCGGAGACCCCTTTCCGCCCTCATCGTCGTCATATAAACTGATCTGAACGAAGTGCTGCGGATTTTGCTAGAAATCAAAACCTAGTTTTGAGCTATTTAGAGAGGTGACGGCTTTGAAAACTCTGAACCGATTTTTACACTTTTAAGTGTTGCAAACTTCTAAAAATCATATCTTTTTGCTATGTTGACGAAATTCGATGAAACATGAGACATCGGACTCGTAAGGATGCTCTCTACATTCTAGAAGAGTTCGGGGATTTTTCTGACCTCGCTACTATTATTAGCAAAGAAACAAACCAATGTGAGATTTCTAAACTAAAATGTGAATGGAAATGTGTAGTATAAGTTATATAATTGAAGTATAAGTTATATACGCGTTGTATACCTCATGTACATGTGTTGTATAAGTTATATGAGCGATGTATAAATTATACATGCATTGTATAAATAATATGTGCGTTGGAATGGAAATAAAATATACTTATATATATACTCCCCTCGTCCGCAAACCATGGACGATATTTATTGATTGTGAATTGGCATGAAAAATTTGGTGAATAATGCGAATGGTTGATAGGATTGTTTGTGGCTGATATTGTTGGATTGTGGTTGAAAAATACCCGTTTGTGGCTGAAACAAAAATTATAATAGGTTGTGGAAAATAAAAATATACTCGTCTGCGTACGAACTAGATGTATGAAATCCCCATTGTCAAAAATCGCGAGGTTTTAAGTGAGGAGCCGTACATCGGGATGGTGCCGGTTTTAAATACACTGCCGTTATGCTACTGAAATTTTCAATAATATTCATGTGTTAGAATTATTCTCATGTGTTGAAACTATATTCATGTGTTGAAACCATATTCATGTGTTGAATAGAAATTCATGTGTTGAATAAATTCTTTGAAAGATAAAAATAACATTTTATCACATATATAGACTAGATAAATTATTCGTGTTTTAAATAAATTGTTTTAACAATAAAAATCACATTTTTATTATATATATAAACTACAGAAAACATTCATGTGTTGAATAAAGGACTAGAACGATAAAGATCATATTTTTATCGTATGTGTGAAGTCGAAAACATTCATGTGTTGAATATATGAATTGAACAATAAAATTTACATTTTTATTGTGAGTGTTAAGTGCCAAAAACATTCATGTGTTGAATAAATATTTTTGATGATAAAAATATCATTTTTATCATGTATACGACTCGCTAAAAATACACAAGTGTTGAAATAAATATTTGTTTGCTATGACTATTATTTTTAACATGTATATAAACTAAATATAAAAGTCATGCGTTGAAATATATTTTTGTTCGCTAAAAATATCATTTTTATACAAAATATGAAGTGTTAAAAATAACCACTTGTTCAAATAAATATTTTTAAGTTGAAAATATTATTTTTAACATGCGTAGGAAGTGTTAAAAATAGCCATGTATCGAAATAAATCTTTGTTCACTAGAAATATTAATTTTAGCCTAGATTTGCACATATATATACATATGCCGAATAGGAAATTGGATTAGCTGTTGAGTAAAGAATTTATATGCGTGCCCGACAAATAGGTAAACCTTAATGAGTTGGATGCGCAATTTTATTATTATATCAACTCCCGTGAATGCCATTGGATGCGGAGTGCTGGTTGTTCTGTGTGTAATAATAAACGTCGCCATAGGATAGTAACAATTAATTTTGAACTACACTACATGACATACTTCATCATATACCACATAAGCATTTGGAGCTTGTGTGACGAGGTTGAAGATTTACCATACGAGCGAGAGGCTTGTATGGCAATGACTATATATTACAGGTTGGACTGATGACTGATATGGACTATATAAAATGTAACGGTAAATTGCAAGATTAATAAAAACCCCACACGGGTCTGGAGATGAAAATAAACACGTCTCTCTGGTCATTAAGGCACAAAAGCCATTTATAGGGTGATGAGAATTTATTCTCTGGAGTTATGATCTATACACACTCCCCTGTGGACACCAGAATATAGCACTATAAATATGTGCGTGCTTTTTAGGATTTATTGGGTTCCTAATGCGGCCCAATAAATTTCCAAACCCCTTCCCGTACAAAGGAGGTTATGGTGAAATATTCTGAAATTTAAAGACATTAGTGAAATATTTGAAGTGAAAACGATATTGAAATCGTCGAATAAATTATATATATATATATATATATATATAAATTAAATAAAATGAATTGAGCCCCTGCAGTTCGCGTTTTGAAATCGTAACTTTAAACGATTATACCGAAAGATCCGACCATCGGATTTCCACGAAACTGGAACCGTTGGGTTCGCTTTGGAAATATCTTTCCAACGATATATACTTTGTTGGGATCCAACGGTTAGATTTTCAGATATGTGTAAAACAAATTTGAAGAAAAACATCGCTAGTGCCTCGGCACGACCTGAAGCGTCGTTTAATTATATAGGGCCATTTTTAAATAAATAAAAATGGTGATATATCATTATAAAATATTATAGACGATATGGAATGGAAATAAATGGATTATACTTGGTTTTCTTTTCATTTGATAGTTGAATGTGTTTGACATGAAAATTATACTAATGAACTGAATTGTGGATGTCGAATAATTTGACAATGGACAAAATTGATTTGAATTCTAAATTCGTGAATTATTTGAAAAGGCCGAGTTAACTCTCATTTCAAATAATTGATCGATGATTAGAAGTCGAAGAGATGAAGACAGTTCAAGACCAACGATGTTCACATTGGATGGATGGGTGCTACTGATGCTCATGAGTGGAGTAGCTACCTTGAAGGGGCTGAAGTGGTAGCCGTCCGGACGTATTTGTTGATTGTACGGATATGCGAGGAATACGGTGCCTCTGGTTTCGTTCAGACCCAGAACGAACTTGTTAATGGACTGTGTGTCTGACATTGGATTTTGTTCTGTGCTGATTGATCTCTATTAAATATATATCTGTTTGGCGGTGGAGAATTTATTCTCTTGCTTAACGTCCTTCTCTGAGACGTATGAGCTCAGAGGTTATATATCGATAGAAATTAGTCGCATGGAGTGAATTGCCTGTGTGGCATGCCTAAGTGGAAGACGATCAAGGCTTCTGTTGAAAAACAAAGTCTTGTGGTTGATGATCAAAGCACGGCCAACGTGGCATATCTTTGTGTATAGCGTTGATTCGCGAGCCTCACACCTCGGTATGAGTCAAAAACGGGATAGTGACTGCAGGGAGAGCATGATATTTCTTTCTAGCTATGGGTGATGTCAGTGACCTACCAGCCCTGACATGTATATTATTTTACCTGTGTGGTTGTTGGAATGCGAGGCGCCTCAGATATAGATCCTATAGGACCGGGAAACGTGTGTTTAGGAATAACTAATCCTCAAAAGTAAGAGAGGACCAACCTTGAAGATCCAGGATCGCTGTGTGTGGTCCTGAGACATTTGCTAGAGTGTCTCGAATCGGAGAGGATCTTTCCCCTTGCCTCGACTCATGATGGAATCCAATTTCCAAAACAAAATTACGGATTTGATTGTAACTTATATATGGCAACATGATATCTGGTACCCATGCCGTCTATGATTGATATTTATGATGGATGTTGCTTTTGAAACATATATGCACTAGTAATAATATCAAACACTTTTGTTTTATACGTATCAAGCATTTCTTGGCCATTATAAGGTAAAACACTATCCTCCGGCTTGCGTTGCATTGTGTGATGGGACCTGAGTCTTATATTGGCTTCATTTTTATAAAAAGCATTGTAATGATTAAATAATTTACTTTATTTCATGCACTGGCAATCACTGGAGTAAACACGTTCCACGAAAGTGGCGTGGTTCTATGATTTGCCTTATTATTGTTGTTTAATCAGTTAAGTAGATTTCTCATACCAGTCCAATGACTGACTCGTAGTTTGTTTCACCTTGCAAACTCGGGTGCCCTTATCTTCACACGGGCAGCCTAGTGACAGGTAGCAGGACATATTTTGGCTTTTGCACTACATCATGGAGTGCATCTTTTGGCTTGTATGGCGAGGCTTGACTTCTCAGTATTTTGGCTATTGATATTCCGCCATTATTATCTATGTATATGATTCTGCTCATGGTAATGTAGACTGATATTTCTTTTATGTACTCGCTTATGTATGTGTACCGCTTATGGCGATGTAGACTGATCACTTACTTTCATGCACTAAGTTGTATCCTACACTGTGCTCAATGATGTTGTGACATATTATGATTCTGCTGTCATATTTATGTAAATTATTCTATTTGCTGCTTATGCTATTATCTTTACTCTGCTAATGATGATTATTGTGTTATATTCCAAGATTATCCTTAACACCGTTGTACGGGGTTTTGAGATCATCACACAGTTGGATTCCTCCGACCTGTTTCCCTGCATCCACAGATGTTAAATAATATAATTAACATCACTTTCATTTCAACATGAAATATTCTGATCAATAGAATCCATATTTGATTAACGATATATATATATCACTAGATCTATAATTTCAACTAATCAATTATCAGTTCAACCAATGAGTCAACACACAACAATCAGTTATCATTTAACAGTTCTAAAAATACGTTATAAAAATATGAACTGGTAGAGTTGGTGAGTTTTACTCACATTGGACAGTTATCGTTAAATAACCATTAACCATCTTTTGATTCAGACAGACAATTTATTTTGCTATAAATAGTAACAAACTCTAATTCACTCCTAATCAGTTCCATTACGTAGACCTCGTTTATACGATCCTAACGGATCTTATTTCGCTGAATTCTGATATCGTATGATGGAGTTACAACATTATACAAATTATACGATTATTAATTAAATTTAAACTAAATTAATGAATTTCCATTGGGCTTTAACCTTGTGATTTGGCCCTCCTTCACCCTTATAGGCCAACACCCGAAATTCCCTTCCTTTCTTCCCTGACTAAAACGCTCGCTCCAGATAAAAAAAAACTCCACTAATAAATCTCCACCAAGCCGACTCTGTAACACCCCACACCCGTTAGTGTCACTCACAAAGGGAATGCACTAAGTTCTGTGGAGCATTTAGGGTAAAAGATGCAGATAAATTACAAGACAGACAGAAATTAAACAGTGGAAAATAAAACTTTGCTTTATTGATAAAATAGTTTGTACAATGATTTCTTTACAATATCAGAGTATCATCTGTCTTACAAAATAAAGAAGCATAAAACAACATTTATATTCCCCAATTTTAGCAAGATCCAGCCATAGCATCTGATAAGAGAATCCAAGCAAACTTTGACAAATCTTCAAGATGGGAAAGAGTGACAGTCCAACTTAACCTGAGCTATACTATTCCCTCCTTTACTACCTTGGGGGGGGGGGGGGGGGGACGGAAGAAAAGAAGACGAAAGAAAAACAGAGTCAGACATATAGCCTGAGTAAGTTCAGTAACTTCTAGCATATGAACATGGAACAACAACAAAACGACATGAATTAACTGAATACAAGATAACACCATGATGATAGGGTTGGCAAGATTAGACAAGATTAACACAAGATATGCTAAGCTAAGATAAACTGGATATGCTCTAATACTTTTGCCGCTTCGCTATTTCCTTGTTATACTGGTTTCTATATCTCTGCACCGCCTAACTAGTGTCCCAACTAGTAACGATAACGTGATCCCAATCCCTGTAGTTTCCATTGCCTTCAGGCATACATTTATTATTTGTTACCTGGATCTAGGGTTTTCTATCAAGTGCTTTCTAGTTTCAACTAGAGTTTACGCTATCTGCTGAATGCTTCTCGGATTCAGGGTTTATGCCCCCTAGTCCAGTCGATGCCCCCAAGTCTAGGACACACTACCTAGAGTGGTATATGTTCCTATACTTCCCCACATATGTATCGCGAACCGTTATCGCTTGTCTAGATGCACATGTCCTGTAATGTGCAGTCCGAGTCCTGTGTCAGGGCAAGTCAAGGAATACAGAACTCGGTCGGGAGCTTTCAGATATCTGCCGATGCAGATGCTAAGGTCTGCTTTTATTCCAGTGCTATGGTCCCACTTGACCCCTCCCTCAACTAATGAAAGGCACACATTGAAAAATGAGAACTATACGCAGGCCCCAGGTGCCCTACTATCCTATGGCCATCCTCACCCATAACTAGATAGCAAGTATATGGTCTTTTGGAGTTCTTCGCCTTTCCGCTTCACGTATCTCGATTGACTCAAGATGGATGGTAGACGACGAGTTGCTATCACAGGGCTACCGTTTTCTCGCCGAATCACACCGGTCCATCCTAGTATTTAGGTTGCCATATATTGCAACCAAGGCATACCCCTGGTTCTTCTACGCAGACGTTAACCTCTGTGAGCCCAGGAGGATCATCTGCAGCCTCACAGAGGGATACCAAGAGTACCCTCACGTCCCCTCGAAGCCTTGGGCTTCGTAACCCAATTAGTTGGAGCCTTCTTTTTACTCAGACGTACATTCGCTCCTTCCCGTGTTATACTAAGAATTACTACTTAGTTCTACTAACTAAGATTTACCACTTAGTTTCCAGAATCGTTGTTTTCTTAACTAAGGTTTACTAATTAGTTCCCTTTCCCGTCAATTTGGATTGGTTAAGTGTCATTAGTCAATTCAAGCCGACTTAACCCTCTTCATTTATCCTGTCAAACTGGTTAAGTGTTATCAGTAATTCATGTTGACTTAACCCCACCACAAACTAAGTTATATTGGTTAAGTATTTCTTATTACTTAACCCTACCCATTCACCCTGTATTGGTTCAGTGTTCCTTTTTAACTTAACCTTGCCCGTTTGTTTTAACTAACATGTTATTAACGGTTAAGTATTATCCCTTCATGTTTTAGACTTAACCCTATTCCTTTATCACAATCTGATGGTTAAGTGTTCAAGTTTACTTAACCCTACGGTCTAGCCCAGCTAACATATCAAATTGGCGAAGTGTATTAAATCTTACTTAACCCCAACCTCTAGTCTAGTTAACATGTTAATTTGGCTAAGTGTATTAACTTTACTTAACCCCACTTTCTAGACTAGTTAACATGTTAATTTAGCTAAGTGTTTTCTTAGTTACTTAACCACTACAAATCTTGTCTTGTTACCATGAGTTTGGTTAAGTGTCCCTATGGACTTAGCCCTCCATTCTAGCTTAACTGTGCAAAGTTGGTTAAGTGTTCCTATGGACTTAACCCTCCCATTCTAGCTTAACTGTATGAACCTAACCCCACCTACCAGCCTTGTTATCATGTTGAGTTGGTTAAGTGTCTTAGTTAACTTAACCCTAGCATTCTTGTTCTAGCTTTAACTAAATAAATTAAAGCCGCTACCACTCTCATTAGACAGATATTGTTGCGATTACTGGATGTGCCGGTTGGTTCCAGGCAGGTTTACATTGCAACTCAGTCTAACCTCGGGTTAGGCATATTCGTGTTTTCTGGGTTCAAAGAGTTTTGATTAAACTTCAAATCAGGTTTTGAAAGTAACCATCCCGTCTGTCGGATCAGTTAGGGATAGAAAGGGAGAGTAGGAAACTTGTATTTTCCAAACCCAAGCCTAGACACTATCCTCTCTGTCACCCTAGAACTTTCTGGTGTGTTATTAAAAAAGATGTCGTTAATAAACCTTTAATTTGTCTAAATTTGTATTTTCTCATTTAGGACAAATTCTATAAATAAATTATTCCTAATTTACTTATTTCCTAATTACTCCTTTAATGTAAATTGTCAACATTTATCCTTATGGCCCATTTCTCCCTCTAAATCATATTTATGCTTTTTTTTGTATGTAAACTATACCAAATTAAGTGTCACTAACCATGATTTTGCTAAACATGACCATTACTCCCTATTATGGCCAATTTCAAATTTATGCCAATATACTTACCGTGCCAAATTAACTAATCCAATTCCGATTCAACATTCTAATTCACGACAAACAAGACTTATTACTCTAGTTCACTATTCATGTAAATGCTAGATTTACACGTCGATACTAGATTCAGGTTACACAATCTATAATTCATGTCAAGTTTATCCAATTTGCATTCCTATGAACATGCCATAATACATGTTCCCAATTTATGCCAATTTCCTAGTTTATAACTATGTTTTAAGTAAATTTTATATTTTGGCCAAATCGTATTCCCACCGTTCGTATAATCGTGATTCAATCTAGATTATAGATAAATCTAGATTCGTAGAAAATATGGAATGAACCAAAGATGCTATGCAAAAGATAGACATAATAACTGGCATAAAAAGGGTTGAATAACGACGTCAGTTCAAGAACATGGGTAGAACTAACTTAATAGGTAAATTCCCAAGGTCTAAAACCAAAGAAAACCAAGAATAGACAGAATAGAAACGTAGGTTCAAGAACATGGGTAGACCTAACTTAATAGGTAAATTCCCAAGGTCTAAAACCAAAGAAAACCAAGAATAGACAGAATAGAAATGTAGGTTCAAGAACATGGGTAGACCTAACTTAATAGGTAAATTCCTAAGGTCTAAAACCAAAGAAAACCAAGAATAGACAGAATAAAAAAATCAGGCTTAGACCCAATTTCACAGTCACAAAACTTAAGCAACACTTTCCTAGTCAGGAATCATAGGTGTTTAGTCACAGTTGTCCTTGTTATGTCATAGGCAATAGTTTATGCTTTCTAGTCAAGGGCATAGGCTTGTGTTCATAGTCAAGGAAATAATTCTCATAGTCACAGTCACAGTCATAGGCAATGTTCATAGTCATAGGCAATGTTCATAGTCATAGGCAACGCCTAACAGTTCTTAATTAGGTCCAAAGATATAGGCACAGATTTGAATAGAAAGATTTGGAATATTCTTTTATTCCTTTAATTTCATGTCACGAATAGAGAAAACGTTCAAATCTAGAAATAACTGACTTACAGAGATTAGAATAGAAAGATGGCATTGCTATGATTCGTAGAAAAATAGTCGTTGAAGTAGTTTGAGCCTTCTCTTGAATCCTAGCTTGACTTGAACCTCTTCTTGAAAATCTTTAGCAGCATTTCCTCATATTGATTTATTTTATATATTATTTATTTATATAGTTTCTCAGAGGCAGCATAAGGATAGAAAAGAATTGTGAATAGAGAAGAAGACTAGGGTTGTTTATATAGTGTAGAAGTCAACGAATCTGGTCAGAATGGCGTCCGGATACAGAGAAACGAATCAGGTTCAGAAAGCTGGAAAAAGCGAGGGGGGGTCGACTACCCAGTCGACCTGGGGGGGGGGTCGACTACCCAGTCGACTCCCCAGTCGACCTGGGGGGGGGGGTCGACTACCCAGTCGACCTGCTTCTGAGTCTGTTTTGAAATTTGAACTTTTCTGAAACTTCCGGAGGCCATATCTTCCTCATACGGACTCCGATTTACGCAAACTCGAACGTTTTCATGCAGAATTCCGAGACAAACACAATGGCGCAGCCCGTTTCCCTTGATTTTGATTTTAAAATTTAATTCTGCCTTGATTTGTGAATCTTAGTGTTGTAGAATTATGGGGTCTTACAGACTCCTTTGACCACATTCCATCATCGTTTCCACAAACGAGACCATTAATTAACTCCTCTACTTCTTCTCTTCACAACTCACTCATCAACACTCAACTCGAACTCGGAAAGAAGGAAGTGATGTCGGCTTCTCCTTCCAGTCGACAGTACAGGTCGCGACAACCGAACCCTTTGAAACTTTGCTAAATACTCGCGGAAATCCATCACAAACCCAAAATCAACGACCATCGTATCACTCGATGACCCCATTTCCTGCATCATCGAAACCTTGCCTCCCAGCGCGAAAAACAGCGAACCCAAATATCAACCTAACCCCACAAATTCACCATAGAATCGAAGCTCTCATCATGAGGAATTCAACGATATAAATTTCGTGATTTAAGGTGTGGTATTTGATTTTCTAATGATTTTGTGAAGATCGGTTTTCCATGTTTTGAAAGAAAAACAGATGGCGGAAAAATGGTTGACTAACTATGGAAGTAAATTAGGGTTAAGAGGTTAAGGGATATTTATATGATAGATTTTATATTTTTTTTATTTAATTTTATATTCATTTTTAAGCCACTGCTACATGTAGTTATCGTTTAAACATTCCTATAACTCCACATGATACCCAAAAATCATGAAACTGGACATACAACTAGAGTTCGACATTACGGACCCAACGAAACTGGTTTTGTCGAATTCCGACTTCGTTTGCTCACACACCGTATTTTTAACCGTCAAAATACTAATTATTTTTCATATTAAAAATCCATACGACCACATAGTAACCCCAAAAATCACGAAAATTGAAATCTAGAATTAATTTAATATTATGGATCCAACAAAATTAGTTTCACTGAAAATGGAGGTCATTTGCAAAACTGGCTATTTTTAAAGCTCTAAATAACCCATTTAAATATATAAATATATTTAAAAATAATTAAATTTAATATTTATAAATAAATATTATCGTATATATTCACACTAGAATACCGTACAACTCCAATTGGATTTATAACTCGATATTTCAAAATTCCCAACTATATCGATATTTGATTTATATATAAAATCCTTTTATAATATAAATATATATTTATAAATTTCGAAGGAATTCCATAGCGACTTTTCTAAATTTTGATTTGGACATAACTCAAAATCTATACAATGAAATCCGGATTTCTCTCTTCCACTAGAAAAATATACTTCACCAGCTTCGAACATTTCTTGTTTCACAGAAATCCAATTTAAAATAGACCCTGTATATTCAGTTGAAGTTCGAATCGCCAAATTACGAATTGCCGCGCCATTTCGGGCTTGATTTTAATTATCATATAATTATACGTTCAAACTTCGTTTAAATAATATATTCGTTATTTAAATTAAATTCCAAACTGAATTACAGCTTATATATGATCCAATTCACATCGTATTGGGAATTCTACAATTTCCGACTATTCTGGAATTTAAATATATTATTTAATTATTATATTAAAAAAATATTCCTTATTATTTAATTTTGGTCATTTTAAATTACCAAATCTTTATTTAAATAATTAAATAAATTATTTATTATCCGTAAAAGATCGGATTGTTACAATCTTTCTCCCTTAAAATAAATTTCATCCTCGAAATTGTTAAGGTAGAAAACAAACCCTATTAACTGGTTAAAAATTTACTTTTACTTCTTTAACTTTAGTTTCACTGTACCAATTAATTTCAACTAAATTATTAATTTATTCCTACTAACAAAAATTTCCCTAAACTCTGAAAATTTTCTAACACTCGAATTTTCTGAAAAATTTCGCCTGCACCTCCTTTATACTGGTCAATCGGTACAACTACAACTCGCCTCTCTAGGCCTTCTCCAACCCAAAAGAAAATCAAACAGCCAAGCGACTTTCCAATTCGGCTCATCAAAATCTCATATCCAATTAGAATATAAAATTGTACCTTTTTTCGGGCATATCAACTTCATCACTTTCACCTGTTATCAATCTAACATATACCAATGTCATCTCAACCAATTTCCAATCAATATCTGTTCAACACAGCTGTTCGCTTATATCCAAGCTAAATTCAATTTCAAATTCAAGTTTAAAATTCCAAACTCTTAACATATCAACTCAATTCCATTCCAGATTTTTCTGTAATCAAATCCAGTTTCTATTTAACTTATTTTAACTTAAATTTTAATTCATATATTCAACTTTTCTATTTGAATCTATTTAACTTCTTAAGTTAAAATTTCAAATTTCAATTCTTAGAAATTTCAATTTCCTGGGTTTTATTTCAAGTCGAATTCGAAATCATATTTGATAACAGCAATTCAAAACATTTGAATTTCTAAACAACTCATTTCCTCAAAACCATTTGAAAACAAAACATTTTGATAGTAATCCATCACTTAGAAACTCGAAAATCACCCCGATGAAGCTACGTAGTCAACATCGGAATTATTTTCCAACGACCAACGTGAGTTCAATACTATATCACTTTCAAAACCATTCTAAACCCTTCCATTTTGAAATTCATTTTCAAAATATTATTCCTGGTGCTTGTAAAACAAATTTAAAATCTCCCAGGATTTTAAAATTCTCTTATACCTAATCCAAGTCCATTACAAACACTTATTCAAATTTCAAGGGTTTTCATTTCAACTCTTATTTAATTCATTTCATAACACTTACACGAATTTTGATTGGTTATTTACATAACTATTTCAATACAATTGACCAACACATCCAATATACTATATGTCCAATATATATATATATATATATATATATATATATATATATCTTCTTTATATCAAAATATAATTTGGGTAAAATTATATCATTTACCCTCTTTTCAAAACATATCATGTCAGTTCATCGTATTCGAGTGTTTATAAACTCCTACTCATACAGTGGATCAAACTGATCAACTAGAACACATAAACAACTCAACCAATAAATCTCCACAATATAAAACTATTTTATATTGAATAACAAATACGTTCACTCGTATATATACACTTAACTCAATCTAGGGTATTACTAACCCCATCTCTACTGAATCATGCCACAGAGCAAAGGTAATACTTAACCTTCAGCTCTGATACCATTGTAACGACCTGGGGATTTTGCGATCCTGGATATCTGCATATAACACCATGTTGACTATTCAAGCCTCGAAAACCACTCCTACTTGACTGCCCGTACAAAATTGGGCACCCAAGAGTTTTAGGGAAAACAAAACAAAATAAAACTCTGGGTCAGTCATGGGACTGATGTGAGTAAAACAATTTAAAATAATTTGAGCAATAAACGATATCCCATAGGACCACACCGTATAACGGAACGGGTTTTTCCCTTATGAGAATCCAAATCAATTTGATTTAACTTTCAAATCATTTTGAAAGAAACAATGATCTTTTATATCAAAACTCTTTTGATATTATAATAGTGTCTATCAACCACAATATAATAATCATCTTGCAGAACGCTTTCATCTCACGTTCCACATATATAGTATACAATCAAAACCGCGAGCACTTATTGGATAATGGATTTCCAACTATGACAAGGTTTGGAATCACCTTCTGATAGTGTACCTTTAGAGAGGAATACACTGGGTTCAACAAGAACATCTTTCAACCTGGCCACACATGACGGACTACTCATTTCGCTTGAGTGTATCGAAGGTATATCACCAACGGTTGGGATCAGCAACGGTTTTCGGAATGGGACAGCAACGACATTAGATTATAGAATGAAATGAATATCTCTAAATTGGGGATAATACACCCTATTTGGCATCCAACCACTTAGCCATGCTGCTTGCCTGATTTTTGTCATTTCCCGGTTGTGAGGCTAGAGGCCACGCTTATCTCTGACGGATCACACAGTTATTCACTTTGAATGTCACATCGTCATACCCGCCAAATCCCAAATTGATTGCCCCAAAATTACAACGGTTATATGGCTAAGAGAAACAAATTCCTCCGCCACCAAACATATATACGTTTGAAGAGATCAACTTACGCGATCTATTAAACATACTCTGTTAGACATTCTTCCATACAGATCATCTTGGGACTGGACAGACCGAAGGCACTATTCTGTAAACAGGACAGCCCTTGCATAACTCTGTCTTTAATTATCTTCATCATATCTGATCGCAACGCTAACACCATACGGAGTGGTTTTCAGATAATATATCTAATCCCGGTCTCTCCATATTGACAACGGAAAAATGGACAAAAACTTTAATAGTCAGTGAGTTAGCTATCAAAGAAAACATGTGTGCAAACAACGATATTATTTCTAGATGGAAATTCTATCGATCAATCATCATTGAACATTTATCTCTTTAGTTCATTAATTTATTCCTTTTCCATTTCCTACTTCCATATATTCAACATTTCTTATTTTCTAAATTTAGAAAATATACGTTATTAATCATTGGAAAACATTTCCATCTCTTTTTCACGTATCACTGTTATTCCAGTATTCTTTATCATCAAACATTTCGTTTTTCTATGATTAGAAAATATCTCTGATTATATTTGGAAAATGTTTCCAAAATTCATTCATTGGATTTAAACAAATGTTTAAATAAAACATCGCTATGCCAATTCAAACCATTTTCTTTATCAACTAAATTCACTTAACCAACCTTTACTATCAAACCTTAACCATTCCTTAGTTAAAAACGAAGCCAATCAAGTTAGGGTATAACTACCTCTCAGACCTTAACTAAACAACATTTCTAACTTCGAAATAGACAAAGTTCACCTTCTATATCTTTAACAACTTCCTTACGTAACTCTCGGATTCTATTTACAAATCCACTTCTTTATTGAAAACCACTGATTATAACTATAGCGTTATAATCCCTACTTCTGAAATATCTAACTTCAAAATATAACTTTTATTACTTAATTTGACTAGATAACTAAATAGGCAATTATAAATAAATCATTAAATATTGATTAAAAACGGAAAGTGTATTTTCCCGAATTCGGTATAATCGAATTTCAACGTATTACTCTCTTTCGAAAAATCTCTATTCGATAACTCCTTTTCGAATAAACTATATTCGATTAACTTCTTTTCGAATAACTAATATTCGATAACTCTTTTCGAATAAACTATATTCGATTAACTAATATTCGACTAACTCTATTCAATTTACTAGTATTCGACCAACTCTAACTCGATTAACTCTAACTGGTTAACTCTATTGGATTAACTTCTTTTCGAATAACTATATTCGATAACCTCCTTTTCGAATAACTAATATTCGATAACTCCTTTCGAATAACTCTATTCGATTAACTTCTTTTCGAATAACTAATATTCGATAACTCCTTTTCGAATAACTCTATTCGATTAACTTCTTTTCGAATAACTAATATTTGATAACTCCTTTCGAATAACTAATATTCGATTAACTTCTTTTCGAATAACTAATATTCGATAAACTTTCTTCGAATAAACTATATTCGGTTAACTCCATTAATTCTATTCGAATAAACTATTTCGAATAACTCCTTTAATTCTATTTGAATAAACTATTTCGAATAACTCCTTTAATTCTATTCGAATAAACTATTTCGAATAACTCCTTTAATTCTATTCATATAAACTATTTCGAATAATTCCTTTCGAATAACTAATATTCGATAACTCTTTTCAAATAACCAATATTCAATTACCTCTTATTCGATTAACCCTAATTCCTTTTATCTTTCTATTTATTTTCCCAATATATATTCCATTTATCTTACTCCGTTTATTTAACAAATAAATATTCATTTTATCTTACTCCATTTATTTAACAAATAAATGTTCCTTTTCAATACTATTGTAAATGTTTTATGATATTCTTTTCATATTCTATTTGTAAATGTTTTACAAAATATTTCCTTTCATATTCTATTTGTAAATGTTTTACAAAATATTTCCTTTCAATTCTATTTGTAAATGTTTTACAAATATTTCCTTTCAATTCTATCTGTAAATGTTTTACAAATATTTCCTTTCAATTCTCTTTGTAAATGTTTTACAAATATTTCCTTTTATATAAAATCTTATTTATTATATAAATAATTCCTTTTATAAAATTCTATTTATTTTAGAAATATTTCTTTTTATAAAATCCTTTGATTTTATAAATATCTATTTCTATAAAATCCTTTGATTTTATATATATTTCTTTTTCAATACAACATCGAAATTTTCTTTTTAACATTCCAGTATTCCTTATGGTATTTAAAATACCAAATAATAGTGATCAATATCATTATAGCACACATCATCAACAGATTATATATCACATCATATATCATCATATACGAAAAACAATAAAATAAATGTTGAGGAATCCACTCGGATTCCTCCGACCTATTTCGCTGCATCCACAGATGTTAAACAATATGTAACACCCTGTATTTTTATAACATATTAAAACCATAAATCAAGCCAGAATTAAATTATGAAGTAAGAATCAAAGGAAACGGGTTGTGCCATTGCATTCGTCTCAAAATTTTGCTTGGAAACGAGTCTGAGTTTTCGAGAAATGGAGTCCGTATGAGGGAGATATGACCCTCCGAAGTTTCAGGAATTTTCAGAACAGAAAAACAGCTCGAAATTCGAATTCAAAAACCAGAACAGGCTGGGCGGGAAAGTTCCCGCCCAGGACCAGGTCGACCTGGGGGTCGACCATAGTGTCGACCTCCCAGGGACCTGGTCGACCATAGTGTCGACCTGGGGGTCGACCTTGTGCCAGAACCCAGTTTTTAGCCTGGGTTCATTCTGATGTATCCGGTCTCGTTTTCTGTCTAGATTCGTCCGCCTAACCCTATATAAACAGCCTCCTAGCCTCATTCTCTTTGCACCATTTCATTCTCTCCTTACGCTGCCTCTGGAATAATTAAAATAAATAAATTAAAATGAAACATAAAGACTATTCTTGAAGACTACGGCTAGGAATTGCTTATTGGAGATTCAAATAAAGTTAGAGCTTCAAGAAGGGAAGGAAAGGCTAATTCAACGGCTTCGAGCAACGTCGCGCGAATCATAGTAAATCACCTCAACGTTATCTTATTATCCTTTTCTAAAACCGATCAATGTAAGTCAGTTACTTTTTAGATTTGAACGTCTAGATCTATTTGTGGCATGTAATTAAATGGATATAAGAATATGCCTGATCCCCTCATTTGAATCTGTGCTTGTATATGCCTATGGCATTGAAACTATTGTTAATGGCCTAAGACTATGGCTGTGAACATAAGACTATGCCTATGCCTGTGACTGTGAACATAAGACTATGCCTACGCCTATGCCTGTGAACATAAGACTATGCCTATGACTATGACTGTAAACGTAAGACTATGCCTACGCCTATGACTATGCACATAAGACTATGCCTGTGCCTATGACTGTGAACATAAGACTATTGCCTATGACTATGACAAGGAAAATTGTGCTAATCACCAATGACTCATGACTATAAGATTATTGCCTATGATTATAAATATAAGACTATTGTCCATGACCATGACTTTGATATTATTACAATTAATTGCCTATGACTATTTAGAGTAATTGCCGAGGACTATTTTCGTTAATTATCCATGACTATTGTGTTTAATCGCACATGATTCATAACTATGAAACCATGACTATGACTATTGTGGTTAACTGCCTAGGACTATTGTGGTTAATTGCTTATGACTAGTATGGTTAGTTCCTTATGCCCATAACACTATAGTTACAAATCATGTTGTACACCGAACTGGCATTATGTTGGACCAAATCACCTATGCTTATTCCCTAAATTTTGATGTAGCTTGTCTAGTTTATTCCTATTCACTGTTATGTACATCAAACCTATTGGAACCATTATCTTTGTATTTGGTTCTCTTTCACATGCCTACTCTTTTATGTCAAATTCTCGTGCTTATCCCCTTTTCCTTTTGTTAGTTTCATTTCATAAGTACCTAGAAACTTATGAAATTATGTTATACGTACGATTACGACGGGAGAATTTGGGCGTAGCTTAATTTATATAATTTGGCATAATAAACATGTTGATATAAGTCTGAATTGGCTATAATAGTAAATATTACATGCATATTAGACTTGGGCGTATAATGGTAAATTATTAATTGGCCGCAAAGTATGTAGTTGGCATGTAAGCCAAGTTTTGGGCATAAACTGTAAACTAGAGTATCAAATCTCGTTTTGACATGAACTGTAAATGAGAACACTAGATCTAAATTGGCATAAAACTGCAAGTTGGGTTAAATGATAGGTAAATCAAGATTTGGGCCTAGAATATAGGTATGTTAGTGGGCATGACAAATGAATATCACATAGGCCAAATTTGTTTAAAAGAGTCGTTAGCAATTTACACATAGACAAAAAGCATAGATATGTAAATCTAGGGAAAGGCGAATATGCCTGACCCGAGGTTAGATTGAGTTACGGTATAAGACTGCCCGGAACCGCCCGGCAAATCCAGCAACCGTAACAATACCTATCTAATGTGGGTGGTTAGAGCATTGAGCCCAAAATGACCCGAGGTTAGACTGAGTTGTGGTGTAAATCTACCCGGAACCGACCAGCACATGTAGTGAACGCAACGATATCTGTCTAATGTGAGTGGTTGGTGCTTTAAAGAATAATTTAAAGCTAAGAAACGGTTAAGTTAGAATGGGAGGGTTAAGTCTGTAAGAATACTTAACCAACTTAACATGCTTACAAGACTTGTAGGGGTTAAATAACTGTTATAACATGTTGACAAGACAAGTGGGTGAGGTTAAGAAAAGGTTTAATCGTTATAGCATGTTAACTAGACTAGAAGGAGGGGTTAAGTAAAATTCACTTAGCCAATTTAACATGTTAACCAGAAGGTGGAGTAAGTAAACTTAGAACACTTAGCCATCAAAGTGTGACAAATGAACAAGGTTAAGTTAAAATCATGAAGGGACAATACTTAACCATTAGAATATGTAAATTAAACAGATGTTAGGGTTGAGTTAACTAAGAGAACACTTAACCGTTTTAGCATGTTAGTTAAACAGAAGAGGGCAGGGTTAAGTTAAAATGGGTACTCAACCAGTACAAGATGGAGGGGTGGGGTTAAGTAATAAGAAACACTTAACCAATATAACTTGATTTGTGGTAGGGTTAAGTCAACATGAACTACTGATAACACTTAACCAGTTTAACATGACAAATGAATGGGTTAAGTTAACTTGAATTGACTAATGACACTTAACCAATCCAACTTGACGAGAAAGAGAACTAGGTAGTAAACCTTAGTTAAGAGGACTAAGTTGTAAACCTTAGTTAAGAAAACGACGGTTCAGGAAACTAAGTAGTAAACCTTAGTTAAGGGAACTAAGTAGTAAACCTTAGTAGAATCCGAGAAGGAGCGGACGTCCATCTGATCTTAAAGAAGGCTCCAAACTGGGTTACGAAGCACGCGACTTCGAGGGGACGTGAGGGAACTCTTGGTATCCCTCTGTGAGGCTGTAGATGATCCGCTTGGGCTCACAGAGGTTAAGGTCTGTGTTAGAAGAACCAAGGGTGTGCCTTGTTTGCAATACGAGGCAACCTAAAGACTAGGATGGACCAGCGTGATTCGACGAGACCAGTAGCCCTGTGATAGCAACTCGTCGTCTACCTACCATTTTGAGTCAATCGAGATACGTGAAGCGGAAAGTCAGAGAACTCCAACAGACCATATACTTGCTATCTAGTTATGGGTGCAGATGGCCATAGGTTAGTGGGGGCATAGAGGGCCTGCGTATAGTTCTCATTTTTCAAGGTGTGCCTTTCATTAGTTGAGGGAGGGATCAGGTGGGACCATAGCCACTGGAAAAACAGACCTTAACATCTGCATCGGCAGGTATCTAAAAGCTCCCGACCGAGTTCCGTGTTTCTTGATTTGCCCCGCCACAAGACTTGGGTCGCACATATAGAGGACATGTGCATTTAGACAACGATAACGATCCACGACACATACGTGGGGAAAGTCTAGGAACATATACCACTCTGGGTAGTGTGTCCTAGATTAGGGGTGTCGTTCGATAGATAGCATAATCCCTAGTTGGACCTAGGTCGCGTAAACCCTAAAATCCGAGGACCGTTCAATAGGTAGCATAAACCCCAGTAGCCCTGGGTAGCGAAAAACCTGGTTGGATCTAGAATGCGCTCGATATAAAACCCTAGATTAGACCTAGGTAATAAATGATAGATGTACACTTGAAACAACCAAAATTGTGGGAATTGGGATCACGTATCTGTTCTTATCAGTTTATACAAAATATTAGTTAGGTGGTGCAGGGATATAGAAATTAGAATAACAAGGTAGTGGCGAAGCAGAGAAAGTATAGAAGTGCATCTAGTTTATCTTACCTTATCATATCTTGTGCTAACCTTATGATTCCCATCATTATGGCGTAGTCTTGTATACAGTTAATTCATGCCATGTTGCTTTGTACCTGTTTACATGCTGAAAGTTACCGAATTTACCAGACTTTATGTCTGATCTGTTTTTTTTCGCTTTCTTGTCTTCTGTCCCCCCTGGTTCGCAGGGAGGGAATATTACTAATTAGCCCAGTTTTCTTTCCAAGCTAAAGGTTAGTCGAAGTTTTGCTTCGATTCTCTTTTCCATTGCTATGGCTGGCTCACGCTACATTGGGGAATATAAATGTATTTTTATGCTTCTTTATTTTGTAAGACATATATCCTGGCATTGGAAAACAATTGTTATACAAACTATTTTATCAATAAAGTAAAGTTCTATTTTCCGCTGTTTTAATTTTGTCTGTCTTGTAATTTATCTGCATCTTTTACCTATAACTCTCCACCGAAGTTAAGGCATTTCCTTTGTGAGTGATCTTAACGGATGTGGGGTGTTACACGTGGTATCAAAGATGAAGGTTACCGGATCAGATAAAAAGGTTTGAAAAATTATTTTCAAAATGGTTTTTAAAGAAGCATTTTTAAAAAGAAAATTTTGTTTTAAAGACATATTCCCCAAAAGCCATACGCACTATCTTCTGATCCTCTATTTGAATTCTTGTCCCCTTCTTCCTTGAGTCTTCGGGGCTCCTGGCTTTCTGGGAAGTAACCTCATCGCGACACGGTTCCGTAGGCTTGATAAGACTACGATACCTATCGAAGGGAAAAGCAGTGCCCGACTCCCATCTATTGCCATAATAGTTTCACCTGCAGCTAGTCTTCTTTCAAGCTTTGAAGGGTTTTCCGTGCGATGGAGGCAGCTTTTGAGAAACTTGTCAATATGATTACACATGGATGGTAAAGATGAGGATGAGGGAGTTGGCCAGGGAGCTCAACGTAAGGATGAGAAATTCATGGATATAAATTCGACTCACGAAGAAAGAAGGAATTATAAAACCTAAGACGAGAGGAAGTATCTTTTCCATGGTATAATGGGCATATAATTAAGGACAAGAGTAAGGACGAGGCACAGGATTTTCAGGAGGGAGAGTGCATGCTTCCACCACCAGAATACCTGAGAGAGAGTTAGCAAAAGTCTCTGTTGGAAAAATTTAGCTTTTCGTTTTAATCAACCCATTAGTACTCTTTTGATCTTAGCGCTCCACATTTGTTCATATCTACTTCCATAGTTGGGTCTCTACACCTTAGTACTTGCATAGTAGAAGATCCCATTAGTGTCTCAAATCCAATTGGTGGTTCGGCCCGTTTACCTTTGGTTTGTAAAGATTTGAGAATAACTATATTAAGTGTGGAGTTTAAGCGTAATGCTTATGTTTTTGGTTCCATGGGCTATGAGTTGATTCTAGGCATGGGTTGGTTGGCTAGTAATACTGAAAGGAGGGTAGTTAGACTTTTGACTTGCCTTGGAAATACCCTCGAGGTTTCGTGTAAAGAATCAGTTAGGCTTAGCTAACTGGAATCGCTTAATGCATTTATCGACGATTTGCAATCCGTTAGGGTAGTCCATGAGTACGCATATGTTTTTGGTTAGGTTAGGAGTTTACCCCTAAAAACATGAGATAGACTTCTGCATGTATCCAGTTGACAATGAAAAGCCAGTTATCCGATCAACGACAATTTTGGAAATGAAAGTCAAGAAGCTTCGCAATCGTGAAGATTAATTAGATAAGGAACAAAATAGTGAAGCTCCAGAAGATGCGACTTAGAAGACTGAAGACTAGATACACACATCATACCCTTTTTCTTAAGGGTACGTCCTTGATCTCTTTTTCTAGGTATTTTATACATACCTCCTAGATTTTAAGGTATATCCGCTAGGGCATATCATCGATCCTTAGGTAGAAGCCAATGGATGTAAACATGTATTTGAAACATGTTATGATTGATGGTTGCAAATGGTTGCTGGTGGATGCATATACACACCATAGGCGTTAGAACGACTCAGTCGCTTTCATATTTCATTAGCATGTATGTGTTTGCTTAATGGATTTAACTGAATATGTTATCATATGGATATTGTATATGGATGAATGGCTATGCACACATGTAGTATTTACATAACTAGGTATGCTTGCTTACATGATTGGACGCATGGCACTGACATAATTCACATTAAGGAGGTCAACTGAATCAGTAGACCACCTGATTTTGCATTAGATAAAGACATATACACACTATGCATATAAACATGGAAGCATTAGAAATATCTTTAAGGACAATGAATGCTTGTGATTGAATGGTTGAGTAGATGGGTGATTGGATGGTAGGATACATTCTTCCTAACTTGAAGATTTCGGGGACGAAATCCTTTTGAGAGGGAGAGAATGTAACACCCTGTATTTTTATAACATGTTAAAACCATAAATCAAGGTAGGATTAAATTATAAAGTAAGAACCAAGGGAAAGGGTTGCGCCATTGCGTTCGTCTCGAAGTTCTGCTTGGAAACGAGTCCGAGTTTTCGAGAAACGGAGTCCGTATGAGGGAGATATGACCCTCCGAAGTTTCAGGAATTTTCAGAACAGAAAAACAGCTCGAAATTCGAATTCAAAAACCAAAACAGGCTGGGCGGGAAAGTTCTTGCCCAGGACCAGGTCGACCTGGGGGTCGACCATAGTGTCGACCTCCCAGGGACCAGGTCGACCATAGTGTCGACTTGGGGGTCGACCTGGTGCCAGAGCCCAGTTTTGAGCCTGGGTTCATTCTGATGTATCCGGTCTCGTTTTCTATCTAGATTCGTCCGCCTAATCCTATATAAATAGCCTCCTAGCCTCATTCTCTTTACACCATTTCATTCTCTCCTTATGCTGCCTCTGGAATAATTAAAATAAATAAATTTAAATAAAACATGAAGACTATTCTTGAAGACTACGGCTAGGAATTGCTTATTTGAGATTCAAATAAAGTTAGAGCTTCAAGAAGGGAAGGAAAGGCTAATTCAACGGCTTCGAGCAACGTCGCACGAATCATAGCAAATCACCTCAACGTTATCTAATTATCCTTTTCTAAAACCAATCAATGTAAGTCAGTTACTTTTTAGATTTGAACATCTAGATCTATTTGTGGCATGTAATTAAATGGATATAAGAATATGCCTGATCCTCTCATTTGAATCTGTGCTTGTATATGCCTATGGCGTTGAAACTATTGTTAATGGCCTAAGACTAAGACTGTGAAGATAAGACTATGCCTATGCCTATGACTGTGAACATAAGACTATGCCTATGCCTATGCCTGTGAACATAAGACTATGCCTATGCCTGTAAACGTAAGACTATGCCCATGCCTATGACTATGAACATAAGACTATGCCTATGCCTATGACTGTGAACATAAGACTATTGCCTATGACTATGACAAGGACAATTGTGGCTAATCACCTCTGACTCATGACTATGAGATTATTACATATGATTATGAACATAAGACTATTGTCCATGACCATGACTTTGAAATTATTACAGTTAATTGCCTATGACTATTTAGAGTAATTGCCTAGGAATATTTTGGTTAATTATCCATGACTATTGTGTTTAATCGCCCATGATTCATAACTATGAAACCATGACTATGATTATTGTGGTTAATTGCCTAGGACTATTGTGGTTAATTGCCTAAGACTATTGTGGTTAATTGCCTATGACTAGTATGGTTAGTTGCTTATGCCCATAACACCATAGTTACAAATCATGTTGTACACCGAACTGGCATTATGTTGGACCAAATCACCTATGCTTATTCCCTAAATTATGATGTAGCTTGTCTAGTTTATTCCTATTCACTGTTATGTACATCAAACCTATTGGAACCATTATCTTTGTATTTGGTTCGCTTTCGCATGCCTACTCTTTTATGTCAAATTCTCGTGCTTATCCCTTGTTCCTTTTATTAGTTTCATTTCATAAGTACTTAGAAACTTGTGAAATCATGTTATACGTACGGCTACGGCAGAGGAATTTGGGCGTAGCTTAATTTATATAATTTGGCATAATAAACATGTTGATATAAATCTGAATTGGCTTTAATAGTAAATATTACATGCATATTAGACTTGGGCGTATAATGGTAAATTCTTAATTGGCCGCAAAGTATGTAATTGGCATGTAAGCCAAGTTTTGGGCATAAACTATAAACTAGAGTATCAAATCTAGTTTTGACATGAACTGTAAATGAGAATACTAGATCTAAATTGGCATAAAACTGCAAGTTGGGTTAAATGATAGGTAAATCATGATTTGGGCCTAGAATATAGGTATGTTAGTGGGCCTGACAAATGAATATGACATTGGCCAAATTTGTTTAAAAGAGTCGTTAGCAATTTACATATAGACAAAAAGGATAGATATGTAAATCTAGGGAAAGACAAATATGCCTAACCCGAGGTTATATTGAGTTATGGTATAAGACTGCCCGGATCCGCCCGACAAATCCAGCAACCGTAACAATAACTATCTAATGTGGGTGGTTAGAGCATTGACCCCAAAAGGACCCGAGGTTAGACTGAGTTGCGGTGTAATTCTGCCCGGAACCGACCGGAACGTCCAGTAACCGCAATGATATCTGTCTAATGTGAGTGGTTGGTGCTTTAAAGAATAATTTAAAGCTAAGAAACGGTTAAGCTTGAATGGGAGGGTTAAGTACATAGGAATACTTAACCAACTTAACATGTTAACAAGACTTGTAGGGGTTAAATAACTGTTATAACATGTTGACTAGACAAGTTGGTGAGGTTAAGAAAAGGTTTAACCGTTATAGCATGTTAACTAGACTAGAAGGTGAGGTTAAGTAAAATGCACTTAGCCAATTTAACATGTTAACCAGAAGGTGGAGTTAAGTAAACTTAGAACACTTAGCCATCACAGTGTGACAAACGAACAAGGTTAAGTTAAAATCATGAAGGGACAATACTTAACCATTAGAACATGTGAATTAAACAGATGTTAGGGTTGAGTTAACTTAGAGAACACTTAACCGTTTTAGCATTTTAGTTAAACAGAAGGGGCAGAGTTAAGTTAAAATCGATACCCAACCTGTACAAGATGGAGGGGTGGGGTTAAGTAATAAGAAATACTTAACCAATATAACTTGATTTGTGGTAGGGTTAAGTCTACATGAACTACTGAAAACACTTAACTAGTTTAACATGACAAATGAATGGGTTAAGTTAACTTGAATTGACTAATGACACTTAACCAATCTAACTTAATGAGAAAGAGAACTAAGTAGTAAACCTTAGTTAAGAGGACTAAGTTGTAAACCTTAGTTAAGAAAATGACGGTTCAGGAAACTAAGTAGTAAACCTTAGTTAAGGGAACTATTAGTAAACCTTAGTAGAATCCGAGAAGGAGCGGACGTCCATCTGATCTTAAAGAAGGCTCCAAACTGGGTTACGAAGCACGCGGCTTCTAGGGGACGTGTACTCTTGGTATCCCTCTGTGAGGCTGCAGATGATCCGCCTGGGCTCACAGAGGTTAAGGTCTGCGTTAGAAGAACCAAGGGTGTGCCTTGGTTGCAATATGAGGCAACCTAAAGACTAGGATGGACCATCGTGATTCGACGAGACCAGTAGCCCTGTGATAGCAACTCGTCGTCTACCTACCATCTTGAGTCAATCGAGATACGTGAAGCGGAAAGGCGGAGAACTCCAACAGACCATATACTTGCTATCTAGTTGTGGGTGCGGATGGCCGTAGGTTAGTGGGGGCATAGAGGGCCTGCGTATAGTTCTCATTTTTCAAGGTGTGCTTTTCATTAGTTGAGGGAGAGGTCAAGTGGAACCATAGCCAATGGAAAAACAGACCTTAGCATTTGCATCGGCGGATATCTCAAAGCTCCCGACCGAGTTCCGTGTTTCTTGATTTGCCCTGCCACGAGACTCGGGTCGCACATATAGAGGACATGTGCATTTAGAAAGCGATAACGATCCACGACACATATGTGGGGAAAGTCTAGGAACATATATCACTCTAGGTAGTGTGTCCTAGATTAGGGGCGTCGTTCGATAGGTAGCCTAATCCCTAGTTGGACCTAGGTCGCATAAACCCTAAAATCCGAGAACCGTTCAATAGGTAACATAAATCCCAGTAGCCCTATGTAGCGAAAAACTCGGTTGGATCTAGAATGCGCTCGATATAAAACCCTAGGTTAGATCTAGGTAATAAATGATAGATGTACACTTGAAACAACCAAAATTGTGGTAATTGGGACCATGTATCTGTTCTTATCAGTTTATAGAGATTACTAGCTAAGTGGTGCAGGGATATAGAAATTAGAATAACAAGGTAGTGGCGAAGCAGAGAAAGTATAGAAGTGCATCCAGTTTATCTTACCTTATCATATCTTGTGCTAACCTTATGATTCCCATCATCATGGCGTAGTCTTGTATACAGTTAATTCATGACATATTGCTTTTTACCTGTTCACATGCTGAAAGTTACTGAACTTACCAGACTTTATGTATGACTCTGTTTTCTTTCACTTTCTTGTCTTCCGTTCCCCGTCCCCCCAGGTTCGCATGGAGGGAATAATACTACATAGCCCAGTTTTCTTTCCAAGCTGAAGGTTAGTCATAGTTTTGCTTCGATTCTCTTTTCCATTGCTATGGCTGGATCACGCTGCATTGGGGAATATAAATGTTTTTTATGCTTCTTTACTTTGTAAGACAGATATCCTGGCATTGGAAAACAATTGTTGTACAAACTATTTTATCAATAAAGTAAAGTTCTATTTTCCGCTTTTTTAATTTTGTCTGTCTTGTAATTTATCTGTATCTTTTACCTATAACTCTCCATTGAAGTTAAGGCATTCCCTTTGTGAGTGACCTTAACGGATGTGGGGTGTTACACAATATAATTAACATCACTTTCATTTCAATCTGAAATATTCTGATCAACGGAATCCATATTTGATTAACGATATATATATATATATATCACTAGATCAATAATTTCAACCAATCAATTATCAGTTCAACCAAACAGTCAACACACAACAATCAGTCATCAGTTAACAGTTCAAAAAATACCTTATAAAATATGAACTGATAGAGTTGGTGAGTTTTACTCACATTGGACAGTTATCATTAAATAACGATTAACCATCTTTTGATTCAAACGGACAATTTATTTTGCTACAAATTGTAACGAACTCCAATTCACTCCCAATTAGTTCCAATTCGTAGCCCTCGTCCATACGAACCTAACGGGTCTTGTTTCGCTGAATTCTAATATCGTATGATGAAGTTACAACATTATAAAAATTATACGATTATTAATTAAATTTAAACTAAATTAATGAATTTCCATTGGGCTTTAGCCTTGTGATTTGGCCCGCCTTCACCCTTATAAGCCCATACCTGAAATTCCCTTCCTTTCTTCCCCGACTAAAACGCTCGCTCCAGATTGAAAAAATCCATCAATAAATCTCCAACAAGCTGACTCCTTTGACCTCATTCCATCATCGTTTCCACATACTGGACCACCATTTAACTTCTCTACTTCTTCTCTTCACAACACACTCATCAACACTCAACTCGAACTCAGAAAGAAGAGATGTCGGCTTCTCCTTCGAGTCGACAGTACAGGTCGCGACAATCGAACCCTTTGAATCTTTGCCAAATACTTGCGGAAATCCATCACAAACCCAAAATCAATAACCATCGTATCACTCGATGAATCCATTTCCTGCATCGTCGAACCCTAGCCTCCCAACGTGAAAAACAGCGAACCCAAATATCGACCAAACCCCACAAATTCACTATAGAATCGAAGCTCTCATCATGAGGAATTCAACAATATAAATTTCGTGATTTAAGGAGTGGTATTTGATTTTCTAATGATTTTGTGAAGATCGGTTTTCCATATTTTGAAAGAAAACCGACGGCGGAAAAATGGTTGACTAACTATGGAAGTAAATTAGGGTTAAGAGGTTGAGGGATATTTATAAGATAGATTTTATATTTTTTTATTCTATTTTTTATTCATTTTTAAGCCACCGCTATATGTATTTATCATTTAAAAATTCCTATAATTCCACATGATATCCAAAAATCATGAAACTGGACATACAACTAGAGTTCGACATTATGGACCCAACGAAACTGGTTTCATCGAATTCCGACTTCGTTTGCTCACACATCATATTTTTATCCGTCAAAATACTGACTGTTTTTCACATTAAAAATCCGTATAGCCACACAGTAACCCCAAAAATCACGAAAATTGAAATCTAGCAGTAACTTAATATTGCGGATCCAACAAAATTAGTTTCTTCGAAAACGGAGGTCGTTTACAAAACTGGCTATTTTTAAAGCTTTAAATAACCCATTTAAATATATTATAAATAAATATTATCGTGTATATTCACACTAGAATACCATACTGCGCCAATTAGATTTATAACTCGATATTTCAAAATTCCTAGTTATATCGATATTCTATTTATATATAAAATCCTTTTATAATATAAACATATATTTATAAATTTCAAAGGAATTCCATAGCGACTTTTCTAAATTTTGATTTGGACATAACTCAAAATCTATACAATGAAATCCCGATTTTTCTCTTCCACTAGAAAAATATACTTCACCAGCTCCGAACGTTTCTTGTTTCACAGAAATCCAATTTAAAACAGGCCCTGTATATTCAGTTAAAGATAGAATCGCCAAACTATGAACTACCGCGCCATTTGGAGCTCGATTTTAATTATAATATAATTATACATTCAAACTTTGTTAAAATAATATATTCATTATTAAAATTCAATTCCAAACTTAATTATAGCTTTCCAATTCACATCGTATTGTGAATTCTACTATTTCGGACTATTATGGAATTTAAATATATTAATTAATTATTGTATTAATTAAATATTCCTTATTATTTAATTTTGGTCATTTTAAATTACCAAATCTTTTTTTAAATAAATAAATAATTTATTTATTATCCATGAAATACGGGTCGTTACATTATTATTAGTGTATATATGTTTCAAAAACATTTCAATCATAATGTATTAATCATAGATGGCATGGCTACCATATACTATGTCGCCATACTAGTTATACAATCAAAACCGCATGATGTCGTATTGGAAATTGGGTTTCCATCAAGAGTCAAAGCTAGGAACGATCTCTTTACCGATTTGAAACACTTTAGCAATGTCTCAGGATTCGGATGCTGGTGAACCCCTGGATCCTGCAGGGCCGGTCCACAAATACTTTAGTGGATTAGTTATGCCTGAACACACGCTTTCCAGTCCTATTGGACCTATAATACGGCCATTGGCGACCGATAAATCTGAGGCCTTGAAAATTCCATCATCCACATAAGTAAAATGTCAGGGCTGGTAAGTCGCTGACACCACTTCTAGCTAGAAAGAAATGTGCGCACTCCCTGCGTTCTCTTGCTCCGTTTATGACTCTTGTCGGGGTGTGAGGCTCGCGAGGTCGCGCTATACACAAAGCTATGCCGAAATAGGCTATGCTTTGATCATCAACCACAAGGCTCTGCTTTTCAACAAAAGCCTTGATCATTTGCATCTTGGCATGCCACGTTGATAATCCACGCCAAGCAATCGATAACTACCAATATATAACCTCTGAGCTCGTACGTCTCAGAGAAGGGTGTTAAGCAAGAGAATAAATTCTCCGCCACCACAGATATATATTAAATAGATATCAATTTAATTTACATGGAATGAAATTCAATGTCAGACACACATCCATTTACAAGTCCGCTCCGGGTCTGAACGAAACCGAAGTCACCTTATTCCTCGTCCCATTTGTCCAATACAAAAGTGAGGTGCTTGCATATCCGGACAATCAACAGGTACGTCCAGACAAACTACCACTTTAACCCTTTACTGGTTGCTAACCGATGCCGGGCATCAGTAGTCATCCATTCGATGTGAAGATTGCCGGTCTTCAACCACCGTCTTCATCTTCGATCTTAACCGTCGTAGTAATTATTCATAATGGGTTAAACCCGGTCTTTCCAAATAATTCGCGTATTTTTATAATTAAAAATCAAGTGTTATAAAAACACATCAAACGCCTCATTCAAATCAGAATATCCTTTTAATAAAATATTCTCATTATTCTATCAAAAATAAATTCTTTAAATTTATTCTTAAACCTTTCTTCTTAAAGATTTATTAAAACTCCAATTTGTTTTTAAATATTAAAAATCATTATTTAATGATTATTTAAATTTTAATTAATCTTATCTTTAACTGGGTTAAAGAACAAATGTCATTTAAAACACAGTTCATGGTAAACCCAAAATCGTTTTCCATTAAATATGGAATTTTCACCGAAATCAAATCAATATATGATCGATATAAATTTCTATATCAGACCAATAATATAAATAGAATAACGGCAAAGCCTCTTAAATTCCATATATAGTATCAGTCTTCTTTTACAGAAGATTATCTTGATTATTATTAAATCGAATTCCATTCAATTCCAATTCAATATAGTAAATTGGAAAACATTACTTTGAAAAATTTCCATTAAATGTAAATAAATTCCAAATTATATTTCCACTGTCAATTGGGTTAAAGAACAGATGTCGCTTAAAACACAACTCACAATAAACCCAATTCACATTTCATTTTATTCTAATTACTAAATATAATTGGAAACTCTAATAATCTAAATTAAAAGATTTATTCTTTTCTTAACTGGGTTTAAGAACGGTGTTATTGAAGACACCATTCACGACAAACCCAAAAATCCAATTTATTTAATTCCAAATAAATATTAATTAATTCGAAAACTCCATCAATCTTGATTAAAGATTTATTCTATTTCTTTATTAAAATAATGTTTTCAAAATATTAGATTTTAGAAATTACTACTTTTTATTCGATTCATTATAAAATGAATAAAAATGATAGACAAACCCGTTCAGGTTAAAATGGCATTTCAACTTATAATGGGCTAAATAGTCTAATTCATTACCATGTCCATTTATGGTTTATAATGGGCTAGACCTCCCACATTAGGCCTACAACTTGCGGATGCTGGACATGCCGGTCGGGTCCGGGCAGACTTATCCCACAAGTTGGGCTTAACCTCGTGTCGTAGCCCGCTTCATGTTTGTGCTTTTAGATCTCTCACATTAGGATAAACATTAGTGACTGCTGGATATGCCGGTCGGGTCTGGAAATACTTCCACCAAAAATGCAACCTAACCTCGTGTCAAAAGTGCAATTATAATTTTTAATTTTAATTATTTCAGTGAAAAATATTCATTATTTTTAAACTATTCTTTATATAAAAATGTTCTTTATTTTCAAATATTATTTATTTAAAAGATATTCTGAATCGGTATGCGACTCAATCAATTACCATATATTTTCAATTATATGGATTTTATACATTGCATACGTATATAATAGTAATGATAAATAATCATTAAACAATCCATTCACATCTAGAGTGAAATTTATAACTGTGTGAGCATTAAAATAAATAAATAACGCTCATCACAGACTGTCAATCCATCGATTGACTAAAAATTGGGATTAGTGTAGGTCAAATATCATCCCAACACCCGTGTGGGGTTTTCAAACAACAACAATTTATATAAATAAATCATTGGTTAATAAATTTAACCAATTCTAATTCAATTTGAATTAGTTTCCATTTAACGAATTTTCATTTGTTTAAATTATAAATAAATATTTATAATTTAATTTCACTACCATAATAACGTTATAATGATATTGTTTAATCTAGCACAAATCATATTTTAACTTATGATCAATATTCTAATAAAATGACATCGCTAATTAAATGACATTTCTAATTAAATGACCTATTTATTAACAAAATATATTTAAATCTAAATGACAAATTTATTTATAACGACCCGAACATCCCCGTAAAGGAAAGCCCGGATTGAGATGAGAACACGACAAATCAGAACGCAAACAGAAGAACATTTCATTGCTTATTACAACAATTACATTAGAATACAAGAATATCACAGAGTATGAATCAATTTTACACATTTGACAAATATCAGAGATTTAAATTACATTTAAATACATAGCAGCGAAAAAATAATACAACACACAACTGAAAGAAATACACGAATACAGAGCTTTCCGAGTATCATTCCAGTTGTAATCCAGGACCCTGTGAATATAAACCTGCAAAACCCAACTACTAGCTGCCCTTGTCGAAAATAAGGGGACCCAAAGTTGAGGTTAAAACAATAAACCCCAGGTCGGTCATGTGACTGGTGTGAGAACTAAAACAGTTATTAATCTTTATTTTAAAGTTAGGTAAATCAAGGGACCACGCCGTATAACACTGAACGGGTTTCCTCCCAAGAATACCAGTGCATAAAACAAACAGCGCAATGCTAAATAAAGAAAAATGAAGCTATTATAAGACCCAGGTTCCATCACACAATGCAACACAAGCCGGAGGATAGGGTTTTACCCTATAATAGCCAAAGAATGCTTGATACATTTAAAAACAAATTATTTTGATATTACTAAAAGTGTATAGTGTCAAAAAAAATTTCAATCATAAGTATCAATCATAGACGGCATAGCTTCCATCTACTATGTCGCCATACTATGTTCTACAAATAAAACCGCGAAGGTCGTAAAAATTAGATTTTCGTCCTAAATCGAGGCAAGGAGCAAGCTCTTCTCCGTTCGATACACTCTAACAAATGTCTTAGGACCACACACAATGATCCTTGGAACCTCCAAGGCCGGTCCTATCTTACTTTTGAGGATTAGTATTCCTGAACACACGTTTCCCGGTCCTATAGGACCTATATCCGAGGCGCCTCGCATCCAACAACCACACATGTAAAAATAATATAAATGTCAGGGCTGGTAGGTCATTGACATCACCCATAGCTAGAAAGAAACGTCGGGCACTCCTTGGGTCCTTATCATGTTTTTGACTCATACCGATGTGTGAGGCTCGCGAATTAAAGCCATACACAAAGCTACGCCACACAGGCCGTGCTTTGATCATCAACCATAAGATTTTGCCTTTCAACAGAAGCCTTGATCATTTGCCACTTAGGCATGCCACATAGGCAAATCACTCCATGCAACGGATGTCCATCGATATACAACCTTTGAGCTCGTACGTCTCAGAGAAGGGTGTTAAGCAAGAGAATAAATTCTCTGCCACCAAACAGATGTATATTTAATAGAGATCAATACACACAGAATAAAATCCAGTATTAGACACACAGTCCACTTACAAGTTCGTTCTGGGTCTGAATGAAACCAGAGGCACTTTCCTCGCATATCCGTCGATCTCCAAGTACGTCTGGACGATCTCCAACTTATTCCCTCATCTTGGATGTACAGCCTAATCAAGATTGTTAGGAATCATCCAAACAACGTGAAGATCGCCAGTATTCAACCACTGTCTTCACCTTTGACATATCGTCGAATCGGTTATTCAGAATGGGTATAAACCCGGGCTTTCTGAATAACCCTCGTATACAATAAACAAGTGTTATACAAACACAACATACGCCTCATTCCAATTTAGAATATTCTTTTATTCAAATTTTCACATTCTTAGGGAAAGGTTCCCTTTAATTTTATCAAAGATAAATTCTTCTAAATTTATTCTTTAATCTTCCATTGGATATCATTTCAAACCATGTTAAGGTTTTCCAAACTAGTCGGGATTAGCGAACCACACCGAAGTAATTATTTATTTTATTTCCCAATCCCAACCTATTCATCCCATGGAGAAAAACTGGTAATACTACATATCTAACACCACGGCGCTATCGGTAAAATTAAATACCATTTCATGTTCAAATCTAATTAAAGATTTAAATATTGCTTTGGAGAAAAATTGGTGATACTCCATTCTCGATCACTTTAATCTAATTAAAGATTCATTAAAACTCCACTTAGTTTTAATCTTCCCAAAAATCAATATCCTGTCTTTAACTGGGTTAAAGAACCAAGGTCATCTAAAACACGGTTCACGATAAACCCAAAATAACATTCCATTGTTAATCGGGTTAAAGAACGTGTGTTATTCAAAACACCGCTCATGACAAACCCCAGAAACCAATTTAAATTCAGTTTGAATTAAATACTAATTAACTGGACAATTTCACTAAATCTTAGTTAAAAGATTTATTCTTTTCTAAACTGGGTTCAAAAACAGTGTTATTTAAGACACCATTCACGACGAACCCAAAATCCCATTTGATATTAAATACAAGGCTCTGAATAGAAAATATATCGGCTTATATTCAATATCAAATTCTGAAACCAACAAATATCGTATTGGAAATAACGATATAAATATATCTTTCAAATTTCCACAACCATATCTGTATAATCACCAAATCCAACATCGAAATATTCCGAAGATAAGTTCAATTCAAATCCATTCCAATTCGTATATTGGAAATTCTGATTATTTTTAAAACCGCTTCAAATCCAATTTATTTATTCAAAAATATTGGATTATAATTCTAGTTCATAACTAGTTCATTTCGATAAAAATATATTTTAACCCTTACAAATGAGGAATTTTTCATCCCAATTCTTTCCAATTCATATATTATGATTTTACACAAATTATTAATATTTTTAATAATAATTTTTTTTCAAGGCCCGTACAGTCGATTTCCATTAACGGTCGTCAAACTGCACTTACAACGACCTTTTCCAAATTTGATTTGGACATAATTCCAAATCCAACTGTTAGATTTCAAATTCCTAATATTCATTGGAAAGCTCTTTTCGATACAAACCCTACGGTTCTAGTTTCAGGAGAAACCGACGGTCAGATCTCCCGTAACGTCAATTCGAAGTCAATGGTCGAAATTCGTGAACTGCCGCGGCGTGGCACGTTCTATTCAGGACATTTAATATATATATTATATATATTTCGTCGATTTCAATTCTAAACGTATTTTATAAATCGTTTAACTTTGTTTTCAAAACGATTACAACTTCATACTCAATTTTAAATCAAAATTGAATATTCCATATCATTAATATATAAATGATAATATTTTCAAAATATTAAATTTCGAAATCACTTCCTTTTCTATATTCATTATAAAAACGAATATAATCAATATAAATATCGTTCGCGTCAAAATGGCGCATCTCTAATCAACACGGCTTTATATATTTCAATAACTTCGTTATTCTATTCAACAAGTGAATATTTTCTTCAACACATGAATATATATCTATCAACACATGAATATTCTCAACACATGAGTATTGTCAACACATGACTATTTTTGTTATTTAATATATTTTATAAAATTATGATTTTTATCGTTTAATTCTTAATCAGACTCCAACCGTAAATTAGTAAGAGAAAGGTTCCCTAGGTATTAACCCCGAAGGCCGAAACCAACATCAGATCAATACCCAGGAAACCACACATCTTATCTTGTTTCCAGTTAGTTTCTAATTTTATACATGATAAAGATGTAAATTTTATTGTTAAAATATTTCATTCAACACATGATAAGTTTCAACACATGAATATTCTCAACACATGAGTATCGTCAAAACACGACTGTTTATTCTATCCAACACATGAATCTTTATTTTATAATATTCTTTATTTTCCAAATTGGAATGAGGCCCAATCAATTACCATATAATGTTAATTATATGGATTCCATACAACACATGTATATAATAGCAATGATAAATAATCAACCATTATCCAAAGTGCACCACACAACTGCATAAGTATTAAATATAAATAATTAACGCTTACACAGTCTGTTGACCAATCGATCGACATACAACTAAATAACTGGGATTAGTGTATGCCAAATATCATCCCAACACCCGAGTGGGGTTTCAAATCAACAAACACTGAATATTATTTGTGCAGTTGGGCGATGTGTAAAATTTATCGTTCCAGTCAATATCCTTCAAATGGGTGTACATAAACAAATCGTCTGATTTGTAAATGAATATTTATATATTCACATTCACATTAAATTTATATTTTTAACGATAAATAATTTATTTCAACACATGAATATATATCCATACATTTCACATCACAATCAATTTTCACTACACAACAAAATCAAACAAGTCGTCCATGGTCTGTGGACAACGGGTGTCGGGTGCTGCTAAGCACCGTTTGCATCATAGTATATGTTTTTAACTAGAAAACAAGAATTAAAGTGAGAAGTTCTCACCAATGAGCTAAACCAATACACCGCGACTCTTCATAAGTAGAAAATCTTCGTCATGCTCGCCTTTTGTTACTTTCGTTATCTGTATCCACTACATATATAAAAATCGCATCTTTATATTGTTGCTATGCATATAAAAATCACATTTTTATAACTACACTACATGGATAAAATTCTATTTTTTTACCGCTACTATATAGATAAAAATTCTATTTTTATACCGCTACTATATAGATAAAAATTCTATTTTTATACCGCTACTATATAGATAAAAGTTCTATTTTCATAACGGTGTTCCTATAATAGAGATCATATTTTTATCTCGTTACTCTCTATATAAAAATCACATTTTTATATATAAAGATTGTATTTTTATATCTCTACTACATATATAAAAATTTCTCCTTTACACTGCTACTTCCACAATAAAAATTATATTTTTATTTCAAATCCATGTGTAAAAATCACTTCTTTAACACGTTGTTATATATACAAATCGAATTTTTATCTTCACCTCATATATATTAAAATCGAATTTTTATCTCGCTAACTTTTATACAAAAATTAAAGATTTTCTCTTCATAAATGAACGATTTTTTTTCTTATGCTAAAACGTATATAAAAATTTGATTTTTCCTAAGCTATAACATAAATAAAAATGCTAGCTTTATATTTTTACAAAGTTATTATGTATTAAACTGAAAATAAAATAAATAAATAGAAAGATACTCACAGTGGTTTAATGAAGAGGAAGAAGGAGTTCATGGCGGTCTACGGGCTTGCGGGTGGTGGTGGGAAGTTGCAGGGGGGCGGTGCAGTCACCAGCGGCGGGCTTAGGTACTGGGGTGACGTCGTTCTCTCGATGGGGGTTAGGGCGCAGGTTATTTTGGGTTCCAGAGGGTTAGGCCTCTATGGTGGCTAAGGGAAGAAGGAGAGAGGCGGTGGGGGAAGATGAGGGGGCGACGAAGAGAGGGTGGCGGCTCCTCCTGGCGCGGTAGCGAGGTCATCAGAGGAGGGGGGCAACGGGCGGTTTCCCACCTTTTTTTATTTAACGTTGACCAATTTTTAAAAGTGAGGGAGAGACGGTTATATATATATATATCTGTGTGTGTGTGTGTGTGTGTGTGTGTATTATTTTTAAATTCCAAAAAGCAACTTTTTATTTCGAAATCGAACCCACTAACTGTCGTCCCCAGCTAATTACCCCCATTCCGAACACAATGGGATATGTATCATAAGCCGATTCGGCTGTTTCCACCAGTTTTCGTCAAAATCAAAATATAACTCTATATATTGAACTTGAACGTGCATTTCAATTTACTGGGGCCACATACGGACTCTAAAAATTCCTGAAAAATATTTTCTAGCTTCGTATTGTCGATACGGTTCTAACAAAACTAATTTCGTCAAATTCCGAGACCGTTTGAAAAATGGCCATTTTCTGGTCGATCGAAATTGACTTAAACTGTCAAAACATGTTTAACTTCGCCACGCTCACATATTGATTCAGAAAATTATGCAAATTGTAATCTAGCAATAATTTGACATCTTGGATCCAACAAAAGTGGTTTCGTCGAATACAGAGGTCGTTTGCAAAATTTCCATTTTTTAAGGGCCAAAATTTCCATAGCGACTATTCTGAATTTTCAATTGGGCATATCTTTTTATTCCCGCTATGAAATTTTGATTTTTCGGATTTGTTGGAAAGATATTTTCAAATAGATTCTAATATTTTTGATTTCGCTAAAATCCGGTTTATTTTGAATCTTGTACATCCATTTGAAATTGGAAATCGAATTTTCGAACTACCGCGTCATTTTCAATACCTTTTATAATTAAAATAAAATATTTATATTCCAACGATGATTCAAATAAATATATACGTTCAAATTCTATTCAAGATAAATTTCTCTTCGTTATTATTTAAAATAATTCATTTTAAATAGTTAAAATTCATTAAAATAGCCAAAATAAAATTTTTTAATTGGCTCAGATTTTCCAGGTTATTACAATCTCCCCCACTTAAAGCTTTTCGTCCCCGAAAAGGAATGAAGCTGAGAGTTGTTTTACTAACCAACTCAACTTCCATTGTTTTCTTTATGGCTTAAGTTTTTCAACTTTTCAGTTTCTAAGAACTTTTCAAATTTTTCAAAAATTTGGCTAACACCCTAAATTTTCGAAAAATTTCGCCATAACCTCCCCTGCACCGGGAGCTTCGGGATATTTCTAATAGCCTCCCATGGCCCTCACCAATCCAAAAGAAAAAGAAAAAGCCAAGCGGCTAGCCAATTGGCTCATAAAATCATCAGATCCCCAAGAAATACAATAAACATGTACCTATTTGTCGGGAAAACAATTTTATTCCTCTTCTCTAGCCTCCTTGCTATGACGTGTTCAATAGATATACATGTATATGCATGCAATTGTAATCAATTTTCAATATAGTTCAATATTCGGTTCAATTAGGCTAAGTGGTTCAAAATTTTAATAAATGAAACCAATAATCAAACAACATAACTAGCAATCAATTAGTGAATTAACGTTTCAAATTCATAATTTTGATATATGTACAGAAAATCATGTTTTTGTTGCCAAATCACAACAATAATTCTATGTAAGTTTTGATTCTCACACCAGTCAATGGAAATATATAGAAATCCCACTTTCGAAACTCGAACACAAATACTGATGATGTAGCTACAATCATCAGAATCATCTCCGGGCGACAAGAGCATGATTCTACATCTATCCAGTATATTTGGAACTTCGAATATACGTTCATGACGCGTATACGCGAAATCTTCATATACTAGATTGTCCAAATTCAATACAAATAAAATATTCAAATACGTATAAACTGGTTTAAATTTTCAAAACAATATTGTTTTCATTTGAAAAATATACTCTTCACACTAGTTCAGGGATACTACTGATCCTATCTCTAACGAGTCATTCTATTTGGATATTACTAATCCAATATCTGATGAATTCTTTCATTTGGTTCTAATGTGTCTTGTTCTCGAGCTCTGTAAACCAAAGCTCTGATACCACATTATAACGACCCAAACTTCCCCGTAAAGGAAAGCCCGGATTGAGATGAGAACACGATAAATCATAACACAAATAAAAGAACATTTCATTGCTTATTACAACAATTCAATTAGAATACAAGAATATAACAGAGTATGAATTAATATTACACATTTGATAAATGTCAGAGATTTAAATTACATTTAAATACATAGCAGTGAAAAAATAATACAACACATAACTGAAAGAAATACACGGATACAGAGCTTTCCGAGTATCATTCCAGCTGTAAACCAGGACCCTGTGAATATAAATCTGCAAAACCCATCTACTAGCTGCCCGTGTCGAAAATAAGGGCACCCAGATTTTAGGTTAAAACAATAAACCCCAGGTCAGTCATGTGACTGGTGTGAGAGCTAAAAATTTTATTAATCTTTATTTAAAAGTTAGGTAAATCAAGGGACCACACCGTATAACACGGAAGGGTTTCCTCCTAAGAATACCAGTGTATAAAAGAAACAACACAATGCTAAATAAAGAAAAATGAAGCTATTATAAGACCCAGGTCCCATCACACAATGCAACGCAAGCCGGAGGATAGGGTTTTAACATATAATAGCCAATGAATGCTTGATACGTTTAAAAACAGATTATTTTGATATTAATATAAGTGTATACTGTCAAAACAATTTCAATCATAAGTATCAATCATAGACGGCATAGCTACCATCTACTATGTCGCCATACTAGGTTCTACAAATAAAACCGTGAAGGTAGTATTGGAAATTGGATTTCCGTCATGAGTCGAGGCAAGGGGCAAGCTCCTCTCTGTTCGAGACACTCTAGCAAATGTCTCAGGACCACACACAACGATCCTTGGAACCTCCAAGGCCGGTGCTCTCTTACTTTTGAGGATTCGTATTCCTGAACATACATTTCCCGGTCCTATAGGACCTATATCCGAGGCGCCTCACATCCAACAACCACACAGGTAAAAATAATATATATGTCAGGGCTGGTAGGTCACTGACATCACCCATAGCTAGAAAGAAACGTCGTGCACTCCTTGGGTCCTTATCCTGTTTTTGACTCATACCGAGGTATGAGGCTCGCGAATTAACGCCATACACAAAGATATGGCACACAGGTCGTGATTTGATCATCAACCACAAGACTTTTCTTTTTAATAGAAGCTTTGATCATCTGCCACTTAGGCATGCCACACAGGCAATTCACTCCATGCGACTGAAGTCCATCGATATACAACCTCTAAGCTCGTACGTCTCAAAGAAGAGTGTTAAGCAAGAGAATAAATTCTCCGCCACCAAACAGATGTATATTTAATAGAGATCAATCAACACAAAATAAAATCCAGTGTCAGACACAGTCCACTTACAAGTTCGTTCTGGGTCTGAACGAAACCGGAGGCACTTTCCTCGCATATCCGTTGATCTCCAAGTACGTCTGGACGATCTCCAACTTATTCCCTCATCTTGGGTGTACTGCCTAATCAAGATTGTCAGGAATCATCCAAACGACGTGAAGATCACCGGTCTTCAACCACCATCTTCACCTTTGACATATCGTCGAATCGGTTATTCAGAATGGGTATAAACCCGGGCTTTCTGAATAACCCGCATATAAAATAAACAAGTGTTACACGAACACAACATACGCCTCATTCCAATTCAGAATATTCTTTTATTCAAATTTTCACATTCTTAGGGAAAGGATCCCATTATTTTTATCAAAGATAAATTCTTCTAAATTTATTCTTTAATCTTCCATTGGATATCATTTCAAACCATGTTAAGGTTTTCCAAACTAGTCGGGATTAGCTATCCACACCGAAGTAATTATTTATTTTATTTCCCAATCCCAACCTATTCATCCCATGGAGCAAAACTGGTAATATTCCATATCTAACACCACGGTGCTATCATTAAAATTAATTACCATTTCACGTTCAAAACTAATTAAAGATTTAACTATTGCTTTGGCGCAAAACTGGTGATACTCCATTCTCGATCACTTTAATCTAATTAAAGATTCATTAAAACTCCACTTAGTTTTAATCTTCCAAAAAATCAATATCCTGTCTTTAACTGGGTTAAAGAACCAATGTCATTTAAAACATGGTTCACGTTAAACCCAAAATCACATTCCATTGTTAATCGGGTTAAAGAACAGGTGTTATTCAAAACACCGCTCACGATAAACCCCAAAAACCAATTTAAATTCAATTCCAATTAAATACTAACTAACTGGACATTTTCACTAAATCTTAATTAAAAATTTATTCTTTTCTAAACTGGGTTCAAGAACAGTGTTATTTAAGACACCATTCACGACGAACCCAAAATCCCATTTAATATTAAATACAAGGCTCTGAATAGAAAATATATCGGCTTATATTCAATATCAAATTCTGAAACAAACAAATATCGTATTGGAAATAACGATATAAATATATCTGTCTAATTTCCACAACCATATCTGTATAATCACCAAATCCAACATCGAAATATTCCGAAGATAATTACAATTCAGATCCATTCCAATTCGTATATTGAAAATTCTGATTATTTTTAAAACCACTTCAAATCCAATTTATTTATTCAAAAATATTGGATTATAATTCTAGTTCATAACTAGTTCATTTCGATAAAAATATATTTTTATCCTTACAAATGTGGAATTTTTCATCCCAGTTCTTTCCAATTCATATATTATGACTTTACACAAATTATTAATATTTTTAATAATTTTTTTTTTCAAGGTCCGTACAGTCGATTTCCAATAACGGTCGTCGAACTGCACTTACAGCGACTTTTTCCAAATTTGATTTGGACATAATTCCAAATCCAATCATTAGATTTCAAATTCCAAATATTCATTGGAAAACTCTTTTCTATACGAACCCAACGGTTCTGGTTTTAGGAGAATCCAATGGTCGGATCTCTCGTAACGCCAATTCGAAGTCAATGGTCGAAATTCGCGAACTGCCGCGACGCGGGGCATTCTATTCAGGCCATTTAATATATATAATATATATATATATATATATTATATATTTTTCGTCAATTTCAATTCTAAACGTATTTTATAAATTGTTTAACTTCGTTTTCAAAACGATTTCAACTTCATATTCAATTTTAAATAAAAATTGAATATTCCATATCATTAATATATAAATGATAATATTTTCAAAATATTAGATTTTGAAATCACTTCCTTTTCTATATTCATTAGAAATTCGAATATAATCGATATAAATATCATTCGAGTCAAAATGGCGCATCTTTAATCAACACGGCTTTATATATTTCAATAACTTCGTTATTCTATTCAACAAATGAATATTTTCTTCAACACATGAATATATATTTTTCAACACATGAATATTCTCAACACATGAGTATTGTCAACACATGACTATTTTTTTTATTTAATATATTTTATAAAATTATGATTTTTATCGTTTAATTCTTAATTAGACTCCAACCGTAAATTAGTAAGAGAACGATTCCCTGGGTATTAACCCCGAAGGACGAAACCAACATAAGATTAATACCTAGGAAACCACTCATCTTATCTAGTTTCCAGTTAGTTTCTAATTTTATAAATGATAATGATGTAAATTTTATTGTTAAAATATTTCGTTCAACACATGATAAGTTTCAACACATGAGTATCGTCAACACACGACTATTTATTCTATCCAACACATGAATCTTTATTTTATAATATTCTTTATTTTCCAAATTGGAATGAGGCCCAATCAATTACCATATAATGTTAATTATATGGATTCCATACAACACATGTATATAATAGCAATGATAAATAATCAACCATCATCCAAAGTGCACCATACAACTGTATAAGCATTAAATAGAAATTAATTCTTACACTGTCTGTCAACCAACCGATCGACATACAACTAAATAATTGGGATTGGTGTACGCCAAATATCATCCCAACACCCGTGTGGGATTTCAAATCAACAAACACTGAATATTATTTGTGCGGTTGGGCGATGTGTAAAATTTATTGTCCCAGTCAATATCCTACAAATGGGTGTACATAAACAAATCGTCAGATTTGTAAATGAATATTTATTTATTCACATTCACGTTAAATTTATATTTTTAACGATAAATGATTTATTTCAACACATGAATATATATCCATACATTTCACATCACAATCAATTTTCACCATACAACAAAATCAAACAAGTCGTCCATGGTCTGTGGACAATGGGTGTCGGGTGCTGCTAAGCACCGTCTGCATCCTAGTATATATTTTTAACAAGAAAACAAGAATTAAAGTGAGAAATTCTTACCTAGGAGCTAAACCAATACACCGCGACTCTTCATAAGTAGAAAATCTTCGTCATGCTCGCCTTTTGTTACTTTCATTGTCCGTATCCACTACATATATAAAAATCGCATCTTTATATTGTTGCTATGCATATAAAAATCACATTTTTATAACTACACTATATGGATAAAAATTCTATTTTTATACCGCTACTATATAGGTAAAAATTCTATTTTTATACCGCTACTATATAGATAAAAATTCTATTTTTATACCGCTACTATATAGATAAAATTTTTATTTTCATAACGGTGTTCCTATAATAGAGATCATAATTTTATCTTGTTGTTCTCTATATAAAAATCATATTTTTATATATAAAGATCGTATTTTTATATCTCTACTACATATATAAAAATCTCTCCTTTACACTGCTACTTCCACGATAAAAATTATATTTTTATTTCAAATCCATGTGTAAAAATCACTTCTTTAACACGTTGTTATATATAAAAATCTAATTTTTATCTTCACCTCATATATATAAAAATTGAATTTTTATCTCGCTAACTTCTATATAAAAATTAAAGCTTTTCTCTTCATAAAAGAACGAATTTTTTTTTTCTTATCCTAAAACGTATATAAAAATTTGATTTTTCCTAAGTTATAACATAAATAAATATCCTAGCTTTATATTTTTTACAAAGTTATTATGTATTAAACTGAAAATAAAATAAATAGAAAGAGACTCATGATGGTTTAATGAAGAGGAAGAAGGGGTTCATGGCGGTCATCGGGCTTGCGGGTGGTGGTGGGAAGCGGTGGGGGGCGGTTGTAACGACCCGGAAAATCTGAACCATTTTTTTTTTAAACTGGCTAAAATAATGGATTTTAAATATTTAAAATAAATATTTTAAATAATAACGATGAAAAGTGAGTTTGAATCGACGTTTGAAAACGAATATAATTAATTCTAATTACAAACAAGGCCTGAAAAGGCGCTGTAGTTTCAAAAATTGAATTCAAACTTTGTCGGACTGTACCGGGTGCAAAACAAAATGGATTTGAGTGAAACCAAAAATATTTAAATCTGTTAGTGAATACCTTTCTAACGAATCTGAAAAATCGAAGTTTCATAGCGGAAAGCAAAAGTTATGGCCAAATGAATTTTCAGAAAGGTCGCTATAGAAATTATATAGCCCGTGAAAATGGCTATTTTGCATATGACCTTGGAATTCGACGAAATCACTTTTGTTGGATCCGGGATGTGAAGTTATTCCTAGGTTTCAAATTTCATAATTTTTGAAGCTAGTATGTGAGCGTGGCAAAGGAAAATGTGTTTTGGTCAATTATAGTTAGATTGGATCGACCTGAAATGGGCCATTTAGCTAACGGTCTCAGAATTCGACGAAACTAGTTTTGTTGGGACCATATCATCAAAACATAGCTAGATTTATTTTTCTGGAATTTTTCGAATCAGTTTGTGGCCCTGGCAAATTGAAATGTACGTTCAAATCGAATATTGAATGTTATATATTTTAAATTGAATGAAAACTGACTGAAACAGTCGAATGGGCCTACGAAACATAACCCTTGTGTTCGGAATGGGGGTAAAAGGCTAGGGACGACAGTCGTTGGGTTTGGATTGGAGGTCGTGCCAGAAAACCCCTTTTAAAACCCACCGGGCAATCAGATTTTTTATAAAAAAATGGAAAAAACCCTTTTCTCTCTTCCCAATTAAACGCGAACGATGGCGGAAATCGTTCGAAACTTCCCCCTTTGATTCCTCCTCCTACACGCAATAAAACCCCATGCCCCAGTTGAAGTTTCTGTAGATCGTCTCGAGATCTTCGAATCCATATAAGGTTTGATAATTTTCATTGAGTGTGGAGAGAGAATCGACAGCAGGAAGTTGGCACCTTCCCGTCGCCGCCGTAGCCACGTCAGGCCACCGAACTGGCCCCACCTCCAGGCGCAAGCGCGCCCCTCCGTGCCCTTCCACGTTGCAGTGGTCGATCGTCGTATCGAGCAACGGATTTCACGAAAAATCAAAACCTAGTTTTGAACCTCCTCTGAAAGGTACGGCTGATTTTCTTTGAACTGATTTTAACACCTTTAAACCGTTGCAAACTTTGAAAAATCATATCTTTTTCGTTTCTTGACGAAATTCGATGAAACAGGAAACATCGTGATCGTGTGGACGTCTTCTACCTTCTAGAAGAGACCGCATATTTTTGTGAGCCTTCTGTTAATTTTGGTGGAGTGGAACCCAATGTGATATTTCTAATTTATAAACGATATGGAAAACGACGATGTATAAATTATATAGTCGATGTATGGGTTATATAAGCGTTGTACAACTCATGTATAAACATTGTATAAGTTGTACATTCGATGTATAAGTTATATATGCATTGTAAAAATTATATATGTGTTGAAATAGAAGTGAAATGCTTATATATGTATGTATATATATATATATGTGTGTGTGTGTGTGTGTGTGTATATATATATACGCCCCTCGTCCACAAACCATGGACGATATTTATTGGTTGTGATTGGTGTGAAAATTGATTGATAGCGAATGGTTGATTGAAATTGTTTGTGGTTGAAAAATACCCGTTTGTGGTTGAGAAATATTTGGTTGAAACCACATAGGATTAGTTTGTGGAAATGAAAAAAAATATACATGCCGCCTGCGTGCGAAATAGATGCATGATTCCCCATTGTCAAAAGCTGCGAGGCTTTAAGGTAGAGCGAGGAGCCATACTAGGGACGGTCCCGGGTTTAACTACCCTGCCGTTATGCTGCTGAAATTTTGAATAATATTCATGTGTTAGAATTATTTTCATGTGTTGAAATTATATTCGTCTGTTGAATAGAAAACCTTCATGTGTTGAATCGAAATTCATTCGTTGAATTGAAATTCATGTTTTGAATGGTATTCGTGTTTTAAATATAAAAATCACCTTTATATATATATATATATATATATATATATATATATACAAACTATAGAAAACCTTCATGTGTTGAATAGAAATTCATTCGTTGAATTGAAATTCATGTGTTGAATGGTATTCGTGTTTTAAATATAAAAATCACCTTTATATATATATATATATATACAAACTATAGAAAACCTTCATGTGTTGAATCGAAATTCATTCGTTGAATTGAAATTCATGTGTTGAATGGTATTCGCGTTTTAAATAAAAAAAATCACCTTTTTATCTATATATATAAACTATAGAAAACCTTTATGTGTTGAATCGATATTCATTCGTTGAATTGAAATTCATGTGTTGAATGGTATTCATATTTTGAAAAAAATCGTTTTATAATAAAAATCCTATTTTTATCATCAATATGAACTATATAAAATAATCTTGTTTTGAAATAAATTGTTTTATAATAAAAATCCTATTCCTATCACCTATATCAACTATATAAAATAGTCGAGTTTTGAAATAAATTGTTTTACATTAAAAATCACATTTTTATTATATACATGAATTGTTAAAAATAGTGAAGTGGTGAAATAGAAAACAGTTAGATAAAAATATCATTTTTATCAAATGTATGAAATTCATATAGTTTTGAAATCGAAGAATCGATATATATATATATATATATATATATAAATAGAATTGAAATATATCGAATAACGAAGCTGCAGTTCGTATTTTGAAACCGTGATTTCAAACGATTAGTACGGGAGATCCGACCATCGGATTTTCCTGAAACCGCAACCGTTGGGTTCGCTTTGGAAATATCTTTCCAACGGCACCAACTTTGTAAAAATCCAACGGTTGGATTGTCTGGAATGTTTAATTAAAATCTAAAGAAAAACAACGCCAGAATCGATTATATATGAATATATATAATTATATTAAATCGAATAACGACGCTGCAGTTCGTATTTTGAAATCGAAACTTCGAACGATTATACCGGGAGATCCGACCGTCGGATTTTCCCGAAACTGGAACCGTTGGATTCGTTTTGAAAAGATCTTTCTAATGATGCAAATTTTGTGAAGATCCAATGGTTAGATTTTCAGATATGTGTAAATCAAATCCGAAGAAAAACAGCGCCACGGCCGCGTTTTGGCCCGAAGCGTCGTTTTGAATAAATTGGCAATTTTAAAATAAATAAAATTAGCGATAAATCGTTATAAAATATTATAAACGATGTGGATGTGAAATTTAGAAACTAACTGAAGGTTGGCTAAGTCGAATGGTTTCCTAGTTGTTGATCTGATGTTGGTTTCGGCCTTCGGGGTTAATATTTGGGAAATCGTTTTCTTACTGATTGACGGTTAGTGACTAATGAATTGAAATGATGCGTATGTATATTAGTGTTGCACTTGTTTATTGTATACGCGAGTTGCTCAGAAAGACCGAGTTTATCCCATTTTGAATAACTGAATCGACGATAAGAAATCGAAGATGAAGACGGGGGTTGAAGACCGATCTTCACCTCGTTTGGATGGTCACTGAGGTCCTGATTGGGAGGCATCCCGAAATATGGATAATGAGTGGTGATCGTCCAGACGTACGTGGGAATCGATGGATATGCGAGGTATTTAGTGCCTCCGGTTTCGTTCAGACCAAGAACGGACTTGTAAATGGACTGTGTATCTGACATTGGATTTTATTCTGTGTTGATTGATCTCTATTAAATATACATCTGTTTGGCGGCGGAGAATTTATTCTTTTGCTTAACGCCCTTCTCTAAAACGAACGAGCTCAGAGGTTGTATATCGATGGACATCAGTCGCATGGCATGAATTGCTAGTGTGGCATGCCCAAGTGGCAAATGATCAAGGCTTCTGTTGAAAGGAAAAGTCTTGTGGTGATGATCAAAGCACCGCCTGTGTGGCGTAGCTTTGTGTATAACGTGAATTCGCGAGCCTCACACCCGGTATGAACCAGAAATAGGAGGAAGGACCTCAGGGAGGACATGCATTTCTTTCTAGTTAGAGGTTGTGTCAGTGTTTTTACACGGCCTGACATTTTACTTATGTTGATGATGGATAGCGAGGCGCCTCGGAAATATCGGTCGATCCGGGACCGATGGAGTCATTCGTTGGCTCACTTACGCCCCATAGGGCGGGGAAACGCATTGTTCAGAAATTTTAATCCACATCGGTGGACCGGCCCTGACGATCCAAGGGCCCACCTGAGTCTGGGTCCTGAGGCTCGGGCTAGAGAGTCTCGAAGTCGGTAAGGACTATATTTTGCCTTGGTTCTTGACGGAAATCCAATTTCCAAATACGTAACTGTGCGGTTTTGATTGTATATATATATGGCGACATGATATATGGTACCCATGCCGTCTAGGATTGATAGTTATGATTCAAAATTGTTTTGAAACATGTAAACACTAGTAATAATATCAAATGCTTTTGTTTTATTCGTATCAAGCATATTTTGGCCATTATAAGGTAAAACTCTATCCTCTGGTTTGCGTTGCATTGTGCGATGGGAACTGAGTCTTATAATGGCTTCATTTTTATAAAAAGAATTGCGATGTTTAAAAGAATGATTTGTTTTAAAGCACTGGCAATCCAATGGAGTAAACCCATTCCACGAAAGTGGCGTGGTCCTGTGATTAGCCATATTATAAATGTGTTGAGTAGATTTCTCATACCAGTCCCATGACTGACTCGTAGTTTGTTTCACTTTCAAACTCGGGTGCCCCTTTTATACACAGGCAGCCTTGTATTCAGGTTTAGCTGGCTTTATTCGGATAGCTGGAGCTGAAGATGGATTCTATCATTTATCTCTTTTTATGTTGTTCAGCTCCTATTGTACATATTATGTTTGTTTCCGCTGTAGACATTTATGTATAGCTGAACTGAATTTGTACTGAGTATGATCCTGTATACTGTGTAACTCTGATGTTTTTGTTTATCCAGTGTATTATTTGTTAATTATCTGGTGTATTTATTTAATTCTGTTCTGCTGATATCTGTTTATGTGTTATATTCTAAGGATTATTCTTGCCACCGTCAGTACGGGGTTTGGGGTCGTCTCAGCGGTGCAGTCACAAGCGGCGGGTTTGGGTGCTGGGGCGACGTCGTTCTCTCAATGGGGACTAGGGTGCGGGTTATTTTGGGTTCCAGGGGGCTAGGCCTCCATGGATGCTAGGGGAAGAAGGAGAGAGGCGGTGGGGGAAGAGGAGGAGGGGGCGACAAAGCGAGGGAGGCGACTCCTCCTGGCACAGTGGTGAGGTCGTCGGAGGAGGGGGGCGATGGGCGGTTTCCCCCATTTTTATTTAACATTGAACAATTTTGAAAAGTGAGGGAGAAAGAGTGTGAGGGGTGAGGGTTATATATATATATATTATTATTTTTAAATTCAAAAAAGCAACTTTTTATTTTGAACTCAAAATCGAACTCACCGACTGTCGTCCCTAGCTAATTACCTCCGTTCCAAACACAATGGGAGTATCATAAGCCGATTCGCCTGTTTCCACCAATTTTCGTCAAAATCAATATATAACTATATATATTGAATTTGAACGTGCATTAAAAATATTTTCTAGCTTTGTATTGATGATATGGTTCTAACAAAACTAATTTCGTCAAATTCCGAGAACGTTTGAAAAATGGCCATTTTCTGGTCAATCGAAATTGACTGAAACTGTCAAAACACGTTTAACTTCGCCACGCTCACATATTGATTCAAAAAATAATGCAAATTGGAATCTAGCAATAATTCGACATCCCGGATCCAACAAAAGTGGTTTCGTAAAAAACAGAGGTCATTTGCAAACTTTCCATTTTTAAGGGCCAAAAATTCCACAGCGACTATTCTGAATTTTTCAATTGGGCATAACTTTTTATTTCCGCTATGAAATTTTGATTTTTCGGATTCATTGGAAAGATATTTTCTAATAGATTCTAATAATTTTGGTTTCGCTAAAATACGGTTTATTTTGAATACTGTACATCCATTTGAAATTGGAAATCGAATTTTCGAACTACCGCGCCATTTTCAATTCCTTTTATAATTAAAATAAAATATTTATATTCTAATGACGATTAAAATAAATATGTACGCTCAAATTCTATTCAAGATAAATTTCTAATCGTTATTATTTAAAATAATTCATTTTAAGTATTCAAAATTCATTAAAATAGCCAAAATAAGAATTTTAAATTGGCTCGGATTTTCCGGGTTATTACATTATTTGACAAATATGTTCAAATCTAATTAACATATAAAAATGTAAATTTTAATATGTATACAAAAACTAATGTTTTCATGACATATAAAAATGTAAATATTATCTTTGACAATTCTAAATGAATATAAATGACATTTCTAAATGAACATAAATGAACTTCATTTTTGACAATTCGAAATGAACATAAATGACATTTTTATTTTACAAAACATGATCCTAAGTAAAAGACATGTTTTATTTTAACATATACTAATAGAATGACATGTTTTATTTAACAAACAATATGCTAATAAAATGACACGTTTTATTTAACAAATCAAATACTAACAAAATGACATGTTTTGTTTTAACGTAACATATACCAATAAGATGATGTTTTATTCTAATATAACATTTGCTAACAAAATAATGTTTTTATACTAATGTAACGTTCTATAACAAAAATAATATTTTGAACAAACTTAACATTTTATAACAAAAATGCCATTTATTTCTAATGCAACATTTTAAAACAAAAACGTTGTTTTATTTCTATGTAGCATTTTATAACAGAAATGTTATTTTATTTCTAATGTAAACAATTCTAATAAAAATGACATGTTTGATCTAAATAAACATTTCTACTAAAATGACATGTTTAATCTAAATAAACTTTTCTAATGAAAAAGTTATATTTAATTTAAATAAACATTTCCTCACAAAATTGTTACCTTTGATCTAAATGAACATTTCCTAGTAAAAATGATCTTTTTACACGACAATTCTAATTTAACATGAAAATGTTATTTTTATATGACAATTCTAACTCGACATAAAAATGGTATTTTATAATGCTAACATTTTTAACTATAAAGTCAATTTTATTGTAATGTAACCTTAAAAAATGTGATCATTATTTCTGATATAGCATTTTTAACAAAAATGACATTTCTATTTACAACCTATGATTCTAACTAAATGTCATATTTTATTACAAAGTATGATTCTAACTAAATGTCATGTTTTATTTACAAAATATGATTCTAACTAAATGTCATGTTTAACAAAAATGACTATTTTTATCTAACTAACATGTTTTGATAAAAGGGTTATTTTTGTTTGCCACTAAAAGGAAGTGAACAAGGGTATATTTTTGTTACAACAAAAATGAGATGAACAAAAGTATATTTTTTGTTACAACAAAATGAGAATGATAAATGTGTCATTTTTGTTTGCAACAAAAATCATATGAAAGTAAGTTTCTTTTTGTTACAACAAAAATAACATGAAAATAAGTTTCATTTTTGTTTCGACAAAAATATCATGAAAATAAGATCCATTTTTACTACAACAAAAATAACATGAATAAAGGTTTTCGTTTTTATTACCACAAAAGGGATATAAATAAAGGTCTCATTTTTATTAAAACAAAATGACATGAAATAAAAGTGTATTCTCATTTCTAATACAAATCATATGAACAAAAATCAAATTTTGTTTTCAAGCAAAAATTTATATGAACAAAATTTTATTTTTGTTTTCTAATAAAAATCATCTCAACAAAAATTCTATTTTTGTTTACTAATAAAAAGCAGATCAACAAAATTCTATTTTTGTTTTGATAATAATTCCTATTCAACAAAAGTGATATTTTATTGTCACCAAAAACCATTACAGCCAAAGTGACACTTTTATTTTGACCAAATCATAACAACAAAGGTGACATTTTTATTATGGCAAAATCATAATGACCAAAAAAAATAATTGTTTTTATTTTGTTTCATCGCAATTATCATATGAAAAAGATTCTAGTTTTTATTTTATTTAAACTAAAATCATATGAACAAAATTCTATTTTTATTCCTATTGTTTTCAACACAATTGTTTCATCGAGTCATGAAATCTATACAATAACATCAATCAACGCAACAAATCATGAATAAAAACAATAGAATTTCAAACATGATTTCAGATATTTCTAAGATGCGATAATAAATTATTTTTAATAATTTAACAAAAAGATATCTCACATAGATTTATCTGTATTTTTCAAGGTGCCCCGTTTCAGATCTGGTTTGTTCTATCAAGTAGATCTAGATTTCACGATTCTAACGGATCGAACGACACTCAGTTCTGAGGATATATGAATAAGTTGTTTATTTTATAAACTTAAACAATTTAATTAAGTAATTAATTTTAAATTAAAAATTAATACATGGATTTTCAAAACAAGGATGCTATCTTCTTCTTCCTCTTCTACGTGAATTGCCTGTCACTGTGAACCCAGTTGCTCCCCGTTTCCACGAAAATCGTTGCGAGCGCCACCACTTTGAAGCTCGATTTTCCATAAATTAGCAAACAAGAATTGATCCCAACCGTTGGTTGTGACGAGCTCCCCTAGCTCTACACTTTTCCATTTAGAAATTTTGGAAACCATCGACTAGATTGAAAGAAAAATGAGGAAGAATGAAACGACCCAAACTTCCTAGTAAAGGAAAGCCTGGATTGCTTTGAGAACAATACACATCAGAACACAAACTGAAGAACATTTTATTGCTGATTACAACAATTACATCAGAGTACAAGAATATAACAGAGTATGAATATATGTTACACAAAAGACATACATTAATATCAGGGTTTTAAATTACATTTAAATAGCAGCGGAAAATAATACAAATATACAACCGAAAGGAATACACGGATACAGAGCTTTCCAAATACTGCTTCAGCTATAAACCAGGATCCTGTAAATATATCTGCAAAAAGCTACTCGACTGCCCGTGTGGAAAATATGGGCACCCGAGTTTGCCAGTGAAACAAACTATAGGTGGGTCAAGGGACTGCTATGAGAAATCTTAACTAAACTTATCGAATAATAAGGCTAATCACAGGACCACGCCGCTAACGCGGAACGGGTTCACTACATTGGATTGCCAGTGCATAAATTAAAGTAAATCGTTAAACAACGCAATGCTTTTTAGAAAATGAAACCATTATAAGACCCAAGTCCCATCACACAATGCAACGCAAAGCGGAGGATAGGGTTTTACCTTATAACGGTCAAAAGATGCTTGATACGATAAAACAGATTAAATATTAGTGTGTATATCTATGGGTATATATATTTCAAAAACAATTTCAATCATAATGTATTAATCATAGACGACATAGTACCCCATCCTACTATGTCGCCATACTAGTTCTACAATCAAAACCGCAAGGTCGTATTGGAAATTGGATTTCCATCATGAGTCGAGGCTAGGGGCAAGCTCCTCTCCGATTCGAGACACTCTAGCAAATGCCTCAGGATCCCCCGCAGTGAACCGTTGGATCTTCAAGGCCGGTCCCTACCTAAGGGTAGTGGATTAATTATGCCTGAACACACGCTTCTCGGTTCCTTAGAACCTATAATATGACCACTATCGGCCTATAAAAATCCGAGGTGCCCCAAAATCCATCATCCACATAAGTAAAATGCCAGGCCGTGTCAAAGCACTGACACTACCACTAGCTAGAAACAAACGTGTGCACTCCCTGCAGTCCATATCCCGTTTTTGACTCATACTGGGGTGTGAGGCTCGCGAAGTCACGTTATACACAAAGTTATGCCGTAATAGGCTATGCTGTGATCATCCCACAAGGCCCTGCTTTTCAGCAAAAGCCTTGATCAATTGCATCTTGGCGTGCCACATTGACAATTCACGCCATGCAATCAATCACTATTAATATATACCAGGGTGTTAAGTAGAGAATAAATCCTCCACCACCAAACAGGCATACATTAACAGAAATCGATTTATTTCACATGGAATGAAATCCAATGTCAGGTACGCATCCATTTACTAGCTTATGCTCTGGGTCTGAGCGAAAATCAAATCCGAACAATCAACAATAGCCCGGACGGCCACCACTGAAGCCCCTTCAAGGTAGCTACTCCCATCAAGGGTCTCTGTAGCAACACATCCATTCGATGTGAAGATCGTCGGTCTTCAAACACTGTCTTCATCTTCGATTCTTCATCGTCGTAGTAATTATTCGGAATGGGTTAAACCCGGTCTTTCCGGATAATTCGCTTATTTATGATTAAAAATCAAGTACTATAAAAACACATCCAGCGCCTCGTTCCAATTCAGAATATTCCTTTAAATGAAATATTCACATTATTTTATCAAAGATAAATTCTCTAACTTTGCACTTAAAACTTTCTTATAAAAGATTTATTAAAATCACAATTTGGTTTTAGATATTAAAAATCATTGTTCAATGATTATTTAAATTCAAGAAATTAATCTTATCTTTAACTGGGTTAAAGAACTAATGTCATTTAAAAACATAGTTCACGGTAAACCCAAAATAATCTTCCATGAAATATGGAATCTTCACAGAAATCAAATCAATATATAATCGTTATAAATTTATGTATCCGACCAATAATATACATGGAATAACGGCAAAGCCTTTTAAATCCCGATATGTAGTATTGGTCTTCTTTTACAGAAGCTTATCTCGATTATTATTAATTCGAATTCCATTAAGTTCCAAATTAATATATTAAATTGGAGAACTTTACTTTTGGGAAAATTCCCACTCAAATCTTAATAAAATATTTATAAATTCAAAACCATATTTTCACTGTCAGTTGGGTTAAAGAACAAATGTCGCTTAGAAACACAGTTCACAATAAACCCAATGCGCCTTTTTTTTATTCCAATTATTAAATATAATTAAAAACTTTAACAAGTTAATTAAAAGATATTTTTTTTCATATGGGATTTAAGAACAGTGTTATTTAAGACACTATTCACGACAAACCCAAATCCACTTTATTTAATTTAATTTCAATTAAATATTGAAAAATTGAAAAACTTTATCAAATCTAAATTTAATGATTTATTCTAGTTGATAACTAGTGCATTTCAATAAAAATATATTTTCCCAAAATATATTCTTTTTCTAAAATATTCTTTTCAAAAATAATTTTTCTAAAATATTCTTTTTCTAGAATATTCTTTATTGGAATGTGACTCAACCAACAACCATATATTTTGTATGGAATCAACAATCATGATAAATAATTATCAAACATCCAAATGACGACCAGGGTGGAAACTATAACTGTGTGAGCATTAAAGTAAATAACAGACACTCATCACAGATTGTCAATCCATGAATTGACAGATAACTAAATATTGGGATTAGTGTGTATCCAATATCATCCCAATACCCGTGTGGGGTTTCATCCATCAAGCAAATAATAATTCATTTGTGCACTTGGGCGATGTGTGAAAATTATCGTCCCAATCACATAAACAAGTCGGGTAACTTGTAAATTGGAGTGTAATATTCAAACTTGAGTATACTAAACATTATATTTGACCCATCACACATTTCAACATTCATACATACATTTCAATATATTTTTTATTGTGAACAAATGGCAATAAAATCTAATCTTTTAATTCAATTCTTTTTATTGTTGACAAATGACAATAAAAATCTTAACTGATATTTATTTACCAAAATGTATATTTTAGCCTCATTCATTTTAATGGCAAAGGTGTATTTCTACTTCATACTTTTTAATGTGACAAAAATGCCCATTACTAATTCATTATTTTTAATGTATATAAAAATATACATTTTAACTCATTCTTTTTAATGTAAGAAATATACATTCTTAACTTCTTCTTTTTAATGTAAACAAATATGATGATTTTGTTTATTAACTTCTAATGCAAAAAAAATGGGAATTTTGTTTAAACCCATTTTATTGACCAAAATGATAATTTTGGATAAACTCATTTTATTCTACTGAAAACTTTTTATAACAAAACATGATTTTATTCTAATGCAACTTTTTATAACAAACTATGATTTTTCTAATGTTAGCGTTTCTAACATCAAAATATGATTTTTCTAATGTTGACATTTCTAATACCAAAATATGATTTTTCTAATGTTAGCATTTCTAATATCAAAATATGATTTTTCTAATGTTAGCATTTCTAATATCAAAATATGATTTTTCTAATGTTAGCATTTCTAATATCAAAATATGATTTTTCTAATCCTTTTCATAGTATAAAAATGTTGTTCTTATTTTCATTACAAATTTCTAATCGAAAGTGTCATTTTGATTTTCACAACACATTTCTAAAAATGTTATTATTGCAAATTTCTAATAAAAATGTTATTTTGATTTACAAAACATATTTCAAATAAAAAGGTTGGTTTTATTTCTATAATCATGTTTTGACACAAATGTGATTTTTATTCACTAAACAAGTTTCGACCAAAAATGTGTTTTTATTTATATAACAAATTTCTATAAGAATGTTATTTCTATTTTCAATAAACATGTTTTCACAAAATTGTGATTTTTATCTCTATAATCATACTTTGACAAAGATGTTATTTTCATAACAGGTTTCAAACAACAATTCATTCTTTTTAATATCTTAAAAGACATCGCGACACAATGGTTCTTTTTGTCTAGAAAGATAACAAGTGATTCTTTTTATATGTTAAAAGACATAGCAACAAAATGGTTCTTTTTGTCTAGAAAAGAAATGTAAACAAGAATGTTTCCTTTTTAATTCTAAAAAGAAATGAAACCTAAACATTCTTTTTAGTAATAAAAAGAAATGCGACATAAGAATGCTTCTTTTTATTGCTAAAAATAAATGTTACAAAATTGTTTGCTTTTAATGCTAAAAAGAAATGCGACAAAAATTATCCTTTTTAATGTTAGAAAGAAATAGCAACAAAGATGTTCTTTTTAATGTTAAAAAAGAAAAAGAGACTAAAATGATTCTTTTTTGTTGACAAAAAGGAATAGGAACAAAAATGTCTCTTTTTGCCGATAAAAAGAAATATAAACAAAAATGTTTCTTTTTATATGTAAAAAGAAATGCAAAACAAAATGATATTTTATTACCAAAGAATTAACAACATAAATTGACCTTTTTATCATGAAGGAATAACAACATAAATTGATCTTTTTTTTATTATAAAAGGAATAACAACATAAATTGATCTTTTTATTTTATTATAAAAGGAATAACAACATGAATTGATCTTTTTTTTATAAAAGAAATAACAACAAACTTGATTCCCTTTTTATCACTAAAAAGAAATGACAATACAATCAACAAACAAGCAACGTGATATTTTTATACATTGAATTGGCAATTCTAACTAAATCCAATAAACAGATAAAATGGGATTATAATCAACAAACAAACAGACAAATCATCATCCAAATTTTATCACAACATAGGATTATCTCATTACATACAATCAATTATTTAACATCTATGAAAATAATTGAATTAATTAAATAATTCAATTAAATTTAGAAATCTCACATCGATTTGTTTTCAGAAATCATTCATGCTCGAATTTGGCTGAATTTCCAAAGTGCTCGGTTTTGGTCCTGGCCAGTTCCATCGTCTAGATCTCGTTTTTATGATTCCAACGCAACTGAAATTTCTAATTTTCGTCGCTGTATGAAAAGTTATGAATGTTTAAACTTTTAAAATCACTTAATCACTTAATTAATAATTTTATTACACTATTACCCTTCATCTTCCTCGTCGTTCTTCACAGGAACCCATCGCCGATTCAAACACCCCAGAACGCACGCGCCACCAAGGACCTAGAGACCCATCAGACATCACCACGTCGAAGCCTTCGAGATGCCGCCCCCACACCTTGAAACCCGCCGAACTCGGTGGTGCCCTGGCCTCGAAAACCACGCCCGAACGGCCAATGTTTGGCCTCGAAATTCGCTAAAAATACCACATGAAACTCGATCTTATCTGTATCGATTTAAAGGCCTTGGGATTTCCTTCAATTCGATATATAGTTTGCTGATTATCGTGTTCTGGATTTGGAGAAATTAGTGATTGAATTTGGAGTGATTTCGGCCTTTGAAAATAACATACGGCGGCCTGGGTATTGGGGAAAATAGGGTTTCGTATTGAGGCCGTATTTCAACTGTATTTATAGGCGTATTTTTATTTATTTTATTTTATTTTATTTGAATTCAATTCATATATCACGCTTAACTTCAAATCAAACACAACAAGTGTCGCCCCTAGCTAAAAACCCCCATCCCGGACACAATGGAACATGTTTCGTAACCCAGTTCGGCTTTTACAATATGTTTTTCTTTAAATTTAATTACAAATCATTTAATTATTAAATTCAAACTTACATTTTAAATTACCGGGGCCACATACAATCTTTAAAAATTATAGAAAAATTATTTCTAGTTATATTTTGACGATACGGTTCTAACAAGACTAATTTCGTCAAATTCTGAGACTGTTTGAAAAATGGCCATTTTCAAGTCGATTAAATTTGACCGAAACTGACAAAACACGTTTTCCTTTGCCACGCTCACATATTGATTCGAAAAATTATGAAAATTGAAACCTAGCTATAATTTGACATTCCGGTTCCAACAAAATTGGTTTCTTCGAAAACAGAGGTCGTTTGAAAAATGACTATTTTTAAGGCTAATATATTTAATATTAAAAATACATTTTTAAACAAATAAATTCCGAAACTCAAAATATATAAGTGTTTACTATTTTTCAATGTAGAAACGTCATTCCGAACTCAATGGAAGTGGTTTCGAGTCGAAATTCCTTCATATGTGAAAAGTAGCCTTTCGGGCCCTATAAAATATATATATAAATTCTACAACGACCTTCCTAAAAATTTAATTGGCCATAACTTTTGATTTTTAAAACAAAATTTCAGTTTTTCAGATTCGTTGGAAAGATATGATTAAACAGATTTAAATATTTCTGGTTTCGTTCAATTCTGATTTAATTTGAATCCTGTACATTCAGTCAAAGTTCAAATTCAAATTTTCAAACTGCAGCGCTGTTTTAAACTCCTTTTATAATTAAATTGAACTTATTCGTTTTAAAACAAATTTTTAGTCATTCTTATTTAAAGTAAATTATTTTAAATATTAAAATCCCCTTAAAATTTCTAAAATAAAAATTTTAAATTGGCCCCATATTCCCGGGTCGTTACAATCGCCCCCACTTAAAATCTTATCGTCCTCGAAAAGAAACGACGCTAAAAGTTATTTAATTAACCAACTCAACTAGATTTTATTTATTGGTTTCAATTAATTATCATTCTAATATTTTAATTGGTGAAACTAATTATCAAACATCACAACCAGCAATCAATTAGGTGATTAACTTTTCAAATATATATAACTTTATATATAGTCAAAAATCATATTTTTAGTGCAAATCACAGCAATGTGTAGCAATGTGTACCAACTAAGTTTTGGTTTCTCATACCAGTCAATGGAAATATATAGAAATTCCACTTTCGAAACTCGAACATAAATACTGGTGATGGTGCACCGATCATCAGAATTATCTCCGGGCGACTAAAGTGTGATTCTATATCTATCTAATATATTAAAACTTCGAGTATCCATAAATTACTCGTATATCCGAAATCTTTATATACTCGATTGTCCACATAAAAATATAATATACTCAAATACGTATTTTAAAATAAAATTTTCAAAACTAAAATATTTTTCATTATTTTTTATTTTATTATAAAGAAAATAATACTCTTCACACTCGTTCTAGAATACTACTAATCCCATCTCTAACGAGTTATTCTCATTGGATATTACTAATCCAATCTTTGATGAATTCTTTAATTCAGTTCTAATGTGTCTTGTTCTCGAGCTCTGTAAACCAAAGCTCTGATACCAACTGAAACGACCCAAACTTCCCAGTAAAGGAAAGCCTGGATTGCTTTGAGAACAATACACATCAGAACACAAACTGAAGAACATTTTATTGCTGATTACAACAATTACATCAGAGTACAAGAATATAACAGAGTATGAATATATGTTACACAAAAGAAATACATTAATACCAGGGTTTTAAATTACATTTAAATAGCAGCGGAAAATAATACAAATATACAACCTAAAGGAATACACGGATACAGAGCTTTCCGAATACTGCTTCAGCTGTAAACCAGGATCCTATAAATATATCTGCAAAAAGTTACTCGACTGCCCGTGTGGAAAATATGGGCACCCGAGTTTGCCAGTGAAACAAACTATAGGTGGGTCAAGGGACTGGTATGAGAAATCTTAACTAAACTTATCTAATAATAAGGCTAATCACAGGACCACGCCGCTAACGCGGAACGGGTTCACTCCATTGGATTGCTAGTGCATAAATTAAAGTTAATCGTTAAACAACGCAATGCTTTTTAGAAAAATGAAACCATTATAAGACCCATGTCCCATCACACAATGCAACGCAAACTGGAGGATAGGGTTTTACCTTATAAAAGTCAAAAGATGCTTGATACGATAAAACGGATTTAATATTAGTGTGTATATTTATGGGTATATATATTTCAAAAACAATTTCAATCATAATGTATTAGTCATAGACGGCATAGTACTCCATCCTACTATGTCGTCATACTAGTTCTACAATCAAAACTGCAAGGTCGTATTGGAAATTGGATTTCCATCATGAGTCGAGGCTTGGGGCAAGCTTCTCTCCGATTCGAGACACTCTAGAAAATGCCTCACGATCTCCCGCAGTGAACCCTTGGATCTTCAGGGCCGGTCCCTACCTAAGGGTAGTGGATTAATTATGCCTGAACACACACTTCCCGGTTCCTTTGAACCTATAATATGACCACTATCGGCCTATAAAAATCCGAGGTGCCTCAAAATCCATCATCCACATAAGTAAAATGCCAGGCCTTGTCAAAGCACTGACACTACCTGTAACAACCCGAAAATCTGGGCCAGATTAAAATTTTTATTTCGGCAATTTTAGCGAATTTTGATTATTTAAAATGAATTATTTTAAATAATATCGACGAGAAATTTATTTTGAATAGAATTAGAACGTATATATTATATACGTCGTCGTTAGAATATAAATATTTATATATAATTATAAATAGAATTGAAAATGGCGCGGTAGTTCGATAATTCGATTTCAAACTTCAATTGAATGTACCGGGTGCAAAATAATCCGGATTTTAGTGAAACCAAAAACATTAGGATCTAATTGGTAATATCTTTCCAACGAATCCGAAAAATCAAGATTTCATAGCGGGTATCAAAAGATATGTCCAGTTGAAAATTCTGAATAGTCGCTATGGAATTCAGGCCCTTAAAAATGGACATTTTGCAAATGACCTCGGATTTCGACGAAACCAGTTTTGTTGGGTTCGTGGTGTCAAGTTATTGCTAGGTTTCAAATTTCATAATTTTTCGAATCAATATGTGAGCGTGGCAAAGGAAAACGCGTTTGACCAGTTTCAGTTGATTTTAATCGACTGGAAAATGGCCATTTTTCCAACGGTCTCAGAATTCGACGAAACTAGTTTTGTTAGGACCGTATCGTCAATACAAAGCTAGAAAATATTTTTCTGGAATTTTTCTAGTTAGTTTGTGACCCCGATAATTTGAAATGTACGTTTAAAATTCAATATAGCGATTTAAATGTAAATTCAACGGAAACTGATTCAAACGATCGAATCAACCTACGAAACATGTTCCATTGTGTTCGGAATGGTGGTAAAACGCTATGGACGACAGGCGGTGGACCTCGTTTAGGGGTCGTATGTAAAAGTCAACTTTTTACAAATTAAAATAAAAAAAATATAATCCTTCTCTTCTCCCCTTAAATTCCGCTGGCCCTCCCCCCCCCCCTTTTCATTTTCAATCGGCATTCAGAAAAAAAAAGAAAAAATTTAAAACGAGGATCGCAGCGCCCTTCGAGGGCTTCAGAATCGTGGTTGCTGGATCGAAGTCGGATGGGCGGACAACTCGATTCTCGAGCTCGAACTCGTGACCTTTGTGGCGATTTCCTGGGCGGACGGTGGCGTCGAGCGGGGCCTGGCGACTGCCAGTGGTGCGCGACACGTAGGCGAAGCGGGTGGAGGTAGGCGACACTGGCGACTCCAAGATGGCGGGCTCCGATCTCCTCCACGACGTCGGTGGCGATGGCGAACTCCAACCCTAATGGTGGAGCCACCTGAAAATCCGAACACAATAAGCCTCTCTTTGTTTTATTTATTTATTTATTTATTTTTATATATGTATATCAATTGTTTTAAAACTGAAAAAAACATAGTACAGAAAGAATTGGGATTTTTGTATATAGATCATTGTTTTTGAAAATCTAAAAAAAAGCATTGGTTTTTAAAATAAAAATAACTTCGAATTAAAAATGTGATTTTTATATATTGAACTTCGAATTAAAAATGTGATTTTTATATATTGAACTTCGAATTAAAAATGTGATTTTTATATATTGAACTTCGAATTAAAAATGTGATTTTTATATATTGAACTTCGAATTAAAAATGTGATTTTTATATATTGAACTTCGAATTAAAAATGTGATTTTTATATATTGAACTTCGAATTAAAAATGTGATTTTTATATATTGAACTTCGAATTAAAAATGTGATTTTTATATATTGAACTTCGAATTAAAAATGTGATTTTTATATATTGAACTTCGAATTAAAAATGTGATTTTTATATATTGAACTTCGAAATAAAATTATGATTTTTATATATTGGATAGCGAAGTAAAAATTCGATTTTTACATAGGTAGTGAAAGCGGGCGACGAAGGTAACAAAAAGGCGAGAAAGAAGAGTCAAGATGTTTGGATAGCTATCGGTGAGAATTTCTCGCCTTTCAATATCTTTTCTAGTTATATATATATGCTAGGATGCAGACGGTGCTTAGTAGCACCCGACACAATCGTCCACAGACCATGGACTTGTTTGTTTGATTGCAAAAATAAGTTAGATTATTTGATTGAAATTGAATTGTTTGGTGAGATGAATGGATCTGATTGATGTATGAATGGCGTGGGCCTTCACTAGACCGGGGATAAGTCTAGGCCCCGTCCCGTTTCTAGTATCGTGCCATTATGCCGCCGAAATTTTCTAAAATAAGTTAGAAAATAAAAATATCATTTTATTTAAAGAATGAACTGAATAGAAATTCATATGTTAAAATAAAATGTTTTATCGTTAAAAATATATAATTTTTAACGTGAATATGAATATAGTGAATGTGAATAAATAAATATTCATTTACAAACCAGACGGTTTGTTTATGTACACCTATTTGAAGGACATTGATTGGGTCGATAAATTTTACACATCGCCCAACTACACGGATAAAATATGCGTTTGATTGTTTGAAACCCCACACGGGTGTTGGGATGAAATTTGAAGTTCACTCATCCTGATTGATTAAATATGTCGATCGATTGATTGACAGGCTGTTATAAGCGTTAGATATCTATATTTAATGCTTATACAGTGTAGTGCACTTTGGTTGATGGTTGATTATTTTTCAATGCAATTATACATGTGTTGTATGAAAATCCATATAATTAACTTTATATGGTAATTGATTGGGCCTCATTCCAATTTGAAAAATAAAGAATAATATAAAATAAAGGTTCATGTGTTGACAAGACTCATTCATTGAGATTGGTCATGTGTTGAACGAACTATTTTAATAATAGAAATATTTGAAATAGAATATTTGAAATTAGAAATATATGAAGCCGTGTTGATTAGATTGACGCCATTTTGACGTGAACGATATTTATATCGACTTCGAAATGAATTGAATTGAAAAACGATTTCGAAATAAATTGAATTGAAAACGATTTCGAAATGAATTGAATTGAAAAACGATTTCGAAATGAATTGAATTGAAAACGATTTCGAAATGAATTGAATTGAAAACGTTTTCGAAATGAATTGAATTGAAAACGAATTCAAATTGAATTGAAAACGATTTTGAAATGAAACGAATTGAATTGAATTCAAATTGAATTGAAATTTGAATTGAATAGAAATGAATTTTAAAACGAATTTATAAAGAAGAATTCAATTTTGATTTGAATTGAAAAGGAAGTTGAAATTGCTTTTGAAACGAATTTAAAACTATTTATATAATTCGTTTTAAATAGAAATCGACGAAATATATATTATATATATTATATATATAATATAATGGCCTGAATAGAACGCGCCGCGCCGCGGCAGTTCGCGAATTTCGGCCATTTATTTCAAACTGACATTGCGGGAGATCCGACCGTCGGATTCTCCTAAAACCGGAACCGTTGGGTTCGTATTGAAAAGAGCTTTCTAATGAATATTAGAAATTTGAAATCTAACGGTTGGATTTGGAGATACGTCCAAATCAAATTCGAAAAAGGTCGCTGTAAGTGCAGTTCGATGACCGTTGATGGAAATCGACTGTACAGGCCTTGATAAAATTATTAAAAATAGTAATAATTTGTGTAAAATCATAAGAAATGATTTGGGAAAATTTGGGATGAAAAACTCCATATTTGAAAAGATAAAAATAGATTTTTATCGAAATGAACTAGTTTTGAACTAGAATTATAATTCTATTTATTTTTAAATAAATAAATTGAATTCGAAAAGGGTTTTAAAAATAACCAAAATTTCCAATGATTGCATTGGAATGGATTTGAATCGAAATTGTCTTCGGAATATTTCGATGTTGGAATTCGTGATTATACGGATGTTGTTATGGAAATTTGAAAGATATATATTTATATCGTTATTTCCAATACGACATTTGTTAATCGTAGAATTTGATATTGAATATAAGCCGATATATTTTCTATTCAGGGCCTTGTATTGAATATCAAATATGATTTGGGTTTGTCGTGAATGGTGTCTTCATTAACACCGTTCTTGAACCCAGTTGAGAAAAGATTAAATCTTTTTATTTAGATTTAATGAAGTGTACCAATTAAATAATATTTAATTGGAATTGAATTGATATTGATTTTTGGGTTTATCGTGAACAGTGTTTTAAACAACACTCGTTCTTTAACCCGATAATTAATGAATGTGATTTTGGGTTTATCGTGAACTGTGTTTTTAAATGACACTGATTCTTTAACCCAGTTAAAGATTAAAACTAAGTGGAGTTTTAATGAATCTTTAATTAGATTGAAAAGATCGAAAATGGAGTACCACCAGTTTTGCTTCAGGCGATAGTTAAATCTTTAATTAGATTTGAACGTGAAATGGTAATTGAATTTACCGATAACATCATGGTGTTAGATATGAAGTATTACCAGTTTTACTTCATGGGATGAATATGTTGGGATTGGGAAATTAAAACCAATGATTACTTCGGTAAGTTTCGTTAATCCCGACTAGTTGAATCGAAATTCAAAAGAAGATTTGAGAATAAATTTTAATGATTTATCTTGGATAAAATTAATGGGAACCTTTCCCTATGAATGTGAAATCAGAAACTAACTGTCGGTTAGCTAAGCAGAATGGTTTTCTGGATATTGATCTGATGTTGGTTTCAGCCTTCGGGGTTAATATTTGGGGAATTATTCTCTTGATTAATTTACGTTTAGTGACTGATGAATTGGAATGAGGCGTATGTTGTGTTTGTGTAACACTTATTTAAAAATATACGTGATTTATTCAGAAAGACCGGGTTTACCCCATTCTGAATAACTGATACGACGATAAGTCGAAGATGAAGACGGTGGTCGAAGACCGGAAGTCTTCACGTCGTTTGGGTGATTACTGATGATCTTGATTGGGCTGTACACCCAGGAAGATGGAAACAGTTAGTGATCGTCCAGACGTACTTGGAGATCGATGGATATGCGGGGTACTAGGTGCCTCCGGTTTCGTTCAGACCCAGAACGGACTTGTAAATGGACTGTGTGTCTGACATTGGATTTTAGTCCGTGTGATTGATCTCTATTAAATATATATCTGTTTGGCGGCGGAGAATTTATTCTCTTGCTTAACGCCCTTCTCTGAGACGTACGAGCTCAGGGGTTATATATTGATGGATATCAAACGCATGGAGTGAATTGCCTGTGTGGCATGCCTAAGTGGCAATTGATCGAGGCTTCTGTTGAAAAGCAAAGTCTTGTGGTGATGATCGAAGCACGGCCTTTGTGGCATAGCTTTGTGTAACGTTTACTTCGCGAGTTTCACACCCGGTATGAACCAAAAACGGGAGAAGGACCTCAGGGAGGGCATGCGTTTCTTTCTAGTTAGAAGTGGCATCAGAGGTTTTACACGCCCTGACGAGTTTGACTTATGTGGTTGTTGCTGTTGCGAGGCGCCTCGGTTTGATCGGACGATCCGGGTCCGATGGAGTCATTTAGTTGGCTCACCTACGCCCCATAGGGCGGGGGAACGCATGTTCAGGCATTTTAATCCACATCGGTGGACCGGCCCTGACGATCCAAGGGCCCACCTGTGTCTGGGTCCTGAGACACGGACTAGAGCGTCTCGAATCGGTTGAGGACTATCTTTTGCCTCGGTTCATAGAGGGAAATCCAATTGCCAAATACGTGACTTTGCGGTTTTAGTTGTAATCCTATATATGGCGACATAGTGGGATGGGGCACTTATGCCGCCTATGATTGATACTTATGATTTGAAGTTGTTTTATATACTATGCACTTATAATAGTATCAAACGATTTGTTTTAACCGTATCAAGCATTCTTTGGCTGTTATAAGGAAAAACCCTATCCTCGGCTGCGTTGCATTGTGTGATGGGACCTGGGTCTTATAACAGCTTCATTTTTCTTTATTTAGCATTGCGCTGTTTGTTTTATGCACTGGTATTCTCGGGAGGAAACCCGTTCCGTGTTATACGGCGTGGTCCCTTGATTTACCTAACTTTCAAATAAAGATTAATAACTGTTTTAGTTCTCACACCATTCACATGACTAACCTGGAGTTTATTGTTTTAACCTAAACTCTGGGTGCCCCTATTTTCCGCACGGGCAGCTAGTAGTTTTGGTTTTGCAGATTTATATTCATAGGATCCTGGTTTACAGCTGGAACGATATCCGGAAAGCTTTGTATCCATATATCTCTTCTAGTTGTGTATTGTATTATTTTCCGCTGCTATGTATTTAAATGTAATTTAAATCTCTGATATTTCTGTGTAATATTCATTTATACTCTGTATATTCTTGTAATCTGATGCATTGTTGTAATAAGCAATGAAATGTTCTTTTGTATGTGTTCTGTTGTGGCTTGTTCTCGAACTATCCGACGCTTTCCTTGACGGGGAAGTTACGGGTTTTCACAGTTGGTATCAGAGCTTTGGTTTACAAAGCTCAGAGAACATGACACATTAGAACCGTACGAAAGAATTCATCAGATACTGGATTAGTAATATCCAACGGGAATGACTCGTTAGAGATGGGATCAGTAGTATCCTAGAACGAGTGTGAAGAGTATATTTTTCTAATGAAAACAAATTTTGTTTTGCAAATTTAAATCAACTATTCATATTTGATTATTTGTTTATATTGATTTTGGACAATTCAATATATAAAGAATTTGCATATATGCCTTGCAAACGTATATTCAAAGTTTTAATATATTGGATAGATATAGCATCACACTCTAGTCGCCCGGAGGTGATATTGATGATAGCGATCGCATCATCAACATTTATGTTCGAGTTTCGAAGGTGTGATTTTCTATATATTTCCATTAGACTGGTGTGAGAACCAAAACTAATATAGCTAGAATACATTGTTGTAATTTGGCATCAAAACATGATTTTCTTTATATATATCAAAATTATGAATTTGAAACGTTAATTCAGTAATTGATTGATGTTTGGGTTGTTTGTTTATTTGTTTGCTAATTCTTAGCCATTTAGCCTAATTGAATCACATATTGAACTATATTGAAAATGGGTCACATTTGCTTGCATATACTTGTACTTACCTTGAACAGGTCATAGCAAGGAGGCTAGAGCCGAGAATAAAATTTGTTTGCCCGACAAATAGGTACATGTTTACTACATAATTTACTGTTTTTGTTTGGGTGATGATGATTTTATGAGCCTATTGGCTAGCCGCTTGGCTTTTTCTTTTTCTTTTTGAGATCTGAAGGACCGGGGAAGCTATTTGAAATTCCCCGATGCTCCCGGTGCAGGGGAGGTTATGGCGAAATTTTTCGAAAATTTAGGGTGTTAGCCAAATTTTTGAAATTTTTGAAAATTCTCAGAAACTGAAAAGTTGGAGAATGGAAGCCAGATCGAACGTAGAGTTGATTAATCAAACCACTTTCGACTTTGTTCAATTTCGGGGACGAAAAGTTTTAAGTGGGGGAGATTGTAACAACCCGAAAATCTGGGCCAGTTTAAAATTTTTATTTCGGCAATTTTAGCGAATTTTGATTATTTAAAATGAATTATTTTAAATAATATTGACGAGAAATTTATTTTGAATAGAATTAGAACGTATATATTATATACATCGTCGTTAGAATATAAATATTTATATATAATTATAAATAGAATTGAAAATGGCGCGGTAGTTCGATAATTCGATTTCAAACTTCAATTGAATGTACCGGGTGCAAAATAATCCGGATTTTAGTGAAACCAAAAACATTAGGATCTAATTGGTAATATCTTTCCAACAAATCCGAAAAATCAAGATTTCATAGCGGGTATCAAAAGATATGTCCAGTTGAAAATTCTGAATAGTCGCTATGGAATTCAGGCCCTTAAAAATGGACATTTTGCAAATGACCTCGGATTTCGACGAAACCAGTTTTGTTGGGTCCGTGGTGTCAAGTTATTGCTAGGTTTCAAATTTCATAATTTTTCGAATCAATATGTGAGCGTGGCAAAGGAAAACGCGTTTGACCAGTTTTAGTTGATTTTAATCGACTGGAAAATGGCCATTTTTCCAAAGGTCTCAGAATTCGACGAAACTAGTTTTGTTAGGACCGTATCGTCAATACGAAGCTAGAAAATATTTTTCTGGAATTTTTCTAGTTAGTTTATGACCCCGGTAATTTGAAATGTACGTTTAAAATTCAATATAGCGATTTAAATGTAAATTCAACGGAAACTGATTCAAACGATCGAAGCAACCTACGAAACATGTTCCATTGTGTTCGGAATGGTGGTAAAACGCTATGGACGACAGGCGGTAGACCTCGTTTAGGGGTCGTATGTAAAAGTCAACTTTTTACAAATTAAAATAAAAAAAATATAATCCTTCTCTTCTCCCCTTAAATTCCGCTGCCCCCCTTTTCATTTTCAATCGGCATTCAGAAAAAAAAAAATTAAAACGAGGAACGCAGCGCCCTTCGAGGGCTTCAGAATCGTGGTTGCTGGATCGAAGTCGGATGGGCGGACAACTCGATTCTCGAGCTCGAACTCGTGACCTTGGTGGCGATTTCCTGGGCGGACGGTGGCGTCGAGCGGGGCCTGGCGACTGCCAGTGGTGCGCGGCACGTAGGCGAAGCGGGTGGAGGTAGGCGACGCTGGCGACTCCAAGATGGCGGGCTCCGATCTCCTCCACGACGTCGGTGGCGATGGCGAACTCCAACCCTAATGGTGGAGCCACCTGAAAATCCGAACACAGTAAGCCTCTCTTTGTTTTATTTATTTATTTATTTTTATATATGTATATCAATTGTTTTAAAACTGAAAAAAACATAGTACAGAAAGAATTGGGATTTTTGTATATAGATCATTGTTTTTGAAAATCTAAAAAAAAGCATTGGTTTTTAAAATAAAAATAACTTCGAATTAAAAATGTGATTTTTATATATTGAACTTCGAATTAAAAATGTGATTTTTATATATTGAACTTCGAATTAAAAATGTGATTTTTATATATTGAACTTCGAATTAAAAATGTGATTTTTATATATTGAACTTCGAATTAAAAATGTGATTTTTATATATTGAACTTCGAATTAAAAATGTAATTTTTATATATTGAACTTCGAATTAAAAATGTGATTTTTATATATTGAACTTCGAATTAAAAATGTGATTTTTATATATTGAACTTCGAATTAAAAATGTGATTTTTATATATTGAACTTCGAAATAAAAATATGATTTTTATATATTGAACTTCGAAATAAAAATATGATTTTTATATATTGGATAGCGAAGTAATAATTCGATTTTTACATAGGTAGTGAAAGCGGGCGACGAAGGAAACAAAAAGGCGAGAAAGAAGAGTCAAGATGTTTGGATAGCTATCGGTGAGAATTTCTCACCTTTCAATATCTTTTCTAGTTATATATATATGCTAGGATGCAGACGGTGCTTAGTAGCACCCGACACAATCGTCCACAGACCATGGACTTGTTTGTTTGATTGCAAAAATAAGTTAGATTATTTGATTGAAATTTAATTGTTTGGTGAGATGAATGGATTTGATTGATGTGTGAATGGCGTGGGCCTTCACTAGACCGGGGATAAGGCTAGGCCTCGTCCCGTTTCTAGTATCGTGCCGTTATGCCACCGAAATTTTCTAAAATAAGTTAGAAAATAAAAATATCATTTTATTTAAAGAATGAACTGAATAGAAATTCATATGTTAAAATAAAATGTTTTATCGTTAAAAATATATAATTTTTAACGTGAATATGAATATAGTGAATGTGAATAAATAAATATTCATTTACAAACCAGACGGTTTGTTTATGTACACCTATTTGAAGGACATTGATTGGGTCGATAAATTTTACACATCGCCCAACTGCACGGATAAAATATGCGTTTGATTGTTTGAAACCCCACACGGGTGTTGGGATGAAATTTGAAGTTCACTCATCCTGATTGATTAAATATGTCGATCGATTGATTGACAGGCTGTTATAAGCGTTAGATATCTATATTTGATGCTTATACAGTGTAGTGCACTTTGGTTGATGGTTGATTATTTTTCAATGCAATTATACTAGTGTTGTATGAAAATCCATATAATTAACTTTATATGGTAATTGATTGGGCCTCATTCCAATTTGAAAAATAAAGAATAATATAAAATAAAGGTTCATGTGTTGACAGTACTCATTCATTGAGATTGGTCATGTGTTGAACGAACTATTTTAATAATAGAAATATTTGAAATAGAATATTTGAAATTAGAAATATATGAAGCCGTGTTGATTAGATTGACGCCATTTTGACGTGAACGATATTTATATCGACTTCGAAATGAATTGAATTGAAAAACGATTTCGAAATAAATTGAATTGAAAACGATTTCGAAATGAATTGAATTGAAAAACGATTTCGAAATGAATTGAATTGAAAACGATTTCGAAATGAATTGAATTGAAAACGATTTCGAAATGAATTGAATTGAAAACGATTTCGAAATGAATTGAATTGAAAACGAATTCAAATTGAATTGAAAACGATTTTGAAATGAAACGAATTGAAATGAATTCAAATTGAATTGAAATTTGAATTGAATAGAAATGAATTTTAAAACGAATTTATTAAGAAGAATTCAATTTTGATTTGAAATGAAAAGGAAGTTGAAATTGCTTTTGAAACGATTTTAAAACTATTTATATAATTCGTTTTAAATAGAAATCGACGAAATATATATTATATATATAATATAATGGCCTGAATAGAACGCGCCGCGCCGCGGCAGTTCGCGAATTTCGTCCATTTATTTCAAACTGACATTGCGGGAGATCCGAACGTCGGATTCTCCTAAAACAGGAACCGTTGGGTTCGTATCGAAAAGAGCTTTCTAATGAATATTAGAAATTTGAAATCTAACGGTTGGATTTGGAGATACGTCCAAATCAAATTCGAAAAAGTTCGCTGTAAGTGCAGTTCGATGACCGTTGATGGAAATCGACTGTACAGGCCTTGATAAAATTATTAAAAATAGTAATAATTTGTGTAAAATCATAAGAAATGATTTGGGAAAATTTGGGATGAAAAACTCCATATTTGAAAAGATAAAAATAGATTTTTATCGAAATGAACTAGTTTTGAACTAGAATTATAATTCTATTTATTTTTAAATAAATAAATTGAATTCGAAAAGGGTTTTAAAAATAACCAAAATTTCCAATGATTGCATTGGAATGGATTTGAATCGAAATTGTCTTCGGAATATTTCGATGTTGGAATTCGTGATTATACGGATGTTGTTATGGAAATTTGAAAGATATATATTTATATCGTTATTTCCAATACGACATTTGTTAATCGTAGAATTTGATATTGAATATAAGCCGATATATTTTCTATTCAGGGCCTTGTATTGAATATCAAATATGATTTGGGTTTGTCGTGAATGGTGTCTTCATTAACACCGTTCTTGAACCCAGTTGAGAAAAGATTAAATCTTTTTATTTAGATTTAATGAAGTGTACCAATTAAATAATATTTAATTGGAATTGAGTTGATATTGATTTTTGGGTTTATCGTGAACAGTGTTTTAAACAACACTCGTTCTTTAACCCGATAATTAATGAATGTGATTTTGGGTTTATCGTGAACTGTGTTTTTAAATGACACTGATTCTTTAACCTAGTTAAAGATTAAAACTAAGTGGAGTTTTAATGAATCTTTAATTAGATTGAAAAGATCGAAAATGGAGTACCACCAGTTCTGCTTCAGGCGATAGTTAAATCTTTAATTAGATTTGAACGTGAAATGGTAATTGAATTTACCGATAACACCGTGGTGTTAGATATGAAGTATTACCAGTTTTACTTCATGGGATGAATATGTTGGGATTGGGAAATTAAAACCAATGATTACTTCGGTAAGTTTCGTTAATCCCGACTAGTTGAATCGAAATTCAAAAGAAGATTTGAGAATAAATTTTAATGATTTATCTTGGATAAAATTAATGGGAACCTTTCCCTATGAATGTGAAATCAGAAACTAACTGTCGGTTAGCTAAGCAGAATGGTTTTCTGGATATTGATCTGATGTTGGTTTCGGCCTTCGAGGTTAATATTTGGGGAATTATTCTCTTGATTAATCTACGGTTAGTGATTGATGAATTGGAATGAGGCGTATGTTGTGTTTGTGTAACACTTATTTAAAAATATACGTGAGTTATTCAGAAAGACCGGGTTTACCCCATTCTGAATAACTGATACGACGATAAGTCGAAGATGAAGACGGTGGTCGAAGACCGGAAGTCTTCACGTCGTTTGGGTGATTACTGATGATCTTGATTGGGCTGTACACCCAAGAAGATGGAAACAGTTAGTGATCGTCCAGACGTACTTGGAGATCGATGGATATGCGGGGTACTAGGTGCCTCCGGTTTCGTTCAGACCCAGAACGGACTTGTAAATGGACTGTGTGTCTGACATTGGATTTTAGTCCGTGTGATTGATCTCTATTAAATATATATTTGTTTGGCGGCGGAGAATTTATTCTCTTGCTTAACGCCCTTCTCTGAGACGTACGAGCTCAGGGGTTATATATTGATGGATATCAAACGCATGGAGTGAATTGCCTGTGTGGCAATTGATCGAGGCTTCTGTTGAAAAGCAAAGTCTTGTGGTGATGATCGAAGCACGGCCTTTGTGGCATAGCTTTGTGTAACGTTTACTTCGCGAGTTTCACACCCGGTATGAACCAAAAACGGGAGACGGACCTCAGGGAGGGCATGCGTTTCTTTCTTGTTAGAAGTGGCGTCAGTGGTTTTACACGCCCTGACGAGTTTGACTTATGTGGTTGTTGCTGTTGCGAGGCGCCTCGGTTTGATCGGACGATCCGGGTCCGATGGAGTCATTTAGTTGGCTCACCTACGCCCCATAGGGCGGGGGAACGCATGTTCAGGCATTTTAATCCACATCGGTGGACCGGCCCTGACGATCCAAGGGCCCACCTGTGTCTGGGTCCTGAGACACGGACTAGAGCGTCTCGAATCGGTTGAGGACTATCTTTTGCCTTGGTTCATAGAGGGAAATCCAATTTCCAAATACGTGACTTTGCGGTTTTAGTTGTAATCCTATATATGGCGACATAGTGGGATGGGGCACTTATACCGCCTATGATTGATACTTATGATTTGAAGTTGTTTTATACACTATGCACTTATAATAGTATCAAACGATTTGTTTTAACCGTATCAAGCATTCTTTGGCTGTTATAAGGAAAAACCCTATCCTCGGCTGCGTTGCATTGTGTGATGGGACCTGGGTCTTATAACAGCTTCATTTTTCTTTATTTAGCATTGCGCTGTTTGTTTTATGCACTGGTATTCTCGGGAGGAAACCCGTTTCGTGTTATGCGGCGTGGTCCCTTGATTTACCTAACTTTCAAATAAAGATTAATAACTGTTTTAGTTCTCACACCAGTCACATGACTGACCTGGAGTTTATTGTTTTAACCTAAACTCTGGGTGCCCCTATTTTCCGCACGGGCAGCTAGTAGTTTTGGTTTTGCAGATTTATATTCATAGGATCCTGGTTTACAGCTGGAACGATATCCGGAAAGCTTTGTATCCGTATATCTCTTCTAGTTGTGTATTGTATTATTTTCCGCTGCTATGTATTTAAATGTAATTTAAATCTCTGATATTTCTGTGTAATATTCATTTATACTCTGTATATTCTTGTAATCTGATGCATTGTTGTAATAAGCAATGAAATGTTCTTTTGTACGTGTTCTGTTGTGGCTTGTTCTCGAACTATCCGACGCTTTCCTTGATGGGGAAGTTACGGGTTTTCACACTACCACTAGCTAGAAACAAACGTGTGCACTCCCTGCAGTCCATATCCCATTTTTGACTCATACTGGGACTCGCGAAGTCATGATATACACAAAGCTATGCCGTAATAGGCTATGCATTGATCATCCCACAAGGCCCTGCTTTTCAACAAAAGCCTTGATCAATTGCATCTTGGCTTGCCACATTGACAATTCACGCCATGCGATTAATCACTATTAATATATACCAGGGTGTTAAGTAGAGAATAAATCCTCCACCACCAAACATGCATACATTAACAGAAATCGATTTAATTCACATGGAATGAAATCCAATGTCAGATACGCATCCATTTACTAGCTTATGCACTGGGTCTGAGCGAAAACCAAATCTGAACAATCAACAATAGTCCGGACGACCACCACTGAAAACCCTTCAAGGTAGCTACTCCCATCAAGGGTCTCTGTAGCGACACATCCATTCGATGTGAAGATCGTCGGTCTTCAAACACCGTCTTCATCTTCGATTCTTCATCGTCGTAGTAATTATTCGGAATGGGTTAAACCCGGTCTTTCCGGATAATCCGCGTATTTATGATTAAAAATCAAGTACTATAAAAACACATCCAACGCCTCGTTCCAATTCAGAATATTCCTTTAAATAAAATATTCACATTATTTTATCAAAGATAAATTCTCTAATTTTGCACTTAAAACTTTCTTGTAAAAGATTTATTAAAATCTCAATTTGGTTATAGATATTAAAAATCATTGTTCAATGATTATTTAAATTCAAGAAATTAATCTTATCTTTAAATGGGTTAAAGAACTAATGTCATTTAAAAACATAGTTCACGGTAAACCCAAAATAATCTTCCATGAAATAAGGAATCTTCACAGAAATCAAATCAATATATAATCGTTATAAATTTCTGTATCCGACCAATAATATACATGGAATAACGGCAAAGCCTTCTAAATCCCGATATGTAGTATCGGTCTTCTTTTACAGAAGCTTATCTCGGTTATTATTAATTCGAATTCCATTCAGTTCCAATTTAATATATTAAATTGGAAAACTTTACTTTTGGGAAAATTCCCATTCAAATCTTTATAAAAGATTTATAAATTCAAAATCATATTTTCACTATCAGTTGGGTTAAAGAACAAATGTCGCTTAGAAACACAGTTCACATTAAACCCAACGTGCCTTTTTTTTATTCCAATTATTAAATATAATTAAAAACTTTAATAAGCTAAATTAAAAGATATTTTTTTTTCATATGGGATTTAAGAACAGTGTTATTTAAGACACTATTCACGACAAACCCAAATCCACTTTATTTAATTTAATTTAATTTCAATTAAATATTGACAAATTGGAAAACTTTATTAAATCTAAATTTAATGATTTATTCTAGTTGATAACTAGTGCATTTCAATAAAAATATATTTTCCCAAAAGATATTCTTTTTCTAAAATATTCTTTTCAAAAATATATTTTCTAAAATATTCTTTTTCTAGAATATTCTTTATTGGAATGTGACTCAACCAACAACCATATATTTTTATGGAATCAACAATCATGATAAATAATTATCAAACATCCAAATGACGATCAAGGTGGAAACTATAACTGTGTGAGCTTTAAAGTAAATAACTGACGCTCATCACAGACTGTCAATCCATCGATTGACAAATAACTAAATATTGGGATTAATGTGTATCCAATATCATCCCAATACTCGTGTGGGGTTTCATCCATCAAGCAAATAATAATTCATTTGTGCACTTGGGCGATGTGCGAAAATTATCGTCTCAATCACATAAACAAGTCGGGTAACTTGTAAATGGGAGTGTAATATTCAAACTTGAGTATACTAAACATTATATTTGACCCATCACACATTTCAACATTCATACATACGTTTCAATTTATTTATTTTATTGTGAACATATGGCAATCAAATCTAATCTTTTAATTCAATTCTTTTTATTGTTGACAAATGACAATAAAAATCTTAACTCATATTTATTTACCAAAATGCATATTTTAGCCTCATTCATTTTAATTGAAAAGGTGTATTTATACTTCATACTTTTTAATGTGACAAAAATGACCATTACTAATTCATTATTTTTAATGTATATAAAAATATACATTTTAACTCATTCTTTTTAATGTAAGAAATATATATTCTTAACTTATTTTTAATTTAAACAAATATGATGATTTTGTTTATTAACTTCTAATGCAAACAAAATGAGAATTTTGTTTAAACCCATTTTATTGACCAAAAGTGATAATTTTGGTTAAATTCATTTTAATCTAACGAAAACTTTTTATAACAAAACATGATTTTATTCTAATGCAACTTTTTATAACAAACTATGATTTTTCTAATGTTAGCATTTCTAATATCAAAATATGATTTTTCTAATGTTGACATTTCTAATATCAAAATATGATTTTTCTAATGTTAGCATTTCTAATATCAAAATATGAATTTTCTAATGTTAGCATTTCTAATATCAAAATATGATTTTTCTAATGTTAGCATTTCTAATATCAAAATATGATTTTTCTAATCCTTTTCATGGTATAAAAATGTTGTTTTTATTTTCATTACAAATTTCTAATCGAAAGTGTCATTTTGATTTTCACAACACATTTCTAAAAAAGTTATCATTGCAAATTTCTAATAAAAATGTTATTTTGATTTACAAAACATATTTCAAATAAAAAGGTTGTTTTTATTTCTATAATCATGTTTTGACACAAATGTGATTTTTATTCACTAAACAAGTTTCGACCAAAAATGTGTTTTTATTTATATAACAAATTTCTATAAGAATGTTATTTCTATTTTCAATAAACATGTTTTTACAAAATTGTGATTTTTATCTCTATAATCATACTTTGACAAAGATGTTAGTTTCATAACAGGTTTCAAACAACAATTCATTCTTTTTGATATCTTAAAAGACATAGCGACACAATGGTTCTTTTTGTCTAGAAAGATAACAAGTGATTCTTTTTATATGTTAAAAGACATAGCAACAAAATGGTTCTTTTTGTCTAGAAAAGAAATGTAAACAAGAATGTATCCTTTTTAATTCTAAAAAGAAATGCAACCTAAACATTCTTTTTAGTAATAAAAAGAAATGCGACATAAGAATGCTTCTTTTTATTGCTAAAAATAATTGTTACAAAATTGTTTCCTTTTAATGCTAAAAAGAAATGCGACAAAAATTATCCTTTTTAATGTTAGAAAGAAATAGCAACAAAGATGTTCTTTTTAATGTTAAAGAAGAAAAAGCGACTAAAATGATTCTTTTTGTTGACGAAAAGGAATAGGAACAAAAATGTCTCTTTTTGCTGATAAAAAGAAATATAAACAAAAATGTTTCTTTTTATATGTAAAAAGAAATGCAAAACAAAATGATCTTTTATTACCAAAGAATTAACAACATAAATTGACCTTTTTATCAAAGGAATAACAACATAAATTGATCTTTTTTTATTATAAAAGGAATAACAACATAAATTGATGTTTTTATTATAAAAGAAATAACAACATAAATTGATCTTTTTATTTTATTATAAAAGGAATAACAACATAAATTGATCTTTTTTTTATAAAAGAAATAACAACAAACTTGATTCCCTTTTTATCACTAAAAAGAAATGACAATACAATCAACAAACAAGCAAGGTGATATTTTTATACATTGAATTGGCAATTCTAACTAAATCCAATAAACAGATAAAATGGGATTATAATCAACAAACAAACAGACAAATCATCATCCAAATTTTATCACAACACAGGATTATCTCATTACATACAATCAATTATTTAACATCTATGAAAATAATTGAATTAATTAAATAATTGAATTAAATTCAGAAATCTCACATCGATTGGTTTTCAGAAATCATTCATGTTCGAATTTGGCTGAATTTCCAAAGTGCTCGGTTTTGGTCCTGGTTAGTTCCATCGTCTAGATCTTGTTTTTATGATTCCAACGCAACTGAAATTTCTGATTTTCGTCGCTGTATGAAAAAGTTATGAATGTTTAAACTTTTAAAATCACTTAATTATTTAATTAATAATTTTATTACACTATTACCCTTCATCTTCCTCGTCGTTCTTTACAGGAACCCATCATCGACTCAAACACCCCAGAACGCATGCGCCACCAAGGACCCGGAGACCCATCATACATCACCACGTCGAAGCCTTCGAGATGCCGCCCGCACGCCCTGAAACCCGCCGAACTCGGTGGTGCCCTGGCCTCGAAAACCGCGCTCGAACGGCCACTGTTTGGCCTCAAAATTCACAAAAAATACCACCTGAAACTCGATCTTATCCATATCGATTTTAAGGCCTTGGAATTTCCTTCAATTCGGTATATAGTTTGCTGATTATCGTGTTCTGGATTTGGAGCAATTAGTGATTGAATTTGGAGTGATTTCGGGCTTTGAAAATAACATACGGCGGCCTGGGTATTGGGGAAAATAGGGTTTCGTATTGAGGTCGTATTTCAACAGTATTTATAGGCGTATTTTTATTTATTTTATTTTATTTTATTTGAATTCAATTCATATATCGCTCTTAACTTCAAATCAAACCCAATATGTAACGACTCGCCTTTTTGACCACTTCAAATTGGTGAGTTAACCAACCTAAAACGTTCAAATCGACGGTTCGCTATTTAGCTTACCGAGTTCAAATTAGAATCAACACAGAAAACACAGAATAAAATAAATAACACAGTATTGAACAGCAAAATAACCTTTCATATATTAATCAAAATTTTTGATACAAGAATTTTTCTGTACAGCGGAATGTAAAAATACAGTTGAATACAATAGAAAAGTATTTACTATTTTAAAAATCTTCAGAGTGCGCGTCTCCCGAAACCCCCAACTTTTTTCCAATCTTCGAATCCGCCGCTGTAATATCTAAATCTAAAATGCTCGGATCTAACTAGAGTATTCCATGCAAAAACATAAAGATACTCGAGTCAGGATTAATCATAGTTCAAGTAAATTAATTTTGATAGAACTGAAATATAATAGTCAATCCTAACATCGATGTCATATATAAAAGAAACAGCCATTCAAGTCCGTTCTATCTATTCCCAGGGTGAACGGTATCGGTGTTTGCGAGTGTACACGTGTATATAATATACACGTGTACACCGCCTTAACATCCGAACCGAATATAAACAATAGCATAAAAGATCCTGGGAGCTTGCATGTACACGTGCATGTATATATACACACGCATGTATTGCCTTAGCATCTCAGAAATCATACATGGAAGTGGCAGTAAATACCAAATTCAAAGTTCAGGTGCTACTGAATCAATGGTCAAACAAGTTACAGGCCTGACTAACATTTAAAGGAAAAACAATATGTGTGGCCGTACAGATTACTCAAACATGTATGTATATGTTCCCAAATGACCGAGATAAACAATGCCAAGAGGGGTGACAAATCTTATAACAAATCAATCCAAATATAAGAGCATCAACTTGGTAAGTTCTAGTCTATTTTCTTTCTTTTATTTTGCCGATGCCATTTGTTTGAAAGGTCAGTTCAAATGAAGAAATTTTTATACCATACATCAAAAGAATAATACAACTGTTAGTACATTTCCGTCCATAAGATATGCTTCATGCAAATTGTAGGTCTCGGTCCACATTTTTATTGGTCATGGCTCATAAATATGTACCATGCTGTTATTGGATGATTATTACATGTATATAAACCAATAAGACACCCAACCAAATCAGAGTAGATGATCACTAGCCTACAAGCATTATTATTGTTTCAATTCATTTCCTGGCACAAACAAGTAGAATGCATCTTTCTTGTACCATTGACTTGCCTATATTCACACATACATTCTCCACAAGTATTCACAACAGTAATCTGAAAACTTATTACTTTTAAACCATGACTCAAACTTTAATTCATGCATTAATATCCCATTGTTTTCTCCTACATAGAATAATCAGTATTATCCTATGTCTGTAAGTAGTACCAAGTTAATTTTGTACATCTTGTTTCTATTTTAGTGTCTTTGTTTCTTTTGGTAAATATCAGATTTACTCATTATAAATCTCAGTACTCAATTCAAACCTCTTTCCGAACATATTTGATTGATTAAATACATTTCAGGGAACATCTTCATGGGAATAGATTTTTAAGCAGAAACAAATATAACCATTGCATAAATCAACAGTCCATATGAAAACATAAACCCAGTCAGTTTCAGATTTTAAAGTTTTCACAAAGTAACCAACTTTTAATGACTCCACATCCAAAAATCTTTCTCATAGCAGCACGCAAAAATGGAATCGAGCCCACGTTTTATGTTTTAGCTATGGAAACAGTTTTAATCGGATGTTTCTAGGAAAATTTGTTGTGCTTTAAATATTCAAGATTAATGAGGTGCAAATTTTAAACAAGAGTGATAACATTTGTAGTTTATAAACAATTTTAGTTAGAAGTATTACCAAAACAATTATGTAAGCAAACACCTTAACAGTGGTGAAATGTTCATAACAAAGTGAATGGCCTGGGAGTGCATAGGCAGCAGACTTGACAAAGTTCCAAAGGGAATAAATTTCCTATTTTAGCATGACATGAGAATGAAGAGGTTCCAGTATCTAAGAAACCCGATGAAGATATTTTTGTCCAAAAATTGACAGCTTTGAATAAATAGCATGCAAATACATTTGCTGCCAATTCGGTTGAGTGACGGGCACAAGGAGGCACATGGTATTATTAACTTGTCACAGGAACTTGATATTCAAAAATTAAAAATATATTTAAATGCATGACTAGTTTCAGAAAATCCAATTAATATGGTCTAAACGAAACAAGACAGGGATTTGTCCTTTCCAAATGTACAATAAGGGAAAGCTATCATTTGCACCTTACCATAAACTCCAAATACTTTGAACATATAAAGATATGGCATTCATATTAAATTGGCTAAGCAACAGATGGATGCAATTCATTACAGGTTTATTGTTCCCGTAAGGCACGTCCAGGTCAGAAATGTTCCAGCAAGTAGTACATAGCACATCAGTCAATGAAATACTTAAGGGGGTATACAACAAACCAGCGTATGAATCAATGTATTTCCAGTTCAATAGCAACCTAACATACTTAAGTTATTTAAACAAGGAAAAAGGTATAAATATCAGGGCAGTGGTCTTAACAAAAATACCATTTTTAGTCATAAGGCAAGGACAGTGGCACACTAGTTCAACAAGAGGGGACTACCATATTCAGTATGTGTTGAAATTAAATTATTCGAAATAGTGATTAATCAATTGTGAGTATAAATACTCACCTACGACCGCAATCTCGAAGGTGATGTGCTCTAGCAGCGATGGAATGTGGAGGTGCTCGGCTTTCCGGTGGCGATTCGATTCAGCAAATTTGCTAGGGTTTCGATTTAGGAAAAAGAATCCATCTTTGATGTGCCCTCTGATGTTCAAATTCATGGAGACAGCGATGGCAACGAGTTGTGGCTTCGAAGTTTGATTTTTCAGGCAGCTCTGATTTCTGAAGTGGGTTAGGGTTTCAATTTGTCGTGGAAGGAGGGATCCGATTTGGGTAAATAGAACTGGCTTCGGCCATTAATTTAGGAAGCAAGATTTTTTTTTCTTTTCTCTCTCTGAATGAATTTGGGGAAACGATTTGTGCTAGGGAGAATGATTTGTGTTGTGGAGAATGAAACGAGGGCAAGCTTTATAGAAGAAAATATAGAGGATAAGAACAACGTCACTCAATATAGGTTTTTAGGTCTGCGCCTTTAGACGATAGATCGACATGTGATTTACTAAGGGAGGTAATAATTTGGGTAGGTTATATTTTCGTTTAAATATTAAACTGCACCGTAAACTGACGTTGAACACTCAGTATTCGTACCGTAAACACAGTCCCCAAATACGATAAAAATTATACATACTCCTTCGTTTCAACGTTCTGAATTCAATAAAATTTGTTTGATCAATCTCTGGTTCTGTTTGGATGATATTATTCAATTTATCTATCGGTTCATGTTTAAATTTTGTTTGCCGCCACAACAACTCCATTTGGCTTTACATTTTTATACGTTTAATTTCAATTCTTTTTGTGCATACATATCCAAGTCAATTCCCATTAAAATTTCCAATTTATTTACCATCAATAACATTTTATTTATTTTTAAATTCTTTAAATTGAATTTTAATGTCCAACCAATTCAATTCAAATATTCGACCATAAATAATTTATTCCAAATCGACCGTTCTGAAATAAATATCGAATTCTAGCCATACACAAAACAATGTATTCGATTTTTTATTTCTAACTCCTGTATCGATATAAAAATTGATTGTTTATCGTTAAACCCTTAATTAATCTGATATTTAGTTTGTCGAAATTTCCGGGATGTTACACAACAAGTGTTGCCCCTAGCTAATAACCCCCGTCCCGGACACAATGGAACATGTTTCATAACCCAGTTCGGGTGTTACGATATGTTTTTCTTTAAATTTAATTATAAATCATTTAATTATTAAATTCAAACTTACTTTTTAAATTAACGGGGCCACGTACTATCTCTAAAAATTATAGAAAAATTATTTCTAGTTATGTTTTGATGATACGGTTCTAACAAGACTAATTTCGTCGAATTCTGAGACTGTTTGAAAAATGGCCATTTTCAAGTCGATTAAATTTGACCGAAACTGACAAAACAAATTTTCCTTTGCCACGCTCACATATTGATTCGAAAAATTATGAAAATTGAAACCTAGTAATAATTTGAATTCCAGTTCCAACAAAAGTGGTTTCATCGAAAACAGAGGTCCTTTGAAAAATGACTATTTTTTAGGCTAATATATTTAATATTAAAAATACATTTTTAAACAAATAAATTCCAAAACTCAAAATATATAAGTGTTTACTTGTTTTCAATGCAGAAACGATATTCCAAACTCAATGGAAGTGGTTTCGAGTCGAAATTCCTTCATATGTGAAAAGTAGCCTTTCGGGCCCTATATAATATATATATAAATTCTACAGCGACCTTCCTAAAAATTGAATTGGCCATAACTTTTGATTTTTAAAACAAAATTTCAGTTTTTCAGATTCGTTGGAAAGATATGATTAAACAGATTTAAGTATTTCTGGTTTCGTTCAATTCTAATTTATTTTGAATCCTGTACATTCAGTCTAATTTCAAATTCAAATTTTCAAACTGCAGCGCTGTTTTAAACTCCTTTTATAATAAAATTGAACTTATTCATTTTAAAATAAATTTTTAGTCGTTCTTATTTAAAGTAAATTATTTTAAATAATAAAATCCCCTTAAAATTTCTAAAATAAAAATTTTAAATTGGCCCCAAAATTTCGGGTCGTTACAAAGAACGAGAGAGCATTTCAGCCATTGAAAAGAGAAGGGCGGCAGCTACGTTTGTTTTCTGAAGTTAGGGTTACAGATTAATTTTAGGGTATTTATAAATTTATTTAATTCTCTTCTTTTATAATTTTTTTTATAAAATTAGTTGCTACTTAAATTTATTTAGAGATGAAACTTCCCATTTCCTTTTGTTACAAAGAACCCCTTTTATTTTATTCTATTTAATTATTTTTCATTGAAATTTCAAAAGTAAATAACAAAGAGAAGAAAAGGAGAAATAAATGGCATATTTTTGTTTCTAAATGAATTTGAACCATTTCATATATCTTTAATTATTCATTTAATTTACTTAACCCTTTTATATAAATAAATAAATATATAACGTGTGCTTCCAGATTTAAAAGGTTAAAAGTTTCACATAAATGGAAGAATATAAAACGTGGCTTGCATTCATTTAGGACATGGACCGCATGCATTAAATTGTTAAAAAGGAATGAATGTATTGCGTTTAATAAAAAACATGCTTGAAAATGAAAGGCCAATGGAATAAAGTAGCGTGTAAATATATTATATGACATAATTTCCATTTATAAATTAATATAAGCATATTAAATACTAAATCAATATTACAACGTGTGCTTGACTTTGTAGCATTATATCAAGTTCTTGCAGCGTTGGCATAAAAGGATGTTTTGCCAAGTTTGTTTGATATAGAATTAAGAATGTGTCTAAATATAATGAATAAGTTAGTGAAGAAAATATACTTCTTCTAGAATAGTAAATCAGGCAGGGATGGAAAATGGTGTTGCATAATATGTGATTAGTTTATTATATTAGGAAAACTTTTGACATGGCAACAAACTCATAACTCTACATTTACATGTACATTTAATAGTGGAGTGATCGATTAGTATTATGGCTAATATTTTTTTTCTTTTCCTTTCATATTGATAATCTAGAAAAAGATTATTCTAATTGACATGAGTTCATCCTATAATTATTTCTTTCTTTTTTTTAGGTGCAATAATTTTTTACTTGGAAAGATGTTTCTAACAAAAGTCAGTTCATGCCATTTCAGCTCCATTAATTTTGATTTTATAGTGCAACATAGGCTACTTACCATTTTCAAATGTTTTTATAGTATCATGGATTAAATGGATTTAAGAAAGGGAGCTGTTTTTAAAATCTACATTAAAGGGAGAGGGCAAAGTGACTATATATAAGATTTAATTAATTATCCTTTCCAATCAATTTGTTTATTTATGTAAAAATGATGTTAGGATCAGTATGATAGTCTTTACCATATTACTCTGGGTTTTAAGTATTAAATTACCCCACTAAGAATTTATTGTGGCAAAGTTAGATGCTTACATTGAGAATTTAAACTCACATTAAGAATTTATCGTGGACACAATTTCTATGTTTCACATATACAAGTAAAAGGAATTTTATTGTATAAACTTTTTTTTAAAAAAAACAATTTATACTCCATATTCCTCAAAATAGCTTAAATTAAATTTAAAATTCGTTCTGAAATTCTTGGTTGTTACAATCTCCCCCACTTAAAATCTTTTTGTCCTCGAAAAGGAACGGAGCTGGAAGTTGTTTAATTAACCAACTCACCTTTTTTTTATTGGTTTCAATAATTTTATTAGCTAAACACACAACGCAACCATCCATTAATTAGTTGATTGATTTAAAAATATATATATCTTTTATATATTCAAAAATCATATTTTCTAAGATCAGATTATATATATAATCACAAATACGTTAATTATAGACTTGTTTCTCTGAACTCATTCTAGGGCATTTCTAACCCCATCTCTAACAAGTTTTCTCATTCTAGGATACTATTGATCCTATCTCTAATGAGTATTCTTTTATAGGATATTCCTAATCCTACCTCTGATGAGTCTTTCATACAGTTCTAACGAGTTGTACCCCAAAGACTAACCAGAGCTCTGATACCAACTGTAACGACTCGGATTTCACCCGGACCTAATCGATCGCTAGATCGACCAAGACCGTTCAAAACCAGAATATGTTAACTCTGGGAATACAACACATCAGAACAAATAACAAAAGACTTTTATAAACATTATAATAATGTTACATCAGAGTACATCGATAAATAATACAGCGGAAGATTAAATTACAATAAATGTAATACAACGGAAATGAATAAACTAGCATAGCGGTAGACTATCAATGCTCTGGACACAGCTTTAAGCTTCGATCCAGAATCATGCTCAATATATCTGCAAAATAAGCTAATTGACTGCCTGTGTGGAAAAGAGGGCACCCGAGTTTGCAAAGTGAAACAAATTATGGGTCAGCCATGGGACTGGTATGAGAAATCTTTACTTAACTTATCTAATAAGAAGGCTAATCACAGGACCACGCCGCTAACGCGGAACGAGTTTACTTCATTGGATTTCCAGTGCATAATTTAAATAAAGTAAATCGTTAAACAATGGAATGCTTTTTAGAAAAATGAAACCATTATAAGACTCAGATCACATCACACAATGCAACGCAAGCCGGAGGATAAAGTTTTACCTTATAATGGTAAAAAATGCTTGATACGATAAAACAGATTTGATAATATTTTTAGTGTATATATGTTTCAATAATATTTCAATCATAATGTATTAATCATAGACGGCATAGTTACCATATACTATGTCGCTATACTAGTTATACAATCAAAACCGCATGATGCTGTATTGGAAATTGGGTTTCCATCAAGAGTTAAGGCTAGGAACGATCTCCTTATCGATTCGAGACACTCTAGCAATGTCTCAGGATTCAGATGCTGGTGAACCCTTGGATCCTGCAGGGCCTGTCCACAAATACTTTAGTGGATTAGTTATGCCTGAACACACGCTTCCTTGTCCTATTGGACCTATAATACGGCCATTGGCGACCGATAAATCAGAGACCTCGAAAATTCCATCATCCACATAAGTAAAATGTCAGGGCTGGTAAGTCGCTGACACCACTTCTAGCTAGAAAGAAACGTGCGCATTCCCTACGTTCCCTTGCTCTGTTTCTGACTCTTACCAGGGTATGTTGGCTAGGTCATGCTATACACAAAGCTATGCCGAAATAGGCTATGCTTTGATCATCAACCATAAGGCTCTGCTTTTCAATAAAATCCTTGATCATTTGCATCTTGTCGTGCCACATTGATAATCCATGCCATGCGATTGATAACTACCAATATATAACCTCTGAGCTAGTACGTCTTAGAGAAGGGTGTTAAGCAAGAGAATAAATTCTCCGTCACCACAGATATATATTAAATATTTATCAATTTAATTTACAAGGAATGAAATTCAATGTCAGACACACATCCATTTACAAGTCAGCTCTGGGTCTGAACGAAACCGGATTTACCTTATTCCTCGTCCCGTATGACCAATACGAAAGTGAGGTGCTCGCATATCCAGACAATCAACCAGTACGTCCAGAAAAACTGCCACTTTAATCCTTTACTGGTAGCTAGCCAATGCCAGACATTAGTAGTCATCTATTCGATGTGAAGATCGTCGGTCTTCAACCACTGTCTTCATCTTCGACTCCTAATCGTCGTAGTAATTATCCGCAATGGGTTAAACCCAGTCTTTTCGAATAACTCACGTATTTTTATAATTAAAAATCTAGTGTTATAAAAATACATCAAACGCCTCATTCAATTCAGAATATCCTTTTAATAAAATATTCTCATTATTCTATCAAAGATAAATTCTTCAAATTAATTCTTAAACCTTTCTTCTTAAAGATTTATTAAAACTCCAATTTGGTTTTAAATATCAAAAATCATTATTTGATTATTATTTAAATTTTAAGAAATTAATCTTATCGTTAACTGGGTTAAAGAACTAATGTCATTTAAAACATAGTTACGGTAAACCCAAAATCGTTTTCCATTAAATATGGAATTTTCACCGAAATCAAATCAATATATAATCGATATAAATTTCTATTTCAGACCAATAATATAAGTGAAATAACGGCAAAGCCTCTTAAATTCCATATATAGTATCGATCTTCTTTTACAGAAGATTATCTCGATTATTATTAAATCGAATTCCATTCAATTCCAATTCAATATATTAAATTGGAAAATTTCCATTAAATCTAAATAAATTCCAAATTACATTTCCATTGTCAATCGGGTTAAAGAACAGATGTCACTTAAAACACAGCTCACAACAAACCCAATTCACATTTCATTCTATTATAATTACTAAATATAATTGGAAACTCTAATAACCTAAATTAAAAGATTTATTCTTTTCTCAACCAGGTTTAAGAACGGTGTTATTAAAGACCCCATTCACGACAAACCCAAAAATCCAATTTATTTAATTCCAAATAAATATTAATTGGAAAACTCCATTAAATCTTGATTAAAGATTTATTCTATTTCTTTATTAAAATAATGTTTTCAAAATATTAGATTTTGTAAATTACTACTTTTTATTTGATTCATTATAAAATGAATAAAAATGATTGATAAACCCGTTCAGGTTAAAATGGCGCTTCAATTTATAATGGGCTAACTAGTCCAATTCATTATCATGTCCATTTATGGTTTTTAATGAGCTAGCACATTAGGCTTACAACTTGCAGATGCTGGACATGCCGGTCGGGTCCGGGCAGACTTATCCCACAAGTTGGGCTTAACCTCGTGTCGTTGCCGATTCGTATTTGTGCATTTAGATCTCTCACATTAGGTTCAACATTAGTGGCTGCTGGAAATGCTGGTCGGGTCCGGAAAGACTTCCACCAAAAATGCAACCTAACCTCGCGTCAAAAGTGCAATTATAATTTTCAAGTGTAATTATTTCACTGAAAAATATTCATTATTTTTAAACTATTCTTTATATAAAAATGTTCTTTATTTTCAAATATTATTTATTTAAAAGATATTCTGAATCGGTATGCAACTCAATCAATTACCATATATTTTCATTTATATGGATTTTATACATTGCATATGTATATAATAGTAATGATAAATATTCATTAAACAATCCATTCACATCCAGAGTGAAATTTATAACTGTGTGAGCGTTAAAATAAATAAATAACACTCATCACAGACTATCAATCCATCGATTGACATATAACTAAAAATTGGGATTAGTGTATGTCAAATATCGTCCCAACACCCATGTGAGGTTTTCAAACAACAACAATTTATATAAATAAATCATTGGTTATAAATTTAACCAATTCTAATTCAATTTGAATTACTTTCCATTTAACGAATTTTCATTTGTTTAAATTATAAATAAATATTTATAATTTAATTTCACTACCATAATAACATTATAATGGTAATGTTTTAATCTAGCAAAAATCATATTTTAACTTATGATCCATATTCTAATAAAATGACATTTCTAATTAAATGTCATTTCTAATTAAATGACCTATTTATTTACAAAATATGTTTAAATCTAAATGACAAATTTATTTGACAAATATGTTCAAATCTAATTAACATATAAAAATGTAAATTTTAATATGTATAAAAAACTAATGTATTCATGACATATAAAAATGTAAATCTTATCTTTGACAATTCTAAATGAATATAAATGAAATTTCTAAATGAACATAAATGAACTTCATTTTTGACAATTCTAAGTGAACATAAATGACATTTTTATTTTACAAAATGTAAAAACCCGTAACTTCCCCGTAAAGGAAAGCGTCGGATAGTTCGAGAACAAGCCATAACAGAACGCATACAGAAGAACATTTCACTGTATATTACAACAATGCATCAGATTACAAGAATATACAGAGTATAAAAGAATATTACATAGAAATATCAGAGATTTAAATTACATTTAAATACATAGCAGCGGAAAATAATACAATACACAACTAGAAGGGATATACGGATACAAAGCTTTCCGGATATTGTTCCAGCTGTAAACCAGGATCCTGTGAATATAAATCTGCAAAACCAAAACTACTAGCTGCCCGTGTCGAAAGTAAGGGCACCCAGAGTTTAGGTTAAAACAATAAACTCCAGGTCAGTCATGTGACTGGTGTGAGAACTAAAACAGTTATTAATCTTTATTTTCAAAGTTAGGTAAATCAAGGGACCACGCCGTATAACACGGAACGGGTTTCCTCCCAAGAATACCAGTGCATAAAACAAACAGCGCAATGCTAAATAAAGAAAAATGAAGCTGTTATAAGACCCAGGTCCTATCACACAATGCAACGCAAGCCGGGGGATAGGGTTTTCCCTTATAACAGCCAAAGAATGCTTGATACGTTTAAAACAAATCATTTGATACTATTATAAGTGCATAGTGTATAAAACAACTTCAAATCATAAGTATCAATCATAGGCGGCATGGGTACCATATATCATGTCGCCATACTAGTTCTACAATTAAAACCGCACATGTCACGTATTTGGAAATTGGATTTCCGTCTATGAACCGAGGCAAAAGATAGTCCTCAACCGATTCGAGACGCTCTAGCCCGCCCCTCAGGAACAGCCGCAACTGCCCCTTGGATCGTCAGGGCCGGTCCACCGATGTGGATTATTATGCCTGAACACTACGTCTCCCCACCCTATGGGGTGTAAGTCTGGTCCGTCAGCCGACCAGAATGCATCGGCCGAAACCGATATAACCGAGGCGCCTCGCAACCGCAACAACCACATAAGTCAAACTCGTCAGGGCGTGTAAAACCACTGACGCCACTTCTAGCTAGAAAGAAACGCAAGTCCTCCCTGAGGTCCGTCTCCCGTTTTTGGTTCATACCGGGTGTGAAACACGCGAAGTAAACGTTACACAAAGCTACGCCACAAAGGTCTTGCTTTGATCATCACCACAAGACTTTGCTTTTCAACAGAAGCCTCGATCAATTGCCACTTAGGCATGCCACACAGGCAATTCACTCCATGCGTTTGATATCCATCAATATATAACCCCTGAGCTCGTACGTCTCAGAGAAGGGCGTTAAGCAAGAGAATAAATTCTCCGCCGCCAAACAGATATATATTTAATAGAGATCAATCACACAGACTAAAATCCAATGTCAGACACACAGTCCATTTACAAGTCCGTTCTGGGTCTGAACGAAACCGGAGGCACCTAGTACCCCGCATATCCATCGATCTCCAAGTACGTCTGGACGATCACTAACTGTTTCCATCTTCTTGGGTGTACAACCCAATCAAGATCATCAGTTATCACCCAAACGACGTGAAGACTTCCGGTCTTCGACCATCGTCTTCATCTTCGACACCACGTCGAATCAGTTATTCAGAATGGGATAAACCCGGTCTTTCTGAATAACTCGCGTATATATATTATAAAAGTGTTACACAAACACAACATACGCCTCATTCCAATTCAGAATACTCTTTTATTCGAATATTCCTATACTTTGGGAAAAGTTCCCATTAATTTTATCCAAGATAAATTCTTTAATCTCCCTTGAATATCAATTCAAACTAGTCGGGATTAGCGAACCACACCGAAGTAATCATTTATTTTATTTCCCAATCCCAACCTATTCATCCCATGAAGTAAAACTGGTTATACTTCATATCTAACACCACGGTGTTATCGGTAAATTCAATTACCATTTCACGTTCAAATCTAATTAAAGATTTAACCATCGCCTGGAGCAAAACTGGTGATACTCCATTTTCGATCATTTCAATCTAATTAAAGATTCATTAAAACTCCACTTAGTTTTAATCTTTAACTGGGTTAAAGAATCAGTGTCATTTAAAACACGGTTCACGATAAACCCAAAATCACATTCCATTAATTATCGGGTTAAAGAACAAGTGTTATTTAAAACACTGTTCACGATAAACACAAAAATCAATACTAATTCAATTCCAATTAAATATCGTTTAATTGGCACACTTCATTAAATCTAAATAAAAAGATTTAATCTTTTCTCAACTGGGTTCAAGAACAGTGTTAGTGAAGACACCATTCACGACAAACCCAAATCACATTCCATTAATTATCGGGTTAAAGAACAAGTGTTATTTAAAACACTGTTCACGATAAACCCAAAAATCAATACCAATTCAATTCCAATTAAATATCGTTTAATTGGCACACTTCATTAAATCTAAATAAAAAGATTTAATCTTTTCTCAAGTGGGTTCAAGAACAGTGTTAGTGAAGACACCATTCACGACAAACCCAAATCACATTTGATATTCAATACAAGGCTCTGAATAGAAAATATATTGGCTTATATTCAATATCAATTCCTACGACTAACAAATGTCATATTGGAAATAACGATATAAATATATATCTTTCAAATTTCCATAACAACATCTGTATAATCACGAATTTCAACAACGAAATATTCCGAAGACAATTTCGATTCAAATCCACTCCAATGCAATCATTGGAAATTTTGGTTATTTTCAAAACCCTTTTCAAATTCAATTTATTTATTTAAAAATAAATAGAATTATAACTCTAGTTCAAAACTAGTTCATTTCGATAAAAATCTATTTTTATCTTTTCAAATATGCAGTTTTTCATCCCAAATCTTCACAAATCATTTCTTATGATTTTACACAAATTATTACTATTTTTAATAATTTTATCAAGGCCCATACAGTCGATTTCCATCAACGGCCATCGAACTGCACTTACAGCGACCTTTTTCAAATTTGATTTGGACATAATTCCAAATCCAACCGTTAGATTTCAAATTTCTAACATTCGCTAGAAAGCTCTTTTCGATACGAACCCAACGGTTCCGGTTTTAGGAGAATCCGACGGTCGGATCTCCCGCAACGTCCGTTTGAAATAAATGGTCGAAATTCACGAACTGCCGCGGCGCGGCGCGTTCTATTCAGGCCATTATATTATATATATAATATATATAATATATATATATCGTCGATTTCTATTTAAAACGAATTATATAAATAGTTTTGAATTCGTTTCAAAAATCTATTTCAACTTCCATCTCAATTCAAAGCAAAATTGAATTCTTCTCTATAAATTCGTTTTAAAATTCATTTCTATTCAATTCGAATTCATTTCAATTCACTTTCAATTCAATTCGAATTCGTTTTCAATTCAATTCATTTTGAATTCGTTTTCAATTCAATTCATTTCGAAATCGTTTTCAATTCAATTCATTTCGAAATCGTTTTCAATTCAATTCATTTCGAAATCACTTTCAATTCAATTCACTTCGAAATCACTTTCAATTCAATTCACTTCGAAATCACTTTCAATTCAATTCACTTTGAATTCGTTTTCAATTCAATTCATTTCGAAATCGTTTTCAATTCAATTCATTTCGAAATCACTTTCAATTCAATTCACTTCGAAATCGTTTTCAATTCAATTCATTTTGAATTCGTTTTCAATTCAATTCATTTTGAATTCGTTTTCAATTCAATTCATTTTGAATTCGTTTTCAATTCAATTCATTTCGAAATCACTTTCAATTCAATTCACTTTGAATTCGTTTTCAATTCAATTCATTTTGAATTCGTTTTCAATTCAATTCATTTCGAAATCACTTAAAATTGATATAAATATCGTTCACGTCAAAATGGCGTCAATCTAATCAACACGGCTTCATAAATTTTTATTTTCAAATATTCTATTTCAAATATTTCTTTTTCAAAACTGGAATGAGGCCCAATCAATTACCATATAAAATTAATTATATGGATTTGCATACAACACATGTATATAATAGCATTGAAAATAATCAACCATCAACCAAAGTGCACTACACTGTATAAGCATCAAATATAGATATTCAACGCTTATAACAGCCTGTCAATCAATCGATCGACATATTTAATCAATCAGGATGAGTGAACTTCAAATTTCATCCCAACACCCGTGTGGGGTTTCAAACAATCAAACACAGATTTTATTTGTGCAATTGGGCGATGTGTAAAATTTATCGACCCAATCAATATCAGTCAAATCAGTGTATATACAAACAAATCGGCCGATTTGTTTATAACTATTCATTTATTCACATGCACGTTAAAAATTATATTTTTAACGACAAAACATTTTATTTCAACCTATGAATTTCTATTCAATTCATTTACACAATAAAATGATATTTTTATTTTCTAACACATTTTAGAAAATTTCGGCGGCATAACGGCACGATACTAGAAACGGGACAAGGCCTAGCCTTATCCCCGGTCTAGTGAAGGCCCACGCCATTCACACATCAATCAAATCAATTCATTTCACCACACAATTCAATTTCAATCAAATAATCCAACTAATCTACGCAACCAAACAAACAAGTCCATGGTCTGTGGACGATTGTGTCGGGTGCTACTAAGCACCGTCTGCATCCTAGTATATATATATAACTAGAAAAAGAAATTGAAAGGTGAGAAATTCTCACCAATAGCTATCCACTAACACGATTCTTCATCAATAGAAATCTTCGCCTATTTGTTGCTTTCGTTGCCTGTATTCTCTACATAGGTAAAAACGAATTTTTACTATGTTATTCAATATATAAAGATTGCATTTAAATCACTATATTGAATTTTAAACGTACATTTCAAATTACCGGGGTCACATACTAACTAGAAAAATTCCAGAAAAAATATTTTCTAGCTTCGTATTGACGATACGGTCCGAACAAAACTAGTTTCGTCGAATTCTGAGACCGTTGGAAAAATGGCCAATTTCTAGTCGATTAAAATCAACTGAAATGGTCAAAACACGTTTTCCTTTACCACGCTCACATATTGATTCTAAAAATTATGAAATTTGAAACCTAGCAATAACTTAACATCATGGACCCAACAGAACTGGTTTCGTCGAAATCCGAGGTCGTTTGCAAAATTGCTATTTTTAAGGGCCTTATATATATAAAAATATATATAAATTCCACAGCGACTATTTCTAATTTTAAACTGGACATATCTTATCATTTCTAAAATGAAATCTCAGTTTGTTAACTTCGTTACAAAGATATAGTTATACAGATTCAAATATTTCTTGTTTCGTTCAATTCTGACTTATATTGAATTCTGTATATTCATTTGAAATTAGAAATCGAATTTTCAAACTACCGCGCCATTTTCAATTCCTTTTATAATTATATATAATTATTATATATTCTAACGACGACGCGTATAATATATACGTTCTATATATATTCAAAATGAATTTCTCGACGATATTATTTAAAATAATCTATTTTAAATATTCAAAATTCGCTATAATCGCCAAAATAAAAATTTCAAACTGTCTCGCATTTTACGGGTTGTTACACAAAACACGATCCTAAATAAATGACATGTTTTGTTTTAATATATACTAATAGAATGACATCTTTTATTTAACAAACAATATGCTAATAAAATGACATGTTTTATTTAACACATCAAATACTAACAAAATGGCATGTTCGGTTTTAACATAACATATACCAATAAAATGATGTTTTATTCTAATATAACATTCGCTAACAAATAATGTTTTTATACTAATGTAACGTTCTATAACAAAAATGATATTTTTGTCAAACTTAACATTTTATAACAAAAATGCCATTTATTTCTAATGCAACATTTTAAAACAAAAATGTTGCTTTATTTCTATGTAGCATTTCATAACAAAAATGCTATTTTATTTCTAATGTAAACAATTCTAATAAAAATGACATGTTTGAGCTAAATAAACATTTCTACTAAAATGACATGTTTAATCTAAATAAACTTTTCTAATGAAAATATTGTCTTTAATTTAAATAAACATTTGCTCACAAAAATGTTACCTTTAATCTAAATGAACATTTCCTAACAAAAATGATCTGTTTATACGACAATTCTAATTTAACATGAAAATGATATTTTTATATGACAATTCTAACTCGACATAAAAATGGTATTTTATAATACTAACATTTTTAACTAGAATGTCAATTTTATTCTAATGTAACATTTTATAACAAAATGTGATCATTATTTATGATATAGCATTTTTAACAAAAATGACATTTCTATTTACAACCTATGATTCTAACTAAATGTCATATTTTATTTACAAAGTATGATTCTAACTAAATGTCATGTTTTATTTACAAAATATGGTTCTAACTAAATGTCATGTTTAACAAAATTGACCTTTTTTATTTAACTAACATGTTTTGATAAAAGGGTTATTTTTATTTTCCACTAAAATGAAGTGAACAAGAGTATATTTTTGTTACAACAAAAATTAGATGAACAAAAGTATATTTTTTGTTACAACAAAATGAGAATGATAAATGTGTCATTTTTGTTTGCAACAAAAATCATATGAAAGTAAGTTTTATTTTGTTAAAACAAAAATAACATGAAAATAAGTTTCATTTTTGTTTCAATAAAAATATCATGAAAATAAGATCCATTTTTTGCTACAACAAAAATAACATGAATAAAGGTTTTCATTTTTATTACCACAAAAGGGATATAAATAAAGGTCTCACACTACAAGAAAATGGGGTCTTTACCTACTAATTGTAAGTATAGGTAAAACTAATATAATGGTGGGTAATATATTTTAGCTACCAATTTGGTAGAAATTAGTAGGTAAAGGTTAGTAGAGAAAGAGTTTTACATACACTTTTTGATATTGGTAGGTAAAAGAATTAGTGGACTCCACTATACTATGACTCGAATGATGAATCATCAGCTGATGTGTTTGATGATGTGCCATCCTGCATGGTTGCTGACATGATTGTCATAGAAGTATACACATGGCATATATTAATGCTGACACTTGGAATTTATTAGTTGGTTCATGTGTCAAACAATAATTTGTCCATGTGTCATCATTTGATTAGTGTACATGACATCATTTTTTAGGCCACATGACATTATTGATTAGTCCATGTGGAATATCTGATTTGCGACATGGCAATATGTTATTGGTCTACATTATATGACGTTATTTTTTAAAGAAACCTTTGCTATTTTTTATTTAGCAATGGTTTATAGCCGTTGCAGCTTTGCGTTTTTTTAACATTTTTACTCTTTTACTATACCAAATTCATTTAATTTTCATACACAATATAAAAATTTGCAAATTTAACATGTTATCAAAACAGAAGATCATTAAACAAAATATTTTTTATAGATACAATACAAACCAAAGTTAGGGCCGACCTTGGCCTAGTGCGAGCCGTGCGACCGCACAGGGCCCATTAGGTCAGGGGACACAAAAAAAACTGTATTACCTTTACTAGAGTTGCTTTTTCTTATCAGGATGCATGTACTTGATAGTAATTTATCTGTGCAAAAGTAGATATGATTGTATGATTTGTTGACATCAATCAATATATTAAAATGGAGATGTGGCTTGTGTGGACCTCTAGTTGACAGATTGAAAATGTGGGTAAAAACATTATGAATTTGCTGAAACATGCAATTTTCTCAAGGGAGACGCACAATAGAAAAAGCACATTTTCACTTAAGTTCAATTTCATAAAAAAAAAATAAGGGCCCAAAATTTTGGGCCTGCACTAGGCCTATAAATACTCAGGGCCGGCCCTAACCAAAGTTAACAAGTTTTGAAATTACAATGGTTGGTACACTTCAAAGTTCAATAGCAATAGCAAAAATAATATTACAAAATACATTACATAGTTCACAAGCATATTAATCTATATATGGTACAACAAACATACTAAGTACATAGTTAGTATAATGCAAAGATCTATCCTTATCGGTACATAGTTCGTTGCCTTGAAGCCTTCCTCCATATTGGCTCTTGCTTTCATCATTTCTTTTGCATCAACTTCTTTCAAAAGTAGTGTTTTTCATGTGTAATGAGGAAGGAGTACATAGCTAGGCAAAGTAAAGGTGATTCATTTCTCCAACTGCTACAAAGAAAAAATAAATAAATAAAACTTGAGTATTCATGATAGCATTATCATAAATTAAGTCATCTATAATAATTTGTCAGTCCATGCTCAAATTGTTATTTGTCAAAGTATATGGTTAATTGTACAACATATGAAAAAACCACTGTCAGAGTATATGATTAGTTGCCTTACTTTAAGTTGAATTTGAGCATGTGGTTGTAAATGCTGGAAAGGATTTTGAATTAAAGTTCTAAGACGTGAATTAAAAAGCATAACTGATGACTTGAGTTACCTAATTTTCCATAGACCTCAATCGTTGAACAGGTTTTGTAAATGAAGCCATCCTTTACAAAAGCAAAATGATTTAAATATGAGAATTAATTGCCATATTGTAAAAATCCCAACATTTGATCTTAGAATAGGAGGAAAAACAAAACCATAGAAATAAAATTAGTACATAACTTTCTAATCTCACTACCAGAAATATTCCCGCTTGTACAATAATTAAATAAGTTGTAGTAAAAAAAGTGTTAAATATAAACATAAATTTGGATATTAAAGTTAACCATAAAGTTGAATGGTTGCATAAGGAGGGGAAAACGAAACTCGAAAGACAAAACAGTAAGGTTAAATTTGATCTTACTTTTAAAATTTTCGCAGGCACTAATTCCAATCTACACAAATTTTTTCGCTGTTGCTATTTTTTCCTTTGTTGAAGTTACCATGGGTATAGCAAGAATAATGAAGGTGAGGGAAGAAACGTGAAAGGTTGAACGAATTAATATGGGTATTCTTGAAAACGCCGATTGAAGTAAACTAATTAGTGTGTGATTAGAGGGATAATTAGTAAATATTTACAACAGATTTTGTCGGAAGATTTACAACAAAATTACTTTGTATAAATATTTATTTATCATATATAAGACTAACAATTTATAATACTTGGCAACAAATATTTATTTTGTAGATTCTATTTACACATCGCAAATAACCTTGCATACAAAAATATAAAAATAAACATCATGTACACCACTTCTTACTTAATATACATCATACGTTTATCAAAACAATCCTCCTCTAGAATAAAATATGCATTTATTTCTCTTTTTACTAACTTTCTCTATCATGCATCATTTGCTTTTTCCTTCCAATAAAAGACAATTAAATTAGCACTGAAAATGAAATAAATATATGAGAATTAATCAACACTGAAATGAATTAAATATTAAATGGTAACATACTAACGTTAATATATACAAATATGAAATAAATTAACCCAAACATTAATATGTTACCATTTATTCCATACTTGTTTTAACCTTAACTAACACTAAATGGTAACATGTTAATTTACGTTAATCTATACAAATATGAAGTTGATTAACGTTAATTTATACTATGTAAGCGGTTATTAACGTTAATAAATGCTACCACGTAACCATTTATACAAATAATATGTTACTATATAATAAATGCTACCATAATAATTTACATTAATTTATATGTAAATTAACATGTTACCAATTAATTTTTAAATGCTACCATGTATAAATTAACGTTACTTAATGTTAATCAACTATAAATAATTTATACAATTATGAAATAAATTAACACAAACGTTACTATATTGCCATTTATATTAAGTATGGAGTCTACCATGTACAAATTAATCAAGTTAATATGTTACCATTTATTTCATACAAACATTAAATGTTAACTCATGATAAATTAACACAAATGTTATGCAAGGCTAATTTCAACTATGTTTTAAAAGAAATAAATAGAAAAGGAACTAAAGAAAAGACGTATGTTAATTAACACAAACTCTTGATATATATATATATATATATATATATATATATATATATATATATATATATATATATATATATATATATATACGCACACACAAATGAACAAGATGAAATTGATTCATATGTCTATAAATATAGATCTAATATTAAAATGGAATTGAATGTATATTATATTATCCATATATCATGTGTAAGAATAACAGAGAATTAAAGAAAAGAAGAATAAGAGGATATACATGAATGTAATTAATTCCCTTATATGCATGAATCTCTTCCTTATATCATTGAATTTATTCCTTATATGCATGAATGTAATTGATTCAGACAATTATTTTGGAGCTAGACTAGAAAATATACTAATTTGGTATGAAAAATACACATATTCAAATTTATCATATGCCCACATTATTATTATTTTGTTGTTATTGTGCAAATTCTTTGTAACGACCCAGAAAATCTGAACCAATTTAAAAATTTTAAATTGGCTAAAATAGTGGATCTTAAATATTTAAAATAAATATTTTAAATAATAACGATGAAAGGTAAGTTTGAATCAACATTGAAAAGAAATATAATCACTTTGAATTATAAACAAGGCCTGAAATGGCGTGGTAGTTTCAAAATTTGAATTAAAACTTTGACTGACTGTACCGGGTGCAAAACAAAACGGATTTGAGTGAAACCAAAAATATTTAAATCTGTTAGTGAATACCTTTCTAACGAATCTGAAAAATCGAAGTTTCAAAGCGGAAAGCAAAAGTTATGGCCAAATGAATTTTCTGAAAGGTCGCTATGGAAATTGTATAGCCCGTGAAATTGGCCATTTTGCAAACAACCTCGGAATTTGATGCAACCACTTTTATTGGATCTGGGATGTGAAGTTATTGCTAGGTTTCAAATTTCATAATTTTTGAAGCTAGTATGTGAGTGTGGCAAAGAGAAATGTGTTCTGGTCAATTACAGTTAAATTGGATCGACCAGAAATGGACCATTTTACAAACGGTCTCAGAATTCGACGAAACTAGTTTTGTTGCGACCGTATCGTCAAAACATAGCTAGATTTATTTTTCTGGAATTTTTCGAATCATTTTGTGGCCCTGGCAAATTGAAATGTACGTTCAAATCAAATATTGAATGTTTTATATTTTAATTTGAAGGAAAACTGACTGAAACAGTCGAATGGGCCTACGAAACATATCCCATTGTGTTTGGAATGGGGGTAAAACATTGGGGACGATATTCGTTGGGTTTGGATCGGTGCTCATGTGTGTAAGAGGGTATTTTAGAGATTTAAAAATTTATAAATTAATAAAAAAATTCATTGGCTCATAAATTTTCTCTCTCCCCGTAACCTATCCATATTGCACGGCAGATCCCCTTTCTTTCCTTCTCTCCTCAATTCCTCTCAATCCACTCATTAATAGCCTTCGATCCAGTTGAGGATTTTGAAGAGCTCGAGACGAGCTTCAAATCCATACCTGGTTTCGATTTTTTCGTTGAGTAAATTCAGAGATCCAGCGCCCTGAAGTTCATCAGTTCGCGCCGCCGCCAGGAGCTGGTTTCGCCGTCGAGCTGGACGAGACAGGTGGCGCAAGGAAGCTCTCTCGGAGCCCTTCGACGATGTATAATCTGATCGGGTTATAGCTTCATGGATTAAACGAAAAGTGAAAACCTAGTTTCGAATCAAAAACTGAGGTATCGGCTATGTTTATTTTCAATAGTTTTAACACCTTTAAACCGTTGCAAACTTTGAAAAATCATATATTTTTCGTGTATTGACGAAATTCAGTGAAACAAGAGACAGTGGACTCGTGTGGACGTCTTCTACATTCTAGAAGAGACCGCATATTTTTCTGAGCCTTCTGCTATTTTTGGTGGAGTGGAACCCAATGGGAGATTTCTAATTTATAAACGATATGTAAAACGATGATGTATAAATTATATAGTCGGTGTATGGGTTATATAAGCGTTGTACACCACTTGTATAAGCATTGTATAAGTTGTACGTTCGATATATAAGTTATATGTGCATTGTAAAAATTATATATGTATTGAAATAGAAGTGAAATGCTATATATACGCCCGTCGTCCACAAACCATGAACGATATTTATTGGTTGTGATTGGTTTGAAAATTGATTGATAGCGAATGGTTGATTGAAATTGTTTGTGTTTGAAATTGATTGATTGTGGTTGAAAAATACCCATTTGTGGTTGAGAAATATTTGGTTGAAACCACATAGGATTAGTTTGTGGAAATGAAAAAAAATATACATGCTGCCTACGTGCGAACTAGATGCATGATTCACCATTGTCAAAAGCTGCGAGGCTTTAAGGTAGAGCGAGGAGCCGTACTAGGGACGGTCCCGGTTTTAACTACCTTGCCGTTATGCTACCGAAATTTTGAATAATATTCATGTGTTAGAATTTTTTCATTGGTTGAAACTATATTTTTTCGTTGAATAGAAAACCTTCATGTGTTGAATTGAAACTCATTCGTTGGATAGAAATCCATGTGTTGAATGGTATTCGTGTTTTAAATATAAAAATCACATTTTTACCCTCTATATATAAACTACAGAAAACTTCATGTGTTGAATCGATATTCATTCGTTGGATAGAAATTCATGTGTTGAATGGTATTCGTGTTTTAAATATAAAAATCACATTTTTACTCTATATATATAAACTATAGAAAACCTTCATGTGTTGAATCGATATTCATTCGTTGGATAGAAATTCACGTGTTGAATGGTATTCGTGTTTTAAATATAAAAATCACCTTTTTATCTATATATATAAACTATAGAAAACCTTCATGTGTTGAATCGAAATTCATTCGTTGAATTGAAATTCATGTGTTGAATGGTATTCATATTTTAAAAGAAATTGTTTTCTAATAAAAATCCAATTTTTATCATCGATATGAACTATATAAAATAATCTTGTTTTGAAATAAATTGTTTTATAATAAAAATCCTATTTTTATCACCTATATTAACTATATAAAATAGTCGAGTTTTGAAATAAATTGTTTTACATTAAAAATCACATTTTTATTATGTACATGAATTGTTAAAAATAGTGAAGTGTTGAAATAGAAAGAAGTTAGATAAAAATATCATTTTTATCAAATGTATGAAATTCATATAGTTTTGAAATCGAAGAATTGATATATATATATATATATATATATATATATATATATAGAATCGAAATATATCGAATAACGAAGCTGCAGTTCGTATTATGAAACCGTGATTTCAGACGATTAGTGCGGGAGATCCGACCATCGGATTTTCCCGAAACCGCAACCGTTGGGTTCGCTTTGGAAATATCTTTCCAATGACACCAACTTTGTAAAAATCCAATGGTTGGATTGTCTGGAATGTTTAATTCAAATCTGAAGGAAGACAGCGCCAGAATCGATTATATATATATATATATATATATATATATAATTATATTAAATCGAATAACGACGCTGTAGTTCGTATTTTGAAATCGAAACTTCAAACGATTGTACCGGGAGATCCGACCGTCGGATTTTCCCAAAACTGGAACCGTTGGATTCGTTTTGAAAAGATCTTTCTAATGATATAAATTTTGTGAAGATCCAATGGTTAGATTTTCAGATATGTGTAAATCAAATCTGATGAAAAACAGTGTCACGGCCGCGTTATGGCCCGAAGCGTCGTTTGAATAAATTGGCTATTTTAAAATAAATAAAAATAGCAATAAATCATTATAAAATATTATAAACGATATGGATGTGAAATTTAGAAATTAACTTAAGGTTAGCTAAGTCGAATGGTTTCCTGGATTTTGATCAGATGTTGGTTTCGGCCTTCGGGGTTAATATTTGGGAAATCGTTCTCTTACTGATTGACGGTTAGTGACTAATGAATTGAAATGATGCGTATGTAGTGTTTGTGTAGCACGTGTTTATTATATACGCGAGTTGCTCAGAAAGACCGAGTTTATCCCATTCTGAATAACTGAATTGACGATAAGAAATCGAAGATGAAGATGGTGGTTGAAGACAGGAAATCTTCACCTCGTTTGGATGGTAACTGATGTCCTAATTGGGAGGCATCCCGAAATATGGACAATGAGTGGTGATCGTCCAGACATACGTGGAGATCGATGGGTTTGCGAGGTATATAGTGCCTCCGGTTTCATTCAGACCCAGAACGGAATTGTAAATGGATGGTGTGTCTGACATTGGAATTTATTCTGTGTGATTGATAGCCATCAGTTACATGGCGTGAATTGCCTGTGTGGCATGCTGAGATGCAGTGATCAGGGCTTCTGTTGAAAAGCAAAGTCTTGTGGTGATGATCAAAGCCCCGCCTGTGTGGCGTAGCTTTGTGATTAACGTGAATTCGCGAACCTCACACCCCGGTATGAACCAGAAACGGGAGAAGGACCTCAGGGAGGACATGCGTTTCTTCCTAGCTAGGAGTTGTGTCAGTGTTTTTACACGGCCCGACATTTTACTTATGTGGATGATGGATGGCAAGGCGCCTCGGATATATCGGTCGATCCGGGACCGATGGAGTCATTCGTTGGCTCATTTACGCCCCATAGGGCAGGTGTAACGGCACGATTTTCCAGAGGTATAATTAATTTATTTAATTATATATATCGTGAGGTAGGGGATTAAATCGTCGTTTAATTAAATAACTGGGAATATTTAATTAATTTAAATAATTAAATAATATATTTAATTCAGGACTAACCATAAATAGTGAATTGACAATATAATATGGACGGGGTCATCCCCGAGATTTAGTTCAGTTTAGAGTTGAATTATATTGATGAATATATTCAGACAAGATCGGTTGGAAGCCTAGAATTATAATATAATTAAAATAGAGCATGAAACGACGCGGCAGTTCGCTATTTGGCGATTTAGACTTCAACTGGATGTACTGGGTCCGTTTTAAATCGGATTTCTGTGAAACAAGAAACGTGTGGAGCTGGTGGAGTATATCTTTCTAGTGGAAGAGAGAGATCGGGATTTCGTCGTGTGGATTTTGAGTTACGTCCAAATCAAATTATCAGAAATGCAGCGCCCTGACCATAACGATTTAATTATATTTAAATAGGGATTTAAATAGAAATCGACCGTCGATATAACTTTGACGATGTGATATCGAGTTGGAAATACATACAGGAATAGTCTAGAGCTGTACGGCATTACACTGTGTAAATACAGACGATAATAATTAATTTTAAATATTTAATTTAATTATATTTAAATATATTTATATATTTAAATAGGCTATTTAGAGCTTTGAAAAATAGCCACTTTTGAATACGAAGTCGGAATTCGACGAAACCAGTTTTGTTGGATCCGCAATGTCAAATAGTAGTTAGATTCCAAGTTTCGTGATTTTTAGAGTCAGTGTGTGGCCGAACGGATTTTTAGAGTGTAAAATAGTCAGTATTTCGACGGTTAAAAATACGCTGTGTGAGCATACGGAGTCGGAATTCGACGAAACCAGTTTCGTTGGGACCGTAATGTCGAACTCTAGCTACATGTCCAGTTTGGTGATTTTTGGGTATCGTACGTGGTCACAGGGATTTTTAAGGACCAGGGATAAAGGGAAAATTGAATAAATAAAATAGAAAATCAAATTAAAAATATCTCCCCCATTTTTCTAAGGTCCAACACAGGCCACGCGACCTCTCTCCTCAGCCACAAAGTTTACCAACCCAAAAGAGTGTATATATACGGTATAAACCCAATCACAGCAACATTTTGGAGATCAAAAAAATCCAAGATCAAATACAAATAAATCGTATAAACCAAAGCAAGAAGATATTCGAGATCAGGATGCATTTCTCTTCAATCTGGTGGTGCCGTTGATGGGTGCGACGCGAGCCTGTGTTGCTCCGTGTTTTCCAGCGCCGCTAGGGTTGGCAAAATCTCAGGCTAGGGTCATCGTTCAGGAAAATCAACTTGGGTTTAGGGTTTAGCGAGGCTTTCAGCACGTGCGTGCAGATTCTTGGGGTTTTCGGCGCATTGTAATGTCGCTCGAAGTAGTGGGCTCGACTGGAATCGCTGTCAACACCATGAGGGAGGAGTGAGCTCGAGTTAGGGCTAATGGTGTTGAAGGGATGCGGCACGGGAAGAGGATGAAGATGATAACCATGATTCCGATTTTCATTTAGTATCGAAGGAGAGGTAGAGGGTTGAATTGAATTGGGAAAAAAACTGGAGCACCACGTTTGGAGAAGACGGGTTATATGGTGGAGCGGGTCTGGGCTGAAATACAAGGGAGTTGGGCCGGCAAGGGGTGAGTAAGGCCCGAGTTATTTTTAATTAAAGTAACGATGAATTTAAATTATAGTCAAAACTTCAAAAATGTGTAACTTGATCGTACAGTGTCAGATTGACGAACCGTAAGTTGCGTTGGGATCGTATGGACGAGAGCTCCACAATGGAACTGACCGCGTGTCGATTGGAGTCCGTCACAATTTATAGCAAAATAAATTGTCTGAATCAAGCGATGGTTACCTTCATCGACGGTGATCGTCCAAATGTGAGTAAAACTCACCAACTCTAAATAGTTCTATTTTTACAGTGTATTCTTAGAACTGTTAATTTTTGTCTGTTTGACTGTATGTTGACTGTTTGATTGAACTGCTAGTCAGTTAGTAGAGATTTTATATATATATATATTTACGTATATATATATAAACCGTCAAATAGTTATATGTTGATTCTGTTTATCAGAATACTATACTGTTGTTGTTTAACATCGGTGGATGCAGGGAAACAAGTTGGAGGAATCCGACTGGATTCCTCAACATTTATTTTACTGTTGTTTGTATATTGTGATATATACTGTGATATATAATCTGTTGTTGATTTTATATGTTTGGATGATATTGATCATTGACAGTTGGGTGTTTAAAAACAATAGAAAACACTGAAAATGTAGAAAAGGGGATTTTCAATATTTGTATTGAAAATGAATCTATTTATAAAATCGAAGGATTTTATAAAAGGATATTTATTTAGAAATAAATAAATAAAATAAAGGAATATTTATTTAGATTAAATAAATAGAATAAAGGATATTTAATTAGGGATTAAATAAATAGAGTTATAAAGGAAAATCTATTTAGGAAAATAAATGGATTATACAAAAGGAAATCTATTTAGGAAATAAATAGAAGTTATAATAAATAAGATGTAAAAAGGGAATATCTCAATGTATATTGAAATAAAGAGATTTTATAAAATCAACCGATTTTATAAAAGGAAATAGTTTGAAATCAAAGTATTTATAATATCAGAAGGATATTATAAAAGGAGAATATTTATTTAGAAAATAAATAGAAATAAAAGAAAAGTAAGTTAGTCGGATATAAATAGTCGAATCAAGTTAGTCAAGTGGTCAAACCAAGCTAGTCGAACCAAACTAGTCAAGCTAGTCGGACCCAACCGAGTCGAAATGGTCGAGTCGAACCAGTCGAGCCCAAATGGTCGAGTCAAACCCAATCGAGTCAAGATGGTTGAGTCAAACCAACTGAGTCGAGCTGGTCGAGTCGAACCAATCGAGTCAAGCTGGTCAAGTTAGTCGAACCTGGTCAGTACAACCAAGCTGGTCAAGTTAGTCGAACCTGGTCAGTCGAGTCGAGTAAATCAAACTTAGTTAATCGAAAGGAGTTTATCGATTTAGTTAATCGATAGGAGTTAATTGATTTAGTCAATCGAGATGAGTTAATCGGTTTTAATGAATCGAGAGGAGTTAGTCGAATATGGTATTCGAACCAAATGGTCAAACCGAGTAGTCGAACCAAGTAGTCAAGCCCAGTGGTCAAACCAAGTGGGTCAGGTTAGCCAAACCTGGTCAGTCAAACCAAATGGGTCAGGTTAGTCAAACCTGGTCAGTCGAACCAAGTTAGTTGAGTTAGCCGAATAGGGCTAGTCAAATAGAATTAATCGATTAGGGTTAAACCATAGAACTAATCGATTAGAGTTAAACCAATAGAATATGTCGAGTCGAGTTAGTCGAATATAGTTATTCGAGATGGAGTTAGAACAAACAAAGTTAATCAGGATAAGTGCCATTTAGCACGACTGCTAGCGTAATTCGCAGGGCTGCAGATAGCCAACGGCGGTCGGATGTTCCCAGAGGGAATCAGGCGTAACCATTGTGATTGCTGCGACCTAGAGTCAAGCGAATGGTGTTAAATCGAATAGATTTATTCGATAGGAGTTAATCAAGGTAAGTTAAGTAGAATAAGTTGAGTTAACCAGTTAGAGTTATCCAAGTGGAGTTAATCGAGTAGAGTTGTCGAATATCACTTATTCGAAGTAGAGTTATCGAATATAGTGTATTCGAGGGAAGAGTATATCGAATATAGTTTATTCGATTGGAGAAATCAAATATTATTCATTTGAGAAGAGTTATCGAATATTATTTATTCGAAGAAGAGTTATCGAATATTAGTTATTCGAAGTTAGTTAATCCAAAGGAGTTATTCGAAGTTAGTCAATCCAATGGAGTTATTCGAAGTTAGTTAATCCGAAGGAGTTAGTCGAAGAGTTAACCCAAAGGAGTTATTCGAAGTTAGTTAATCCAAAGGAGTTATTCGAAGTTAGTTAATCCGAAGGAGTTAGTCGAAGAGTTAATCCAAAGGAGTTATTCGAAGTTAGTTAATCCGAAGGAGTTAGTCGAAGAGTTAACCCAAAGGAGTTATTCGAAGTTAGTTAATCCAAAGGAGTTATTCGAAGTTAGTTAATCCGAAGGAGTTAGTCGAAGAGTTAACCCAAAGGAGTTATTCGAAGCTAGTTAATCCAAAGGAGTAAGTGGAAGGAGTTAATCGAATATAGTTATTCGAAAGAAAGTGTTAATCAAATATAGTTTATTCGAGTAAAGTTAAAAGAGTTAATCTAATATAAATTATTCGAATAGATTTAGAGAAGTTAATCGAATATAGTTTATTCGAATAGTGTTGGAGGAGATATCGAATATGGTTTATTCGACAGGAGTTAAGTGAATAGGGTTAATCAAATAAAGTTAAGCAAATAGAGTTAATCCCATAGGGTCAGTCCACTAGGGTTAATTGAAAAGAGTAAATCGAATATAGTTATTCGATAGAAAGGTTAAGTAAGGATGTTAGTTAAAGGAATTTAAAGCGAACTTTGCCTATTTTCAAGGTTAGAAGTGTTGTTCAGTTAAGGTATGAGAGGTAGTTCTACCCTAACTTGATTGACTTCGTTTTAACTAAGGAATGGTTAAAGTTTGGCAGTAAAGAGGAGTCAAGTGCAATGTGTAATTTAGGGAAATGGTTCAAGTTGGTATAGCGATGTTTTATCTAAACATCTGCTTAATCCAAATGTGGGAGTTTTGGAAATGTTTTCCAAAGAAGAATAAGAATTGTTTTCTAATATAGAAAACAAGGAATGGAAATGTTTTCCAGTGTTAATAAATATATTTTCTAAACATTTGAAAATAGCAAATGTCGAATATAGGGAAATAGGAGATGTGAAATGAACCAAAGAGATATATGTTAAAAGATGTTTGTTCGATATAGCTTCCGTCTGGAAATAATATCGTTGTTTGCACACTTGTTTTTCTTTGATAGTTAACTCACAGACTATCGAAGTTTTTACCATTTTAATGTTGTTAATATGGAGAGACCGGTTGGATTATTATCCAAAGAACCACTCTGTATCGGCATAAGCGTTGCGAGCAATATATGCCAAAGATAAATTGAAGACGGAGTAAAGTGCAAGGGCTGTTGTATAAGTATTAGATAACAGTGACTAAGATGGATATACTGAATAGTGCCTTCGGTTTGTCCAGTCCCAGGACAACGTATATGGAAGAAGGTCTGACAGAGTATATCTAATGGATCGCGTAAGTTGATCTGTTCAAACGTATTCACGTTTGGTGGCGGAGGAATTCGTTTCTCTTAGCTGTATACCCATGTTATTTTTGGACAAGTCAATTTGTGATTTGGCGGGTATGACGATGTGACATTCTAAGTAAATGAAGATGGATGTCTGGCAGAGTATTTCCAGAAAAGTCACGTACCTTGATTTCTTCGACCGTACCAAGAGTGGAAGCGGAGAAGGAAACTTCTCTTAGCTAACACATAATGTATGGTTGTAGACGTCAAATTAGTGATCTCGATGGATATAACGATGTGGCATTCAAAGTGAAGGGTGATCAGATGTTCTGAAGATAGACGTAGCATCTAGCCTCACACCGGGAAGTAACAAAAGTTGGGCTAGGCAGCATGGCTAGTTGGGTCATCCCCAAGCAGGGTGTATTGTCACCGATCTAGAGAATATTCATATTTATACTTCTTTTTGATTCTGTATCTTCGAATGACGGTTTGATGGCCTATAACCGCGGTGGCAATATATTCGCGACACTCAAGCTAAATGAGTGAGCGGTCATGTGTGGCGGGGTTGCAAGACGTTCTTGTTGAACCTACAGTGTATCACCTCTAGAGTACACTGATCAGAAGGTGCTCCCATACCTTGTCTGTTGGAATCCATTCTCCGTTAAGCGCCCTGCGGTTTATGATTTTATACTATGTATGTAGAACGTGAGATGCAAGCGTTTCTGCTAGATTGATACCTATTTGTACTTAGACATTATTATAATATCACAATGATATTGCTTGTCAAAGTTGTTCAGATACTCACAAGGGAAAAACCCGTTCTGTATTCACGGCGTGGTCTTATGAGACATCCTATACCTGTTTTAAACTATTTTACTCACACCAGTCCCATGACTGACCCGGAGTTTACTTTGTTGTTTTCCCTAAACTCTTGGGTGCCTAAATTTGTACGGGCAGTCATGTAGTCGGGATTTACAGATATACTTGGAGAGCTTGGAGCAGGAGGCTGCAAGATTTTATAGCTATAGTTATTTCCACTGTGTTGTAAGTGTTGTACTCTGATAAGTGCTATTGTATATATATAACTGTTTACTTCAAAGTTATGTTATATATTATATGTTATTCGTTCCGCTGTGAGATTCGTGTTACTCTGATGATTCTGATGTTCTTCTTCTTCTTCTATTCTATTAGTTCTATCTTTTCTTTCTCACCTTCTAAATTCTTTCAATAATGACGTGGTTTTCGAGGGGTCGAAAATCCCGCCGTTACAGTTGGTATCAGAGCTTAAGTTAAGAATTACTTGGCTCTGTGGCGTGACTCGGTAGAGATAGGGTTAGTAATACCCTAGATTGAGTTTGAGAGTATATATACGAGTGCGTATTTTTATTTGATATAAAAATGGTTTTATATTGTGGAGATTCATTGGTTGAGTTGTTTATGAGTTCTGGTCGGTCAGTTTGATCCACTGTATCGGTAGGAGTTAATAAACACTCAAATACGATGGGTCGTCACGATATGTTTTGAAAGAGGGTAAGTGAATTTAACTTTACCCAAAGTATATTTTGATATAGATATATATATATATTAAAATTTTAATATATTGGATATATTGGTTGTTATTATAATCGAGTAAGATTATAAATTAAATGGTTATATATATAACCAATAAGAATTCGTATAAGTAAAGTATAAAAAAAAGAGATGAAGTAAATCTGAATTTAAATCAGAATTTGGAATTAAAATAAGGAAATTTTAAGTTCCTGGGAGATTTTGAAAAGGTTTTTTAATTTGAAATAAATATAGTATTGAACTCACCTGGATGACTGGAAAATAATTCCGAGGATGGATCGATACATCGTCGGTGTGATTTTCGAGTTTCTAAGTGGTGGATTACTACCAATGGTTTTGTTTTCAAATGGTGTTGAGGAAAACAAGTTGTTTAGAAATTCAAAAGTTTTGAATTGGTGTTAGGATTTGAAATTGATTTGAAATAAATCCCAGGAATTTAAATCTTGAAATTTAAAATTTAACTTGGTAAGTTGAATGAATCAAGATGGTAAAAACAAATAGTAAATTAAAATTTAACTTGAACCAAGTTAAATAAATCGGGATTCGGTTAGAGAATAATCCGGATTGGAATTAAGTTGATGGGTTAAGAGTTTGAAATCTGATATTGGAGTTTGAATAGAATTTGACTTGGATAGAACCAAGTGGTTGAGTTGAAGATTGGATTTAGAAGACCTTGGTATATGTTGGGTTGATACAGTTGAAAGTGATAAGGTTGATATGCCCGACAAAAAAAGGTACAAGTTTATTTTTGATATAAGCATGAGATTTATGAGCCGAATCGGCAAGCCGCTTGGTTGTTTGATTTTCTTTTGGGTTGGAGATGGCCAAGAGAGGCGAGTTGTGGTTTTACCGATAGGGTTGTACAAAGGTGGTTATGGCGAAATTTTCCGAAAATTTAAAGTGTTAGAAAATTTTCAGAATTTTTTAAAATTTTAGTTTGTCGGAAGAATAAATATTTCAGTCGATATTAATTGGTTCGGTTGAAATTAGAATAAGGGGTAAACCAATCTTAGGAGTTCCAATATATAGGGTCAACCTCTAACTTAGCAATTTCGAGGACGAAATTATTTTAAGTGGGGAAGTCTGTAACGGCGCGATTTTCAAAAGGTATAATTAATTTATTTAATTATATATATCGTGAGGTAGGGGATTAAATCGTCGTTTAATTAAATAACTGGGAATATTTAATTAATTTAAATAATTAAATAATATATTTAATTCAGGACTAACCAGAAATAGTGAATTGACGATATAATATGGACGGGGTCATCCCCGAGATTTAGTTCAGTTTAGAGTTGAATTATATTGATGAATATATTCAGACGAGATCGGTTGGAAGCCTAGAATTATAATATAATTAAAATAGAGCGCGAAACGACGCGGCAGTTCGCTATTTGGCAATTTAGACTTCAACTGGATGTACAGGGTCCGTTTTAAATCGGATTTCTGTGAAACAAGAAATGTGTGGAGCTGGTGGAGTATATCTTTCTAGTGGAAGAGAGAGATCGGGATTTCGTCGTGTGGATTTTGAGTTACGTCCAAATCAAATTATCAGAAATGCAGCGCCCTGACCATAACGATTTAATTATATTTAAATAGGGATTTAAATAGAAATCGACCGTCGATATAACTTTGACGATGTAATATCGAGTTGGAAATACATACAGGAATAGTCTAGAGCTGTACGGAATTACACTGTGTAAATACAGACGATAATAATTAATTTTAAATATTTAATTTAATTATATTTAAATATATTTATATATTTAAATAGGCTATTTAGAGCTTTGAAAAATAGCCACTTTTGCATACGAAGTCGGAATTCGACGAAACCAATTTTGTTGGATCCGCAATGTCAAATAGTAGTTAGATTCCAAGTTTCGTGATTTTTAGAGTCAGTGTGTGGCCGTACGGATTTTTAGAGTGTAAAATAGTCAGTATTTCGACGGTTAAAAATACGCTGTGTGAGCATACGGAGTCGGAATTCGACGAAACCAGTTTCGTTGGGACCGTAATGTCGAAGTCTAGCTACACGTCCAGTTTGGTGATTTTTGGGTATCGTACGTGGTCACAGGGTGTGACGGCCTGAAATTTCGCTCGATCTGAATCAGTCGTTAAACCGATCTAGACCGTTCGAAACCCCTGAACGTTGAGAACATGACAAATCAGAACACAAACAGAAGAACATTTCATTGTATATAACAACAATGCATCAGATTACAAGAATATACAGAGTATAAATGAATAAATATTACACAGAAATATCAGAGATTTAAATTACATTTAAATACATAGCAGCGGAAAATAATACGAAGCACAACTGAAGGTGATATACGGATACAGAGCTTTCCGGATATCATTCCAGCTGTAAACCAGGATCCTGTGAATATAAATCTGCAAAACCAAAACTACTAGCTGCCCGTGCGGAAAATAGGGGCACCCAGAGTTTAGGTTAAAACAATAAACTCCAGGTCAGTCATGTGACTGGTGTGAGAACTAAAACAGTTATTTAAAACTTTACTTTAAAAGAGAGTAATTCAAGGGACCACGCCGTATAACACGGAACGGGTTTCCTCCCAAGAATACCAGTGCATAAAATAAACAACGCAATGCTTTTTCGAAAAATGAAGCTATTATAAGACCCAGGTCCCATCACACAATGCAATGCAAGCCGGAGGATAGAGTTTTCCCTTATAATAGCCAAACATGCTTGGTACGTTTAAAACAAATCATTTGGTACTATAATATGTGTATAGTGTCAAAACATTTCAATCATAAATATAAATCATAGACGACATGGGTACCATATATCATGTCGCTATACTAGTTCTACAATTAAAACCGCAATCCACGTATTGGAAATTGGATTTCCATCATGAGTCGAGGCAAGGGGCAAGCTCCTCTCCGCGTTCGAGACACTCTAGCAAATGCCTCAGGACTACGCACACTGGGTAACCCTTGGATCTTCAGGGCCGGTCCTCACTTACGTTAGAGGATTGGAAATTCCTGAACACACGTTTCCCGGTCCTTACAGACCTATAATCGAGGCGCCTCATCCAACAACCACAAAGGTGAAAAGTATATATATGTCAGGGCTGGTAAGTCACTGACACCACCAAAGCTAGAAAGAAACGTCGTGCTCTCCCTGCAGTCCGTATCCCGTTTTTAACTCATACCGAGGTGTGAGGCTCGCGAATTCACGTTATACACAAAGCTGCCACGTAGGCGTGCTTTGATCATCAACCACAAGACTTTGCTTTTCAACAGAAGCCTTGATCATTGCATCTTAGCGTGCCACACAGGCAATTCATGCCATGCGACTGATGTCCATCGATATACAACCTCTGAGCTCGTACGTCTCAGAGAAGGGCGTTAAGCAAAAGAATAAATTCTCCGCCGCCAAACAGATGTATATTTAATAGAAATCAATCAACATAGAATAAAATCCAGTGTCAGACACACAATCCATTTACAAGTCCGTTCTGGGTCTGAACGAAACCGAAGGCACTTTCCTCGCATATCCATCCATCTCCAGGTACGTCCGGACGACCACCAACTATTTCCATCCTCTTGGGTGTACTGCCCAATCAGGATCGTCAGTAATTATCCAAACGATGTGAAGACTTCCGGTCTTCGACCACCGTCTTCATCCTCGACTTATCGTCGAATCGGTTTTTCAGAATGGGTATAAACCCGGACTTTCCGAACAACCCGCGTATTAAAAACAAATGTTACGCAAACACAACATACGCCTCATTCCAATTCATTAGTCACTAACCGCAAATTAGCAAGAGAAAAATTTCCCAAACATTAACCCCGAAGGCCGAAACCAACATCAGATCAATACCCAGGAAACCATTCTTCTTAGCCAACCTACAGCTAGTTTCTAAATTCCACATTCTTAGGGAAAGGTTCCCATTAATTTTATCCAAGATAAATTCTTTAAAATTTATCCTGTAATCTTCCTTTGGATGTCATTTAAAACCAAATTATGGTTTTTCCAACTAGTCGAGATTAGCGAACCGTAACGAAGTAATTATTTATTTTATTTCCCAATCCCAACCTATTCATCCCATGAAGCAAAACTGGTAATACTCCATATCTAACACCGTGGTGTTATCAGTAAAATTAATTACCATTTCACGTTCAAATCTAATTAAAGATTTAACTATCGCTTTGGAGCAAAACTGGCGATACCCCATACTCGCTCATTTCTAAATTTGATAATTTAGATTACAAATTCACACTTCAATCTAATTGCAGATTCGTTAGAACTCCTTTTACTGGGTTAAAGAACTAGGTGTTATTTAAAACACAGTTCACGACAAACCCAAATCACATTCTATTTGTTATCGGGTTAAAGAACTAGTGTTATTTAAAACACTGTTCACGATAAACCCATTTCAAATTTAATCAAATATATTAGAAATTCGATTATTTAAAACCCCTGTTTAAATCTAACTCATTTATTTAAAAATAATTGGGTTTTAAATTTAGTTCAAAACTAGTTCATTTCGATAAAAACCCATTTTTATCCTTTCAAATATGGAGTTTTTCATCCCAATTTTTCCCAAATCATTTCTTATGATTTTACACAAATTATTGATATTTTTAATAATTTTATTAAGGCCCGTACAATCAATTTCCAACAATGGCCATCGAACTGCACTTACAGCGACCTTTTTCGAATTTGATTTGGACGTATCTCCAAATCCAACCGTTAGATTTCAAATTTCTAATATTCGTTAGAAATCCCTTTTCGATACGAACCCAACGGTTCCGGTTTTAGGAGAATCCGACGGTCGGATCTCCCGTAATGTCCGTTTGAAATAAATGGTCGAAATTCACGAACTGCCGCGGCGCGACGCGTTCTATTCAGGCCATTATATTATATATATATAATATATAATATATATTTCGTCGATTTTTATTTAAAACGAATTATATAAATAGTTTTAAATTCGTTTCAAAAGCAATTTCAACTTCCATTTCAATTCAAATCAAAATTGAATTCTTCTTTATAAATTCGTTTTAAAATTCATTTCTATTCAATTCAAATTTCAATTCAATTTGAATTCATTTCACTTTGCTTTCGATTCAATTTTGAATTCATTTCACTTTGCTTTCGATTCAATTTGAATTCGTTTTCAATTCAATCCAATTTCAAAGTCGTTTTCTATTTGAATCCAATTCATTATATATTCAATTGAAATCAAATTGGTTTTCTATTTCATTCAATTCGAAATCGTTTTATATTCAATTCATTTCGAAATCGTTTTATATTCAATTCATTTCGAAATCGTTTTATATTCAATTCATTTCGAAATCGTTTTATATTCAATTCATTTCGAAATCGTTATATATTCAATTCATTTCGAAATCGTTTTATATTCAATTCATTTCGAAATCGTTTTATATTTAATTCATTTCGAAATCGTTTTATATTCAATTCATTTCGAAATCGTTATATATTCAATTCATTTCGAAATCGTTTTATATTCAATTCATTTCGAAATCGTTTTATATTCAATTCATTTCGAAATCGTTTTATATTCAATTCATTTCGAAATCGTTTTATATTCAATTCATTTCGAAATCGTTATAAATATCGTTCGCGTCAAAATGGCGCATCACTATTCAACACGGCTTTATATATTCTATTTCAAATATTTCTTTTTGTCAACACACGACTAATCTCAACGAATGAGTACCGTCCATGTGTGATTATTTTTGTTAAAATACTTCGTTCAACACATGACTAATCTCAACGGATGAGTACAGTCAACACATGAACCTTTACTTTATATTGATAAAGATGTAAATTTTATTATAAAAATAATTCGTTCAACACATGACTAATCTCAACGAATGAGTACAGTCAACACATGAACCTTTATTTTATATTGATAAAGATGTAAATTTTATTATAAAAATAATTCGTTCAACACATGACTAATCTCAACGAATGAGTACAGTCAACACATGAACCTTTATTTTATATTGATAAAGATGTAAATTTTATTATAAAAATAATTCGTTCAACACATGACTAATCTCAACGAATGAGTACAGTCAACACATGAACCTTTATTTTATATTGATAAAGATGTAAATTTTATTATAAAAATAATTCGTTCAACACATGACTAATCTCAACGAATGAGTACAGTCAACACATGAACCTTTATTTTATATTGATAAAGATGTAAATTTTATTATAAAAATAATTCGTTCAACGCACGACTAATCTTAACGAATGAGTACAGTCAACACATGAACCTTTATTTTATATTGATAAAGATGTAAATTTTATTATAAAAATAATTCGTTCAACACATGACTAATCTCAACGGATGAGTATAGTCAACACATGAACCTTTACTTTATAATATTCTTTATTTTTCTAAATTGGAATGAGGCCCAATCAATCACGATATGAAATTAATTATATGGATTTTCATACATCACATGTATATAATAGCATTGAAAAATAATCAACCATCAACCAAAGTGCACTACACTGTATAAGCATCAAATATAGATATCTAACGCTTATAACAGCCTGTCAATCAATCGATCGACATATTTAATCAATCAGGATGAGTGAACTTCAATTTTCATCCCAACACCCGTGTGGGGTTTCAAACAATCAAACACAGATTTTATTTGTGCAGTTGGGCGATGTGTAAAATTTATCGACCCAATCAATGTCAGTCAAATCAGTGTACATAGACAAACCGTCCGGTTTGTAAATGAATATTTTATTCACATTCACGTTAAAAATTATATTTCTATCGATAAAACATTTTATTCAACCTATGAATATTCTATTCGATTCATTTATTCAATAAAATGATACTTTTTTATTTTTCTAACATATTTTAGAAAATTTCGGCGGCATAACGGCACGATACTAGAAACGGGACAATGCCTAGCCTTATCCCCGGACTAGTGAAGGCCCACGCCATTCACACATCAATCAAATCCATTCATTTCACCAAACAATTCAATTTCAATCAAATGATCTAACTAATTTTTGCAATCAAACAAACAAGTCCATGGTCTGTGGACGATTGTGTCGGGTGCTACTAAGCACCGTCTGCATCCTAGTATATATATATATATATATAAATGAAATTGAAAGGTGAGAAATTCTCACATATAGCTATCCTAGCTCCACGGCACTTCTTTTGCAGGAAATCTTCATCGCTATCACATCTTCGTCATTTTCGTTGCCTGTAGCCACTACATATATTAAAATCACACATTTTTATATTTCGATGTCTTTAAAATAAAAATCACATTTTTATTTATTCACTTTCAATTTTAAAAAGTCATATTTTTACAATCACTTCAAATATTCAAAAATCGAATTTTCATTCAATTATTCAATATATAAAAATCGACTTTTTATCACTATGTCAAATAGATAAAAATTATATTTTTATCATGCTATTTTCCATATAAAGATTTCGCCTTTTCTAAAATAAAGATTTAGCCTTTTCAAAAATAAAGTTTTCGCCTTTATAAAAATAAAGTTTTCGCCTTTATAAAAATAAAGTTTTCGCCTTTATAAAAATAAAGTTTTCGCCTTTATAAAAATAAAGTTTTCGCCTTTATAAAAATATAAAGATTTCATCTTTATAAAAATCTCATTTTTATTTTTCTACACATATAAAGATGATATTTTTAATACTCTTATCATATTTTTACTTTGCTACATTATAAATAAAAATCAAATTTTTTCGTCTTGCAAATTATATATATAAATCGGTTCTCTATTCTATGTTAATAACATTTTTAAGTGTAACAATTAAATCGATTATTGCTTAAAGGAGAAAACAAAACAAAATAAACTCACTGTGTTCTCTTTTAGGCTCGAACCCATACCCGTGCCACTAGGGCACCGCCGCCGCCACCATAGAGGCCATTGGCCTTCGATCCGGGTGTACCACTCTTTCCGCCCACGCCAGAGCTTCCTACACCGGCGGTGGCGCACCGCTCGAGGACCAGGAGGCGCTGGAAATTGCATTGGAAGGGTGGCGCTTCGCGGTCTTCGATTTGCAGCGTCGAGATGAGGAGAGGGAGGTCGGAGTGAGGAGGAGGGGGCGTGGAGCATCGACGAGGTGGGCGGCGATTTCCTGGCGTCGCGGTGGACGGGAGCGAGGTCGATTTGAAGAACATCGGGGTTTTTTCCCTTTTTTTTTACTGAATGAATTATGAGGGAGAGAGGGTGAGGTAAGTAAATATATATATTATTTTATTTTAAATTTCAAAAAGGGTTGACTTTTACATACGACCTCGAAACGAGGCCCACCGCCTGTCGTCCATAGCGTTTTACCCCCATTCTGAACACAATGGGATATGTATCGTCAGCTGATTCGGCTGCTACAATCAGTTTCCGTTAAATTTACATTTAAATCACTTTATTGAATTTTAAACGTACATTTCAATTTACCGGGGTCATATACGAACTCTATAAATTGGAGAAAAATATTTTCTAGCTTCGTATTGACGATACGGTCCTAACAAAACTAGTTTCGTCGAATTCTGAGACCGTATGAAAAATGGCCAATTTCCAGTCGATTAAAATCAACTGAAACTGGTCAAACGCGTTTTCCTTTGCCATGCTCACATATTGATTCGAAAAATTATGAAATTTGAAATCTAGCAATAACTTAACACTGCAGACCCAACAAAAGTGGTTTCGTCGAAATCCGAGGTCATTTGCAAAATGTCCATTTTTAAGGGCCTGAATTCCATAGCGACTATTCAGAATTTTCAACTGGACATATCTTTTGATTCCTGCTATGAAATGTGGATTTGTCGGATTCGTTGGAAAGATATTATCAATTAGATCCTATTATTTTTGGTTTCACTAAAATCCGGATTGTTTTGCACCCGGTACATTCAATTGAAGTTTGAAATCGAATTATCGAACTACCGCGCCATTTTCAATTCTATTAATAATTATATATAATTATTTATATTCTAACGACGACGTATATAATATATACGTCGAATTATATTCAAAATAAATTTCTCGTCGATATTATTTAAAATAATTTATTTTAAATATTCAAAATTCGCTAAAATTGCCAAAATAAAAATTTTAAACTGGCCCAGATTTTGCGGGTTATTACAATCTCCCCCACTTAAAACTTTTCGTCCCCGAAAAGGAACAAAGTCGTAAGTGGTTTGATTAATCAACTCTACGTTCGATCTGGCTTCCATTCTCCAACTTTTCAGTTTCTGAGAATTTCCAAAATTTCAAAAATTTGGCTAACACCCTAAATTTTCGAAAAATTTCGCCATAACCTCCCCTGCAATGGGAGCATCGGGGAATTTCAAATAGCTTCCCCGGTCCTTCTAATCTCAAAAAGAAAAAGAAAAAGCCAAGCGGCTAGCCAATAGGCTCATAAAATCATCATCACCCAAACAAAACAGTAAATTATGTAGTAAACATGTACCTATTTGTCGGGCAAACAAATTTTATTCTCTGCTCTAGCCTCCTTGCTATGACCTGTTCAATGTAAGTATATGTATACGCAAGCGAATGCGACCAATTTTCAATACAGTTCAATATTCAATTCAATTAGGCTAAATGGTTAAAAATTAGCAAACAAATAGGCAAACAACACAAACATCAATCAATTAGTGGATTTGAGTTTTCAAATTCATAATTTTGATACATATACAAAAAATCATGTTTTTGATGCCAATTCACAACAATGTGTTCTAGCTATATAAGTTTTGGTTCTCACACCAGTCTAATGGAAATATATCGATATCACACCTTCGTTACTCGAACATGAATACTAATGACGACTAGTCAATCATCAGAATCATCTTCGGGCCACTAGAGTATGATTCCATATCTATCCAATATATTAAAACTTCGAATATACGTTCATGACGCGTATATGAAAAAACTTTGTATACTCGATTGTCCATATTCAAAATAAATAAATATTCAAATACGTATAAACTGGTTTAAATTTTCTAAACAAAATTGTTTTCAATTGAAAAATATACTCTTCACACTCGTTCTAGGATACTACTGATCCTATCTCTAACGAGTCATTCTAATTGGATATTACTAATCCAATATCTGATGAATTCTTTCGTATGGTTCTAATGTGTCTTGTTCTCGAGCTCTGTAAACCAAAGCTCCGATACCAAATGTGACGGCCGGGAATTTCGCTCGATCTGAATCAGTCGTTAAACCGATCTAGACCGTTCAAAACCCCTGAACGTTGAGAACATGACAAATCAGAACACAAACAGAAGAACATTTCATTGTATATAACAACAATGCATCAGATTACAAGAATATACAGAGTATAAATGAATAAATATTACACAGAAATATCAGAGATTTAAATTACATTTAAATACATAGCAGCGGAAAATAATACGAAGCACAACTGAAGGTGATATACGGATACAGAGCTTTCCGGATATCATTCCAGCTGTAAACCAGGATCCTGTGAATATAAATCTGCAAAACCAAAACTACTAGCTGCCCGTGCGGAAAATAGGGGCACCCAGAGTTTAGGTTAAAACAATAAACTCCAGGTCAGTCATGTGACTGGTGTGAGAACTAAAACAGTTATTTAAAACTTTACTTTAAAAGAGAGTAATTCAAGGGACCACGCCATATAACACGGAACGGGTTTCCTCCCAAGAATACCAGTGCATAAAATAAACAACGCAATGCTTTTTCGAAAAATGAAGCTATTATAAGACCCAGGTCCCATCACACAATGCAACGCAAGCCGGAGGATAGGGTTTTCCCTTATAATAGCCAAACATGCTTGGTACGTTTAAAACAAATCATTTGATACTATAATATGTGTATAGTGTCAAAACATTTCAATCATAAATATAAATCATAGACGGCATGGGTACCATATATCATGTCGCCATACTAGTTCTACAATTAAAACCGCAATCCACGTATTGGAAATTGGATTTCCGTCATGAGTCGAGGCAAGGGGCAAGCTCCTCTCCGCGTTCGAGACACTCTAGCAAATGCCTCAGGACTACGCACACTGGGTAACCCTTGGATCTTCAGGGCCGGTCCTCACTTACGTTAGAGGATTGGAAATTCCTGAACACACGTTTCCCGGTCCTTACAGACCTATAATCGAGGCGCCTCATCCAACAACCACAAAGGTGAAAAGTATATATATGTCAGGGCTGGTAAGTCACTGACACCACCAAAGCTAGAAAGAAACGTCGTGCTCTCCCTGCAGTCCGTATCCCGTTTTTAACTCATACCGAGGTGTGAGGCTCGCGAATTCACGTTATACACAAAGCTGCCACGTAGGCGTGCTTTGATCATCAACCACAAGACTTTGCTTTTCAACAGAAGCCTTGATCATTGCATCTTAGCGTGCCACACAGGAAATTCATGCCATGCGACTGATGTCCATCGATATACAACCTCTGAGCTCGTACGTCTCAGAGAAGGGCGTTAAGCAAAAGAATAAATTCTCCGCCGCCAAACAGATGTATATTTAATAGAAATCAATCAACACAGAATAAAATCCAGTGTCAGACACACAATCCATTTACAAGTCCGTTCTGGGTCTGAACGAAACCGGAGGCACTTTCCTCGCATATCCATCCATCTCCAGGTACGTCCGGACGACCACCAACTATTTCCATCCTCTTGGGTGTAATGCCCAATCAGGATCGTCAGTAATTATCCAAACGATGTGAAGACTTCCGGTCTTCGACCACCGTCTTCATCTTCGACTTATCGTCGAATCGGTTATTCAGAATGGGTATAAACCCGGACTTTCCGAACAACCCGCGTATTAAAAACAAATGTTACGCAAACACAACATACGCCTCATTCCAATTCATTAGTCACTAACCGCAAATTAGCAAGAGAACAATTTCCCAAACATTAACCCCGAAGGCCGAAACCAACATCAGATCAATACCCAGGAAACCATTCTTCTTAGCCAACCTACAGCTAGTTTCTAAATTCCGCATTCTTAGGGAAAGGTTCCCATTAATTTTATCCAAGATAAATTCTTTAAAATTTATCCTGTAATCTTCCTTTGGATGTCATTTAAAACCAAATTATGGTTTTTCCAACTAGTCGAGATTAGCGAACCGTAACGAAGTAATTATTTATTTTATTTCCCAATCCCAACCTATTCATCCCATGAAGCAAAACTGGTAATACTCCATATCTAACACCGTGGTGTTATCGGTAAAATTAATTACCATTTCACGTTCAAATCTAATTAAAGATTTAACTATCGCTTTGGAGCAAAACTGGCGATACCCCATACTCGCTCATTTCTAAATTTGATAATTTAGATTACAAATTCAAACTTCAATCTAATTGCAGATTCGTTAGAACTCCTTTTACTGGGTTAAAGAACTAGGTGTTATTTAAAACACAGTTCACGACAAACCCAAATCACATTCTATTTGTTATCGGGTTAAAGAACTAGTGTTATTTAAAACACTGTTCACGATAAACCCATTTCAAATTTAATCAAATATATTAGAAATTCGATTATTTAAAACCCCTGTTTAAATCTAACTCATTTATTTAAAAATAATTGGGTTTTAAATTTAGTTCAAAACTAGTTCCTTTCGATAAAAACCCATTTTTATCCTTTCAAATATGGAGTTTTTCATCCCAATTTTTCCCAAATCATTTCTTATGATTTTACACAAATTATTGATATTTTTAATAATTTTATTAAGGCCCGTACAATCGATTTCCAACAATGGCCATCGAACTGCACTTACAGCGACCTTTTTCGAATTTGATTTGGACGTATCTCCAAATCCAACCGTTAGATTTCAAATTTCTAATATTCGTTAGAAATCCCTTTTCGATACGAACCCAACGGTTCCGGTTTTAGGAGAATCCGACGGTCGGATCTCCCGTAATGTCCGTTTGAAATAAATGGTCGAAATTCACGAACTGCCGCGGCGCGGCGCGTTCTATTCAGGCCATTATATTATATATATATATAATATATATAATATATATTTCGTCGATTTTTATTTAAAACGAATTATATAAATAGTTTTAAATTCGTTTCAAAAGCAATATCAACTTCCATTTCAATTCAAATCAAAATTGAATTCTTCTTTATAAATTCGTTTTAAAATTCATTTCTATTCAATTCAAATTTCAATTCAATTTGAATTCATTTCACTTTGCTTTCGATTCAATTTTGAATTCATTTCACTTTGCTTTCGATTCAATTTGAATTCGTTTTCAATTCAATCCAATTTCAAAGTCGTTTTCTATTTGAATCCAATTCATTATATATTCAATTGAAATCAAATTGGTTTTCTATTTCATTCAATTCGAAATCGTTTTATATTCAATTCATTTCGAAATCGTTTTATATTCAATTCATTTCGAAATCGTTTTATATTCAATTCATTTCGAAATCGTTTTATATTCAATTCATTTCGAAATCGTTTTATATTCAATTCATTTCGAAATCGTTATATATTCAATTCATTTCGAAATCGTTTTATATTCAATTCATTTCGAAATCGTTTTATATTCAATTCATTTCGAAATCGTTTTATATTCAATTCATTTCGAAATCGTTATATATTCAATTCATTTCGAAATCGTTTTATATTCAATTCATTTCGAAATCGTTTTATATTCAATTCATTTCGAAATCGTTTTATATTCAATTCATTTCGAAATCGTTATATATTCAATTCATTTCGAAATCAGTATAAATATCGTTCGCGTCAAAATGGCGCATCACTATTCAACACGGCTTTATATATTCTATTTCAAATATTTCTTTTTGTCAACACACGACTAATCTCAACGAATGAGTACCGTCCATGTGTGACTATTTTTGTTAAAATACTTCGTTCAACACATGACTAATCTCAACGGATGAGTACAGTCAACACATGAACCTTTACTTTATATTGATAAAGATGTAAATTTTATTATAAAAATAATTCGTTCAACACATGACTAATCTCAACGAATGAGTACAGTCAACACATGAACCTTTATTTTATATTGATAAAGATGTAAATATTATTATAAAAATAATTCGTTCAACACATGACTAATCTCAACGAATGAGTACGGTCAACACATGAACCTTTATTTTATATTGATAAAGATGTAAATTTTATTATAAAAATAATTCGTTCAACACATGACTAATCTTAACGAATGAGTACAGTCAACACATGAACCTTTATTTTATATTGATAAAGATGTAAATTTTATTATAAAAATAATTCGTTCAACACATGACTAATCTCAACGAATGAGTACAGTCAACACATGAACCTTTATTTTATATTGATAAAGATGTAAATTTTATTATAAAAATAATTCGTTCAACACATGACTAATCTCAACGAATGAGTACAGTCAACACATGAACCTTTATTTTATATTGATAAAGATGTAAATTTTATTATAAAAATAATTCGTTCAACACATGACTAATCTCAACGGATGAGTACAGTCAACACATGAACCTTTACTTTATAATATTCTTTATTTTTCTAAATTGGAATGAGGCCCAATCAATCACCATATGAAATTAATTATATGGATTTTCATACATCACATGTATATAATAGCATTGAAAAATAATCAACCATCAACCAAAGTGCACTACACCGTATAAGCATCAAATATAGATATCTAACGCTTATAACAGCCTGTCAATCAATCGATCGACATATTTAATCAATCAGGATGAGTGAACTTCAATTTTCATCCCAACAGGTTTCAAACAATCAAACACAGATTTTATTTGTGCAGTTGGGCGATGTGTAAAATTTATCGACCCAATCAATGTCAGTCAAATCAGTGTACATAGACAAACCGTCCGGTTTGTAAATGAATATTTTATTCACATTCACGTTAAAAATTATATTTCTATCGATAAAACATTTTATTCAACCTATAAATATTCTATTCGATTCATTTATTCAATAAAATGATACTTTTTATTTTTCTAACATATTTTAGAAAATTTCGGCGGCATAACGGCACGATACTAGAAACGGGACAAGGCCTAGCCTTATCCCCGGACTAGTGAAGGCCCACGCCATTCACACATCAATCAAATCCATTCATTTCACCAAACAATTTAATTTCAATCAAATGATCTAACTAATTTTTGCAATCAAACAAACAAGTCCATGGTCTGTGGACGATTGTGTCGGGTGCTACTAAGCACCGTCTGCATCCTAGTATATATATATATATATATATATATATATATATATATATATATATATAGAAATGAAATTGAAAGGTGAGAAATTCTCACATATAGCTATCCTAGCTCCACGGCACTTCTTTTGCAGGAAATCTTCATCGCTATCACATCTTCGTCATTTTCGTTTCCCGTAGCCACTACATATATTAAAATCACACATTTTTATATTTCGATGTCTTTAAAATAAAAATCACATTTTTATTTATTCACTTTCAATTTTAAAAAGTCATATTTTTACAATCACTTCAAATATTCAAAAATCGAATTTTCATTCAATTATTCAATATATAAAAATCGACTTTTTATCACTATGTCAAATAGATAAAAATTATATTTTTATCACGCTATTTTCCATATAAAGATTTCGCCTTTTCTTAAATAAAGATTTAGCCTTTTCAAAAATAAAGTTTTCGCCTTTATAAAAATAAAGTTTTCGCCTTTATAAAAATAAAGTTTTCGCCTTTATAAAAATAAAGTTTTCGCCTTTATAAAAATAAAAAGATTTCATCTTTATAAAAATCTCATTTTTATTTTTCTACACATATAAAGATGATATTTTTAATACTCTTATCATATTTTTACTTTGCTACATTATAAATAAAAATCAAATTTTTTCGTCTTGCAAATTATATATATAAATCGGTTCTCTATTCTATGTTAATAACATTTTTAAGTGTAACAATTAAATCGATTATTGCTTAAAGGAGAAAACAAAACAAAATAAACTCACTGTGTTCTCTTTTAGGCTCGAACCCATACCCGTGCCACTAGGGCACCGCCGCCGCCACCATAGAGGCCATTGGCCTTCGATCCGGGTGTACCACTCTTTCCGCCCACGCCAGAGCTTCCTACACCGGCGGTGGCGCACCGCTCGAGGACCAGGAGGCGCTGGAAATTGCATTGGAAGGGTGGCGCTTCGCGGTCTTCGATTTGCAGCGTCGAGATGAGGAGAGGGAGGTCGGAGTGAGGAGGAGGGGGCGTGGAGCATCGACGAGGTGGGCGGCGATTTCCTGGCGTCGCGGTGGACGGGAGCGAGGTCGATTTGAAGAACATCGGGGTTTTTTCCTTTTTTTTTTACTGAATGAATTATGAGGGAGAGAGGGTGAGGTAAGTAAATATATATATTATTTTATTTTAAATTTCAAAAAGGGTTGACTTTTACATACGACCTCGAAACGAGGCCCACCGCCTGTCGTCCATAGCGTTTTACCCCCATTCTGAACACAATGGGATATGTATCGTCAGCTGATTCGGCTGCTACAATCAGTTTCCGTTAAATTTACATTTAAATCACTTTATTGAATTTTAAACGTACATTTCAATTTACCGGGGTCATATACGAACTCTATAAATTGGAGAAAAATATTTTCTAGCTTCGTATTGACGATACGGTCCTAACAAAACTAGTTTCGTCGAATTCTGAGACCGTATGAAAAATGGCCAATTTCCAGTCGATTAAAATCAACTGAAACTGGTCAAACGCGTTTTCCTTTGCCACGCTCACATATTGATTCGAAAAATTATGAAATTTGAAATCTAGCAATAACTTAACACTGCGGATCCAACAAAAGTGGTTTCGTCGAAATCCGAGGTCATTTGCAAAATGTCCATTTTTAAGGGCCTGAATTCCATAGCGACTATTCAGAATTTTCAACTGGACATATCTTTTGATTCCTGCTATGAAATGTGGATTTGTCGGATTCATTAGAAAGATATTATCAGTTAGATCCTATTATTTTTGGTTTCACTAAAATCCGGATTGTTTTGCACCCGGTACATTCAATTGAAGTTTGAAATCGAATTATCGAACTACCGCGCCATTTTCAATTCTATTAATAATTATATATAATTATTTATATTCTAACGACGACGTATATAATATATACGTCGAATTATATTCAAAATAAATTTCTCGTCGATATTATTTAAAATAATTTATTTTAAATATTCAAAATTCGCTAAAATTGCCAAAATAAAAATTTTAAACTGGCCCAGATTTTGCGGGTTATTACACAGGGATTTTTAAGGACCAGGGATAAAGGGAAAATTGAATAAATAAAATAGAAAATCAAATTAAAAATATCTCCCCCATTTTTCTAAGGTCCAACACAGGCCACGCGACCTCTCTCCTCAGCCACAAAGTTTACCAACACAAAAGAGTGTATATATACGGTATAAACCCAATCACAACAACATTTTGGAGATCAAAAAAGTCCAAGATCAAATACAAATAAATCATATAAACCAAAGCAAGAAGATATTCGAGATCAGGATGCATTTCTCTTCAATCTGGTGGTGCCGTTGATGGGTGCGACGCGAGCCTGTGTTGCTCCGTGTTTTCCAGCGCCGCTAGGGTTGGAAAAATCTCAGGCTAGGGTCATCGTTCAGGAAAATCAACTTGGGTTTAGGGTTTAGCGAGGCTTTCAGCACGTGCGTGCAGATTCTTGGGGTTTTCGGCGCATTGTAATGTCGCTCGAAGTAGTGGGCTCGACTGGAATCGTTGTCAACACCGTGAGGGAGGAGTGAGCTCGAGTTAGGGCTAATGGTGTTGAAGGGATGCGGCACGGGAAGAGGATGAAGATGATAACCATGATTCCGATTTTCATTTAGTATCGAAGGAGAGGTAGAGGGTTGAATTGAATTGGGAAAAAAACTGGAGCACCACGTTTGGAGAAGACGGGTTATATGGTGGAGCGGGTCTGGGCTGAAATACAAGGGAGTTGGGCCGGCAAGGGGTGAGTAAGGCCCGAGTTATTTTTAATTAAAGTAACGATGAATTTAAATCATAGTCAAAACTTCAAAAATGTGTAACTTGATCGTACGGTGTCAGATTGACGAACCGTAAGTTGCGTTGGGATCGTATGGACGAGAGCTCCACAATGGAACTGACCGCGAGTCGATTGGAGTCCGTCACAATTTATAGAAAAATAAATTGTCTGATTCAAGCGATGGTTATCTTCATTGACGGTGATCGTCCAAATGTGAGTAAAACTCACCAACTCTAAATAGTTCTATTTTTACAGTGTATTCTTAGAACTGTTAATTTTTGTCTGTTTGACTGTATGTTGACTGTATGATTGAACTGCTAGTCAATTAGTAGAGATTATATATATATATATATTTACGTATATATGTATATAAACCGTCAAATAGTTATATGTTGATTCTGTTTATCAGAATATTATACTGTTGTTGTTTAACATCGGTGGATGCAGGGAAACAGGTTGGAGGAATCCGACTGGATTCCTCAACATTTATTTTACTGTTGTTTGTATATTGTGATATATACTGTGATATATAGTCTGTTGTTGATTTTATATGTTTGGATGATATTGATCATTGATAGTTGGGTGTTTAAAAACAATAGAAAACACTAAAAATGTAGAAAAGGGGATTTTCAATATTTGTATTGAAAATGAATCTATTTATAAAATCGAAGGATTTTATAAAAGGGTATTTATTTAGAAATAAATAAATAAAATAAAGGAATATTTATTTAGATTAAATAAATAGAATAAAGGATATTTAATTAGGGATTAAATAAATAGAGTTATAAAGGAAAATCTATTTAGGAAAATAAATGGATTATACAAAAGGAAATCTATTTTGGAAATAAATAGAAGTTATAATAAATAAGATGTAAAAAGGGAATATCTCAATGTATATTGAAATAAAGAGATTTTATAAAATCAACCGATTTTATAAAAGGAAATAGTTTGAAATCAAAGTATTTATAATAACAGAACGATATTATAAAAGGAGAATATTTATTTAGAAAATAAATAGAAATAAAAGAAAAGTAAGTTAGTCGGATATAAATAGTCGAATCAAGTTAGTCAAGTGCTCAAACCAAGCTAGTCGAACCAAACTAGTCAAGCTAGTCGAACCCAACCGAGTCGAAATGGTCGAGTCGAACCAATCGAGCCCAAATGGTCGAGTCGAACCCAATCGAGTCAAGATGGTCGAGTCAAACCAACCGAGTCGAGCCGGTCGAGTCGAACCCATCGAGTCAAGTTGGTCAAGTTAGTCGAACCTGGTCAGTACAACCAAGCTGGTCAAGTTAGTCGAACCTGGTCAGTCGAGTCGAGTAAATCAAACTTAGTTAATCGAAAGGAGTTTATCGATTTAGTTAATCGATAGGAGTTAATTGATTTAGTCAATCGAGATGAGTTAATCGGTTTTAATGAATCGAGAGGAGTTAGTCGAATATGGTATTCGAACCAAATGGTCAAACCGAGTGGTCGAACCAAGTAGTCAAGCCCAGTAATCAATCCAAGTGGGTCAGGTTAGCCAAACTTGGTCAGTCAAACCAAATGGGTCAGGTTAGTCAAACCTGGTCAGTCGAGCCAAGTTAGTTGAGTTAGCCGAATAGGGCTAGTCAAATAGAATTAATCGATTAGGGTTAAACCATAGAACTAATCGATTAAAGTTAAACCAATAGAATATGTCGAGTCGAGTTAGTCGAATATAGTTATTCGAGATGGAGTTAGAACAAACAAAGTTAATCAGGATAAGTGCCATTTAGCATGACTGCTAGCGTAATTCGCAGGGCTGCAGATAGCCTACGGCGGTCGGATGTTCCCTGAGGGAATCAGGCGTAACCATTGTGATCGCTGCGACCTAGAGTCAAGCGAATGGTGTTAAATCGAATAGATTTATTCGATAGGAGTTAATCAAGGTAAGTTAAGTAGAATAAGTTGAGTTAACCAGTTAGAGTTATCCAAGTGGAGTTAATCGAGTAGAGTTGTCGAATATCACTTATTCGAAGTAGAGTTATCGAATATAGTGTATTCGAGGGAAGAGTATATCGAATACAGTTTATTCGAGTGGTGAAATCAAATATTATTCATTTGAGAAGAGTTATCGAATATTATTTATTCGAAGAAGAGTTATCGAATATTAGTTATTCGAAGTTAGTTAATCCAAAGGAGTTATTCGAAGTTAGTCAATCCAATGGAGTTATTCGAAGTTAGTTAATCCGAAGGAGTTAGTCGAAGAGTTAACCCAAAGGAGTTATTCGAAGTTTGTTAATCCAAAGGAGTTATTTGAAGTTAGTTAATCCGAAGGAGTTAGTCGAAGAGTTAATCCAAAGGAGTTATTCGAAGTTAGTTAATCCGAAGGAGTTAGTCGAAGAGTTAACCCAAAGGAGTTATTCGAAGTTAGTTAATCCAAAGGAGTTATTCGAAGTTAGTTAATCCGAAGGAGTTAGTCGAAGAGTTAATCCAAAGGAGTTATTCGAAGTTAGTTAATCCAAAGGAGTTAGTCGAAGAGTTAACCCAAAGGAGTTATTCGAAGCTAGTTAATCCAAAGGAGTAAGTGGAAGGAGTTAATCGAATATAGTTATTCGAAAGAAAGTGTTAATCAAATATAGTTTATTCAAGTAAAGTTTAAAGAGTTAATCGAATATAAATTATTCGAATAGAGTTAGAGAAGTTAATCGAATATAGTTTATTCGAATAGTGTTGGAGGAGATATCGAATATGGTTTATTCGACAGGAGTTAAGTGAATAGTGTTAATCAAATAAAGTTAAGCAAATAGAGTTAATCCCATAGGGTCAGTCCACTAGGGTTAATTGAAAAGAGTAAATCGAATATAGTTATTCGACAGAAAGGTTAAGTAAGGAAGTTAGTTAAAGGAATTTAAAGCGAACTTTGCCTATTTTCAAGGTTAGAAGTGTTGTTCAGTTAAGGTCTGAGAGGTAGTTCTACCCCAACTTGATTGGCTTCGTTTTAACTAAGGAATGGTTAAAGTTTGGCAGTAAAGAGGAGTCAAGTGCAATGTGTAATTTAGGGAGATGGTTCAAGTTGGTATAGCGATGTTTTATCTAGACATCTGCTTAATCCAAATGTAGGAGTTTTGGAAATGTTTTCCAAAGAAGAATAAGAATTGTTTTCTAATATAGAAAACAAGGAATGGAAATGTTTTCCAGTGTTAATAAATATATTTTCTAAACATTTGAAAATAGCAAATGTCGAATATAGGGAAATAGGAGATGTGAAATGAACCAAAGAGATATATGTTAAAAGATGTTTGTTCGATATAATTTCCATCTGGAAATAATATCGTTGTTTGCACACTTGTTTTTCTTTGATAGTTAACTCACATACTATCGAAGTTTTTACCATTTTAATGTTGTTAATATGGAGAGACAGGTTGGATTATTATCCAAAGAACCACTCTGTATCGGCATAAGCGTTGCGAGCAATATATGCCAAAGATAAATTGAAGATGGAGTAAAGTGCAAGGGCTGTTGTATAAGTCTTAGATAACAGTGACTAAGATGGATAAGTTGAATAGTGCCTTCGGTTTGTCCAGTCCCAGGACAACGTATATGGAAGAAGGTCTGACAGAGTATATCCAATGGATCGCGTAAGTTGATCTGTTCAAACGTATTCACGTTTGGTGGCGGAGGAATTCGTTTCTCTTAGCTGTATACCCGTGTTATTTTTGGACAAGTCAATTTGTGATTTGGCGGGTATGACGATGTGACATTCTAAGTAAATGAAGATGGATGTCTAGCAGAGTATTTCCAGAAAAGTCACGTACCTTGATTTCTTCGACCGTACCAAGAGTGGAAGCGGAGAAGGAAACTTCTCTTAGCTAACACATAATGTATGGTTGTAGACGTCAAATTAGTGATCTCGATGGATATGACGATGTGGCATTCAAAGTGAAGGGTGATCAGATGTTCTGAAGATAGATGTAGCTTCTAGCCTCACACCGGGAAGTAACAAAAGTTGGGCTAGGCAGCATGGCTAGTTGGGTCATCCCCAAGCAGGGTGTATTGTCACCGATCTAGAGAATATTCATATTTATACTTCTTTTTGATTCTTTATCTTCGAATGACGGTTTGATGGCCTATAACCGCGGTGGTAATATATTCGCGACACTCAAGCTAAATGAGTGAGCGGTCATGTGTGGCGGGGTTGCAAGACATTCTTGTTGAACCTACAGTGTATCACCTCTAGAGTACACTGATCAGAAGGTGCTCCCATACCTTGTCTGTTGGAATCCATTCTCCGTTAAGCGCCCTGCGGTTTATGATTTTATACTATGTATGTAGAACGTGAGATGCAAGCGTTTCTGCTAGATTGATACCTATTTGTACTTAGACATTATTATAATATCACAATGATATTGCTTGTCAAAGTTGTTCAGATACTCACAAGGGAAAAACCCATTCCGTATTCACGGCGTGGTCATATGAGATATCCTATACTGTTTTAAACTATTTTACTCACACCAGTCCCATGACTGACCCGGAGTTTACTTTGTTGTTTTCCCTAAAATCTTGGGTGCCTAAATTTGTACGGGCAGTCAAGTAGTCGGGATTTACAGATATACTTGGAGAGCTTGGAGCAGGAGGCTGCAAGATTTTATAGCTATAGTTATTTCCGCTGTGTTGTAAGTGTTGTACTCTGATAAGTGCTATTGTATATATATAACTGTTTACTTCAATGTTATGTTATATATTATATGTTATTCGTTCCGCTGTGAGATTCGTGTTACTCTGATGATTCTGATGTTCTTCTTCTTCTATTCTATTAGTTCTATCTTTTCTTTCTCACCTTCTAAATTCTTTCAATAATGACGTGGTTTTCGAGGGGTCGAAAATCCCGCCGTTACAACAGGGAAACGTATTGTTCAGGCATAATAATCCACATCGGTGGACCGACCCTGACGATCCAAGGGGCAGTTGCGGCTGTTCCTAAGGCTCGAGCTAGGCAGTCTCGAATTCGGTAAGGACTATCTTTTGCCTTGGTTCATGACGAAAATCCAATTTCCAAATACGCGACTGTGCGGTTTTGATTGTATACCTATATATGGCGACATAGTGGTATGGGGCATTAATGCCGTCTATGATTGATACTTATGATTTGAAATTTTTTTTGAAACATATAAACACTAATAGTAATATCCAATGCTTTTGTTTTATTCGTATCAAACATATCTTGGCCATTATAAGGTAAAAACTCTATCCTCCGGTTTGCGTTGCATTGTGTGATGGTAACTGAGTCTTATAATGGCTTCATTTTTATAAAAAGCATTGCGATGTTTAAAAGAATTATTTGTTTTAAAGCACTGGCGATCCAATGGAGTAAACCCGTTCCACGAAAGTGGCATGGTCCTGTGATTAGCCATATTTTAAATGTATGGAGTAGATTTCTCATACCAGTCCTATGACTGACTCGTAGTTTGTTTCACTTTCAAACTTGGGTGCCCCTTTTTCTACACGTGCAGACTTGTATTCAGGTTTAGCTGGCTCTTTCTGGATAGCTAGAGCTGAAGATGGATTCTATTGTTTATCTCTTTTTATGCTATTCAGCTCCTATTGTACATTACGTTTGTTTTCCACTGTAGACATTTATGTATAGCTGAACTGTATTTGTGCTAAGTATGATCCTGTATACTGTGTAACTCTGATGATTACGTTTATATAGTATATTCTATTGTGCATTATCTGGTGTATTTATTTAATTCTGTCCTGCTATTATCTGTTTATGTGTTATATTCCAAGGATTACCCTTGCCGCCGTCAGTACGAGGTTTGGGGTCGTCTCATTTGGTATCAGAGCTTTGGTTAAGCTTAGTTCTGGAATATAACATATTAACGAACTCGTCAGAAATAGAACCAGTAGTGTTCTAGGACGGGTAACTCATTACAGATGGGATCAGTAATATCCTAGTACGAGTATAGAAGAATCAGAACAACTCGTTAGAGATGGGGTCAGAAGTGCCCCAGAACGAGTCGAGAGTAATATGTTTTTAAATAACGTATTTGTGATTATATATATAGTCTGGTTTTAGAAATATAATTTTTGAATATATAAAAGATATATATTTGAAAAGTAAAGGAATATATGAATCGATTAGTATATTTTTGAAAAGTTAAAAACAATTTGATTGATTGTTTGTGTTGTGTGATAGTAGATTTGATTAATTAAATTATTAAAACGATAGTTAATTTAATCAATTATAGAATGAATGATAGAATTTATTCGATTAAATCACACATTGAACTGATTAGAAAATAGATAGAAATATATACTTGTGCATTATATATGTTTGAACAGGTAATTGGACAGCTGTTGAATAAAGATTTTATTTGCATGCCTGACAAATAGGTAAACCTTAATGAGTTGGATGCGAAATATTATTATATCAACTCCTGTGAATGCCATTAGATGTGGAGTGCTGGTTATTCTGTGTGAAATAATAAACATCGCCATAGGATTGTAACAATTAATTTTGAACTACACTGCATGGCATACTTCTGAAGATAGGCATACTTCATCATATACCACATAAGCATTTGGAGCTTGTGTGACGAGGTGGAAAATTTACCATACGAGCGAGAGGCTTGTATGGCGATGACTATATTTTACAGGTTGAACTGACGACTGATATGGACTATTTAAATTGTAACGATAAATTGCCAGATTAATAAAAACCACACATGGGTCTGGAGTTGACAATAATCACGTCTCTCTGGTTATTAGATACGACATATGGATTATTTATTTCCCACACGGGACGAGGTGACGAGGATTTATCCTCTGGAGCAATTAAAATACACACTCCCTCAGGCTTTGACAGGGTGACGTGAATTTATTCTCTAGAGTTATTATCTATACACGCTCCGCTGTAAACACCAGATTATATCACTATAAATATGTGTATGCTTTATAGGATTTATTGGGTACCTAATACGGCCCAATAAATTTCCAAACCTCTCCCCGTACAAAGGAGGTTATGGCGAAATTTTTCGAAAATTCCGGGTGTTAGCCAAATTTTTGAAGAATTTGAAAATTCTTAGAAACTGAAAAGTTGGAGAATGGAAGCCAGATTGAACGTAGAGTTGATTAATCAAACCACTTTCGACTTTGTTCCTTTTCGGGGACGAAAAGTTTTAAGTGGGGGAGATTGTAACGACCCGAAAAATCTGAACCAATTTAAAATTTTTAAATTGGCTAAAATAGTGGATCTTAAATATTTAAAATAAATATTTTAAATAATAACGATGAAAGGTAAGTTTGAATCGACATTGAAAATAAATATAATCACTTTGAATTATAAACAAGGCCTGAAATGGCGCGGTAGTTTCAAAATTTGAATTCAAATTTTGACCGACTGTACCGGGTGCAAAACAAAATGGATTTGAGTGAAACCAAAAATATTTAAATCTATTAGTGAATACCTTTCTAACGAATATGAAAAATCAAAGTTTCAAAGCGGAAAGCAAAAGTTATGGCCAAATGAATTTTCTGAAAGGTCGCTATGGAAATTGTATAGCCCGTGAAATTGGCCATTTTTCAAACGACCACGGAATTTGACGAAACTACTTTTGTTGGATCCAAGATGTGAAGTTATTGCTAGGTTTCAAATTTCATAATTTTTGAAGATAGTATGTGAGCGTGGCAAAGAGAAATGTGTTTTGGTCAATTACAATTAAATTGGATCGACCAGAAATGGGCCATTTTACAAACGGTCTCAGAATTCGACGAAACTAGTTTTTTTGCGACCGTATCGTCAAAACATAGCTAGATTTATTTTTCTGGAATTTTTTGAATCAGTTTGTGGCCCTGACAAATTGAAATGTATGTTCAAATCAAATACTGAATGTTTTATATTTTAATTTGAAGGAAAACAGACTGAAACAGTCGAATGGGCCTACGAAACATATCCCATTGTGTTCGGAATGGGGGTAAAACGCTAGGGATGACAGTCGTTGGGTTTGGATCGGTGCTCTTGTGTGTAAGAGGGAATTTAAGAGATTTAAAATTTATAAATTAATAAAAAAATTTCATTGGCTCATTAATTTTCTCTCTCCCCGTAACCTATCCGTATCGCACGGCGGATCCCCTTTCTTTCATTCTCTCCTCAGTTCCTCTCAATCCACTCATCAATAGCCTTCGATCCAGTTGAGGATTTTAAAAAGCTCGAGACGAGCTTCAAATCCATACCTGGATTCGATTTTTTCGTTGAGTAAATTCAGAGATCCGACGCCCCGAAGTTCATCAGTTCGCGCCGCCACCAGGAGCTGGATTCGCCGTCGAGCTGGACGAGACAGGTGGTGCAAGGAAGCTCTCTCGGAGCCCTTCGACGCTGTATAATCTGATCGGGCTATAGCTTCATGGATTAAACGAAAAGTGAAAACCTAGTTTTGAATCAAAAACTGAGGTATCGACTATGTTTATTTTCAATAGTTTTAACACCTTTAAATCGTTGCAAACTTTGAAAAATCATATCTTTTTCGTGTATTGACGAAATTCAGTGAAACCAGAGACAATGGACTCGTGTGGACGTCTTCTACATTCTAGAAGAGACCACATATTTTTCTGAGCCTTCTGCTATTTTTGGTGGAGTGGAACCCAATGTGAGATTTCTAATTTATAAAAGATATGGAAAACGACAATGTATAAATTATATAGTCGATGTATGTGTTATATAAGCGTTGTACAACTCTTGTATAAGCGTTGTATGAGTTGTACGTTCGATATATAAGTTATATATGTGTTGTAAAAATTATATATGTGTTGAAATAGAAGTGAAATGCTATATATATATATATATATATATATATATATATGTAATAACCCGCAAAATCTGGGCCAGTTTAAAATTTTTATTTTGGCAATTATAGCGAATTTTGAATATTTAAAATGGATTATTTTAAATAAAATCGACGAGAAAATTTATTTTGAATAAAATTCGATCGTATATATTATATACGTCGTCGTTAGAATATAAATAATTATATATAATTATAAATAGAATTGAAAATGGCGCGGTAGTTCGATAATTCGATTTCAAACTTCAATTGAATGTACCGGGTGCAAAACAATCCGGATTTTAGTGAAACCAAAAACATTAGGATCTAATTGATGATATCTTTCCAACGAATCCGACAAATCAAGATTTCATAGCGGGAATCAAAAGATATGTCCAGTTGAAAATTCTGAATAGTCGCTATAGAATTCAGGCCCTTAAAAATAGGAATTTTGCAAACGACCTCGGATTTCCACGAAACCACTTTCGTTGGATCCGTGATGTAAAGTTATTGCTAGATTCCAAGTTTCATAATTTTTCGAATCAATATGTGAGCGTGGCAAAGGAAAACGCGTTTGACCAGTTTCAGTTGATTTTAATCGACTGGAAATTGGCCATTTTTCATACGGTCTCAGAATTCGACGAAACTAGTTTTGTTAGGACCGTATCGTCAATACGAAGCTAGAAAATATTTTTCTGGAATTTTTAGAGTTAGTATGTGACCCCGGTAATTCGAAATGTACGTTTAAAATTCAATATAGTGGTTTAAATGTAAATTTAACGGAAACTGATCGAAACGATCGAATTGTCCTACGTGGCATATCCCATTGTATTCGGAATGGGGGTTAAACGCTATGGACGACAGGCGGTAGGCCTCGTTTCGGGGTCGTATGTAAAAGTCAACTTTTTAGGAATTAAAATAATTAAATAAATAAAAATAAAAATTTCCTTTCCCTTCCCCTTAATCCATTCTGGACCCCCCCCCCCATGTTCAAAATGAGATTCAGAAGAAAAAAAAAAAAAACGAAAAGGGGGAGGACGCGCCTGCCCTAGCGCGCCGCCATCGATGGCAACCTCCCCATCGCCGGAGCCTCACCAAGGCCATCCCCCTCTTCTCGCCGTCCCCCTTCCCCTACAACCCCTCCGTAACCCCAAAACGCGAGCCCCACCCCCCGTCGACTTCATCGACCGCCGCCTGCCCCCTGACCCACATCCGACGCTCCAGCCCTCCCCTTCCGCCGCCTGGACCACTGCCGCACCTCCCTGAGCCACCGCGCCCCCCTCGAAGCCTGCCGCCGACGCCTTCTTCTTCCTTCCCCCCCCTTTTCGCAGGCTACGGTGAGCAATTTAGGTTATTTTATTTTTATTTTTATTTTTATTTTTGTTTTGCAAAAACTGTTTTTTTTAAGAATTTAAAACTGATTTGAAAAAGAATATAAAAACTGATTTTTAAAGGAAATAAAAACTGATTTTATTTTAAGGTTTAAAAAGAAAAAAAGGGGTTTAAACTTTGAAATAGAAAAGGTTTAATCTTTTAAAAGAAAAAGATTTGAACTTGCAAAAATAAAGATCATATTTTTAAAAAGAGAAAAAGACGGAATTTTTATTTGGTAGAAGGAGTAAGACATGATTTTTGTATTTTTAAAATAATAAAAATATAATCTTTACTATATAGAAATATTAAAAATATGATTTTTATATTTTTAAAGTATTAAAAATATAATCTTTATAGGATAGAGAATATAAAAATATCATCTTTGTATATGTAGCGAAATAAAAATCTGATTTTTATTTTATATACGTTGAAGTAAAGTGATGATTTTTATAATGATGAAATCTTTATTTTTATAAAGGCGAAATCTTTATTTTTATAAAGGCGAAAACTTTATTTTTATAAAGGCGAAAACTTTATTTTTGAAATGGAATTTTTATTTATATGACACCAAAGTAAAAATTCGATTTTTATATATTGAATAGCATAGTAAAAATTCGATTTCTAAATATATGAAGTGATTATAAAAATATGATTTTTAAATTGAAAGTGAATAAAAATGTGATTTTTATTTTAAAGACATCAAAATATAAAAATGTGTGATTTCTATATGTAGTGGCTACGGGCAACAAAGGAGATGAAAAGGCGAGAATGACGAAGATCTCTACAATAGGAGTGTCGTAGTATTGGATAGCTTTCGGTGAGAATTTCTCACCTTTCAATTTCTTTTCTAGTTATATATATATACTAGGATGCAGACGGTGCTTAGTAGCACCCGACACAATCGTCCACAAACCATGGACTTGTTTGTTTGGTTGCATAAATTAGTTAGATGATTTGGGCTGAATTGAATTGTTTGGTGAATTGAAATTGATTTGATTGATATGTGAATGGCGTGGGCCTTCACTAGACCGGGGATAAGGCTAGGCCTTGTTCCGTTTCTAGTATCGTGCCGTTATGCCGCCGAAATTTTCTAAAATATGTTAGAAAAATAAAAATATCATTTTTATTGTGTAAATGAAATGAATAGAAATTCATGTGTTGAAATAGAATATTTTATCGTTAAAAAAATAATATAATTTTTAACGTGGAAGTGAATAAAATAAAATATTCATTTACAAACCGGACGGTTTGTTTATGTACACCTATTTGAAGGACATTGATTGGGACGATAAATTTTACACCTCGCCCAACTGCACAAATAAAATCTGTGTTTGATTGTTTGAAACCCCACACGGGTGTTGGGATGAAATTTGAAGTTCACTCATCCTGATTGATTAAATATGTCGATCGATTGATTGACAGGCTGTTATAAGCATTAGATATCTATATTTGATGCTTATACAGTGTGGTGCACTTTGGATGATGGTTGATTGTTTATTATTGCTATTATATACATGTGTTGTATGGAATCCGTATAATTAACATTATATGGTGATTGATTGGGCCTCATTCCAATCGGGAAAATAATGAATATTATAAAAGAAAATTCATGTGTTGAATATAAAAATAGTCATGTGTTGACGATGTTCATGTGTTGAGTGAAATATTTTATATAATAAAATTTACATCTTTATCATATTTAAGATTAGAACTACTTCTCAGTAGAAGTCTAATTAAAATCAAACGATAAATACCATAGTTTTATAAAATATTTTACATAACAACAATAGTGATGTGTTGACAGCACTCATGTGTTGAGAGTAGTCGTGTGTTGAAAGAAATATAGATTCATGTGTTGAATGGGAAAAATATTCATTTGTTGAATAGAATAAAGAAGTTGTGAAAAATATAAAGCCGTGTTGATTAGTTTTGCGCCATTTTGACGTGAACGATATTTATATCGATTTTATTCAAATTGAAATGAATATTATAGCAAATTCGAATTGAAAAGAAAACGAATTTGAATTGAATATAAAAGGACTTCGAATGGAATTGAATATAAAACAAATTCAAGTTGAATTGAAAACGATCTCGAAATGAAATGAATTGAAAACGATTTCGAAATGAAATGAATTGAAAACGATTTCGAAATGAATTGAATTGAAAACGATTTCGAAATGAATTGAATTGAAAACGATTTCGAAATAAATTGAATCGAAAACGATTTCAAAATAAATTGAATTGAAAACGATTTCGAAATGAATTGAATTGAAAATGAATTCAAATTGATTTGAAAGCGAATTGAAATGAATTCAAATTGAATTGAAATTTGAATTGAATAGAAATGAATTTTAAAACGAATTTATAAAGAAGAATTCAATTTTGATTTGAATTGAAAAGGAAGTTGAAATTGTTTTGAAACGAATTTAAAACGATTTATAAAATACGTTTTAAAAGGAAATCGACGAAATATATAATATATATATATTATATATATATAATGGCCTGAATAGAACGCGCCGCGCCGCGGTAGTTCGTGAATTTCGACCATTTATTTCAAACGGACATTGCGGGAGATCCGACCGTCGGATTCTCCTAAAACCGGAACCGTTGGGTTCGTATCGAAAAGAGCTTTCCAATGAATGTTAGAAATTTGAAATCTAACGGTTGGATTTGGAATTATGTCCAAATCAAATTCAAAAAAGGTCGCTGTAAGTGCAGTTCGATAGCCGTTGATGGAAATCGACTGTACGGGCCTTGATAAAATTATTAAAAATATCGATAATTTGTGTAAGATTATAATATGTGAATTGGAAAGAATTGAGCTGGATAATTCCACATTTGAAAAGATAAAAATAGATTTTTATCGAAATGAACTAGTTTTGAACTAGAATTAAAATCAATTTGTTTGTGAAATAAATAAATTGAATTTGAAAGTGATTTTAAAAATAACCAATATTCCCAATATGTGAATTGGACTGGAGTTGAGTCGAAATTATCTTCGGGATATTTCGATGTTGGATTTCGTGACTATACAGATATTGTTATGGGAATTTGAAAGATATATTTTATATCGTTATTTCCAATACGATATATGTTGGTTTCAGAATTTGATATTGAATATAAGCCGATATATTTTCTATTCAAAGCCTTGTATTTAATATCAAATGGGATTTGGGTTTATCGTGGATCGTGTTTTAGATGACATTGGTGCTTTAACCCAGTTAAAGGCAGGATGTTGATTTTTGAGAAGATTAAAACTAAGTGGAGTTTTAATGAATCTTTAATTAGATTAAAATGTGAATTGATAATTTAAATTATCAAATCTGAAAAGTGATCGAGAGTGGAGTATCACCAGTTTTGCTCCAAAGCGATAGTTAAATCTTTAATTAGATTTGAACGTGAAATGGTAATTAATTTTGCCGATAACACCGTGGTGTTAGATGTGGAGTATTACCAGTTTTCTCCATGGGATATATAGGTTGGGATTGGGAAATAAAATGAATAATTACTTCGGTGTGGTTCGTTAATCCCGACTAGTTTGAAATGATATCCAAAGGAAGATTATAGGATAAATTTAGAAGAATTTATCTTGGATAAAATTAATGGGAACATTTCCCTAAGAATGTGATTTTGTGAATAAAAGAATGTTATGAATTGGAATGAGGCATTTGTTGTGTTTGTGTAACATTCGTTTATTATATACGTGGGTTATTCAGAAAGGCCGGGTTTATACCCATTCTGAATAACCGATTCGAAGAGATGTCGAAGATGAAGACGGTGGTTGAAGACCGGAAGTCTTCACATCGTTTGGGTGATTACTGATGATCTTGATTGGGCTGTACACCCAGGATGAGGGAATCAGTTGGTGATCTTCCAGACGTACTTGGAGATGGATGGATATACGAGGAAAGTGCCTCCGGTTTCGTTCAGACCCAGAACGAACTTGTAAATGGATTGTGTGTCTGACATTGGATTTTATTCTGTGTTGATTGATCTCTATTAAATATACATCTGTTTGGCGGCGGAGAATTTATTCTCTTGCTTAACGCCCTTCTCTGAGACGTACGAGCTCAGAGGTTGTATATCGATGGACATCAGTCACATGGAGTGAATTGCCAATGTGGCACGCGTAAGTGGCAATTGATCAGGGCTTCTGTTGAAAAGAAAAGTCTTGTGGTTGATGATCAAAGCACGGCCTGTGTGGCGTAGCTTTGTGTATAACGTGAATTCGCGAGCCTCACACCTCGGTATGAGTCAAAAACGGGATAGTGACTGCAGGGAGAGCACGACGTTTCTTTCTAGCTAGGGTGGTGTCAGTGACCTACCAGCCCTGACATTTATATACTTTTCACCTGTGTGGTTGTTGGAATGCGAGGCGCCTTGGATATAGGTCTGTAAGGACCGAGAAACGTGTGTTCAGGAATTGCCAATCCTCAAAAGTAAGAGAGGACCGGCCCTGAAGATCCAAGGATCATAGTGGGGTCCTGAGACATTTGCTAGAGTGTCTCGAATCGGAGAGGAGCTTGCCCCTTGCCTCGGCTCATGATGGAATCCAATTTCCAATACGTGTGTTTCGGTTTTATATGTAGAGCCTAGTATGGCGACATAGTAGATGGTAGCTATGCCGCCTATGATTGATACTTATGATTGAAATTGTTTTGATACTATACACCTATAATAGTATCAAATAATGTGTTTTAAACGTATCAAGCATGCTTTGGCTGTTATAAGGTAAAAACCCTATCCTCCGGCTTGCGTTGCATTGTGTGATGGGACCTGGGTCTTATAACAGCTTCATTTTTCTTTATTTAGCATTGCGCTATTTGTTCTATGCACTGGTATTCTTGGGAGGAAACCCGTTCCGTGTTATACGGCGTGGTCCCTTGATTTACCTAACTTTAAAACCAATATTAATAACTGTTTTAGTTCTCACACCAGTCACATGACTGACCTGGAGTTTATTGTTTTAACCTAAACTCTGGGTGCCCCTATTTTCCATACGGGCAGCTAGTAGTTTTGGTTTTGCAGATTTATATTCACAGGGTCCTGATTTACAGCTGGAACGATGCTCGGAAAGCTCTGTATCCGTGTATCACTTCTAGTTGTGTTTTGTATATTTTTCCGCTGCTATGTAATTTATTGTAATCTCTGATATTTGTCGAATGTAATTTAATCATTTATACTCTGTATATTCTTGTATCTGATGGAATTGTTGTAATAACAATGAACTGTTCTTCTGTATGCGTTCTATTTTGTCTTGTCCTCAAAAGTATTCGTGCTTTCCTTAACGGGGAAGTTACGGGTCCTTTCAGTTGGTATCAGAGCTTTGGTTTACAGAGCTCGAGAACAAGACACATTAGAACCATACGAAAGAATTCATCAGATATTGGATTAGCAATATCCAATTAGAATGACTCGTTAGAGATAGGATCAGTAGTATCCTAGAACGAGTGTGAAGAGTATATTTTCAAATGAAAACAATTTTGTTTTGAAAATTTAAATCGTTTTATACGTATTTGAATATTTATTTATTTTCAATATGGACAATCGAGTATATATAGATTTCGCGTATACGCATCATGAACGTATAGTCGAAGTTTTAATATACTGGATAGATATAGAATCACATTCTAGACACCCGGGGATAATTCTGATGATGTGGCCACATCATTAGTATTTATGTTCGTGTTTCGAAGGTGTGATTTCTATATATTTCCATTAGACTGGTGTGAGAACCAAACTTATATAGCTAGAACACATTGTTGTGAATTGGCATCAAAAACATGATTTTCAGTATATGTATCAAAATTATGAATTTGAAACTCTAATTCACTAATTGATTGATGTTTGTGTTGTTTGCCTATTTGTTTGCTTATTTTGAACCATTATACCGAATATTGAATTGTATTGAAAATTGGTCGCATTTGCTTGCATACATGTATATCTTTTGAACAGGTCATAGCAAGGAGGCTAGAGCAGAGAATAAAATTTGTTTGCCCGACAAATAGGTACATGTTTACCATAATTTACTGTTTTGTTTGGGTGATGATGATTTTATGAGCCTATTGGCTAGCCGCTTGGATTTTTCTTTTTCTTTTTGAGATCTGAAGGACCGGGGAAGCTATTTGAAATTCCCCGATGCTCCCGGTGCAGGGGAGGTTATGGCGAAATTTTTCGAAAATTTAGGGTGTTAGCCAAATTTTTGAAATTTAGAAAATTCTCAGAAACTGAAAAGTTAGAGAATGGAAGCCAGATCGAACGTAGAGTTGATTGATCAAACCACTTTCGACTTTGTTCCTTTTCGGGGACCAAAAGTTTTAAGTGGGGGAGATTGTAATAACCCGCAAAATCTGGGCCAGTTTAAAATTTTTATTTTGGCAATTATAGCGAATTTTGAATATTTAAAATGGATTATTTTAAATAAAATCGACGAGAAAATTTATTTTGAATAGAATTCGATCGTATATATTATACACGTCGTCGTTAGAATATAAATAATTATAAATAGAATTGAAAATGACGCGGTAGTTCGATAATTCGATTTCAAACTTCAATTGAATGTACCGGGTGCAAAACAATCCGGATTTTAGTGAAACCAAAAACATTAGGATCTAATTGATGATATCTTTCCAACGAATCTGACAAATCAAGATTTCATAGCGGGAATCAAAAGATATGTCCAGTTGAAAATTCTGAATAGTCGCTATAGAATTCAGGCCCTTAAAAATAGGAATTTTGCAAACGACCTCGGATTTCGACGAAACCACTTTCGTTGGATCTGTGATGTAAAGTTATTGCTAGATTCCAAGTTTCGTAATTTTTCGAATCAATATGTGAGCGTGGCAAAGGAAAACACGTTTGACCAGTTTCAGTTGATTTTAATCGACTGGAAATTGGCCATTTTTCATACGGTCTCAGAATTCGACAAAACTAGTTTTGTTAGGACCGTATCGTCAATACGAAGCTAGAAAATATTTTTCTGGAATTTTTAGAGTTGGCATGTGACCCCGGTAATTCGAAATGTACGTTTAAAATTAAATATAGTGGTTTAAATGTAAATTTAACGGAAATTGATTGAAACGATCAAATTGTCCTACGTGGCATATCCCATTGTATTCGGAATGGGGGTTAAACGCTATGGACGACAGGCGGTAGGCCTCGTTTCGGGGTCGTATGTAAAAGTCAACTTTTTAGGAATTAAAATAATTAAATAAATAAAAATAAAAATTTCCTTTCCCTTCCCCTTAATCCATTCTGGCCCCCCCCCCTTTCAAAATGAGATTCAGAAGAAAATAAAAAAAAAAGAAAAAAAATACGAAAAGGGGGAGGACGCGCCTGCCCTAGCGCGCCGCCATCGATGGCGACCTCCCCATCGCCGGAGCCCCACCAAGGCCATCCCCCTCTTCTCGCCGTCCCCCTTCCCCTACAACCCCTCCGTAACCCCAAAACGCGAGCCCCACCCCCCGTCGACTTCATCGACCGCCGCCTGCCCCCTGACCCACATCCGACGCTCCAGCCCTCCTCTTCCGCCGCCTGGACCACTGCCGCACCTCCCTGAGCCACCGCGCCCCCCTCGAAGCCTGCCGCCGACGCCTTCTTCTTCCTTCCCCCCCCTTTTCGCAGGCTACGGTGAGCAATTTAGGTTATTTTTATTTTTATTTTTATTTTTATTTTTATTTTTGTTTTGCAAAAACTGTTTTTTTAAGAATTTAAAACTGATTTGAAAAAGAATATAAAAACTGATTTTTAAAGGAAATAAAAACTGATTTTATTTTAAGGTTTAAAAAGGAAAAAAGGGGTTTAAACTTTGAAATAGAAAAGGTTTAATCTTTTAAAAGAAAATGATTTGAACTTGCAAAAATAAAGATCATATTTTTAAAAAGAGAAAAAGACGGAATTTTTATTTGGTAGAAGGAGTAAGACATGATTTTTGTATTTTTAAAATAATAAAAATATAATCTTTACTATATAGAAATATTAAAAATATGATTTTTATATTTTTAAAGTATTAAAAATATAATCTTTATAGGATAGAGAATATAAAAATATCATCTTTGTATATGTAGCGAAATAAAAATCTGATTTTTATTTTATATACGTTGAAGTAAAGTGATGATTTTTATAATGATGAAATCTTTATTTTTATAAAGGCGAAATCTTTATTTTTATAAAGGCAAAAACTTTATTTTTCTAAAGGCAAAAACTTTATTTTTGAAATGGAATTTTTATCTATATGACACCAAAGTAAAAATTCGATTTTTATATATTGAATAGCATAGTAAAAATTCGATTTCTAAATATATGAAGTGATTATAAAAATATGATTTTTAAATTGAAAGTGAATAAAAATGTGATTTTTATTTTAAAGACATCAAAATATAAAAATGTGTGATTTCTATATGTAGTGGCTACGGGCAACAAAGGAGATGAAAAGGCGAGAACGACGAAGATCTCTACAATAGGAGTGTCGTAGTATTGGATAGCTTTCGGTGAGAATTTCTCACCTTTCAATTTCTTTTCTAGTTATATATATATACTAGGATGCAGACGGTGCTTAGTAGCACCCGACACAATCGTCCACAAACCATGGACTTGTTTGTTTGGTTGCATAAATTAGTTAGATGATTTGGGCTGAATTGAATTGTTTGGTGAATTGAAATTGATTTGATTGATATGTGAATGGCGTGGGCCTTCACTAGACCGGGGATAAGGCTAGGCCTTGTTCCGTTTCTAGTATCGTGCCGTTATGCCGCCGAAATTTTCTAAAATATGTTAGAAAAATAAAAATATAATTTTTATTGTGTAAATGAAATGAATAGAAATTCATGTGTTGAAATAGAATATTTTATCGTTAAAAAAAAATATAATTTTTAACGTGGAAGTGAATAAAATAAAATATTCATTTACAAACCGGACGGTTTGTTTATGTACACCTATTTGAAGGACATTGATTGGGACAATAAATTTTACACCTCGCCCAACTGCACAAATAAAATCTGTGTTTGATTGTTTGAAACCCCACACGGGTGTTGGGATGAAATTTGAAGTTCACTCATCCTGATTGATTAAATATGTCGATCGATTGATTGACAGGCTGTTATAAGCGTTAGATATCTATATTTGATGCTTATACAGTGTGGTGCACTTTGGATGATGGTTGATTGTTTATTATTGCTATTATATACATGTGTTGTATGGAATCCGTATAATTAACATTATATGGTGTTTGATTGGGCCTCATTCCAATCGGGAAAATAATGAATATTATAAAAGAAAATTCATGTGTTGAATATAAAAATAGTCATGTGTTGACGATGTTCATGTGTTGAGTGAAATATTTTATATAATAAAATTTACATCTTTATCATATTTAAGATTAGAACTACTTCTCAGTAGAAGTCTAATTAAAATCAAACGATAGATACCATAGTTTTATAAAATATTTTACATAACAACAATAGTGATGTGTTGACAGCACTCATGTGTTGAGAGTAGTCGTGTGTTGAAAGAAATATAGATTCATGTGTTGAATGGGAAAAATATTCATTTGTTGAATAGAATAAAGAAGTTGTGAAAAATATAAAGCCGTGTTGATTTGTTTTGCGCCATTTTGACGTGAACGATATTTATATCGATTTTATTCAAATTGAAATGAATATTATAGCAAATTCGAATTGAAAAGAAAACGAATTTGAATTGAATATAAAAGGACTTCGAATGGAATTGAATATAAAACAAATTCAAGTTGAATTGAAAACGATTTCGAAATGAAATGAATTGAAAACGATTTCGAAATGAAATGAATTGAAAACGATTTCGAAATGAATTGAATTAAAAACGATTTCGAAATGAATTGAATTGAAAACGATTTCGAAATAAATTGAATCAAAAACGATTTCGAAATGAATTGAATTGAAAACGATTTCGAAATAAATTGAATTGAAAACGATTTCGAAATGAATTGAATTGAAAATGAATTCAAATTGATTTGAAAGCGAATTGAAATGAATTCAAATTGAATTGAAATTTGAATTGAATAGAAATGAATTTTAAAACGAATTTATAAAGAAGAATTCAATTTTGATTTGAATTGAAAAGGAAGTTGAAATTGTTTTGAAACGAATTTAAAACGATTTATAAAATACGTTTTAAAAGGAAATCGACGAAATATATAATATATATATATATTATATATATATATAATGGCCTGAATAGAACGCGCCGCGCCGTGGTAGTTCGTGAATTTCGACCATTTATTTCAAACGGACATTGCGGGAGATCCGACCGTCGGATTCTCCTAAAACCGGAACCGTTGGGTTCGTATCGAAAAGAGCTTTCCAATGAATTTTAGAAATTTGAAATCTAACGGTTGGATTTGGAATTATGTCCAAATCAAATTCGAAAAAGGTCGCTGTAAGTGCAGTTCGATAGCCGTTGATGGAAATCGACTGTACGGGCCTTGATAAAATTATTAAAAATATCGATAATTTGTGTAAAATTATAATATGTGAATTGGAAAGAATTGAGCTGGATAATTCCACATTTGAAAAGATAAAAATAGATTTTTATCGAAATGAACTAGTTTTGAACTAGAATTAAAATCAATTTATTTGTGAAATAAATAAATTGAATTTGAAAGTGATTTTAAAAATAACCAATATTCCCAATATGTGAATTGGACTGGAGTTGAATCGAAATTATCTTCGGGATATTTCGATGTTGGATTTCGTGACTATACAGATATTGTTATGGGAATTTGAAAGATATATTTTATATCGTTATTTCCAATACGATATATGTTGGTTTCAGAATTTGATATTGAATATAAGCCGATATATTTTCTATTCAAAGCCTTGTATTTAATATCAAATGTGATTTGGGTTTATCGTGGATCGTGTTTTAGATGACATTGGTGCTTTAACCCAGTTAAAGGCAGGATGTTGATTTTTGAGAAGATTAAAACTAAGTGGAGTTTTAATGAATCTTTAATTAGATTAAAATGTGAATTGATAATTTAAATTATCAAATCTGAAAAGTGATCGAGAGTGGAGAATCACCAGTTTTGCTCCAAAGCGATAGTTAAATCTTTAATTAGATTTGAACGTGAAATGGTAATTAATTTTACCGATAACACCGTGGTGTTAGATGTGGAGTATTACCAGTTTTCTCCATGGGATATATAGGTTGGGATTGGGAAATAAAATGAATAATTACTTCGGTGTGGTTCGTTAATCCCGACTAGTTTGAAATGATATCCAAAGGAAGATTATAGGATAAATTTAGAAGAATTTATCTTGGATAAAATTAATGGGAACATTTCCCTAAGAATGTGATTTTGTGAATAAAAGAATGTTATGAATTGGAATGAGGCATTTGTTGTGTTTGTGTAACATTCGTTTATTATATACGTGGGTTATTCAGAAAGGCCGGGTTTATACCCATTCTGAATAACCGATTCGACGAGATGTCGAAGATGAAGACGGTGGTTGAAGACCGGAAGTCTTCACATCGTTTGGGTGATTACTGATGATCTTGATTGGGCTGTACACCCAGGATGAGGGAATCAGTTGGTGATCTTCCAGACGTACTTGGAGATGGATGGATATACGAGGAAAGTGCCTCCGGTTTCGTTCAGACCCAGAACGAACTTGTAAATGGATTGTGTGTCTGACATTGGATTTTATTCTGTGTTGATTGATCTCTATTAAATATACATCTGTTTGGCGGCGGAGAATTTATTCTCTTGCTTAACGCCCTTCTCTGAGACGTACGAGCTCAGAGGTTGTATATCGATGGACATCAGTCACATGGAGTGAATTGCCAATGTGGCACGCGTAAGTGGCAATTGATCAGGGCTTCTGTTGAAAAGCAAAGTCTTGTGGTTGATGATCAAAGCACGGCCTGTGTGGCGTAGCTTTGTGTATAACGTGAATTCGCGAGCCTCACACCTCGGTATGAGTCAAAAACGGGATAGTGACTGCAGGGAGAGCACGACGTTTCTTTCTAGCTAGGGTGGTGTCAGTGACCTACCAGCCCTGACATTTATATACTTTTCACCTGTGTGGTTGTTGGAATGCGAGGCGCCTCGGATATAGGTCTGTAAGGACCGGGAAACGTGTGTTCAGGAATTGCCAATCCTCAAAAGTAAGAGAGGACCGGCCCTGAAGATCCAAGGATCATAGTGGGGTCCTGAGACATTTGCTAGAGTGTCTCGAATCGGAGAGGAGCTTGCCCCTTGCCTCGGCTCATGATGGAATCCAATTTCCAATACGTGTGTTTCGGTTTTATTTGTAGAGCCTAGTATGGCGACATAGTAGATGGTAGCTATGCCGCCTATGATTGATACTTATGATTGAAATTGTTTTGACACTATACACCTATAATAGTATCAAATAATGTGTTTTAAACGTATCAAGCATGCTTTGGCTGTTATAAGGTAAAAACCCTATCCTCCGGCTTGCGTTGCATTGTGTGATGGGACCTGGGTCTTATAACAGCTTCATTTTTCTTTATTTAGCATTGCGCTATTTGTTCTATGCACTGGTATTCTTGGGAGGAAACCCGTTCCGTGTTATACGGCGTGGTCCCTTGATTTACCTAACTTTAAAACCAATATTAATAACTGTTTTAGTTCTCACACCAGTCACATGACTGACCTAGAGTTTATTGTTTTAACCTAAACTCTGGGTACCCCTATTTTCCACACGGGCAGCTAGTAGTTTTGGTTTTGCAGATTTATATTCACAGGGTCCTGATTTACAGCTGGAACGATGCTCAGAAAGCTCTGTATCCGTGTATCACTTCTAGTTGTGTTTTGTATATTTTTCCACTGCTATGTAATTTATTGTAATCTCTGATATTTGTCGAATGTAATTTAATCATTTATACTCTGTATATTCTTGTATCTGATGGAATTGTTGTAATAACAATGAAATGTTCTTCTGTATGTGTTCTATTTTGTCTTGTCCTCAAAAGTATTCGTGCTTTCCTTAACGGGGAAGTTACGGGTCCTTTCAATATATATATATATATATATATATATATATATATATATATATATACACGCCCCTCGTCCAGAAACCATGGACGATATTTATTGGTTGTGATTGGTTTGAAAATTGATTGATAGCGAATGGTTGATTAAAATTGTTTTTGGTTGAAATAGATTGATTGTGGTTGAGAAATACCGGTTTATGGTTGAGAAATATTTGGTTGAAACCACATGGGATTAGTTTGTGGAAATGAAAAAATATATACATGTCGCCTGCGTGCGAACTAGATGCATGATTCCCCATTGTCAAAAGCTGCAAGGCTTTAAGGTAGAGCGAGGAGCCGTAATAGGGACGGTCCCGGTTTTAACTACCCTGGCGTTATGCTACCGAAATTTTGAATAATATTCATGTGTTAGAATTATTTTCATTTGTTGAAACTATATTTATTCGTTGAATAGAAAACCTTCATGTGTTGAATTGAAACTCATTCATTGGATAGAAATTCATGTGTTAAGTGGTATTCGTGTTTTAAATATAAAAATCACATTTTTACTCTCTATATATAAACTATAGAAAACTTCATGTGTTGAATCAATATTCATTCGTTGGATAGAAATTCATGTGTTGAATGGTATTCGTGTTTTAAATATAAAAATCACATTTTTACTCTATATATATAAACTATAGAAAACCTTCATGTGTTGAATTGATATTCATTCATTGGATAGAAATTCACGTGTTGAATGGTATTCATGTTTTAAATATGAAAATCACCTTTTTATTTATATATATATATATATATATATAAACTATAGAAAACCTTCATGTGTTGAATCGAAATTCATTCGTTGAATTGAAATTCATGTGTTTAATGGTATTCATATTTTAAAAGAAATTGTTTTATAATAAAAATCCAATTTTTATCATCGATATGAACTATATAAAATAATCTTGTTTTGAAATAAATTGTATTATAAGAAAAATCCTATTTTTATCACCTATATTAACTATATAAAATAGTCGAGTTTTGAAATAAATTGTTTTACATTAAAAATCACATTTTTATTATATACATGAATTGTTAAAAATAGTGAAGTGTTGAAATAGAAAGCAGTTAGATAAAAATATCATTTTTATCAAATGTATGAAATTCATATAGTTTTGAAATTGAAGAATCGATATATATATATATATATATATATATATATATATATATAGAATCGAAATATATCGAATAACGAAGCTGCAGTTCGTATTTTGAAACCGTGATTTCAAACGATTAGTGCGGGAGATCCGACCATCGGATTTTCCTGAAACCGCAACCGTTAGGTTCGCTTTGGAAATATCTTTCCAACGACACCAACTTTGTAAAAATCCAATGGTTGGATTGTCTGGAATGTTTAATTCAAATCTGAAGAAAAACAGCGCCAGAATCGATTATATATATATGTATATATATATATAATTATATTAAATCGAATAACGACGCTGCAGTTCGTATTTTGAAGTCGAAACTTCAAACGATTGTACCGGGAGATCCGACTGTCGGATTTTCCCAAAACTTGAACCGTTGGATTCGTTTTGAAAATATCTTTCTAATGATTTAAATTTTGTGAAGATCCAACGGTTAGATTTTCAGATATGTGTAAATCAAATCTGAAGAAAAACAGCGCCACGACCGTGTTATGGCCCGAAGCGTCGTTCGAATAAATTGGCTATTTTAAAATAAATAAAAATAGCGATAAATCGTTATAAAATATTATAAACGATATGGATGTGAAATTTAGAAATTAACTGAAGGTTAGCTAAGTCGAATCATTTCCTGGATTTTGATCTGTTGTTGGTTTCGGCCTTCGGGGTTAATATTTGGGAAATCGTTCTCTTACTGATTGACGGTTAGTGACTAATGAATTGAAATGATGCGTATGTAGTGTTTGTGTAGCACGTTTTTATTATATACGCGGGTTGCTCAGAAAGACCAGGTTTATCCCATTCTGAATACCTGAATCAACGATAAGAAATCGAAGATGAAGATGGTGGTTGAAGACCGGAAATCTTCACCTCGTTTGGATGGTAACTAATGTCCTGATTGGGAGGCAACCCGAAATATGGACAATGAGTGGTGATCGTCCATACGTACGTGGAGATCGATGGGATTGCGAGGTATATAGTGCCTCCGGTTTCGTTCAGACCCAGAACGGACTTGTAAATGGATGGTGTGTCTGACATTGGAATTTATTCTGTGTGATTGATAGCCATCAGTTACATGGCGTGAATTGCCTGTGTGGCATGCTGAGATGCAGTGATCAGGGCTTGAAAAGCAAAGTCTTGTGGTGATGATCAAAGCCCCGCCTGTGTGACGTAGCTTTGTGATTAACGTGTTCGCGAACCTCACACCCCGGTATGAACCAGAAACGGGAGAAGGACCTCAGGGAGGGCATGCATTTCTTCCTAGCTAGGAGTTGTGTCAGTGTTTTTACACGGCCTGATATTTTACTTATGTGGATGATGGATAGCGAGGCGCCTCGGATATACCGGTCGATCCGGGACCGATGGAGTCATTCGTTGGCTCATTTACGCCCCATAAGGCGGGGAAACGTATTGTTCAGGCATAATAATCCACATCGGTGGATCGGCCCTGACGATCCAAGGGGCAGTTGCGGCTGTTCCTGAGGATTGGGCTAGGCAGTCTCGAATTCGGTAAGGACTATGTTTTGCCTTGGTTCATGACGGAAATCCAATTTCCAAATACGTGACTATGTGGTTTTGATTGTATACCTATATATGGCGACATAATGGTATGCGGCATTAATGTCGTCTATGATTGATACTTATGATTTGAAATTGTTTTTGAAGCATATAAACACTATTAGTAATATCAAATGCTTTTGTTTTATTCATATCAAACATATCTTGGCCATTATAAGGTAAAAACTCTATCCTCCGGTTTGCGTTGCATTGTATGATGGGAACAGAGTCTTATAATGGCTTCATTTTTATAAAAAGTATTGCCATGTTTAAAAGAATTATCTATTTTAAAGCACTGGCGATCCAATGGAGTAAACCCGTTCCACGAAAGTGGCGTGGTCATGTGATTAGCTATATTTTAAATGTGTGGAGTAGATTTCTCATACCAGTCCCATGACTGACTCGTAGTTTGTTTCACTTTCAAACTCGGGTGCCCCTTTTTCTACACGGGCAGCCTTGTATTCAGGTTTAGCTGGCTCTTTCTGGATAGCTGGAGCTGAAGATGGATTCTATTATTTATCTCTTTTTATGGTGTTCAGCTCCTATTGTACATTATGTTTGTTTTCCACTGTAGACATTTATGTATAGCTGAACTGTATTTGTGCTAAGTATGATCCTGTAAACTGTGTAACTCTGATGATTACGTTTATCCATTATATTCTATTGTGCATTATCCGGTGTATTTATTTAATTCTGTCCTGCTATTATGAGACGACCCGAACTTCCCCGTGAAGGAAAGCACGGATAGAATTGAGGACAAGACAAAATGGAACGCAAACAGAAGAACATTTCATTGTTATTACAACAATTCCATCAGATACATGAATCTATATTTCTTTCAACACACGACTAATCTCAACACATGAGTACTGTCAACACATCACTATTTTTGTTATGTAAAATATTTTATAAAACTCTGGTATCTATCGTTTTGATTTTAATTAGACTCCAACGTGAAGTAGATTCTAATTGTAAATATGATAAAGATGTAATTTTTATTATTTAAAATATTTTACTCAATACATGAATAGTTTCAACACATGATCATCGTCAACACATGACTATTTTTATATTCAACACATGAATTTTCTTTTATAATATTCATTATTTTCCCGATTGGAATGAGGCCCAATCAATTACCATATAACGTTAATTATATGGATTCCACACAACACATGTATATAATAGAATTGAAAAATAATCAACCATCAACCAAAGTGCACCACACTGTATAAGCATCAAATATAGATATCTAACGCTTATAACAGCCTGTCGATCAATCGATCGACATATTTAACCAATCAGGATGAGTGAACTTCAAATTTCATCCCAACACCCGTGTGGGGTTTCAAACAATCAAACACAGATTTTAGTTGTGCAGTTGGGCGACGTGTAAAATTTATCGACCCAATCGATATCAGTCAAATCAGTGTATATAAACAAATCAGCCGATTTGTTTATAAATATTCATTTATTCACTTTCACGTTAAAAATTATGTTTTTAACGATAAAACATTTTATTTTAACACATGAATTTCTATACAGTTCATTTATTCAATAAAATGATATTTTTATTTTTCTAACATGTTTTAGAAAATTTCGGCGGCATAACGGCACGATACTAGAAACGGAACAAGGCCTAGCCTTATCCCCGGTCTAGTTAAGGCCCACGCCATTCACACATCAATCAAATCCATTCCATTTCACCAAACAATTCAATTCAAACCAAATAGACTAACCAACTACACAACCAAACAATTTAACAAACAAGCCATCCATGGTCTGTGGATGACGGGTGTCGGGTGCTACTAAACACCGTCTACATCCTAGTATATATATATATATAACTAGAAAAAGAAATTGAAGAGTGAGAAGTTCTCACCGATAGCTATCCAATGCCACGACTCTTCTTTTATAGAAATCTTCATCGTTATCGCATCTTTGTCATCTTCGTTGCCCGTAGCCACTACATATATAAAAATCACATTTTTACTACGATGTCATATAGATAAAAATTCTATTTTTACAACGATGTTATATAGATAAAAATTCTATTTTTACAACGATGTTATATAGATAAAAATTCTATGTTTATCCCGTTATTCTTCATATAAAGATTTCGCATTTTCAATTTCAAAAATCTAATCTTCTCTATTTTAAAAATCTAATCTTTTCTATTTTAAAAATCTAATCTTTTCTATTTTAAAAATATAATCTTTTCTATTTTAAAAATCTAATCTTTTCTATTTCAAAAACCTAATCTTTTCTATTTTAAAAATCTAATCTTTTCTATTTTAAAAATCACGCCTTTTATATTCTACCATATAAAGATCCCATTTTTATTATCTATATAATATGAAAATTATATTTTCAACCTTTACATACGATAAAAATTATATTTTTAACTTCTACATATAATAAAAATTATATTTTTATAACTCTACAATATAAAAGATTATATTTTTATAAATCTAAACACATTTAAAGCTGAAATTAAAGTAAAACAATTGTAAATATATATATAAAAACTCACTTATTTACGGATCTAGGCTTCGGGGGTGAGTCGTTGGGTGTTGCTGGTGCCGAGGAAGTCGCGGTGGTGGTCGGCCGGGCTGTCGAAGGTTGGGGTTTGGGCCAAGGGGGGTGCAGGTTCGGGTCTAGGGGTTGCGGGTTCGGGTCTAGGGGGTGCGGGTTCGGGTCTAGGGGGGTGCGGCGCGTCCTTGGTGGCGATGGAGGGCTGGGACGAGGGGGCGATGGAGTTTCTGGCATCGGAGAAGGAAGGAGGTAGGGAGGAGGGGGAAGAGGGGCGGAGGACCCCTGGGGGGTCGGCGCCAGGGCGCGGCGGCCCTGGTGGCAGCGGCGGCGGCGGTTTGGCTCCCCCGTCGTTCGCCCTTTCTCTTTTTTTTATCCGTTCGGTATGAATAGAGGAGAGAGAGAGAAAGAGGGGTGAGGTGTTATTATATTTAATTATTTAATTATTTTTAATTCTCCTTTAAGTTGACTTTTTATTTCGACCTCGAAACGAGGCCCACTGCCTGTCGTCTATAGCGTATTACCCCCATTCCGAACACAATGGGATATGTATCGCAAGCTGATTCGATCGTTTCGATCAGTTTTCGTCAAAATCAACATATAACTCTATATATTGAATTTGAACGCGCATTTCAATTTACCGGGGTCACATACTAACTAGAAAAATTCCAGAAAAATATTTTCTAGCTTCGTATTGACGATACGGTCCTAACAAAACTAGTTTCGTCGAATTCTGAGACCGTTGGAAAACTGGCCATTTTCCAGTCGATTAAATTCAACTGAAATGGTCAAACACGTTTTCCTTTGCCACACTCACATATTGATTCGAAAAATTATGAAATTTGAAACCTAGCAATAATTTGACATCACGGACCCAACAAAAGTGGTTTCGTCGAAATCCGAGGTCGTTTGCCAAATGTCTATTTTTAAGGGCCTGAATTCCATAGCGACTATTCAGAATTTTCAACTGGACATATCTTTTGATTCCCGCTATGAAATTTTGATTTTTCGGATTCGTTGGAAAGATATCATCAATAAGATCCTATTATTTTTGGTTTCACTAAAATCCGGATTGTTTTGCACTCGGTACATTCAATTGAAGTTTGAAATCGAATTATCGAACTACCGCGCCATTTTCAATTCTATTATATAATTATATATAATTATTTATATTCTAACGACGACGTATATAATATATACGTTCGAATTTCAATTCAAAATAAATTTCTCGTCGATATTATTTAAAATAATCCATTTTAAATATTCAAAATTCGCTAAAATAGCCAAAATAAAAATTTTAAACTGGCCCAGATTTTCGGGTTGTTACAATATCCCTCACTTAAAACTTTTCGTCCCCGAAAAGGAATGAAGTCGAAAGTGGTTTGATTAATCAACTCTATTCCATCTGGCTTCCATTCTCCAACTTTTCAGTTTCTGAGAATTTTCAAATTTCTTCAAAAATTTGGCTAACACCCTAAATTTTCGAAAAATTTCGCCATAACCTCCCCTGCACCGGGAGCCACGGGAAAATCCCTAAATTGCCATATAGGCCTTCTGATCTCAAAAAGAAAAAGAAAAAGCCAATAGGCTCATAAAATCATCATCACCCAAACAAAATAGTAAATTATAGTAAACATGTACCTATTTGTCGGGCAAACAAATTTTATTCTCTGCTCTAGCCTCCTTGTTATGACCTGTTCCATGTAAGTACAAGTATATGCAAGCAAATGTGACCAATTTTCAATACAATTCAATATTTGGTTCAATTAGGCATAAATGATTCAAAATTATCAAACAAATAAACAAACAACACAAACATCAATCAATTAGTGAATTAGAGTTTCAAATTCATAAATTTGATATATATACAAAAAATCATGTTTTTGATGCCAATTCACAACAATGTATTCTATCTATATTAATTTTGGTTTTCACACCAGCCTAATGGAAATATATAGAAATCACACTATCGAAATTCGAATATGAATACTGATGATGATGCACCATCATCAGAATCATCCCCGGATATCTAGAATGTGATTCTATATCTACCCAGTATTTTAAAACTTCGACTATACGTTCATGACGCGTATATGCGAAATCTTTATATACTCGATTGTCCAAATTCAAAATAAATAAATATTCAAATACGTATAAAGCGGTTTAAATTTTCAAAACAAATTTGTTTTCATTTGAAAAATATACTTTTCACACTCGTTCTAGGATACTACTGATCCTATCTCTAACGAGTCATTCTAATTGGATTTTACTAATCCAATATCTAATGAATTCTTTCGTATGGTTCTAATGTGTCTTGTTCTCGAGCTCTGTAAACCAAAGCTCTGATACCAAACTGAGACGACCTGAACTTCCCCGTGAAGGAAAGCACGGATAGAATTGAGGACAAGACAAAATGGAACGAAAACAGAAGAACATTTCATTGTTATTACAACAATTCTATCAGATACATGAATCTATATTTCTTTCAACACACGACTAATCTCAACACATGAGTACTGTCAACACATCACTATTTTTGTTATGTAAAATATTTTATAAAACTCTGGTATCTATCGTTTTGATTTTAATTAGACTCCACCGTGAAGTAGATTCTAATTGTAAATATGATAAAGATGTAATTTTTATTATTTAAAATATTTTACTCAACACATGAATAGTTTCAACACATGATCATCGTCAACACATGACTATTTTTATATTCAACACATGAATTTTCTTTTATAATATTCATTATTTTCCCGATTGGAATGAGGCCCAATCAATTACCATATAACGTTAATTATATGGATTCCACACAACACATGTATATAATAGCATTGAAAAATAATCAACCATCAACCAAAGTGCACCACACTGTATAAGCATCAAATATAGATATCTAACGCTTATAACAGCCTGTCGATCAATCGATCGACATATTTAACCAATCAGGATGAGTCAACTTCAAATTTCATCCCAACACCCGTGTGGGGTTTCAAACAATCAAACACAAATTTTAGTTGTGCAGTTGGGCGACGTGTAAAATTTATCGACCCAATCGATATCTGTCAAATCAGTTTATATAAACAAATCGGCCGATTTGTTTATAAATATTCATTTATTCACTTTCACGTTAAAAATTATGTTTTTAACGATAAAACATTTTATTTTAACACATGAATTTCTATATAGTTCATTTATTCAATAAAATGATATTTTTATTTTTCTAACATATTTTAGAAAATTTCGGCGGCATAACGGCACGATACTAGAAACGGAACAAGGCCTAGCCTTATCCCCGGTCTAGTGAAGGCCCACGCCATTCACACATCAATCAAATCCATTCCATTTCACCAAACAATTCAATTCAAACCAAATAGACTAACCAACTACACAACCAAACAATTTAACAAACAAGCCATCCATGGTCTGTGGATGACGGGTGTCGGGTGCTACTGAACACCGTCTACATCCTAGTATATATATAACTAGAAAAAGAAATTGAAGAGTGAGAAGTTCTCAACGATAGCTATCCAATACCACGACTCTTCTTTTATAGAAATCTTCATCATTATCGCATCTTTGTCATCTTCGTTGCCCGTAGCCACTACATATATAAAAATCACATTTTTACTACGATGTCATATAGATAAAAATTCTATTTTTACAACGATGTTATATAGATAAAAATTCTATTTTTACAACGATGTTATATAGATAAAAATTCTATTTTCATCCCGTTATTCTTCATATAAAGATTTCGCCTTTTCAATTTCAAAAATCTAATCTTCTCTATTTTAAAAATCTAATCTTTTCTATTTTAAAAATCTAATCTTTTCTATTTTAAAAATATAATCTTTTCTATTTTAGAAATCTAATCTTTTCTATTTTAAAAATCTAATCTTTTCTATTTTAAAAATCTAATCTTTTCTATTTTAAAAATCACGCCTTTTATATTCTACCGTATAAAGATCCCATTTTTATTATCTATATAATATGAAATTTATATTTTCAACCTTTACATACGATAAAAATTATATTTTTAACTTCTACATATAATAAAAATTATATTTTTATAACTCTACAATATAAAAGATTATATTTTTATAACTCTAAAAACATTTAAAGATGAAATTAAAGTAAAACAATTGTAAATATATATAAAAACTCACTTATTTACGGATCTAGGCTTCGGGGGTGAGTCGTCGGGTGCTGCTGGTGCCGAGGAAGTCGCGGTGGTGGTCGGCTGGGCTGTCGGAGGTCGGGGTTTCGGCCAAGGGGGGTGCGGGTTCGGGTCTAGGGGTTGCGGGTTCGGGTCTAGGGGGTGCGGGTTCGGGTCTAGGGGGGTGCGGCGCGTCCTTGGTGGCGACGGAGGGCTGGGACGAGGGGGCGATGGAGTTTCTGGCATCGGAGAAGGAAGGAGGTAGGGAGGAGGGGGAAGAGGGGCGGAGGACCCCTTGGGGGTCGGCGCCAGGGCGCGGCGGCCCTGGTGGCAGCGGCGGCGGCGGTCTGGCCCCCCCGTCGTTCGCCCTTTCTCTTTTTTTATCCGTTCGGTATGAATAGAGGAGAGAGAGAGAAAGAGGGGTGAGGTGTTATTATATTTAATTATTTAATTATTTTTAATTCTCCTTTAAGTTGACTTTTTATTTCGACCTCGAAACGAGGCCCACTGCCTGTCGTCTGTAGCGTATTACCCCCATTCCGAACACAATGGGATATGTATCGCAAGCTAATTCGATCGTTTCGATCAGTTTTCGTCAAAATCAACATATAACTCTATATATTGAATTTGAACGCGCATTTCAATTTACCGGGGTCACATACTAACTAGAAAAATTCCAGAAAAATATTTTCTAGCTTCGTATTGACGATACGGTCCTAACAAAACTAGTTTCGTCGAATTCTGAGACCGTTGGAGAAATGGCCATTTTCCAGTCGATTAAATTCAACTGAAATGGTCAAACACGTTTTCCTTTGCCACGCTCACATATTGATTCGAAAAATTATGAAATTTGAAACCTAGCAATAATTTGACATCATGGACCCAACAAAAGTGGTTTCGTCGAAATCCGAGGTCGTTTGCCAAATGTCTATTTTTAAGGGCCTGAATTCCATAGCGACTATTTAGAATTTTCAACTGGACATATCGTTTGATTGCCGCTATGAAATTTTGATTTTTTGGATTCGTTGGAAAGATATCATCAATACGATCCTATTATTTTTGGTTTCACTAAAATCCGGATTGTTTTGCACCCGGTACATTCAATTGAAGTTTGAAATCGAATTATCGAACTACCGCGCCATTTTCAATTCTATTATATAATTATATATAATTATTTATATTCTAACAACGACGTATATAATATATACGTTCGAATTTCAATTCAAAATAAATTTCTCGTCGATATTATTTAAAATAATCCATTTTAAATATTCAAAATTCGCTAAAATAGCCAAAATAAAAATTTTAAACTGGCCCAGATTTTCGGGTTGTTACATATTATCTGTTTATGTGTTATATTCCAAGGATTACCCTTGCCGCCGTCAGTACGGGGTTTGGGGTCGTCTCATTCTTGTATGAATAAAAAGGTGAAAAATATAGTTATTGGGGTATTTCATGAAACATGTTTTTAAAAAGAGAAAATAATCAATTTAGTTTTGAAGTATGAATGCCTCACTTGTTTTAGAAAGGGTTACGTAGCAATTATAATGAATAGTTATCATCAAGAAGATTGGTATTTATTTGTAGTGGCAAATTTTTGTGGTTTATACTATGACCAATCAAAAGAGACTACGTGCATTGAGGCCACAAACACGTGGATTGAGATTTGTACCATTGGATTAAATTTAAAATAAGCTGTTAAATGTATAGTCGGAGAGGATGGTGTAGATTGTGTCTCTGCTTTAAACTAGAGAAAATATGTTTTAGTCATTTCAAATGATGACATATTAGTGTGAAATTGTGAAACATTTTAGAAAAAATTAAAGTTAGTCAATTGTTTGGAAAAAAATAACAATGTATGATAAGTTATTAACGAATGATCATTTAATATTAATTATTTACAATTTAATTATTGTTTATCAATTCATTAACTATTAATTATTTCGTATTTCAAAATAATTATTAATCATTAATAAAGAAATGATTTTACAAAAAACTTTGCTAAGATATGTAAACGAAATCTTCAAAAAAAAAATGCTAATATACTTTTTTGACACATCATCACACGGCTCTGCATTATTTTCAGTGAAAATTTAAAATGATATCAGAAAAATGTTGGGGCTAATCGCAAAAAAACTTACCCTTCTGTATATGTGTAGATAATGCATTTTACCTACCTATAATTATTGGTAGATAATCATCAGTTAAAATTTTTATAACATTGACAATATTTACCTACCAATAAATTATACCATTGAATATTGGTGGATAAAGGTTCTCTTTACCTACCCATATCTATTAGTAGGTAAAATATTGGTAGGTAAAGGTCGAATTTCTTGTAGTGTCATTTTTATTACAACAAAATGACATGAAATAAAAGTGTATTCTCTTTTCCAATACAAATCATATGAACAAAAATCATATTTTGTTTTCAAGCAAAAACTCATATAAACAAAATTTTATTTTTGTTTTCTAATAAAAATCATATCAACAAAAATTCTATTTTTGTTTTCTAATAAAAATCATATCAACAAAATTCTATTTTTGTTTTGACAATAATTCCTGTTCAAAAAAAGTGATATTTTATTGTGACTGAAAACCATTATAGCCAAAGTGACATTTTTATTATGACCAAATCATAACAACAAAGGTGACATTATTATTATGGAAAAATCATAATGACCAAAAATGATATTTGCTTTCTATTTTGTTTCATCATAATTATCATATGAACAAGATTCTAGTTTTCATTTTATTTAAGCTAAAATCATACGAAAAAAATTCTATTTTTGTTCCTATTCTTTTCAACACAATTGTTTCATCGAGTCAGCAGATTTATACAATAACATCAATCAACGCAACAAATCATGAATAACAGCAACAGAATTTCATACATGATTTTAAATATTTATGAGATGCGATAATGAATTATTTTTAATAATTTAAACAAAGAGATCTCACATAGATTTGTCTGAATTTTTCAAGTTGCCCCGTTTTAGATCTGGTCTGTTCCATCATGTAGATCTGGATTTCACGATTCCAACGGATCGAACGGCACTCAGTTCTGAGGATATATGAATAGGTTGTTTATTTTATAAACTTACACAATTTAATTAAGTAATTAATTTTAAATTAAACATTAATACATGGATTTGCAAAACAAAGCCGCTATCTTCTTCTCCCTTTTCTACGTGAATTGCCTGTCACCATGAACACAATTGCTCCCCATCTCCATGAAAATCGATGCGAATGCTACCACTTTGAAGCTCGATTTTCCATAAATTAGCGCACAAGAATTGATCTCAACCGTTGGTTGTGATGAGCTCCCCTAGCTTTACTCCTTTCCCTTTAGAAAATTTGGAAACCATTGACTAGATTGAAAGAAAAATGAGGAAGAACGAGAGAGCACTTCAGCCATTGAAAAGAGAAGGGGCGGCAACTACGTTTGTTTTTCTGAAATTAGGGTTATGGATTAATTTTAGAGTATTTATAAATCTATTTAATTCTCTTTATTTTTTAATTTTTTAATAAAATTAATTGCTACTTAAATTTATTTAGATATGAAACTTCCCATTTCCTTTCGTTTAATGTAATCAATTGATGAGGAGGAGAGAAAAACGTTTCATTTCCTTTCTTTAAATTATTTTCTTTTTAACCCCTTATGTTTTATTCTATTTAGTTATTTTTCATTCAAATTTCAAAAGTAAATAACAAAGAGAAGAAAAGGAGAAACAAGTGGCATAGTTTTGTTTCTAAATGAATTTGAACCATTTCATACGTCTTTAATTATTCATTTAATTTACTTAACCCTTTTATATAAATAAATAAATATATGACGTGTGCTTCCAGATTTAAAAGGGTAAAAGTTTCACATAAATGGAAGAATATAAAATAAGGCTTGCATTCATTTAGGACATGGACCGCATGCATTAAATTGTTAACAAAGGAATGAATGTATTGCATTTAATAAAAAAAACATGCTTGAAAATGAAAGGCCAATGGAATAAAGTAGCATGTAAATATATTATATGACATAATTTCCATTTATAAATTAATATAAGCATATTAAATACTAAATCAATATTACAACGTGTGCTTGACTTTGTAGCATTATATCAAGTTCTTGCAACATTGGCATAAAAGGATGTTTTGCCAGCATTGATCGATAAAGAATTAAGAATACGTCGAAATATTATGAATAAGTTAGTGAAAAAAATATACTTCTTTTAGAATAGTAAAGCAGACATGGATGGAAAAAGGTGTTGCGTAATATATGATTAGTTTATTATGTTAGGAAAACTTTTGACATGGCGACAAACTCATAACTCTACATTTACATGTAAATTTAATAGTGGAGTGATTGATTGGTATTATGGCTAATATTTTTTTCTTTTCCTTTCATATTGATAATCTAGAAAAAGATTATTCTAATTGACATGAGTTCATCCTATAGTTATTTCTTTCTATTTTTTAGGTGCAATAATTTTTTACTTGGAAAGATGTTTCTAACAAAAGTCAGTTCGTGTCATTTCAGCGCCATTAATTTTGATTTTATAGTACAACATAGGCAACCTACCATTTTCAGATATTTTTATAGTATCATGAATTAAATGGATTTATGGAAGGGAGATGTTTTTAAAATCTACATTAAAGGGAGAGGGAAAAGTGACTATTTATAAGATTTAATTAATTATCCTTTCCAAACAATTTTTTATTTATGTAAAAATGATGTTAGGATCATTATGATAGTCTTTACCATATTATACTGGGTTTTAAGGATTAAATTACCATTCAAGAATTTATTGTGGAAAAATTAGATGCTTACATTGAGTATATAAATTCACATTAAGAATTTATCGTGGACACAATTTCTATGTTTCACATATAAAAATAAAAGGAATTTTATTGTATACACTTTTTTTTTTAAAATTAACCAATTTATACTCCATGTCCCTCAAAATAGATTAAATTAAAATTTAAAATTCGTTCTGAAATTCCAGGTTGTTACAAGGATTGTTAACATTGAAATGATTATATATTAAGCCAAATTATATTTATAAGCAAGAGATATACAAATAAGGCAAATTCAAATTTTTTTTTTTGAGAAAACAAGATGCTTTGAAAAATTCAAGGTGTTTTGAAAAATTCAAAGGTTTTGAATTTAGAGTGGAATTACGATATATGATTTCAAACTGGTTGGAATAAAAACCAAAAAGTTGGATTTTGAAATTTGAAAATTTAACTCGAGTTAAGAAATTGGAACTTGATAGGAGATTGGTTGAGAATGATTTTCTGAGTATTGATCTGATGTTGATTTCGGTCTTCGGGGTTGATACTTAGAGGGTTATTTTCTTAGCAATTTATGGCCAAGAACTGATGAATGTTGAAGAGTAAAAGTGCATAGATAGTAAATGGAAATGTTTTCCAATTGTAAACAACAGATATTTCTAGTTATAAAAATGACTATGATCGATAGCAAATTGCTGACGTATTGAATAATTTTGTTGTTGAGAAATAATTTGGCAAACTGTGTGTTTTGGATGCCTTGTTTATGGTGATTATTGGAGATGACCAGAGTATACGTTTTTTCTATAATTATAGAGATAACTATAATATCTTCATTACTCTTCAATTTCGAGGACGAAATTCTTTTAAGGTGGGTAGATTGTAACGCCCTAGTTTTTGACTGATTTTGTAATATAATTTATTTTGGACTATTTTAATAATTGATTTAAATAATAAATTGTAGATAATAATTATTGAGGAAAATTCCATATATATATATATACTATAACTTTTTATAAACTTCTAGTCAATGTATATATGGTTATAAAAGCAGTAAATAATATTTGTTAATTGCTTTTGTAAATTTATTTTTAACCTATGTAAATATAACCAATATTGAATGTAGATACTTTAATTAGTATAATAAGTAGCTAAAAATGCTATGTGTATATCTTTACTTGTTACATGTAAATATATACATGTAATATAGTTTTGATATCTTGTTGTATTTAAACTTGTTTAAATACATGTAATATAATATTGTTTTTATAACTAATAAGCATATTCTTATCAAATCTCCATTTACTTCACATCTAAGCAAGACTATCTAGTATGAAAAATAAATGAAAGGGGTATGACATTTTACTTAATAAGAAGATATGAGTACATGCTATAATTAGTTTACATTTTGCCTTAGGAGCTAAGTCTTGATTTTTATTAAAATATGTGGCATAGCCTGACCTTGTATTTGCAGCCTAAAGAGTCCAAGTTTACCTTTACAATATAACACTGTAAGTGGCCTAGTTTAGAATCTATGTTAGCATATGGTTACGGTCTAGAGCATGCTATGCTTTGTCTATGTTTTAGCAACTTAGGAGCTTATATCAAGTGATCCATCAGCATAAATGCCTTCACAACAAAGTAGAGAGGAGCTGGCCATTTAATCTATTTTTATATTGGAGTACACCATCACCATTTCCTTTCAATCACCCAAATGAATGTGCAAGCAAAGAAATATACATACACAATTTAGCACATGCTTTCACATCAAAGATATATACACCATAGGACTGGAAATGCTGTAAGATACAACACATTACTTAGTAGCAAAGTAATGAATAACTAAGCGTTTAAATTATTGGCACATGGCCGCAGTATATAGCCTGAGGAGATTGGCATGGAAATAACTAGACTAGACCCTTCATTTCAAACAATACTGCAAATTTTAGACGGCCTGAAGCCTAACAAAGCTAGTTGTGTTTTTAATACTTTTATTCATCTATAAATATACCTGCATACACTCCTATACGCATTCACTTTAAATATGAAACGAATTGAATCTATGAGCACAAGAGTAGAAACAAAGCTTGATAAAACAAAGTACAAAACCAGAGAAACTTAAGCAAAAGAATTCCAAAAGGAATTTTGGAATGATAAAAACCTATGAGCATGAGTGACACAAAACAGTGGGCATATGTGAGTAAACCCCCTCTCCTGCTTAAAATATCTAATGCTAATTTAGATGTATTGATCGATGCTTTCTTATGAACTAGAGAAGCACAAAATTTTAAAATAAATTCTGCAAACGCACAGATCATGTAGTATGCAGGTCGTATCATAGGGAGACAAATTAAAAATTATTATTTATAGAATTTCGTGGGTGAGTTAGACGACTTTTGAGATTTGGCTGAAAATAGAACAATTGAAATTGCAACAATTAGGATTATCAATGAATTTAATCAAATGATTAATCACTAATGAAAGTAAATTGAAAAACAAGAATAGAAATGCAGAAAATAAAAGTGCAGAATAGAAATAACAAAAGAAATAAAATTATAATTATCGTTGAAACTAATCAAACGATTAATCACTAATGAAAATAAATATAAAATACAACTGGTACTATATCAAATCTAATTGTATAGATGTCACTAGTTGCTAAGAAATAGAAAATTGCAGAAAATAAAAATTACATAATTAAAAGAAAAGAGAAGAAGAAGAAAACTTTATTCATTGCAGGATAAAAGTTTACAATGAGATTACATGGATATTGATAGGGGATAGATAGCCAACCTAAAACCCCAATCCAATCTATGCATATACGGGCCTGTTAATCAGCAATTACTCCTCCCCTCTTAATTAGCCATTATTTCTCCCTCTTAATTAGCCATTATTCCTCCCGTATCTTCCTTGTTTGGCATGTGACTAATTGATGGGAGATAAAATTTCATAATATTTATTCAACCAAACATGAATATATCTTAAACTCCAAAGCAACACAATGTTAAGTCTTCATATGCAAATCTTCATACGTATATACACAACATTTTGATCTTTATTTTCTGTTTTTCTGACTGCATGTGGCTTAGTTGGCATATCTCTAAAAGTGACAAAATAATACCCAAGTAATATTTATTTATATACAAAAGATAAGATATAAGAGCATAAAATAAACACATTTCTATGTTAATCAAATACCCCCACACTTATCTTTTACTAGTCCTCGAGTAAAAAAAAAATTTAAAAACTAACTAGATAGGTCACACTTTCATAGGAAACATGATTGCTTTGAGCATATGCAACAAGCTGTTAAACCTCTAGGTGTCCCTAGTAGGACGAGCAGTGTCTCGTGAGGATTTTCATCGGATACTACCCACAAAATCCAAATGCGGTATGCTATGACTCTAACGTAACTACATGAATGCAGAGGAATTATGCAATTGAAAACAAAAATTGAAAACACTACTTGTTTCGGAAAAGTGGTACAACAAATCAAGTTAACAATTTTTAGTCAGTTGATTTTATCTTAGATACCTCAACTTGTCACAAATTTTCAATATAAATCAAGTTTTCGAATGTTAAATTCCAGTTTGGCTAGTTAGTTCGGTCGATAACATAGTGCAGCCATGAAATAAATTCTTAGTTTGCTTGTCATAGTTTGTGAAGCGGTATTCTAATTTCCTTGTGTATGGCTAGTCAAATCAATAAGGTCAAGAAATGTTTGGGCATCATCGCTTATTCTCTATCTCTATAAAAGTTAAAATTTATGATTAATTATATACACCTAACTTAAAAGATGTAACGACACGGATTTCGCCCGGACCTAATCGATCGCTAAGTCGATCGACACCATTCGAATCCCACATACGCTAACTTTAGGTATACGACACATCAGAACAAATAACAGAAGACTTTTATAAACATCATGTAATGACCCACATTGTCCGTGATATTATAATTAATTAATTTAATTATATAATTGGTGATTTAGAGAAGTTAATGATCGTTTAATTAAATAATATTGAATATTTAATTAATAATTATAATATAATAATATATCATAATGTCGAAATAGTCGGAAATAGTGAAATTCACAATATCGTGTGAATTGAATAGTATACGAGATTTGGTTGAGTTTCGATTCGAAATATAATAACGAATATATTGAATCGACGACAGTTGAACGTATAGTTTATAATATATTTATAAACGAGCTCGAAATGGCGCTACAGTTCGCTATTTGGCGATTTGAACTTCAACTGAATATACAGGGTCCGTTTTAAGTCGGATTTCTGTGAAACAAGAACCGTCAGGACCGTTTTGATAATAGTTTTCTAAGGGAACAGAAAAATCGGGATTTCGTCGTGTAAATTTTGATTTATGTCCAAATCAAATTTTAGAAAAGTCGCTATGGAATTCCTTTATAATTTATAACGATTTATAAAAGGAATTTCAATATAAAATTGAATATCGATATAATGTGGATTTGGAATATCGAGCTGTAAATCCATATATGAATATTCTGGAGCTGTGGTATATTCTATGTGGATATATACGATAATATTAAATTATTAATATTTAATTTAAATTATTTAAATATATTTATATATTTAAATGGGCTATTTAGAGCTTTTAAAAATAGCCACTTTTGCAAACGAAGTCAAAATTCGACGAAACTAATTTTGTTGGATCCGCAATATCAGATAGTTGTTAGATTTCCAGTTTCGTGATTTTTGAATATCGTGTGTGATCACACGAATTTTTAGAAGGCAAAACGAATTATCTAAAAAGGGATATACTGGGAATATTCCCTCAACGAAAATATCTAGATATTTTGAAACAATATATATACCACCCCTTAACCATTTTCTAACCTAATTCAAAGCCGTCACATTCTCTTTTGTTCTTTAGCCAACGCAAGAGAAAACCCACCTCTCAAATATCAAAAACAAACCAAATAAATTACTATAAATCGCAACTCAATGATATTCAAGATCTAGGAGGGATTTTCTTCATTCTAGTATGCTCCAATGTGAGTTCGACGTCAGTTCAGGTGCTTCAGTTTTTGAAGCCGAGTCCTAGGGTTGATTAAAACTCGGATTTAAGGCATCGATTCAGACAGTTGATACTGGAATTGGGTTTAGCAAAGTATACCGCACCTACTTGCGGAAATTTGGAGGGTTCGATGACTATTTCTGTCGATGTCCTGTAGCTGAGCTCGACGTTCGCGATTCCCTTTTGGGCATCGGATTGGATTTCGTGGTGCTGAGGAGGAAGAGACTTGGATGAGGTGATGAACGGTGTGTTTGGTTTTCGAATTCGGTTAAGGACGAGGGAGCCATCGGTGGTTGAAGTATGGAAATGGCAGCAGGCGAAGTGTTTAAACATCGGGGAAGAAGCTGTAGAAGTGGGTCTGGGCTGAGGGGTTTACGGGCCGGATGGGGTTCAAGAGGTGAAGGCCCATTTGTTTTAAAACCCAAGCTTTTATTTATTTAATTGTGTGTGAACTTCGAAGTTGAATAACTTCATCATACGATGTCATAACTGGGAGAAACAAGATCCAGTAGGATCGTATGGACGGGAGCAACACAATGAGACTGACTGGAAGTCCATCCGAGCTCGTTACAATTTATGGCGAAATAAATTGTCCAATCGAAATCAAGCGAAAATTATCGTTATATAACGATGATAGTCAAATGTGAGTAAAACTCACCAACTCTGAACAGTTTATAATTTCATGTTGTATCTTTAGAACTGTTAGAAATTGTCTGATTTACTGTGTGTTGATTATTTGATTGAACTGCTAGTCAGTTAGTTAAATTTCTATATTGATTCTGTTTAGCAGAATGTATCATATGGAACTGAAAGTGATGATAATCATATTGTGTAACATCTGTGGATGCAGGGAGACAGGTTGGAGGAATCCGACTGGATTCCTCAACTGTTATTTTATTGTTTTTCATATATTGTTATATGATGTGATATAAAATCTATGGGCGATTATATGTGCTTGGACGATATTGAACATCGTGATTTGATATGATTGAATATCATAACATACCGAAATGTTGATAAGGGGATTTTCAAAGTGATAGTGAAAATAGAATATTTATAAATGGAAGATTTATAAATAAGAGATATTTATAAATTTGAATATTTATAAATAAGGAATATTTATAAATTGAAATATTTATAAATAGGAGATATTTTAAAAAGGAAATAAATTCAAAACATTTTCCTTTTGAATGGAAAGGCCTGTGTGGCGGGTTTGGGGATTTTCCCGATGCTCCCGATACAAAGGAGGTTATGGCGAATTTTCCCGGAAATTTAAGGAGTTAGAATATTTTTAAGAATAAATTTGAAAAGGAAACATTTGCAAACCATTTGCAAATAGAATAAAATAGGAAAAAGAAATATTTGTAAACCGTTTACAAATAGAGTTAAAAAGGGAAATTTATTTATAACGGAATAGGATGTTATAAAAAGGAAAACGCTATTAAACGAAATCATTTGTAAAGTGAAGAACCGTTACCAAAAGTAAATCTTTATAAATGAATAGTTTAATCAAAAAGGAGTTAATCGAATATGGTATTCGGAGTTAGTTAATCGAATATGGTATTCGAAAGGAGTTAATCGAATATGGTATTCGAAGTCAGTTAATCGAATATGGTATTCAAAGTTGGTTAATCGAATAGGGTATTCGAAGTTAGTTAATCGAATATATTATTTGAAAGGGGTTAGTCGAGTCGAGTTAGTCAATTAGAGTTAACCAGTAGAGTTAATCAGTTTAAGTTAACCAGTTAGAGTAAATCAGTTATAGTTAAACTGATAGAGTTAATCAGTTAGAGTAAATCAGTTAAGGTTGATCCAAATAAGTTGTCATCTCGTACGACTGCTAGCGTAATTCGCAGGGCTGTAAATAGCCTAAGGCGGTCGGATGTTTCCTGAGGGAATCAGGCGTAACCATTGTGATCGCTGCAATCTAGAGTCAAGCGAATGGAGTTAAATCGAATATTAGTTATTCGATAGAAGTTAACCAGTCGGGTTAAGTAAGTCCAGTTAACCAATTTGGTTAAGTAATTCCAGTTAACCAGTTTGGTTAAGTAAGTCCAGTTAACCAGTTTGGTTAAGTAATTCCAGTTAACCAGTTGGTTAAGTAAGTCCAGTTAACCAGTTTTGTTAAGTAAGTCCAGTTAACCAGTTTGGTTAAGTAAGTCCAGTTAACCAGTTTGGTTAAGTAAGTCGAGTTAACCAGTTGGGTTAAGTCAGTCAAGTTAACCAGGTAAAGTTAATCAGTAGAGTTGACCAGTTAGAGTAATCGACTAGAGTTAACCAGTTAGAGTTAGAGTTAACCAGTTAGAAGTTAGAGTTAACCAGATAGAGTTAGAGTTGACTAGTTAAAGTTATTCAATTAGAGTTAATCGAGTGGAGTTATCGAATATCACTTATTCGAAGTAGAGTTATCGAATATAGAGTATTCGAAGAGAAGAGTAATCGAATATAGTTCATTCGAGAAGAATTATTGAATATAAGTTATTCGAAGTAAGATAATCGAATATTGGTTATTCGAGAAGAAGTTATCGAATCTAGTTATTCGAAAGGAGTTATCGATGTTAGTTTCATCGAAAGGAGTTATCGATGTTAGTTTCATCGAAAGTAGTTATCGATGTTAGTTTCATCGAAAGGAGTTATCGATGTTAGTTTCATCGAAAGGAGTTATCGATTATAGTTTAATCGAAGTGAGATTTTCAAATATGAGATATTTGAAAAGGAAGAGTTATCGAATATTAGTTATTCGAAGAGAGATTATCGAATATCGTTTATTTGAGAAGGAGTTAATCGAATATAGGTTATTCGAAGAAGAGTTAATCAAATAGAGATTTCTCGAAGAGAGTTAATCGGCAAATTCGATTATATCGAATTCGGGAAAGTACTTATACTTTTCAGTGTTTAAATAGATATTTATTTATTTATAAATAAATAAGTGTTAGGTTAATTATTCACTAATAAGAATAGAAGTTATAATTAAAGTTAGGTATTGTGAAAGTAGGGATTTTAACGTTACCGTTATAACCAATGTTTTAAATATAGAAGTGGATTAGTAAAATTGAATCCGAGAAAGGCGTAAAGAAGTTGTTAAAGATTAAAAGATAAACTTTTACCATTTCGAAGTTATAACGTTGTTCAATTAAGGTCTGAGAGGTAATTATACCCCAACTTGAGTGACTTCCTTCTTGACTAAGAAATGGTAAGGTTTGATCGTAAAGGAGTTTTGGAAATGTTTTCCAAACGAGAATCAGAAATGTTTTCTGATAAAACAAAAAATAAGAATTTAGAATATAGGGAAACAGGAGATATGTAAATAAATGAACTAAAGAGATTTATGTTAAATGATGTTTGTTCGATATAATTTCCATTTGGAAATAATATCGTTGTTTGCACACTTGTTTTTCTTTGATAGTTAACTCACCGACTATCGAAGTTTTGACCATTTTAACGTTGTTAATATGGAGAGACCGGTTGGATTATTATCCATAGAACCACTCTGTATTGGCATAAGCGTCGCGAATCATATATGCCAATGATAATTGAAGACGGAGTAAAATGCAAGGGCTGTTGTATAACTCTTAGATAACAGTGACTAAGATGGATATACGGAATAGTGCCTTCGGTTTGTCCAGTCCCAGGACAACTTGTATGGACGAAGGTCTGACAGAGTATATGTAAAAACCCGCAACCTCCCCGTAAAGGAAAGCGTCGGATAGTTCGAGAACAAACCACAGCAGAACGCATACAGAAGAACATTTCATTGTATATTACAACAATGCATCAGATTACAAGAATATACAGAGTATGAATAAATATTACACAGAAATATCAGAGATTTAAATTACATTTAAATACATAGCAGCGGAAAATAATACAATACACAACTAGAAAGAGATATACGGATACAAAGCTTTCCGGATATCGTTCCAGCTGTAAACCAGGATCCTGTGAATATAAATCTGCAAAACCGAAACTACTAGCTGCCCGTGTCAAAATAGGGGCACCCAGAGTTTAGGTTAAAACAATAAACTCCAGGTCAGTCATGTGACTGGTGTGAGAACTAAAACAGTTATTAATCTTTATTTTAAATCATTAGGTAAATCAAGGGACCACGCCGTATAACACGGAACGGGTTTCCTCCCAAGAATACCAGTGCATAAAACAAACAGCGCAATGCTAAATAAAGAAAGATGAAGCTGTTATAAGACCCAGGTCCTATCACACAATGCAACGCAAGCCGGGGGATAGGGTTTTCCCTTATAACCGCCAAAGAATGCTCGATACGTTTAAAACAAATCCTTTGATACTATTATAAGTGCATAGTGTATAAAACAACTTCAAATCATAAGTATCAATCATAGGCGGCATGAACGGCCCATAACACTATGTCGCCATATATAAGTTTACAATCAAAACCGCAAGACGACGTATTGGAAGTTGGGTTATCATTTATGGTATGAACCGAGGCTAGGGGCAAGATCCTCTACCGATTTGTGACTCTCTAGCCCGAGCCATAGGGTCAGAGCGCATCGACCCTTTAGATCGTCAGGGCCGGTCCACCGATGTGGATTATTATGCCTGAACACTACGTTTCCCCGCCCTTTGGGGCGTAAGCCTGGCCCGTCAGCCGACCAGAAGCATCGGCCGAAACCGATATCACGAGGCGCCTCGCTTTTCAGCAAGTAATAATAAGTAACATCCACATGAGTCAAACTCGTCAGCCAGTTCAAGCACTGACGCCACTCATAACTAGAAAGAAACGCATGCCCTCCCTGAGGTCCGTCTCCCGTTTTTGATTCATACCGGGTGTGATACTCGCGAGTCAACGTTACACAAAGCTACGCCACAAAGGCCGTGCTTCGATCATCAACCACAAGACTTTGCTTTTCAACAGAAGCCTTGATCATTTGCATCTTAGCATGCCACACAGGCAATTCACTCCATGCGATTGATATCCATCAATATATAACCCCTGAGCTCGTACGTCTCAGAGAAGGGCGTTAAGCAAAAGAATAAATTCTCCGCCGCCAAACAGATATATATTTAATAGAGATCAATCACACGGACTAAAATCCAATGTCAGACACACAGTCCATTTACAAGTCCGTTCTGGGTCTGAACGAAACCGGAGGCACCTAGTACCCCGCATATCCATCGATCTCCAAGTACGTCTGGACGATCACCAACTGTTTCCATCTTCTTGGGTGTACAGCCCAATCAAGATCATCAGTTATCACCCAAACGACGTGAAGACCTCCGGTCTTCGACCATCGTCTTCATCTTCGACTTATCGTCGTATCAGTTATTCAGAATGGGATAAACCCGGACTTTCCGAATAACTCGCGTATATTTTAAATAAGTGTTACACAAACACAACATACGCCTCATTCCAATTCATTAGTCACTAACCGTAAATTAATCAAGAGAATAATTCCCCAAATATTAACCCCGAAGGCCGAAACCAACATCAGATCAATATCCAGAAAACCATTCTGCTTGGCTAACCGACAGTTAGTTTCTAAATTTCACGTTCAAATCTAATTAAAGATTTAACTATCGCCTGGAGCAAAACTGGTGATACTCCATTCTCGATCTTTTCAATCTAATTAAAGATTCATTAAAACTCCACTTAGTTTTAATCATTATCTGGGTTAAAGAATCGGTGTCATTTAAAACACGATTCACGATAAACCCAAAATCCCATTCCATTAATTATCGGGTTAAAGAACAAGTGTTATTTAAAACACTGTTCACGATAAACCCAAAAATCAATACCAATTCAATTCCAATTAAATATCATTTAATTGGTACACTTCATTAAATCTAAATAAAAAGATTTAATCTTTTCTCAACTGGGTTCAAGAACAGTGTTAGTGAAGACACCATTCACGACAAACCCAAATCACATTCGATTAATTATCGGGTTAAAGAACAAGTGTTATTTAAAACACTGTTCACGATAAACCCAAAAATCAATATCAATTCAATTCCAATTAAATATTATTTAATTGGTACACTTCATTAAATCTAAATAAAAAGATTTAATCTTTTCTCAACTGGGTTCAAGAGCAGTGTTAGTGAAGACACCATTCACGACAAACCCAAATCACATTTGATATTCAATATAAGGCTCTGAATAGAAAATATATCGGCCTATATTCAATATCAAATTCTACGATTAACAAATGTCGTATTGGAAATAACGATATAAATATATATCTTTCAAATTTCCGTAACAACATCCGTATAATCACAAATTCCAACATCGAAATATTCCAAAGACAATTTCGATTCAAATCCACTCCAATGCAATCATTGGAAATTTTGGTTATTTTCAAAACCCTTTTCAAATTCAATTTATTTATTTAAAAATAAATAGAATTATAATTCTAGTTCAAAACTAGTTCATTTCGATAAAAATCTATTTTTATCTTTTCAAATAGGGAGTTTTTCATCCCAATTCTTTCTAAATCATTTCTTATGATTTTACACAAATTATTACTATTTTTAATAATTTTATCAAGGCCCGTACAGTCGATTTCCAACAATGGCCATCGAACTGCACTTACAGCGACCTTTTTCGAATTTGATTTGGACATAATTCCAAATCCAACCGTTAGATTTCAAATTTCTAACATTCATTAGAAAGCTCTTTTCGATACGAACCCAACGGTTCCGGTTTTAGGAGAATCCGACGGTCGGATCTCCCGTAATGTCCGTTTGAAATAAATGGTCGAAATTCACGAACTGCCGCGGCGCGGCGCGTTCTATTCAGGCCATTATATTATATATATAATATATATAATATATACTTCGTCGATTTCTATTTAAAACGAATTATATAAATAGTTTTAAATTCGTTTCAAAAGCAATTTCAACTTCCTTTTCAATTCAAATCAAAATTGAATTCTTCTTTATAAATTCGTTTCAAAATTCATTTCTATTCAATTCAAATCTCAATTCAATTTGAATTCCTTTCAATTCGTTTTCAATTCAATTCATTTCGAAATCGTTTTCAATTCAATTCATTTCGAAATCGTTTTCAATTCAATTCGAATTCGTTTTCAATTCATTTCATTTCGAAATCGTTTTCAATTCAATTCATTTCGAAATCGTTTTCAATTCAATTCGAATTCGTTTTCAATTCAATTCAAAATATTCGATTTCGAAATCACTTTTCAATATTCATTTTTAAGATGAATAAAATCGATATAAATATCGTTCACGTCAAAATGGCGTCAATCTAATCAACACGGCTTCATAAATTTCTATTTTTCAAATATTCTATTTCAAATATTTCTTTTTCAAAATAGTTGTTATTATCAAAATATTTCGTTCAACACATGACCAATCTCAATGAATGAGTACTGTCAACACATGAACTTTTATTTTATAATATTCTTTATTTTTCAAATTGGAATGAGGCCCAATCAATTACCATATAAAGTTAATTATATGGATTTTCATACAACACATGTATATAATTACATTGAAAAATAATCAACCATCAACCAAAGTGCACTACACTGTATAAGCATCAAATATAGATATTCAACGCTTATAACAGCCTGTCAATCAATCGATCGACACATTTAATCAATCAGGATGAGTGAACTTCAAGTTTCATCCCAACACCCGTGTGGGGTTTCAAACAATCAAACAAATATTTTATTTGTGCAGTTGGGCGATGTGTAAAATTTATCGTCCCAATCAATGTCCTTCAAATAGGTGTACATAAACAAACCGTCTGGTTTGTAAATGAATATTCTATTTTATTCACTTCACGTTAAAAATTATATTTTCAACGTTAAAACATTTTATTTCAACCTATGAATTTCTATTCAATTCATTTACACAATAAAATGATATTTTTATTTTTCTAACATATTTTAGAAAATTTCGGCGGCATAACGGCACGATACTAGAAACGGGACAAGGCCTAGCCTTATCCCCAGTCTAGTGAAGGCCCACGCCATTCACACATCAATCAAATCACTTTCGTTATGCAAACCACAAAATTTGGAGTAAGAGTCTAACCTAGTCTTACTCCTTCGCCTTATAACGGCGCACGTCTAATCCTAACCAATTTATCGATTCGATTTTTCACACCACAAACCACATTCAAACCAATATCGCAATCAATCACCAAACAGTCAAACAAACAAGTCCATGGTCTGTGGACGATTGTGTCGGGTGCTACTAAGCACCGTCTGCATCCTAGTATATATATATAACTAGAAAAATAAATTGAAAGGTGAGAAATTCTCACTTATAGCTATCCTAGCTCCACGGCTCTTCTTTTGCAGAAGTCTTCGTCGTTTCGCCTTTTTGTCACCTTCGTTGCTGCTTTCACTACATATGTAAAAATCGAATTTTTACTTCGCTATTCCATATATAAAAATCGAATTTTTAGTTCAAAGTTCAATATATAAAAATCGAATTTTTAGTTCAAAGTTCAATATATAAAAATCGAATTTTTAGTTCAAAGTTCAATATATAAAAAAATCGAATTTTTAGTTCAAAGTTCAATATATAAAAATCGAATTTTTAGTTCAAAGTTCAATATATAAAAATCGAATTTTTAGTTCGCTATTCAATATATAAAAATCGAATTTTTAGTTCGCTATTCAATATATAAAAATCCTATTTTTCTATGGAAGTTCAATATATAAAAATCATATTTTTCTATCGAAGTTTCACATATAATAATTCTATTTTTCTATCGAAGTTCAATATATAAAAATCCTATTTTTCTATCGAAGTTCAATATATAAAAATTCTATTTTTCTTTGCTTAAAAATCTAATCTTTCCTTGATTAAAAATCTCGCCTTTACTTCATTTTCAAAAAGAATGCAAGCTTTGTTTTCAAAGCTAATTCAGATTTTGTTTTCAAAGCAAATTCATATTTTTGTTTCTGCCAAACTGATTTTTAACGATGTATTAAATTAAATAAAAACTGAATTTTCTTTCCAATGTATTTATTAAAATAAAAACCGAATTTTTTCCAATGTATTTATTTTTAAAACTAATTATATTCATGTTTTTATAACAAATTTTAAACTAAAATAAATAAAGGGAAAAGGAAGGAAAAAAAAAACTCACTGTTGATACTTTTCATCATCGGACCCTGTTCAGGAATTCACGAAGCAGCTCAGCACCTAGGGCATGCTGTCGTTCACCACTCCGATGACCGGAGGGTCATCTGACGCGTGCGTGACATAGGGCTTCACACGTCTGTCTGAAGGAGGAGACGAGGGGAAGGAGGCGGCGCGTTCATCTGGAGGGTGCAGAGTTTTTTTCTTTTTTTTTTCTTTTGTTCGATTTTAGAAGGGAGGGAAAGAGTCGCGAGGGGGAAGGAGAAACCCTGGCGGAGGGCGCCGCCTTCAGCGGTGGCAGCGGCGGTGGAGGAGGCCGCTCCGCCCCTCCGTCCTCCTCGTTCATTCTTTTTTTTTTTCTTTCTCTGCTGAAATCGATTGTGAAGGGAAAAGGGGGGGCCAGCGGGTAAAAGGGGAAGATTAAATTTTTTTTATTAATTTAATTATTTAATTATTTTATTTTAATTCAAAAAGTCAACTTTTTCAAACGACCTCTAAACGAGGTCCACCGGCTGTCGCCCATAGCGTTTCACCCCCATTCCGAACACAATGGGATATGTACTGCAAGCTGAATCGACCGTTACAATCAGTTTCCTTTGAATTTACATTTAAATCACTATATTGGATTTTAAACGTACAGTTCAAATTACCGGGGCCACATACTAACTCTAAAAATTCCAAAAAAATATTTTCTAGCTTTGTATTGACGATACAGTCCTAACAAAACTAGTTTCGTCGAATTCTGAGACCGTTGGAAAAATGGCCAATTTCCAGTCGATTAAAATCAACTGAAACTGGTCAAACGCGTTTTCCTTTGCCACGCTCACATATTGATTCGAAAAATTATGAAATTTGAAATCTAGCAATAACTTAACATCACGGACCCAACAAAACTGGTTTCGTCGAAATCCGAGGTCGTTTGCAAAACGGCTATTTTTAAGGGCTATATATTATATAAAATATATATAAATTCCATAGCGACTATTCTGAATTTTCAACTGGACGTATCTCATCATTTATAAAGTGGAATCCCAGTTTCTCAACTTCATTGGAAAGATATTCACTATTAGATTCCATTATTTTTGGTTTCACTAAAATCCGGATTGTTTTGCACCCGGTACATTCAATTGAAGTTTGAAATCGAATTATCGAACTACCGCGCCATTTTCAATTCTTTTTATAATTATATATAATTATTTTTATTCTAACGACGACGCGTGTAATATATACGTTCGAATTATATTCAAAATAAATTTCTCGTCGATATTATTTAAAATAATTCATTTTAAATAATCAAAACTCGCTAAAATTGCCAATTTAAAAATTTTAAACTGGCCCAGATTTTCGGGTTGTTACAATCTCCCCCACTTAAAACTTTTCGTCCCCGAAAAGGAACAAAGTCGAAAGTGGTTTGATTAATCAACTCTATGTTCGATCTGGCTTCCATTCTCCAACTTTTCAGTTTCTGAGAATTCTCTAAAATTTCAAAAATTTGGCTAACACCCTAAATTTTCGAAAAATTTCGCCATAACCTCCCCTGCACCGGGAGCATCGGGGAATTTCAAATAGCTTCCCCGGTCCTTCAGATCTCAAAAAGAAAAAGAAAAAGCCAAGCGGCTAGCCAATAGGCTCAAAAAATCATCATCACCCAAACAAAACAGTAAATTATGTAATAAACATGTACCTATTTGTCGGGCAAACAAATTTTATTATCTGGCTCTAGCCTCCTTGCTATGACCTGTTCAATGATATATATGTATGCAAGCAAATGCGACTAATTTTCAAAATAATTCAATATTTGGTTCAACTAGGCTAAATGGTTCACAATTATCAACCAAATAAACAAACAACACAAACATCAATCAATTAGTGAATTAGAGTCTCAAATTCATAATTTTGATACATATACAAAAATCAGATTTTTGATGCTAAATCACAACAATAGGCCCTATCTAGTTTCGGTTCTCACACCAGTCAATAGGAAATATATAGAAATCTCACTTTCGTCACTCGAAAATAAATACTGGCGACAGTGCCCCATCACCAGAATTACTCCCGGGCACTAGAGGGATTCTATATCTACCCAATATATTAAAACTTCGAATACAAGCCGCTAAGCGTGTATGCAAAATCTTTATATACTCGATTGCCCAAATTCAATTTAAATAGACTATTCAAATACGAATACTTAAGATTTGAATTTCCAAAACAAAGTGGGTTTTCACTTTTATTTTCAAAAACAACACTCTTTCGACTCGTTCTAGGACACTACTGATCCCATCTCTAACGAGTCATCCTCATTGGATATTACTAATCCAATTTCTGATGAATTCCTTCGTACGGTTCTAATGTGTCTTGTTCTCTGCTTTGTAAACCAAAGCTCTGATACCAAACTATAAAAACCCGCAACCTCCCCGTAAAGGAAAGCGTCGGATAGTTCGAGAACAAACCACAGCAGAACGCATACAGAAGAACATTTCATTGTATATTACAACAATGCATCAGATTACAAGAATAAACAGAGTATGAATAAATATTACACAGAAATATCAGAGATTTAAATTACATTTAAATACATAGCAGCGGAAAATAATACAATACACAACTAGAAAGAGATATACGGATACAAAGCTTTCCGGATATCGTTCCAGCTGTAAACCAGGATCCTGTGAATATAAATCTGCAAAACCGAAACTACTAGCTGCCCGTGTCAAAATAGGGGCACCCAGAGTTTAGGTTAAAACAATAAACTCCAGGTCAGTCATGTGACTGGTGTGAGAACTAAAACAGTTATTAATCTTTATTTTAAATCATTAGGTAAATCAAGGGACCACGCCGTATAACACGGAACGGGTTTCCTCCCAAGAATACCAGTGCATAAAACAAACAGCGCAATGCTAAATAAAGAAAGATGAAGCTGTTATAAGACCCAGGTCCTATCACACAATGCAACGCAAGCCGGGGGATAGGGTTTTCCCTTATAACCGCCAAAGAATGCTCGATACGTTTAAAACAAATCCTTTGATACTATTATAAGTGCATAGTGTATAAAACAACTTCAAATCATAAGTATCAATCATAGGCGGCATGAACGGCCCATAACACTATGTCGCCATATATAAGTTTACAATCAAAACCGCAAGACGACGTATTGGAAGTTGGGTTATCATTTATGGTATGAACCGAGGCTAGGGGCAAGATCCTCTACCGATTTGTGACTCTCTAGCCCGAGCCATAGGGTCAGAGCGCATCGACCCTTTAGATCGTCAGGGCCGGTCCACCGATGTGGATTATTATGCCTGAACACTACGTTTCCCCGCCCTTTGGGGCGTAAGCCTGGCCCGTCAGCCGACCAGAAGCATCGGCCGAAACCGATATCACGAGGCGCCTCGCTTTTCAGCAAGTAATAATAAGTAACATCCACATGAGTCAAACTCGTCAGCCAGTTCAAGCACTGACGCCACTCATAACTAGAAAGAAACGCATGCCCTCCCTGAGGTCCGTCTCCCGTTTTTGATTCATACCGGGTGTGATACTCGCGAGTCAACGTTACACAAAGCTACGCCACAAAGGCCGTGCTTCGATCATCAACCACAAGACTTTGCTTTTCAACAGAAGCCTTGATCATTTGCATCTTAGCATGCCACACAGGCAATTCACTCCATGCGATTGATATCCATCAATGTATAACCCCTGAGCTCGTACGTCTCAGAGAAGGGCGTTAAGCAAAAGAATAAATTCTCCGCCGCCAAGCAGATATATATTTAATAGAGATCAATCACACGGACTAAAATCCAATGTCAGACACACAGTCCATTTACAAGTCCGTTCTGGGTCTGAACGAAACCGGAGGCACCTAGTACCCCGCATATCCATCGATCTCCAAGTACGTCTGGACGATCACCAACTGTTTCCATCTTCTTGGGTGTACAGCCCAATCAAGATCATCAGTTATCACCCAAACGACGTGAAGACCTCCGGTCTTCGACCATCGTCTTCATCTTCGACTTATCGTCGTATCAGTTATTCAGAATGGGATAAACCCGGACTTTCCGAATAACTCGCGTATATTTTAAATAAGTGTTACACAAACACAACATACGCCTCATTCCAATTCATTAGTCACTAACCGTAAATTAATCAAGAGAATAATTCCCCAAATATTAACCCCGAAGGCCGAAACCAACATCAGATCAATATCCAGAAAACCATTCTGCTTGGCTAACCGACAGTTAGTTTCTAAATTTCACGTTCAAATCTAATTAAAGATTTAACTATCGCCTGGAGCAAAACTGGTGATACTCCATTCTCGATCTTTTCAATCTAATTAAAGATTCATTAAAACTCCACTTAGTTTTAATCATTATCTGGGTTAAAGAATCGGTGTCATTTAAAACACGATTCACGATAAACCCAAAATCCCATTCCATTAATTATCGGGTTAAAGAACAAGTGTTATTTAAAACACTGTTCACGATAAACCCAAAAATCAATACCAATTCAATTCCAATTAAATATCATTTAATTGGTACACTTCATTAAATCTAAATAAAAAGATTTAATCTTTTCTCAACTGGGTTCAAGAACAGTGTTAGTGAAGACACCATTCACGACAAACCCAAATCACATTCGATTAATTATCGGGTTAAAGAACAAGTGTTATTTAAAACACTGTTCACGATAAACCCAAAAATCAATATCAATTCAATTCCAATTAAATATTATTTAATTGGTACACTTCATTAAATCTAAATAAAAAGATTTAATCTTTTCTCAACTGGGTTCAAGAGCAGTGTAAGTGAAGACACCATTCACGACAAACCCAAATCACATTTGATATTCAATATAAGGCTCTGAATAGAAAATATATCGGCCTATATTCAATATCAAATTCTACGATTAACAAATGTCGTATTGGAAATAACGATATAAATATATATCTTTCAAATTTCCGTAACAACATCCGTATAATCACAAATTCCAACATCGAAATATTCCGAAGACAATTTCGATTCAAATCCACTCCCATGCAATCATTGGAAATTTTGGTTATTTTCAAAACCCTTTTCAAATTCAATTTATTTATTTAAAAATAAATAGAATTATAATTCTTGTTCAAAACTAGTTCATTTCGATAAAAATCTATTTTTATCTTTTCAAATAGGGAGTTTTTCATCCCAATTCTTTCTAAATCATTTCTTATGATTTTACACAAATTATTACTATTTTTAATAATTTTATCAAGGCCCGTACAGTCGATTTCCAACAATGGCCATCGAACTGCACTTACACCGACCTTTTTCGAATTTGATTTGGACATAATTCCAAATCCAACCGTTAGATTTCAAATTTCTAACATTCATTAGAAAGCTCTTTTCGATACGAACCCAACGGTTCCGGTTTTAGGAGAATCCGACGGTCGGATCTCCCGTAATGTCCGTTTGAAATAAATGGTCGAAATTCACGAACTGCCGCGGCGCGGCGCGTTCTATTCAGGCCATTATATTATATATATAATATATATAATATATACTTCGTCGATTTCTATTTAAAACGAATTATATAAATAGTTTTAAATTCGTTTCAAAAGCAATTTCAACTTCCTTTTCAATTCAAATCAAAATTGAATTCTTCTTTATAAATTCGTTTCAAAATTCATTTCTATTCAATTCAAATTTCAATTCAATTTGAATTCCTTTCAATTCGTTTTCAATTCAATTCATTTCGAAATCGTTTTCAATTCAATTCATTTCGAAATCGTTTTCAATTCAATTCGAATTCGTTTTCAATTCATTTCATTTCGAAATCGTTTTCAATTCAATTCATTTCGAAATCGTTTTCAATTCAATTCGAATTCGTTTTCAATTCAATTCAAAATATTCGATTTCGAAATCACTTTTCAATATTCATTTTTAAGATGAATAAAATCAATATAAATATCGTTCACGTCAAAATGGCGTCAATCTAATCAACACGGCTTCATAAATTTCTATTTTTCAAATATTCTATTTCAAATATTTCTTTTTCAAAATAGTTGTTATTATCAAAATATTTCGTTCAACACATGACCAATCTCAATGAATGAGTACTGTCAACACATGAACTTTTATTTTATAATATTCTTTATTTTTCAAATTGGAATGAGGCCCAATCAATTACCATATAAAGTTAATTATATGGATTTTCATACAACACATGTATATAATTACATTGAAAAATAATCAACCATCAACCAAAGTGCACTACACTGTATAAGCATCAAATATAGATATTCAACGCTTATAACAGCCTGTCAATCAATCGATCGACACATTTAATCAATCAGGATGAGTGAACTTCAAGTTTCATCCCAACACCCGTGTGGGGTTTCAAACAATCAAACAAATATTTTATTTGTGCAGTTGGGCGATGTGTAAAATTTATCGTCCCAATCAATGTCCTTCAAATAGGTGTACATAAACAAACCGTCTGGTTTGTAAATGAATATTCTATTTTATTCACTTCACGTTAAAAATTATATTTTCAACGTTAAAACATTTTATTTCAACCTATGAATTTCTATTCAATTCATTTACACAATAAAATGATATTTTTATTTTTCTAACATATTTTAGAAAATTTCGGCGGCATAACGGCACGATACTAGAAACGGGACAAGGCCTAGCCTTATCCCCGGTCTAGTGAAGGCCCACGCCATTCACACATCAATCAAATCACTTTCGTTATGCAAACCACAAAATTTGGAGTAAGAGTCTAACCTAGTCTTACTCCTTCGCCTTATAACGGCGCACGTCTAATCCTAACCAATTTATCGATTCGATTTTTCACACCACAAACCACATTCAAACCAATATCGCAATCAATCACCAAACAGTCAAACAAACAAGTCCATGGTCTGTGGACGATTGTGTCGGGTGCTACTAAGCACCGTCTGCATCCTAGTATATATATATATAACTAGAAAAATAAATTGAAAGGTGAGAAATTCTCACTTATAGCTATCCTAGCTCCACGGCTCTTCTTTTGCAGAAGTCTTCGTCGTTTCGCCTTTTTGTCACCTTCGTTGCTGCTTTCACTACATATGTAAAAATCGAATTTTTACTTCGCTATTCCATATATAAAAATCGAATTTTTAGTTCAAAGTTCAATATATAAAAATCGAATTTTTAGTTCAAAGTTCAATATATAAAAATCGAATTTTTAGTTCAAAGTTCAATATATAAAAAAATCGAATTTTTAGTTCAAAGTTCAATATATAAAAATCGAATTTTTAGTTCAAAGTTCAATATATAAAAATCGAATTTTTAGTTCGCTATTCAATATATAAAAATCGAATTTTTAGTTCGCTATTCAATATATAAAAATCCTATTTTTCTATGGAAGTTCAATATATAAAAATCATATTTTTCTATCGAAGTTTCACATATAATAATTCTATTTTTCTATCGAAGTTCAATATATAAAAATCCTATTTTTCTATCGAAGTTCAATATATAAAAATTCTATTTTTCTTTGCTTAAAAATCTAATCTTTCCTTGATTAAAAATCTCGCCTTTACTTCATTTTCAAAAAGAATGCAAGCTTTGTTTTCAAAGCTAATTCAGATTTTGTTTTCAAAGCAAATTCATATTTTTGTTTCTGCCAAACTGATTTTTAACGATGTATTAAATTAAATAAAAACTGAATTTTCTTTCCAATGTATTTATTAAAATAAAAACCGAATTTTTTCCAATGTATTTATTTTTAAAACTAATTATATTCATGTTTTTAAAACAAATTTTAAACTAAAATAAATAAAGGGAAAAGGAAGGAAAAAAAAACTCACTGTTGATACTTTTCATCATCGGACCCTGTTCAGGAATTCACGAAGCAGCTCAGCACCTAGGGCATGCTGTCGTTCACCACTCCGATGACCGGAGGGTCATCTGACGCGTGCGTGACATAGGGCTTCACACGTCTGTCTGAAGGAGGAGACGAGGGGAAGGAGGCGGCGCGTTCATCTGGAGGGTGCAGAGTTTTTTTCTTTTTTTTTCTTTTGTTCGATTTTAGAAGGGAGGGAAAGAGTCGCGAGGGGGAAGGAGAAACCCTGGCGGAGGGCGCCGCCTTCAGCGGTGGCAGCGGCGGTGGAGGAGGCCGCTCCGCCCCTCCGTCCTCCTCGTTCATTCTTTTTTTTTCTTTTTCTTTCTCTGCTGAAATCGATTGTGAAGGGAAAAGGGGGGGCCAGCGGGTAAAAGGGGAAGATTAAATTTTTTTTATTAATTTAATTATTTAATTATTTTATTTTAATTCAAAAAGTCAACTTTTTCAAACGACCTCTAAACGAGGTCCACCGGCTGTCGCCCATAGCGTTTCACCCCCATTCCGAACACAATGGGATATGTACTGCAAGCTGAATCGACCGTTACAATCAGTTTCCTTTGAATTTACATTTAAATCACTATATTGGATTTTAAACGTACAGTTCAAATTACCGGGGCCACATACTAACTCTAAAAATTCCAGAAAAATATTTTCTAGCTTCGTATTGACGATACAGTCCTAACAAAACTAGTTTCGTCGAATTCTGAGACCGTTGGAAAAATGGCCAATTTCCAGTCGATTAAAATCAACTGAAACTGGTCAAAAGCGTTTTCCTTTGCCACGCTCACATATTGATTCGAAAATTTATGAAATTTGAAATCTAGCAATAACTTAACATCACGGACCCAACAAAACTGGTTTCGTCGAAATCAGAGGTCGTTTGCAAAACGGCTATTTTTAAGGGCTATATATTATATAAAATATATATAAATTCCATAGCGACTATTCTGAATTTTCAACTGGACGTATCTCATCATTTATAAAGTGGAATCCCAGTTTCTCAACTTCGTTGGAAAGATATTCACTATTAGATTCCATTATTTTTGGTTTCACTAAAATCCGGATTGTTTTGCACCCGGTACATTCAATTGAAGTTTGAAATCGAATTATCGAACTACCGCGCCATTTTCAATTCTTTTTATAATTATATATAATTATTTTTATTCTAACGACGACGCGTGTAATATATACGTTCGAATTATATTCAAAATAAATTTCTCGTCGATATTATTTAAAATAATTCATTTTAAATAATCAAAACTCGCTAAAATTGCCAATTTAAAAATTTTAAACTGGCCCAGATTTTCGGGTTGTTACAGTATATCCAATGGATCACGTAAGTTGATCTGTTCAAACGTATTCACGTTTGGTGGCAGAGGAATTCGTTTCTCTAAGCTATATACCCGTGTTATTTTTGGATAAATCAATTTGTGATTTGGCGGATATGACAATGTGACATTCTAAGTGAATGAAGATGAATGTCCGACAGAATATTTCCAGAAAGGTCACGTACCTTGATTTCTTCGACCGTACCAAGAGTGGAAGCGGAGAAGGAAACTTCTTTTAGCTGACACGTAATGTACTGTTGTAGACGTCAATTAATGATTTTCGATGGATCTGACAATGTGGCATTCGAAGTGAATCTGATGTAATGATAAAGCGTAGCTTCTAGCCTCATCAACCAGTAAATGACAGAAATCGGGCAGGCAGCATGGCTAAGTCGGTCGCACCAAAGTAGGGTGTATAATCACCTATCTAGAGAATATTCATTTGCTTCTTAAATCTATCAATGTTGTCCCATATATATACGGGAACGGTTGCTGATCCCAACCGTTGGTGATGTACATTCGATACACTCAAGCGAAATGAGTGGTCGGTCATGTGTGGCTGAGTTACAAGATGTTCTTGTTGAACTCCAGTGTATCGTTCCTAGAGTACACTGATCGGAAGGTGGTTCCATACCTTGTCATAGTTGGAAATCCACTATCCAATACGTGCTTGTGATTTTGATTGTATACTATATATGTAGAACGTGAGATGAAAGCGTTTCTGCTAGTTGATACCTATTTGTACATAGACATTATTATAATATCAAAAGGTTTTGATATAAAGATATTTTGGATTCTCATAAGGGAAAAACCTGTTTCGTTCTGCAGCGTGGTCTTATGAGATATCGTTTACTTGTTCATATACATGTTTAAACTGTTTTACTCATACTAGTCCCATGACTGACCCGGAGTTTACTTTGTTGTTTTCCCTAAACTCTTGGGTGCCTAAATTTGTACGGGCAGTCAAGTAATCGGGACTTACAGATATACTTGAAGAGCTGGAGCAGGAGGCTTCTGGATCATATAGCTATAGTTTATTTCCGCTGTGTTGTAAGTGTTGTACTCTGATAAGTGCTATTGTATACATAACTGTTATATTTCAAAGTTATGTTATATATTATTTGTTATTCGTTCCGCTGTGAGGTTCGTGTTACTCTGATGTTGTGTTCTTCTTCTTCTTCTATTCTAAGTTTCTATCTTATCTATTCTCACCCTCTAATTTCTTTCAATAATTACCAGGATTTTTCGATGTTTTGGTTATCTACATCGAGCTTATGTCGATAACCAAAGTCGCCGAAAATCCGGGTCGTTACAGTTGGTATCAGAGATTAAGTTAAGAATTACTTGGCTCTGTGGCGTGACTTGGTAGAGATAGGGTTAGTAATACCCTAGACTGAGTTTGAGTGTATATACGAGTGCGTATTTGTATTTGATATAAAATTTGTTTTATATTGTGGAGATTCATTGGCTGAGTTGTTTATGAGTTTTGGTCGATCAGTTTGATCCACTGTGTCGGTAGGAGTAAATAAACACTTGAATACGATGGACCGACACAGTATGGATATGTGATATATTATCATATATAGGATGTGTTGGTAGTGATTATAATCAGATAAGATTATAAAATGTAAAATGGTTATATATAACCAATCAGAATTTATACAAGTGAATTATATGAAATTGAAATGAATTAAATCTAAATTTAGATCGGAATTGGAATTTAAAATCCCGGAAATGGGAAAGGTGTTTGTAAATGAATCAGGATTGAATATAAGAAAATTTTAAAATCCTGGGAGATTTTAAATTGTTTACAAGCCTTGTGAAGGATATTTTGAAAGTGATTTCAAAAATGAAAGTATTTAGAAATGAATTTGAAAGTGATATAGTATTGAACTCACTTCGATAGCTGGAAAATAGATTCCGATGTTGATCATGACATCATCGGTGTTCATTTTCGAGTGTGTAAGTGACGGATTACTACCAAGGATTTTGATTTTTAATTGTTTTGAGAAAAACAAAATTGTTTGAATCCTGCAAAGGAAAGTTTGGGTTTTGAGAAAAGCCAAGCGGTTTAAAACTCCCAGGAAAAACACAGTTTTAATTTAAAAGCAATTGAATAAAAATTCGTGGAGACAAACTGGAATGGAATCCGGTTAAGTGGAATTTGAATTGTAATAGAAATTATCAAGATAAAATTGGATTTATAAGATAGGGATTTGAAACGATATTTGGTTGGGGAGTTATGGATTTGGAATCGAGAATAGAACTTTGATTTAAAAGTTGAATTTGGCTCGGACAAACGAATGGGTGTGTTGAGGATAAACAGATCAGAGTTTGATTTGATTGATATTGGTATATGCTGAATTGACAGCAGGTAAAAGTGATAAGGTTAATATGCCCGACAAAAAGGTACAAGTTTATATTTTATATGAGTTTGGAATTTATGAGCCGAATTGGCAAGCCTTTTGGCGTTTTGATTTTCTTTTGGGTTAAAGAAGGCCCAGAGAGGCGAGTTGGAGTTTGAGATATTGACCAGTACAAAGGAGGTGCTGGCGAAATTCTCCGAAAATTTAAAGTGTTAGAAAATTTTCAGAATTTTTGAAAATTTTAGTTAGTCGGAAGGAATTAATATTTTAGTCGATATTAATTGGTTCAGTTGAAATTAGAAATAAGGGGTAAACAAATCTTAGGAATTCCAATAGATAGGGTCGTCCTCTAACTTAGCAATTTCGAGGACGAAATTATATTAAGGGAGGAAGAATGCAACGACCCGCATTGTCCGTGATATTATAATTAATTAATTTAATATAATTGGTGATTTAGAGAAGTTAATGATCGTTTAATTAAATAATATTGAATATTTAATTAATAATTATAATATAATAATATATCATAATGTCGAAATAGTCGGAAATAGTGAAATTCACAATATCGTGTGAATTGAATATTATACGAGATTTGGTTGAGTTTCGATTCGAAATATAATAACGAAAATATTGAATCGACGACAGTTGAACGTATAGTTTATAATATATTTATAAACGAGCTCGAAATGGCGCTGCAATTCGCTATTTGGCGATTTGAACTTCAACTGAATATACAGGGTCCGTTTTAAGTCGGATTTCTGTGAAACAAGAACCGTCAGGACCGTTTTGATAATAGTTTTCTAAGGGAACAGAAAAATCGGGATTCTGTCGTGTAGATTTTGATTTATGTCCAAATCAAATTTTAGAAAAGTCGCTATGGAATTCCTTTATAATTTGTAACGATTTATAAAAGGAATTTCAATATAAAATTGAATATCGATATAATGTGGATTTGGAATATCGAGCTGCAAATCCATATATGAATATTCTGGAGCTGTGGTATATTCTATGTGGATATATACGATAATATTAAATTATTAATATTTAATTTATATTATTTAAATATATTTATATATTTAAATGGGCTATTTAGAGCTTTAAAAATAGCCACTTTTGCAAATGAAGTCGAAATTCGACGAAACTAATTTTGTTGGATCCGCAATATCAGATAGTTGTTAGATTTCCAGTTTCGTGATTTTTGAATATCGTGTGTGATCACACGAATTTTTAGAAGGCAAAACGAATTATCTAAAAAGGGATATACTGGGAATATTCCCTCAACGAAAATATCTAGATATTTTGAAACAATATATATACCACCCCTTAACCATTTTCTAACTGAATTCCAAGCCGTCACATTCTCTTTTGTTCTTCAGCCAACGCAAGAGAAAACCCACCTCTCAAATATCAAAAACAAACCAAATAAATTACTATAAATCGCAACTCAATGATATTCAAGATCTAGGAGGGATTCTCTTCATTCTAGTATGCTCCAATGTGAGTTCGACGTCAGTTCAGGTGCTTCAGTTTTTGAAGCCGAGTCCTAGGGTTGATTAATACTCGGATTTAAGGCATCGATTCAGACAGTTGATACTGGAATTGGGTTTAGCAAAGTATACCGCACCTACTTGCGAAAATTTGGAGGGTTCGACGTCTATTTCTGTCGATGTCCTGTAGCTGAGCTCGACGATCGCGATTCCCTTTTGGGCATTGGATTGGATTTCGTGGTGCTGAGGAGGAAGAGACTTGGATGAGGTGATGAACGGTGGGTTTGGTTTTCGAATTCGGTGAAGGACGAGGGAGCCATTGGTGGTTGAAGTATAGAAATGGCAGCAGGCGAGGTGTTTAAACATCGGGGAAGAAGCTGTAGAAGCGGGTCTGGGCTGAGGGGTTTATGGGCCGGATGGGGTTCAAGAGGTGAAGGCCCATTTGTTTTAAAACCCAAGTTTTTATTTATTTAATTGTGTGTGAACTTCGAAGTTGAATTACTTCATCATACGATGTCAGAACTGGGCCAAACAAGATCCAGTAGGATCGTATGGATGGGAGCAACACAATGAGATTGACTGGAAGTCCATCCGAGCTCATTACAATTTATGGCGAAATAAATTGTCCAGTAGAAATCAAGAGACAATTATTGTTATATAACGATGATAGTCAAATGTGAGTAAAACTCACCAACTCTGAACAGTTTATAATTTTATGTTGTATCTTTAGAACTGTTAGAAATTGTCTGATTTACTGTGTGTTGATTGTTTGATTGAACTACTAGTCAGTTAGTTAAATTTCTATATTGATTCTGTTTAACAGAATGTATCATATGGAACTGAAAGTGATGATAATCATATTGTGTAACATCTGTGGATGCAGGGAGACAGGTTGGAGGAATCCGACTGGATTCCTCAACAGTTATTTTATTGTTTTTCATATATTGTTATATGATGTGATATAAAATCTGTGGGCGATTATATGTGCTTGGACGATATTGAACATCGTGATTTGATATGATTGAATACCATAACATACAGAAATGTTGATAAGGGGATTTTCAAAGTGATAGTGAAAATAGAATATTTATAAATGGAAGATTTATAAATAAGAGATATTTATAAATTTGAATATTTATAAATAAGGAATATTTATAAATTGAAATATTTATAAATAGGAGATATTTTAAAAAGGAAATGAATTCAAAACATTTTCCTTTTGAATGGAAAGGCCTGTGTGGCAGGTTTGGGGATTTTCCCGATGCTCCCGATACAAAGGAGGTTATGGCGAATTTTCCCGGAAATTTAAGGAGTTAGAATATTTTTAAGAATAAATTTGAAAAGGAAATATTTGCAAACCATTTGCAAATAGAATAGAATAGGAAAAAGAAATATTTGTAAACCATTTACAAATAGAGTTAAAAAGGGAAATTTATTTATAACGGAATAGGATGTTATAAAAAGGAAAACGCTGTTAAAGGAAATCATTTGTAAAGTGAAGAACCGTTACCAAAAGTAAATCTTTATAAATGAATAGTTTAATCAAAAAGGAGTTAATCGAATATGGTATTCGAAGTTAGTTAATCGAATATGGTATTCGAAAGGAGTTAATCTAATATGGTATTCGAAGTCAGTTAATCGAATATGGTATTCGAAGTTGGTTAATCGAATAGGGTATTCGAAGTTAGTTAATCGAATATGTTATTCGAAAGGGGTTAGTCGAGTCGAGTTAGTCAATTAGAGTTAACCAGTAGAGTTAATCAGTTAGAGTTAACCAGTTAGAGTAAATCAGTTAGAGTTAAACTGATAGAGTTAATCAGTTAGAGTAAATCAGTTAAGGTTGATCCAAATAAGTTGTCATCTCGTACGACTGCTAGCGTAATTCGCAGGGGTGTAAATAGCCTAAGGCGGTCGGATGTTTCCTGAGGGAATCAGGCGTAACCATTGTGATCGCTGCGATCTAGAGTCAAGCGAATGGAGTTAAATCGAATATTAGTTATTCGATAGAAGTTAACCAGTCGAGTTAAGTTAGTCCAGTTAACCAATTTGGTTAAGTAATTCCAGTTAACCAGTTTGGTTAAGTAAGTCCAGTTAACCAGTTTGGTTAAGTAATTCCAGTTAACCAGTTGGTTAAGTAAGTCCAGTTAACCAGTTTGGTTAAGTAAGTCCAGTTAACCAGTTTGGTTAAGTAAGTCCAGTTAACCAGTTTGGTTAAGTAAGTCGAGTTAACCAGTTGGGTTAAGTCAGTCAAGTTAACCAGGTAAAGTTAATCAGTAGAGTTGACCAGTTAGAGTAATCGACTAGAGTTAACCAGTTAGAGTTAGAGTTAACCAGTTAGAAGTTAGAGTTAACCAGTTAGAGTTAGAGTTGACCAGTTAGAGTTATTCAAATAGATTTAATCGAGTGGAGTTATCGAATATCACTTATTCGAAGTAGAGTTATCGAATATAGTGTATTCGAAGAGAAGAGTAATCGAATATAGTTCCTTCGAGAAGAATTATCGAATATAAGTTATTCGAAGTAAGATAATCGAATATTGGTTATTCGAGAAGAAGTTATCGAATCTAGTTATTCGAAAGGAGTTATCGATGTTAGTTTCATCGAAAGGAGTTATCGATGTTAGTTTCATCGAAAGGAGTTATCGATGTTAGTTTCATCGAAAGGAGTTATCGATGTTAGTTTAATCGAAGTGAGATTTTCAAATATGAGATATTTGAAAAGGAAGAGTTATCGAATATTAGTTATTCGAAGAGAGATTATTGAATATCGTTTATTCGAGAAGGAGTTAATCGAATATAGGTTATTCGAAGAAGAGTTAATCAAATAGAGATTTCTCGAAGAGAGTTAATCGGCAAATTCGATTATATCGAATTCGGGAAAGTACTTATACTTTCCAGTATTTAAATAGAGATTTATTTATTTATAAATAAATAAGTGTTAGGTTAATTATTCACTAATAAGAATAGAAGTTATAATTAAAGTTAGGTATTGCGAAAGTAGGGATTTTAACGTTACCGTTATAACCAATGTTTTAAATATAGAAGTGGATTAGTAAAATTGAATCCGAGAAAGGCGTAAAGAAGTTGTTAAAGATTAAAAGATAAACTTTGACCATTTCGAAGTTATAACGTTGTTCAGTTAAGGTCTGAGAGGTAATTATACCCCAACTTGAGTGACTTCCTTCTTGACTAAGAAATGGTAAGGTTTGATCGTAAAGGTGTTTTGGAAATGTTTTCCAAACGAGAATCAGAAATGTTTTCTGATAAAAGAAAAATAAGAATTTAGAATATAAGGAAACAGGAGATAAGTAAATAAATGAACTAAAGAGATTTATGTTAAATGATGTTTGTTCGATATAATTTCCATTTGGAAATAATATCGTTGTTTGCACACTTGTTTTTCTTTGATAGTTAACTCACCGACTATCGAAGTTTTGACCATTTTAACGTTGTTAATATGGAGAGACCGGTTGGATTATTATCCATAGAACCACTCTGTATTGGCTTAAGCGTCGCGAATCATATATGCCAAAGATAATTGAAGACGGAGTAAAATGCAAGGGCTGTTGTATAACTATTAGATAACAGTGACTAAGATGGATATACGGAATAGTGCCTTCGGTTTGTCCAGTCCCAGGACAACTTGTATGGACGAAGGTCTGACAGAGTATATCCAATGGATCGCGTAAGTTGATTTGTTCAAACGTATTCACGTTTGGTGGCGGAGGAATTCATTTCTCTAAGCTGTATACCCGTGTTATTTTTGGATAAATCAATTTGTGATTTGGCGGGTATGACAATGTGACATTCTAAGTGAATGAAGATGAATGTCCGACAGAATATTTCCAAAAAGGTCACATACCTTGATTTCTTCGACCGTACCAAGAGTGGAAGCGGAGAAGGAAACTTCTTTTAGCTGACACGTAATGTACTGTTGTAGACGTCAATTAGTGATTTTCGATGGATCTGACAATGTGGCATTCGAAGTGAATCTGATGTAATGATAAAGCGTAGCTTCTAGCCTCATCAACCAGTAAATGACAGAAATCGGGCAGGCAGCATGGCTAAGTCGGTCGCACCGAAGTAGGGTGTATAATCACCTATCTAGAGAATATTCATTTGCTTCTTAAATCTATCAATGCTGTCCCATATATATACGGGAACGGTTGCTGATCCCAACCGTTGGTGATGTACATTCGATACACTCAAGCGAAATGAGTGGTCGGTCATGTGTGGCTGAGTTACAAGATGTTCTTGTTGAACTCTAGTGTATCGTTCCTAGAGTACACTGATCGGAAGGTGGTTCCATACCTTGTCATAGTTGGAAAACCATTATCCAATACATGCTTGCGATTTTGATTGTATACTATATATGTAGAACGTGAGATGAAAGCGTTTCTGCTAGTTGATACCTATTTGTACATAGACATTATTATAATATCAAAAGGTTTTTGATATAAAGATATTTTGGATTCTCATAAGGGAAAAACCCGTTCCGTTCTGCGGCATGGTCTTATGAGATATCGTTTACTTGTTCATATACCTGTTTAAACTGTTTTACTCATACCAGTCCCATGACTGACCCGGAGTTTACTTTGTTGTTTTCCCTAAACTCTTGGGTGCCTAAATTTGTACGGGCAGTCAAGTAGTTGGGATTTACAGATATACTTGAAGACTGGAGCAGGAGGCTTCTGGATCAAATAACTATAGTTTATTTCCGCTGTGTTGTAAGTGTTGTACTCTGATAAGTGCTATTGTATACATAACTGTTATATTTCAAAGTTATGTTATATATTATATGTTATTCGTTCCGCTGTGAGGTTCGTGTTACTCTGATGTTGTGTTCTTCTTCTTCTTCTATTCTAAGTTTCTATCTTATCTATTCTCACCCTCTAATTTCTTTCAATAATTACCAGGATTTTTCGATGTTTTGGTTATCGACATCGAGCTTATGTCGATAACCAAAGTCGCCGAAAATCCGGGTCGTTACACATCATAATAATGTTACATCAGAGTACAAAATATCATTGTATAACGAAAATAATACACAGCGGAAGATAAATTTACATAAATGTAATACAATGCACAACGGAAATATAAACTACACAGCGGAAGACTGTAAATGCCTGGACACAGCTTAAAGCTTCAATCCAGAATCCTACTCAATATATCTGCAAAATAAAACTACTCGACTGCCTGTGTGGAAAATAGGGGCACCCGAGTTTGCAAGGTAAAAGAAAACTACAGGTCAGTCATGTGACTAGTGTGAGAAACTCTAAACAGTTATAATTAACTTATTTAATATTATGGCATATCACGGGACCACGCCGCTAACGCGGAACGGGTTTACCCCCATGAATGCCAGTGTATAAACAACAATCAATATAGATATATAAATCAACTATGCATCAATCAACATGCAATATACCAATCTACCCATTTAGATTAATCACCACACTTAGATTTTCCAAATCCATTTCAATTTACAGAAATTATTCCTTTGGATTTTATTCCCGATTTCTTATTTCAAATCATTTGAAATACATATCTAGCTTTCTATATCAAAGTAGATTTCACTTCGGGATCTCAAATCAAATCGTTTGGAAATATAAATTCCAAAACATAACAATGCATACAGATAAGTATGCAACCAAATATCGTGCTCCCCATCGACAAAGCAAATGGTAAGCACATCGCAACTCGATATATAAATGTGCACCTACCCCACTTAGGAGAAGGCTACACTGACGATGCACCTCCCACACATGGAGAGCATACACCGTCCTCTCACTCATACTTTTAGTCTCAGGGTTACCCGAATCTTTAGCCACATACTAAATCATTTCATATCCCGAATTAGGGAAAATCATTTCACAACATAATAATCACAAGTACTTTCAAAATATAGTACTTCACATAAGCAATTCACACATATGTTCAATCACTATTAATCACATAACCTTTGAGCTCGTACGCCTCAAAGAAAGGTGTTAAGCAAGAGAATGAATTCTCCGCCACCAAACAGATATGTTATCAATAGCAACTAATCGAATACGCGATGAACCACAATGTAAAACATAATACATTTCTAAATCATTTTAGAAATCATCAGGTTTTAAGGCTCGAAATCCTTTCTGTTTTATAAAACATTTCTATAAAACATTCCCTATCCAAAATCGGGAATATATTTCTTTTCACTTAAGAAAAACAACATTTCAAAATATTCATTAAATTTTGAAATATATAACATTGCTAAACACCTTATATTCAAATCGTGAAGTGTTTCACAAGGTGTTAACATGCAGATATTTTTACCCAACCCAATGCCAACTGTAAAAGCATATTCTGCTCAAGAACTGGTCGAGCACCATCCAAACAATCAATCAACCACAATCAATATCAACGACTTAGTAAATTTTGTTTAATCACATCATGTGTTTTGGTAAATTTAATCACCATTCATTCATTCAAATCTAATTAAAGATTTATTCAAACCCCAATTGGTTTTATCTCTAAAATCATTTCATATTGATTGTTCTACTTTTTGGAAATTGATCCTGCTTTTACGCAGGTTAAAGAACTAATGTCATTTAAACACAATTCACGACAAACCCCAAATCCAATTTATTTATTTCTATAAATAAATAATTATTCTAGTTAATAACTAGTTCATTTCGATAAAAATATATTTTTATCTTTACAAATGTGGAATTTTTCATCTCAGTTCTTTCCAAATCATTTCTAATGATTTTACACAAATTATTGATAGTTTTAATAATTTTATCAAGGCCCGTACAGTCGATTTCCATCAACGGCCATCGAACTGCACTTACAGCGACCTTTTCCAAATTTGATTTGGACATAATTCCAAATCCAACCATTAGATTTCAAATTTCTAATATTCATTGGAAAGCCCTTTTCGATATGAACCTAACGGTTCCGGTTTTAGGAGAATCCGACGGTCGGATCTCCCGTAAAGTCCGTTCGAAGCCAATGGTCGAAATTCGCGAACTGCCGCATCGCGGTGCGTTCTATTCAGGACATTATATATATATATATATATATATATATATATATATATTTTCATCGATTTCCTTTTAAAACGAATTTTATAAATCGTTTCAAATTTGTTTCAAAAACAATTTCAACTTCTAATCAAAATTGAATATTCCATATAAACGACAATTTTATACAGTGTATATATATGTTAAAAAATATATCTTTAACAATCAAATCATTTTCACATTTCATAAATATATATATATATATATCTTTTTCATTTCATATATACATTGTTTTCACATTTCATATATATATCATTTTCATTTCATATATATATATATATATAATATTTTCACTTTTTAATATATACGATATTTTTACTTTCAATATATATACGATATTTTCACTTTCAATATATACGATATTTTCATTTTCAATATATATAATATTTTTACTTTTCATATATATATATATATATATATATATCACTTCACATCACGATCAATTTTCACATAGAATACAATCAAGCAAGTCGTCCATGGTCTATGGACGACGGGGAGTAGTTCATATATGCAACTACAAAATAAATAACTATATAGAAAATTTGAAGTGAGAGAATTAATTCTAATTAAATATATTAGAAATTTGGATTATTTAAAACCCCTTTCAAATCCAATTTATTTATTTAAAAATAATTGAGTTTTAAATTTAGTTCAAAACTAGTCCATTTCGATAAAAATCTATTTTTATCTTTACAAATGTGAGATTTTTCATCCTAGTTCTTCATGAATCATTTCTTATGATTATACACAAATTATTGATATTTTTGATAATTTTATCAAGGCCCGTATAGTCGATTTTCAACAACGGCCATCGAACTGCACATACAGCGACCTTTTCTGAAATTGATTTGTGGGTTTATCGTGAATGATGGTTTAAATAACACTTGTTCTTTAATCCAACAATACGTAGAATGTGTTTCGGGTTTATCGTGAACTGTGTTTTAAATGACATTAGTTCTTTAACCTAGTAAAAGGAGTTTTAATGAATCTGCAATTAGATTGAAATGTGAATTGATAATTTAAATTATCAAATTTGGAAAATGAGCGAGAATGGAGTATCACCAGTTTTGCTCCAAGCGATAGTTAAATCTTTAATTAGATTTGAACGTGAAATGGTAATTAATTTTACCGATAACACCGTGGTATTAGATATGGAGTATTATCAGTTTTGCTCCATGGGATGAATAGGTTGGGATTGGGAAATAAAATAAATAATTACTTCGGTGTGGTTCGCTAATCCCGACTAGTTTGAAATGATATTCAAAGGAAGATTAAAGAATAAATTTAGAAGAATTTATCTTCGATAAAATTAATGGGAACCTTTCCCTAAGAATGTGAAATTTAGAAACAAACTGTAGGTTAGCTCAAAATGATGGTTTCCTGGGTATTGATCTGATGTTGGTTTCGGCCTTCAGGGTTAATATTTGGGGAATTGTTATCTTGCTAATTTACGGTTAGTGACTGATGAATTGGAATGAGGCGTATGTTGTGTTTGTATGACATTTGTTTATTATATACGCGGGCTATTCGGAAAGGCCGGGTTTATACCCATTCTGAATAACCGATTTGACGATAAGTCGAAGATGAAGATGGTGGCTGAAGACCAGAAGTCTTCACATCGTTTCAGTGATTACTAATGATCTTGATTGGGCTGTAGACCCAACATGAAGGAATCAGTTGGTGATCGTCCAGAAGTACTTGAAGATCGATAAATATGTGAGGAAAGTGCCTCCAGTTTCGTTCAGACCCAGAACGAACTTGTAAATGGACTTTGTTTCTCACATTGGATTTTATTCTGTGTTGATTTATCTTTATTAAATATACAACTGTTTGGCGGCAGAGAATTTATTCTCTTGCTTAACGCCCTTCTCTGAGACGTACGAGCTCAGAGGTTGTATATCGATGGACATCAGTCGCACGACATGAATTGCCAGCGTGACACGCCTAAGTGGCAAATGATCAAGGCTTCTGTTGAAAAGCAAAGTCTTATGGTTGATGATCAAAGCACAGCCTGTGTGGCGCAGCTTTGTGTATGGCGTTAATTTGCGAGCCTCACACCTCGGTATGAGTCAAAAATGGGATAGTGACCGTTGGGAGAACATGACGTTTCTTTCTAGCTACGGTGGTGTCAGTGTTAAACTGGCTGACATTTATATTATTTTCATCTTTGTGGTTGTTGAAATGCGAGGCGCCTCAGATATAGGTCTGATAGGACCGAGAAACGTGTGTTCAGGAATTGCCAATCCTCAAACGTAAGAGAGGACCGGCCCAGCCGATTTCAGGGCTTACCCAGAGTGTGTAGTCCCAAGGCATTTGCTAGAGTATCTTGAAGCGGAGAGGAGCTTGCCCCTTGCCTCGACTCATGACGGAAATCCTATTTCCAATACGAGATATTTCAGTTTTAATTGTAGAACCTAGTATGGCGACATAGTGGTATGGGACATTCATGTCACCTATGATTGATATTTATGATTGAAATTGTTTTTGACACTATACACTTATAATAGTATCAAATGATTTGTTTTAAACGTACCAAGCATGTTTGGCTATTATAAGGGAAAACCCTATCCTCCGGCTTGGGTTGCATTGTGTGATGGGACCTGGGTCTTATAATAGCTTCAATTTTCCGAAAAGCATTGCGCTGTTTTACTATATGCACTAGTATTATTAGGAGGAAACCCGTTCCGTGTTATACGGCGTGGTCCCTTGAATTACTCTCTTTTAAAGTAAAGTTTAAATAAATGTTTTAGTTCTCACACTAGTCACATGACTGACCTGGAGTTTATTTTTTTAACCAAAACTCTAGGTGCCCCTATTTTCGACATGGGCAACTAGTAGTTTTGGTTTTGCAGATTTATATTCACAGGATCCTGATTTACAGCTGGAACGATGCTCGGAAAGCTCTGTATCCGTGTATTACTTTCAGTTGTGCTTTGTATTGTTTTTCCACTGCTATGTAATTTATTGTAATCTCTGATATTTGTCAAATGTGTAATATTTATTCATACTATGTATATTCTTGTATTCTGATGGAATTGTCGTAATATACAATAAAATGTTCTTCTGTTTGCGTTCTGATTCGTCTTGTCCTCAATTCAATCCGTCCTTTCCATCACGGGGAAGTTCGGGTCATTTCAAAAGACCAAGGTATACCACCCATACAATGCCTTGCAGACTAATGGGGAGTTAGGACAGAGCGTGGCGGATTTTGCAAACCGACGCTGACTTTGTCAACAATATGTCGGTAATCCTTTGGTGTCCAACTCATAAGATGAGACCAAGACATTCCAACGCTGACTTTGTCAACAAAATGTCGGATAGAGATTGGCGGGTTTGCACACCAATGCTAGATATACAAGCAATGTTGGATACCCTTGGATTGCTATTATTATTATTGAAAATATGAGAACAAGAGAGAGTTACACGAATTCAGCTTAACACAACTTAGTTTTAAAGATTCGAAAAGCCAATATAAGTATTTTAAGTCCTCCACTTATTTAAACAAAAACTACAATGTAGAATATATTTCATAGCCATCACCTAAGAATCTTCCTATGTACCGGTTACACTAATATCCCTCAAAATTCAAATTTTCATCATATTTTTTATTCGATCTTAGTCGAGAGAAAAAAATTCTACCATCTGACTAACAATTGTTAACTTATTTTGTTGTATCAATCTAAAATGAGTCATATTTCCCAAGAAAAAAAATGGCATGTTGTTACGACCTAAAATGCATGAAAGTGAAAAGAAAAATAAAATGAAAAGAAAAATAAAAATTAAAAGAAAAAAATGGCATGTTATTATGACCTAAAATGCATGATGGTCCTATCTAAATGCATGAAAATGAAAAGAAAAATAAAATAAAAATGAATGCAACGCAGACTCCCCCCACACTAAAACTAAACAGTGTCCACACTGTAACGTTTCCTAAATTTGAAAGATTGTACCCAAAGGTGAATGAGTTGAAAAATTATTTGTAAAATGAAATGAAGTTTAGATACAATATATGAATGCCAATCATATGCAAAGTGAAACCTAGGATGACGATGAGTGTTATTTGAAAAATGCGATTTCCTTTTCCCCTTATACTTGCCTCTATCAAAAATGATGCACAATGATTTCTTATTTGATTTGTGAGGTGTAACAGGCATGTGAGTGAATTTTTAAATGAAAATCTTCCCTATGAAAATTGTGTCATGCCAATTATTTATACAATTCAGATGCGGATTATCCCATAAAATTTTCAAAGGTTTTTCTTCTTGGTCCTCCATGAAAACAAATGCCAAGATCGTGGAAAAATATTCTGTAGAGTCCAAGTAAGCATACTCAAGGTCTTGTGACAGGGGTCCGAGGTCTAACTTAGGAAGTTCATGTGTGTTAACATTGGTCAACATTGCTTTGTTAGATTCAGGTGACGAGGGTTTCAGGTCAAGAAGTTCATTTAATTTAGAATTGTATTCGAGCTCATAGAAATTAGAGTTGAAATGGTTAAAACACATTTCCAAGGCTTTAGAAGTGTCAATAAAGGTTTCATTAACTGTGGTCCGAATCATGCCAATTTCATCAATCTCAAAATTCCTAGGAGAATTATGATGGCTAACACTCTTTTCACTCATCGTTATTGAATAAAAAAAATCCAATACTTAAAATTGACACAAGTGGCTGTTATTACAAAATAGATAACATACTCAAGTATATCCTATTAGTTGGTAATCACAATTTGAAGCGGGAAGAGGGTCTTATGGCCGTTCACGTATAGTACAAATACTAAGGGATATGACCAATGTTTTACGGGTAGTATAAAACCTCTTTAGCTTGAAGTTCAATAAACTGAACTAATATATATATCCGCAATCAAACCATTGAGAGAATCAATTTTATAAAATACACTCTTGTAGTTAATTATTTTGCAAATCAAATCAAGTTTTATGATGAGAGTAATGATTTTAATTATGGAAATTCGTTTCTCACGAAATCTATTCAGTAATTTCAGTCAACACAACAACCAAACAATAATAATTGTAGAAAACTAAAATACTGTACAAGCAAGCCGTTGCCCCTGTAGAATTTTTTTTACAAGCAATTCTTATATATATTTTTCTTTGCAGCAGAGCACCTGTAAAGTTAGAAAATTTTACAGTGGGTGTGGTTGTCCGTCTAGAAAATTAGACTTCCCTGTTTGCAATTGCTCATCTTTAGATATTTTGTTTTGTTTGCTTGTATTCCTTCTTCACTTTGGCCCTTGACTCTTTTTCTTTAGAATAGGAAGAAAAAGAAAAAAGAAAAACAACAAAATAAACTATACTTAAAGAACGACACAGAAAAAAAGAAAAAAAAAGAAAGAAGAAATTAAGACAACAAATTAAGACTCAACAAATTCAAGATGGGACAAAGCTAAAACTAAGCAGAAATAAAAAAAATAGGCTAAACAATTGACTCACACAAAATAAAATAATAAAAAGAAACTAAACTAATAAAAAGCTAAGACAGAATAAAAGGAAAAAAGAATAACTCATGCAGTCAAAAGGAAAGATCAAAGAGCTAATTTCAGAACTATCCTTTTTATTTCAAATCAAGAAACACTTGAACCAAAATGAAGAGATCATGAAACGAATCACATTCCTTCAGCTAAAACAAATCGTACCCCTTAAGCTAAAACAAATCACACCCCAAAAATAACCCTCTTAATAAAGCAGATAAAACAAACACACTTCCTTCAATAAAAGGAAACAAGTCCTAAATTTCTCACGCTCAAACCCAAAATTCGCACCTTTTTTTTTTCAGTAAAAAGGAAATCGAACTAGTCTCTCAAATGAGACAATAAGAAATCGCGGCCACCTTTGTTCTTGGGTATCAATCGAACTGGCAAGTTGGATTTTTTTTATAGCTCTCGAATCGGTTTTCAAATTGGAGATTTTTGGTACTGTGGTGGTTTGAATTGGCTGTAGAAGACGGTGCTTGTTGGTATAAGGTCCGGTATGCGGATTTTGAGGTCTGAGGAGGATGCTTGGTGATGGTAATCGAATGTTCAAAGGGTTCTTAGTTGTTTGGAGGAGAAGAGGGTTTTGGTGAACTTGTGATAGAAATTATGGCAAAGAAGGAAATTGGAAGCACTAGCAAGGGTTGTTTGTGGCAGTAGCGTGGAGCAAGTGGTGAAGTTTTGGTTTGAAATGTTTATGCTTGGAATGTTTTGGTATAGAGGGATTGATGGAAAATTCAGATGCGGGTTTCTGGATATGGTAGTGAATGAATTGTTGTTTATGAAGATGGAGAAATTTGCAACAAGTAAAGAAGTTTTAGAAAGATTTTTTTTTTTTGCAAAGTAATCAGATTGCAAAAGAAAGGTGAGAAGAGTAAGAAATAAAAGAAAGGAAAGAAACCTAGAGAAAATTGGCAACTTTTTTTATGTTTGTTTTTGTGTAAAAAAATGGAAAGAAATGTAAAAGTAGGGAAGAAAATTTCAAGAGTGGAAAGAAATGAACAACAAGGTAGAGAAATAATTACAAGGCAGAAAAGGGAAAGATGTAACGTCCCGCCTTTTTGGCCGCTTCAAATCAGTATTTAAACCAATTTAAATGCCCAAATCGATGGACCGTTATTTAGCTTGTAGAGTTTAGAAACAGAATCAACATAGAAAACATAGAATAAATAGCATACATAATATTGAACAACAAAATAACCTTTATTAACAAATCATAATTTTTGATACAATATCTTTTTATATAGAAGAATTTAAATTACAGTTAAATGCTGAAAAATATTTATTGTTTAAATCTTCAGAGTGCGCGTCTCCTGGAATCCCCAGCTTTGCCAATCTTCAAATCCTGGGCCGTAATCTTTAAATCTATAATGCTCGGGTCTGACCCGGGCGTTCCATGCAAAACATAAAACACTCGAGTCAGGATTAATCATAGTTCAAGTAAGATAATTTCAATATAAACTAAAATACATAGTTAATCCTATAATCTACTAACTTCCTGGTACATCGAATTCGTGAATATATCACGGCGACCTGGGACGAGACAATTAGAACAACATATGGATTTATATATATACGTATGCCGGTGATGTACATATACACGTACAATGGGGTATATATATACATACGTGTACATCGGCCACCACATATGTATATTGGAAACATATATATGTCAAACTACGAGAATTAAGTGCAACATCAGTGTGTATCAACTTTTTAAGTCAAGGACAGACGGTCACGGAAGCCTGCACATGCACACGTGTACCCGTACATGTGTGCACTGCCCCTGCATTTCGCAACCACAAATAACAAATACACTAAGTTCAAAGAGTATTCACGAATATTACAGTAAAACAGGGACAGGGCGCATGTTCAAGTGCATCGACGACAGTTTTGGCGAATAAAGCGCGACATTTTTGGGCAAATGGATCCCACAACATAACATGACAATTTTTGTAACACCTTACCTCCGTTAAGGTCACTCACAAAGCGAATGCCTTAACTTTGATAGAGCGTTTTAGTAGACAGGACAGAATATTACAAGAACAGATACATAAAGCAGTACTTGAAAATTTTATAACTTTATTTCGGTGGAAAACAGAAATTAGTTTGGTTACATCTTTCAAAATCACTTTGCCAAAACTCAAGTACATATATATCAGCCTTGTTCAAAAGCCCTCAGAGTACAAATCTTTAAAATCATAATCCCCACAGAAGATGCCATAAGAAGTCAAGCCACACTTTAAGCACTTTAAGTACTTCAAGAAGAAGAAATATGGATCAAGCTAAATTATTCCCTCCTTGGAAACCTGGGGGGAAAACGGAAAGAAAAGGGGCGAAAAACAAACGAGGTCAGACATAAAGTCTGGCGAGTCTAGTGATTTCCAGCATATGAACAGATAATAATAATCATGGCATGCAAATAAAACTGGATGCGAGATAACAGTAACAGGAGTAGCAGATATACTTAGGTTAAACAGAAAAAAAAACAGAATGATGTAAGCTATTACTTTTCACCTCTCTGCACTAATACTAGTATAACAGGATTAGATGTCACCCCAATGTGAAAAACTGAAACAGAAACGGGAACCGAATAATTTCCACAGAAGAGAATGCTAGTAATGGGCCTTTACCACCCCAACAGAAACAGACAAAAACAGAATGCCAATAATGGACCTTTACCACCCGAACAGAAGGTACAGAAACAGAAACAGATTAATCCCTACGGAAACAGAATGTAGATTTAGGTGTACACTAGTAAATGGGCCTTTACCACCCGAACAGACGACACCACGCAGAAACAGACAGGTGTTACCACCCAACAGAAACAGACGGTACCAACAGAAACAGACAGAACTAAGTGTACCCTAAAACCCTACCCCAAACAACCGGCTCCCTAATACATAAATACCCTGTGTCGGCCCCACACTAGGGTGTATCACTCCCTAAAGTGACAACCAATTGGCACATAACTATTTACAGATGTCACGGCGTCTTACATCCTCAAAGGCAGACTGGGATCCATGCATGCACATGACCCAGTTGGAACGCACCATCAACACCCTTCGCCATTATCAGAATGAACCGCTTATAATTAGTTCAGTAAGCGTGCCCGGACCCTACCTACTGTTGGGTCGAAGTTTTGATACCAGAAAGGGTTACTGACTAATATGGGTCCCAAACAACAGATGACACAAGTAATTTCCCTCCTATCCTTATGTCCCCAGACTAACAGATTTCAGATTAGCTTGTTTGCAAGTTCAGACATACAGAGTTCAGATCAACTAGTTCACAGATCAGACAAGTTTTCAGACTAACGTATCAGATGTATAGTTTTTAACAGACTTACAGATTGTCTAACTTTGTATTGGGCCTACAGATTCATGAAACAGGTTTATTAATTCATCAGTCCAGTTGGTTTTACCCTATTTACCCAAAACGTCTTAGACATCATACTTATCCCAGATTTGCATTAATTAAATATTAATGCATAGACCTCTCACATTAGGTCGGTAGTTTGTGGCCGCTGGATATGCCTGGCGGTTCTGGGCAGACTTCTGCCACAAGCCATACCTAACCTCGTGTCTAAGCATATTTTAGTTATGCCTACGACCTCTCACATTAGACTGACAGTTTGCAGTCGCTGGTTAAGCCGGTTGGTTCCGGGCAGGCTTCTACCGCAAACAGAGCCTAACCTCGTGCCTTAGACAATTCATTCCAATACATATTTTTAGATATCAGACTAATTCTGTTTATTTAACAGATTAAACTTCTTCATAGGATACAACAGATTAATCAAATTTCCATGTTTTACTAAATCTTAGGTTGAGCCTACAGATTTCCATATCCAGATTACCATTATCTAGTTTTCAACAGATCAGACAATTCAACAGGTAGCAGATCTAGCAGTTTAAGCGATTCAACAGATTTAGCAGATAACAGATTCAGTAATTTAGGCAATTCAACAGGTTTAGCAGATAACGCATTAGGCAATTTAACGGATTTAGCAGATTATATATATCTAAAACTCTATTTACATATCTTGCCTAATCATAAATTTAGCCTAAACTTACATGCCCAAATCAAGGTCATACAATATATGCCCCAAATCTTAGCCTTAATATTCCTATTTACACTTCATGTTAAAATTATATTTAATATTCTAGTTTACCATTTATGTTCAAGACTAATATAAATGTTAATCATTCACTATTATAGCCAATTCAGATTATGCCAACATATTTATTATGCCAAATTAACTTAATTAAGCTATGCCCAATCCCCGTATAACATGTTTCCGCAAGTTCTTTAAGTACCCATGAAATGGCATTAGCCAAAGGAATAGAGGATAAGCACAAGAAAGAATAGGCATGCAATAATGAACCAAATACAATGATAATGGCCTCACTAGGCTCGATGTACATAACAGTGAATTGGAATAAACTAGCAAATTTACATGCTAAATATGAGATCCAACATCATTATGGGAATAGGCATAAGAAACTAACTACAATAGTTATAGGAAACTAACCACAATAGTCATGGGTGACTAATCACAATAGTTTCTTATTCAATGTCAGAGGCAATAGTCTCATAGGCGTGAATCATAGTCATAGGCAATAGTCTCATAGGCATGAATCATAGACATAGGCAATAGTCTCATAGTCATGAATCATAGTCATAGGCAATAGTCTCATAGTCATGAATCATTGTCATAGGCAATAGTCTCATAGGCAACAGTTTCATGTCCCATTATGAATTATTCATTATTTTTCTCAAAATTTAGCATTCGTGCGTTAATCTCTTATGAGATTTGGCGCAGGCTCGTAGTAGCCTGGCTATAGAACAGAAAGAAGAAAGATGTATAGAAAAGTCATAGAAAAACAGATCTGACAGATAAGAATATACATAACCTCAGATTCAGATTTATAACCACGTCAGGATCATAATTAAAATTCATATCTGAAAATAACTGTACTCATAATCAAAAAGGAAAGTCTTGATTTCTGGTTTCTGAGTTCTAACACTGAATAACGTTCCTTTGGCGTAGGCTATCGATTAGATTAGAAAATAGTTATTCCCTTTTAACTTTATTCAGATTGGAAGAAGATCCTAGTTTTGGTTCCAGCAGAGTAACGACGCCATTATTTTATTTAATAAGAACGGAGGTAGAGTATAGGAATGAAATTCAGCAGCATAAGAGAAGAATGGTGTAAAGGGAATGAGGCAAGGGGGTTGTTTATATTGGATTAGGTGGACGAATCTAGACAGAAAACGAGACCAGATACATCAGAATCAGCCAGGTACAAAAACTGGGTTTCGACAGCAGGTCGACCCCCAGGTCGACACTATGGTCGACCTGGCCCCTGGGAGGTCGACACTATGGTCGACCCCCAGGTCGACCTGGTCCATGGGCGGGAATTTTCCCGCCCAGCCTGTTCTGGGATTTTGAATTCGAATTTTCGAGCTGTTTTCAATTTTGAAAATCTCTGAAACTTCGGACGGTCATATCTTCCGCATACGGACTCCGTTTCTCGAAAACTCGGACCCGTTTCCAAGCAGAATTTCGAGACGAACGCAATGGCGCAACCCGTTTCCCTTGATTCTTAATTTAAAAATTAATTATTCTTTTATTTGTTACTTATACGTTCATAGAAAATACGGGGTGTTACAGTTTTGGTAAACATATCACGATAGTCTTGGTAAACATATAACATCAGTTTTGGCGAGCATATAACATCAGTTTTGGCGAGAAGTTAACATCAATTTTGGCTGGCATATAACATTAGTTTTGGCTGCAAAAATCTCAGTTTTGGCGAGCAAAAAGTCTCAGTTTTGGCGAATAAAAATCTCAGTTTTGGCGAGCATAAATCTCAGTTTTGGCTAGCAAGCAGAAAGGAAAAACATTAGTGGAATTATGCAGAAAAGCAAGCTAATATTACCAAACTTGGATTACTAGAGATTTTCATGTTACAATATATATATATAACATGGACTCAGGTTTCTAATAGTGTGAGTCACATAATTTGGTTTAACAAATACATATGTAGGTCAACATTCCTATATCTAATAATATCTATATGCAGTTTCAAATAGGGGTAGTATATACTAACACTAATTCATGACTGTACAAATCTAAAGTGAACGGCATGCATGAAATTTCTAGGAAAAGAATGGCAACATTTCAAAGTATACCGTATGCTACTTTAAGGCCTAACATGCCAAATATAGTATCAACTTTCAGCAAACAAATATAGTATCAACTTTAAGGGTCCAGAACAATTTATTGAGGAAAGTATTTTTATTTTATTTCATGTACATCACAGAACAATTTATATAAACAGAAAATATAAAAGTCTGATATCATAAAGCTGATGATGGTGTTGGGTTTCAGCATAGAGTTACACCAACGGTTTTATAGCCATACAACATAACAAAATATGGAGTGTATGAACAGAACAAAGTATCCTATACTTGCTTGTCAATTATACATGAATTATGACATATACAGATCCTAAAAATGCATTCTACAGCTTTAACACTATAGCTTATAACAATGGATTAGGATGATCATATGGGATAGTATACGATTCATAGTAAGTTTCTCCTGATATGTTTAGCCTAACGCTGGTAGTATCACTATACACCATCTTTGTCAGAAAAATGTCACAAGGTTTGTTTAGTGAATTAACTATTTTAAGTACTTCATATATTTGTAATATTCCAAATTTTCACTGTAAATAATCACAAAAGTAGTTACATCACAACTTTATTCCTTCATGAAATTATTTCAATGAACTATACTCAAGCATGTCCTAGCTTGATTCACAACAACGACATTCTTTTAAACCAACTAAATTATATGTTCTAGTCAATAATCTTAAACTAATGTACCGAAATATCCAGCAATCCAGTCTAGTTACATATTCAGTTATTACCAAATCCGAAAATATAAGTCACTCTAAACCTACCCTTAGTTTATATAATGTATTTGTGCAAATCTGCATAACTCAGCTACAAAGTTGGGAGTGGTGATGGTTTACCGCTTATTGATCACAGGACGTTACAGGCAAGGATGCCATTAGGCAGGAGTCATCTGAGGACAAATTAATAAACACATTATTGTTAAATTTTTGAGTTGTGAGAGGAGCAAAAACAAATCAGGTTAGTTTCCATGCATGTTCAGAAAGCCTTACACGAAATAAATACACGTAACATGGACTCACGACAACAAATGAATTTCATAAAATCACAGCAGTGAAAAAAAAAACCACGCACAATCAAACCCAAGAAAAAAAACAACCACAAAAATCATACTATCGTACTAAGTTTGTATTAAAATTAAAATAGTTGAACTGAAATTAATCAATCGTGAGTTCCGAAAGAAACTCACCATCAAAAAGCGATTCAAGGCTTCGAGGTGGCGCGAATTGACTTCCAAAGCACATCAGCGAGCTTGGTCAGGCGATTTGCAAATGGCTTCAAAGAGTGGTACTCGCAGTGACGGTGACAACGCTTCAGGTTATTTTGATTGAAAAGGAGGCAACAGCTTTGGTGGTGCGAAGGGCGCAGGCTGATTTGGGTGAACATTAAAATTGAAAAGGGGAAAAAGAATTGATTTGAGGAAAGAGGGCAAATTTCTAGACGCCATTAAATGAAAAAGGAGAACGGACCTTAATTTGTTTGCTGAGAAAAATGGAACGCGAAGTGATTTTTATAGAAGAGGACTATGGGAAGCAAGGAATTGATATAGGCTGAATTGGGGTGGGTGGTTTCTGAGTACCATGGAAGCAAGGAATTGAATACGAAGTTACTTGGTGATGAAGGAAATAAAAGTGTGAACCTTTCGTAATTTAATTCTACCGCAATTTACGTTACACATTTTATTTTTGTTCCGTCACAAACAAACTCCAACCACTACAAAACTTAACGTAGTGCTACGTTTTCACATTCTGAACCCAATAAAATTTGTTTGGTTGTTGTCCGACTTTGTTTGTACACAACGTTATTTTAATTTCAATTTATTTAACGTTTCACCGATTTTATTCTATTTATCAACCCTATTCGTTTCTCAATTTGAAACGTTAAATTCAACCCAGATACACACATATCCAAGCAAATCTTCTATAAATTTCCAATTCGTTTAATGTCACTAACATTTATTTTTAAATTCAACCGTTCATATTTTCCAATCGAATTTAAATTCTGATTTGAATACCCAGTCAAATTCAATTCAACAATAAATATTTGATTTCAAACCAACCATTCTGAATTGAATGTTAAATTCAATTTCATATACAAAACCATATATTCGATATTAACTCGAATATCAATAAAAAATTGATTATAAATGGTTAAATTTTTCATTAATTTCTAGGACGTTACATTCCTCCCCCTTTAAAACTTTTCGTCCTCGAAAAGGGAAGATCGTCAGAGTTATACCAACGTATACTTTAAATTTCATATTTATTGCAATTTTTCCACAACTAATTTAAATATCGATATTTGAATTATCGATCCTCTTCGTTTATCATCATATTCAATTCACTCGTAAAATCAATTTATAGTTGGAGACAAATCTCTTCATGCATCTCAAGTCATCCCGAAACTAATCCGTCAATGTTTACTTAATTCATTTATAACCTTACTTCTTACGATCCAAGTTTAACTTAAAACACCTTACTATCCATTAAATCTTTCCAACACTCATTGAAGAGTGTAATTATTATTTCATTTTCAAGTCAGAAATTGTCGACTTGAATTTTTTTAAAAATTTGAAATCTTTTATAACTTTATACATAATACGAAATTCATGCAAAAACATCTGTATTATTATTAAAAAGCTATGAATTTGGAAATATTCCAAATTTCTCGTTGTTAACTTATTAAATTAGGCATATTTTAAATTCAGTTTGAAAATACTTGATAACTCGAAGTTTGACAAGTCTATTGTTGTCCTCACAGATGTTAGTCATACGTTGGCCAGGCGCACGACTAAAATCTCCATGTATTGAATATCCTTGATTCATCTTCCAGTGAAAATATTTCAAAAATTATTTTTATAGAAAACAGATACGGAAAGTACCAATGTGATATTGATTGTTCATGAATCGCAAATACCCAATGGTTTCGTCTGGATTCCCCAGAAAACATTCGTATCTGTAGGAAATCACATCCCTGCGAATTTCGTCATGGACCGATCAACAAAAGATATTTAAGAATCAAAAGACAATCTGAGGTCATTGAGTGTTGGTTGCTCTATCTCAGGATCCCAAAATCAAATCATCAGATTATAAAGATAAATCAATCACAAGGATCAACCAAGTCATGAAGACAAACTGCTGCATTAAACAGGTGGCTCACTATCACTAAGATATCTCAAATATTCGCACGGCTCATCATACTACCTTTAGTAGCTCTAATGGTTACATCTCTTTCACCAGTAGACAATTTACCGTGTGGACCGCAGGTATACAACGGTTACGCCTGGGTCCCCCGGGAAACATCCATACCTGTAAGCTTTCACAGCTCTGCGGATTACGCCCTTATAATTCGATTGTAGATCGCAGTAGTCACGATAGTTACGTTTGGTTCCCCCAAGAGACATCCGACCGCCATAGGCTATCTACAGCCCTACGAATTATGCTACACGGTCGAATTCCAACGACTTTAGATTGCAGCGATCACAATGGTTACGCCTGATTCCCTCAGGAAACATCCGACCGCCGTAGGCTATCTGCAGCCCTACGAATTACTCTAGTAGTCGTGCTCAGTGGCAACTCATGGGTTTAATGTTCGGACAACCTACAACCACCACCAGCATATCTCAGTCAAGTTCAAAATTCAGGGAGGAAGGAAGGTACTTCCTTTATCGTAATTTGAAATGATTTAATACTATATACATATAGTATTTTATTTCATACAATTCATAATTCATACTCATATCTATTTACATAAGATTTCTAAATCACGTTTTCAACCCATCATTCTTATATAAATTTTGTTATATACTATTCCATTTCAAATCAATTACCTTCCAAATCGATTGTAACGATCCAGAATTTTAACGAAATTAAAATTGGAATTTTTATTACGTAACTTGAATTTGACATAAATAAATATGGTTAAGAATATTTAATAATTTTGATAAGCTATACGATAAATTTTACTTGAATTATAAATGGGAATGATTAATAATAATTTTGGATTTATTGATATTATTTGTCGTCCGATCGGATTTGTCAAATTATAACGCGAATTAGTAGCATTAGAGTTAAGTGTTGCCCTTAGTTTTCATAGCATTTAAGGAAAAATGCTACCAAAAGTTCACCTTCTCTTCTTAAGACAAGTGTATGGACACTTGTCATTTTGCATGTAAGCTTTCATGCATGCCTTCCACGTGCCCTCTTATGTGTCATCACCTCCTTAACTCTACATTCCTATATAAGGAGACCTTTTCTCCATTTTCTTACCATTCCATTCCATTTCCACCTTTCCATCTTCTTCTTAAAGCTTATGGCCATGGTTTCCATGGCATAAGTCTTCCTCTTTTCCACCACCACCTTGCCAAAGTTTGTCATTCTCCTCCTCCTCCTTCCCTTATGAAGAGAGAGAGAGAGATTAATATATATTATATTATAGATATTTTGGTGAAGAAGATGTTGCGCCGAAATACTGTCTGACGGTTCGCTCAACTAGGCTCGCCTACCGTGAAGATTTGGAAAGCTGTTTGGTGAGAACTCTTTAACCACGGTTTATTATTTAATTAGTAGTTAGACTAATTTAAATATAGTAATGGATTATTAATGGTTAATGATAGTTGATGTTTGTTATGATGGATGATGGATGCGTAGTTTAGAACACACACTATTAAGCGTTAGTGTTATAACGCTTGTGCACAGTTATGATTTATTTAATCATGTTGATGATGGTTGCTATGGATGTTTAAATAGTTGTTGATGTTGTTTTGCGCACACTATGACACAATAATTATGGTATCACATTGGTGATCCAAAAACTCCTTCATAATTAAAAGCAATATCATTATTGAAATTGAAGGTTAACAATTGGAAAAGACCATATGTATGAATTCATATATATTGTTAAAGTCCTTTAGATGAATAAATAAATACCAGAACATTCTAGGATGACAGAGAGGATAATGTCTAGGCTTGGGTTTGGAAATGAAGTTTCCTGCTCTCCCTGGCTAACCCTAACTGGTCCGACGAATGGGATGGTTAATTTGAAATTATTTGAATTTAGAAATGAATTGGAATTTATAAAAGTTGAATTTTAGATCCAAAATAATTTAGAAAGTAAATTTAAATGATTTTAAAAGTGTTATATCAGAATATAATGGTTTTCTAAGATATTTTGAAGTATCGTAGTATAATTGTTATTATGGTCAAAATAGAGCTTGTCGCATAACGACAATTTACGTATTTAGATGCAAACTTTAAATGCTTATAACTTTTGCAATCTAAATCGGATTTCCATGAAACGAAAAACATTTGATTTATATTAACAAGAACTTTCAAATGAGTGAAAGCAGATTTTAAATTCGAGTTATAATTTTGAAGTTATGTTTGAAACCATTTTGGAAAAGATCGATGTAAGAACAATTATTGACCATAACTATAAACAACTATTTTTAAATGTTTTAAAAATATGGAATTTTTTTGTAAAATCGTAATAAATTATGTAAAAGTGTTTTGAATTTTAAATTTTAAGTTTTGGCTAAGATAAACGATGTTGTTATCAAAGTAGTTAAGATAACTGATTTGTAACGCTTTTGTAACACTTTTGAAGCACTATTGTAACGCTTTCTTTGAAAACAACCTATTTTGAAGTATTTAACCCGCGAAATGTTTTCCGAACTATAAGCAATCATTTGCAAATGATTTGTTGAATGTTTTCAAAGGTTTAAAAATATTGAAAATAATTTGTTTGGAATTTAGATTTATTTATTTAATAATAAATGTGTTTTTCAATTTTAAATAATTGGATATGGTTGGAGATAAATCTTCGGATGGTTGATATTAATTCGGTAGATGATGATTCTTACTATTTGAGGAATTTAAAAGGTAGTTCACCAATATTCCGCTTATAGCGTGAGTTAGATATTGAGATTAAAATTGAGTATAAGTTGATGGTATTTCTATCCAGATCTAATGTCAAAGAGTTGGATAAATCTTTAAATTAAGATACGAGTTTCCTAAGTTGACTGGGATAAGTTGGATAGAAATAATCTTTAGATATTTGATATGAAATTCTATGGTGTAAATGTATATTATTTGAGGAATTTGGAAGATATTATTATATCGTTATTCCACTTATAGTATTCGTTGATTATGAGAATTGATATCGAGTATAAGTAGATACAATTTCTATGTAACTTATGTTCAATATCAATTTATTTGAGTTTTTTCGTGAATCATATCTTCAATAATATCATTCTTGAAACCCCATGAGACTGAGTTATGGAAATTCATATCGTAATTTGAGGATTTGATCAGATCTTTGATTTGAGGAAATCAAAAGTGAGGAATTAGAAAGAAAGTATAATCTTTTTGTAAAAAAAAGGGAATGTTGGAAAATCAATTTAATTGGAACATAGGGTTGGAATGTGGAATAAGGATTTTCAAAGGAAACCGGATTTTGATAATGAGTTATCAAACGGAAAATAAATTAAGGCTTTAAGGCTAAATCATCTTTTATTTAAGGGACGTGTTTTAGAAGAGAAAGGTCAAACATGGATTTTGTAATAATTTGAGAATGGGTTTGAAGAAGTTTAATTTTGACAAAATCCAAGACGAAAGGAGATTGGTAGAAAGCCTGTGTGTTCTATAATTGTGTTTTTTAAATTTGCGCCTATTATTTGGAAAAAACCGGGATCAGATGTATGTCTGAAACCATTCCAAGTAATAATACGACGTTGTGGAGCAATTGAAGACATTGGAGACGACATTGAAGACCGGGACCCTTCATGTCGTAAGGACGACTTGCTGAATGTCTCGAATGGGTCGCTCCCATTTGCTGATGGATTTTATATCAGTTAAGTGGCAAGAAGCCCGAACGTATGTGAAGGAATTCCGGATTGTGGTTTCGTTCAAACCCAGAATGGACTCGTATGGATTGTGTGTCTGACATTGTAATTAACTGCGTAGCATTGTTTTATCAATATATATCTGTTTGGTGGCGGAGAATTACTCTCTTGCTTAACACCCTTCTCTAAGACGTTACGAGCTTAGAGGTTATATATTGGAATTTAGTGATGCGTTGTTAATGGATAATGTGGCATACTTAAGATATGTGGTGAGCTATAGATGATCAAAGCACAGCTTGTTTAAGCGTAGCTTTGTGTATCTTGACCTCGACAAGCCTCACAACCCGGTGAATGGCCAAAACAGGAAGAAATGCGGCAAGGTTATGGGGTGTTGTCTCCTTCTAGATAAAAGGTGTACTATGGTATGGAGCCCAGGTATTAACCTATGTGGTAAAAGCTTCTACTTTTGTGGTTGTTGTTAGGGCGCGCTCGGAAAGGTCGGTCACGACCGGGAGATGGCATACTCAGGCATACTCTAAGTTACCCAGTTAAGGGGTAACCCGGCCTTGTGTTGGCATGAGGAGCATTGGTTGATCCTCGGGCATCCCTCTAGAGGTGTTCAAAATTCGGTTCGGAAGGAAGTTCCTTTGCCTGGTCATTATCGGAAAACCAATCTCCGCTGTGAGCCTGTACAGTTTTAATTGTATACCATACGTCAGTATAGTATATGGTATCTATGCTAGCTAAGATTGATACATTTACTTTCGAAATGATTTTTCACACTATATTATAGTATTGGAAGAGGATTTTCACGTATCAAGCATTTTTGACTATCATAAAGAGAAACCTCGCCCATGTGTACGTTTACATTGTGTGTGTTCCGCAAGACCTTATGGTAGTTTCATTTTTCAAAAGTCATTGCGAATTTCTATGCACATGAATTCATATGGAGTAAACCCGTTCCGCAGTAGCGACGTGGTCCGTTGAATTACCCAACTTTAAAATGAATCTTAAATAGTAACTGTTTTGAATTCTCACACTAGTCCCATAACTGACCTGGAGTTTATTGTTCCTACACCTAAAATCTGGGTGCCCATAATTTTTACATGGGCAGCCTAGTAGTTTGGTTCCCAGATTCAACCTTGGAGTTAGTTGGAGCATGATTCTAGTTTAACTGGAACTATTATGTTTGGAGCATTCACATTCTTCCGCTGAGTTAGTATCTTTTCCGCAGTGTAATCGATGTAATCTGATGTACCTCTTGTTACTCTGATGTAATATTATTTTAATGATAATGAAAAAGTTATTTTTATTTTGTGCAAATGTGTAAGTTCCCCTAACAATCCGTCTTTATGAATGGTTTAAGTTGGTTTAATTACCGACGAAAACCGAGCAAAAAGACGGGTCGTTACAAAGTGGTTTCAGAGCTTTGGTTTATACAAAGCAATGGTGTACGACACATTTGAACAAATGGAAAGACTCATCAGAGTTATATATCTCATTAGAGATAGGGTTAGTAATGCCTTAGAATGAGATTTTGGAGTATTATATTTGAGAGAGCGTATTTGAAAATATGAAATGAGTTTTGAAAAGTTTTAATTTAAGAAACAGACATATTTTGGAAATATATAGTTAATTATAACCTGGATACTTAATCAAATGATTAATATTACATTTTGTGATTATAATCACACATAAAATACTTCTTATGGCATGGTAATTAAGCCCCTTCAACTGATCAGGAAAACGATCCGAGTACAAATGCCTTTTGGATTTAATTTCGCTATTGGGGATTTCGAAATGTCGTTAAACTTGGGTCAAATTTGTTATGGTAACTAATCAATATGGTTAGAAATTATAAAAATAATAATATAGAATTTAAGTATTGTATTCGATGCTGAGGTTGGACTATCGCGTATAAGAAGATTTTGAATATATGCCTAGCTAACGTATATATGAAGTCTTAAGTATACTAGATAGGTATAAATTCACAATCTAGTCGCCTTAAGATGATTCTGTTGATGACTGCAACATCTTCACTATGTACTTTTGAGTTTTGAAAATGGAATAACTATATGATTCCAATTAAAACATCAATATATATATTTAAACCAATTTAGATAAGTCTTTGAAAATATTTTGTAAATTGATGAGAATTAGAATAAGTAAGCGAGATCTTGAAAATTTGATAAGTTGTAAGAATTATATCAGGTGAACCTGTAATAAGGATAAGCCAGTAAATTAAGTAGAGAGTATATAAGAAAGTGTATTTATGATATATATAAAAAAGGTTTTGGAAAGATATATAGTTTGGAAACTCAAATCAATATCTTGAGTAAGAATTGGAAATGACTTTGAAATTAAATTTTGGAATTGATTTTGAAAGAATATATTTTCAATATAAAAAAAAAGGATCTTTGAAAATATTTGGAATTCAAAACTTGAGCACTACATCTTGTGATTGGAATTTCTTAGTTGATTAAAAGACGTTTATGTGAAGTTGTAATTTACACAAGCAACCCAATTAGTTCGGGAAATGATTTAAAGGCTAAGTTGGAATGAATCAATTAGAATATTTATAATTATTCCTCCCCAACTAATTAAATTTGAAATGTAAATATTGAGAATTCAATATGACGGTAAGATATTTGATGATATTTTGGTTGAGGACTACATTGGTTAAAGCTGTTTTTTCTAAAGTTTGAAGGTAACAAGTTTTGTAATCTTGAAGTTAGAATAATTAATTAGGATAGCCAAACTTAAATAAGGAAAAAAAATCTGGAATTATCGGCAATTTTGGACAGTCGATAAGTTCTAAAGTATATTGTGACAACAAGAGGAATTATTTTAGTAGGCATGAATACCTTGTGAATTAAGTTTCACAAATTGATTAAAGGATAATTGGCAAGCGGGTGTAGTAAAAAGAAATTACCTCAACTGAAACGTTTAGATAAGTTGAGTTTTGAGGATCGAGTTTTACGTGTAAAGAATAACAGTAAGTTTGGCGAATTAAAAGGAAATAAGTCCCATAACCATTGTATTTGCAAGATAAGATCAAAGAGAATAATTTATACCTCTAAATTTATTTGGAAAGCAGTAAATGGTTGAGTATAAGTAATTGTCCCAGTAAGCGATGAATCGAATATAATAGGTAAATGGAGGTTATCATAGGAGGATATGTAGATATGGTTATCCGTTAATACATGTGAGAACATGAAGCTTTGGTATAAAGAATTTTAATCTTGAATTTGTCGAATGAGTAGTTACGATTCCCTTTCCTTTTTGAGGACGAAAAGTTTTAAAGGGGGGGGGGGGTGAATGTAACGATCCAGAATTTTAACCAAATTAATATTGGAATTTTTATTATGTAATTTGAATTTGACATAAATATATATGGTTAAGAATATTTAATAATTTTGATAAGCTATACGATAAATTTTACTTGAATTATAAATGAGAATGATTAATAATAATTTTGGATTTATTGATACTATTTATCGTTCGATCGGATTTGTCAAATTATAACACGAATTAGTAGCATTAGAATTAAGTGTTGCCCTTAGTTTTCATAGTATTTAAGGGAAAATGCTACCAAAAGTTCATCTTCTCTTCTTAAGACAAGTGTATGGACACTTGTCATTTTGCATGTAAGCTTTCATGCATGCCTTCCATGTTCCCTCTTATGTGTCATCACCTCCTTAACTCTCCATTCCTATATAAGGAGACCTTTTCTCCATTTTCTTACCATTCCATTCCATTTCCACCTTTCCATCTTCTTCTTAAAGCTTATGGCCATGGTTTCCATGGCATAAGTCTTCCTCTTTTCCACCACCACCTTACCAAAGTTCGTCATTCTCCTCCTCCTCCTTCCCTTATGAAGAGAGAGAGAGAGATTAATATATATTATATTATATATATTTTGGTGAAGAAGATGTTGCGCCGAAATACTGTCCGACGGTTCGCTCAACTAGGCTCGCCTACCGTGAAGATTTGGAAAGCTGTTTGGTGAGAACTCTTTAACCACGGTTTATTATTTAATTAGTAGTTAGACTAATTTAAATATAGTAATGGAATATTAATGGTTAATGATAGTTGATGTTTGTTATGATGGATGATGGATGCGTAGTTTAGAACACACACACTATTAAGCATTAGTGTTATAACGCTTGTGCACAGTTATGATTTATTTAATCTTGTTGATGATGGTTGCTATGGATGTTTAAATAGTTGTTGATGTTGTTTTGCACACACTATGACACAACAATTACGGTATCACATTGGTGATCCAAAAACTCCTTCATAATTAAAAGCAATATCATTATTGAAATTCAAGGTTAACAATTGGAAAAGACCATATGTATGAATTCATATATATTGTTAAAGTCCTTTAGATGAATAAATAAATACCGGAACATTCTAGGATGACAGAGAGGATTGTGTCTAGGCTTGGGTTTGGAAATGAAGTTTCCTGCTCTCCCTGGCTATCTCTAACTGGTCCGACGAATGAGATGGTTAATTTGAAGTTATTTGAATTTAGAATTGAAATGGAATTTATAAAAGTTGAATTTTAGATCCAAAATAATTTAGAAAGTAAATTTAAATGATTTTAAAAGTGTTATATAAGAATATAATGGTTTTCTAAGATATTTTGAAGTATCGTAGTATAATGGTTATTATGGCCAAAATAGAGCTTGTCGCATAACGACAATTTACGTATTTAGATGCAAACTTTAAACGCTTATAACTTTTGCAATCTAAATCGGATTTCCATGAAACGAAAAACATTTGATTTATATTAACAAGAACTTTCAAATGAGTGAAAGCAGATTTTAAATTCGAGTTATAGTTTTGAAGTTATGTTTGAAACCATTTTGGAAAAGATCAATGTAAGAACAATTGTTGACCATAACTATAAACAACTATTTTTAAATGTTTTAAAAATATGGAAAAATTTGTAAAATCATAATAAATTATGTAAAAGTGTTTTGAATTGTAAATTTTAAGTTTTGGCTAAGATAAACGATGTTGTTATCAAAGTTGTTAAGATAACTGATTTGTAACGCTTTTGTAACACTTTTGAAGCACTATTGTAACGCTTTCTTTGAAAACAACCTATTTTGAAGTATTTAACCCGCGAAATGTTTTCCGAACTATAAGTAATCATTTGCAGATGATTTGTTGAATGTTTTCAAAGGTTTAAAAATATTGAAAATAATTTGTTTGGAATTTAGATTGATTTATTTAATAATTAAATGTGTTTTTCAATTTTAAATAATTGAATATGGTTGGAGATAAATCTTCGGATGGTTGATATTAATTCGATAGATGATGATTCTTACCATTTGAGTAATTTAAAAGGTAGTTCAGCAATATTCCGCTTATAGTGTGAGTTGGATATTGAGATTAATATTGAGTATAAGTTGATGGTATTTCTATCCAGATCTAATGTCAAAGAGTTGGATAAATCTTTAAATTAAGATACGAGTTTCCTAAGTTGACTGGGATAAGTTGGATAGAAATAATCTTTAGATATTTGATATGAAATTCTATGGTGTAAATGTATAATATTTGAGGAATTTGGATGATATTATTATATCGTTATTCCACTTATAGTATTCGTTGATTATGAGAATTGATATTGAGTATAAGTAGATACAATTTCTGTGTAGCTTATGTTCAATATCAATTGATTTGGGTTTTGTCATGAATCATATCTTCAATAATATCATTCTTGAAACCCCATGAGATTGAGTTATGGAAATTCATATCGTAATTTGAGGATTTGATCAGATCTTTGATTTGAGGAAATTAAAAGTGAGGAATTGGAAAGAAAGTATAATCTTTTTGTAAAAAAAAAGGAATGTTGGAAAATCAATTTAATTGGAACATAGGGTTGAAATGTGGAATAAGGATTTTCAAAGGAAACTGGATTTTGATAATGAGTTATCAAACGGAAAATTAATTAAGGCATTAAGGCTAAATCATCTTTTATTTAAAGGACGTGTTTTAAAAGAGAAAGGTTAAACATGGATTTTGTAATAATTTGAGAATGGGTTTGAAGAAGTTTAATTTTGACAAAATCCAAGATGGAAGGAGATTGGTAGAAAGCCTGTGTGTTCTATAATTGTGTTTTTTTTAATTTGCGCCTATTATTTGGAAAAAACCGGGATTGGATGTATGTCTGAAACCATTCCAAGTAATAATACGACGTTGTGGAGCAATTGAAGACATTGGAGACGACATTGAAGACCGGGACCCTTCATGTCATAAGGACGACTTGCTGAATGTCTCGAATGGGTCGCTCCTATTTGCAGATGGATTTTATATCGGTTAAGTGGCGAGAAGCCCGAACGTATGTGAAGGAATTCCGGATTGTGGTTTCGTTCTGACCCAGAACGGACTCGTATGGATTGTGTGTCTGACATTGTAATTAACTTTGTAGCATTGTTTTATCAATATATATCTGTTTGGTGGCGGAGAATTACTCTCTTGCTTAACACCCTTCTCTAAGACGTTACGAGCTTAGAGGTTATATACTGGAATTCAGTGATGCATTGTTAATGGATAATGTGGCATACTTAAGATATGTGGTGAGCTATAGATGATCAAAGCACGTCTTGTTTAAGCATAGCTTTGTGTATCATGACCTCGACAAGCCTCACAATCCGGTGAGTGGCCAAAACAGGAAGAAATGCGGCAAGGTTATGGGGTGTTGTCTCCTTCTAGATAAAAGGTGTACTATGGTATGGAGCCCAGGTATTAACCTATGTGGTAAAAGCATCTACTTTTGTGGTTGTTGTTGGGGCGCGCTCGGAAAGGTCGGTCACGACCGGGAGATGGCATACTCAGGCATACTCTAAGTTACCCAGTTAAGGGGTAACCCGGCCTTGTGTTTGCATGAGGAACATTAGTTGATCCTCGGGCATCCCTCTAGAGGTGTTCAAAATTCAGTTCGGAAGGAAGTTCCTTTGCCTGGTCATTGTCGGAAAACCAATCTCCGCTACGAGCCTGTACGGTTTTAATTGTATACCATACGTCAGTATAGTATATGGTACTTATGCTGGCTAAGATTGATACATTTACTTTCGAAATGATTTTTCACACTATATTATAGTATTGGAAGAGGATTTTCACGTATCAAGCATTTTTGACTATCATAAGGAGAAACCTCGCCCATGTGTACGTTTACATTGTGTGTGTGCCGCGAGACCTTATGGTAGTTTCATTTTTCAAAAGTCATTGCGAATTTCTATGCACGGGAATTCATATGGAGTAAACCCGTTCCGCAGTAGCGGCGTGGTCCGTTGAATTACCCAACTTTAAAATGAATCTTAAATAGTAACTGTTTTGAATTCTCACACCAGTCCCATGACTAACCTAGAGTTTATTGTACCCACACCTAAACTCTGGGTGCCCATAATTTTTACATGGGCAGCCTAGTAGTTTGGTTTGCAGATTCAGCCTTGGAGTTAGTTGGAGCATGATTCTGGTTTAACTAGAGCTATTATGTTTGGAGCATTCGCATTCTTCCGCTGAGTTAGTATCTTTTTCGTTGTGTAATCGATGTACTCTGATGTACCTCTTATAACTCTGATGTAATATTATTTTAATGATAATGGAAAAGTTGTTTTTATTTTGTGCAAATGTGTAAGTGCCCCTAACAATCCGTCTTTATGAACGGTTTAAGTTGGTTTAATTACCGGCGAAAACCGAGCAAAAAGCCGGGTCGTTACATCGATAGCTCTCGACTTCGCTATATTTTTATACATTTCTCATATAAGTTCCGAAAATTTTTATATTCAATATTTAAAATCGAATATCCTCTAATTTCCATTCAAATTTCAATATTTTAAGTTTTGATCTCTTAATCAACTCAGCAATTTCAATAGTTTATATTCAATATTTATAAACTAAATTTTCTCTCAATTTCCCAATTATCCAGTCTCTCACATAATTCATATTTTTATGCTTTCCAAATTTCAGAATTCTCTCTTATAACAAATTTCTCATTCACGCATTATTCCTCTTCCGTATTCTTCGACCGTCAATTAGCAAGCGAACAACCCCCTAAGTATCAAGCGCGAAGGCCGAAACCAACATCAGATCAACACACAGGAAATTATTCAACTTAACTAATCTCCAGTCAGTTTCTAAATTTTCTTTATTTCTTAATTTCTTATATAATCATTGCTTACGCGATTTCCGAATTCAATTTACTAAATTACCTTTCTTATGTTTTGTTATCGTCGTGCTGGGTTTTTTTTCCTTTTTTTTTTTTTTTTGGCCATTCTGAAAACCCGTTAGCCTCTCCCAATCTTTTGAAAAACATTTCAAATTATCTTATTTACTTTCCACAATTCTAGAAAATCACTTATTATCAATGGAAAACAATTCCAAACATTCACAACTCTTTACTTTCTATAGAAAATACACTATATTTTCAGGGGGACATTTCTACATTTGTTATTTGAGTTAAAACGGATATTAAATAAAACATCGCTATTTTCACTTAACTGCCAACACTTTTGACGACCCCCGAATCCCGTACTGACGGAGACAAGGGTAATCTTTGGGATATAACACAGAAACAGATAATGGCAGAAAAGAATTAAATAAATACACCAGATAATGAACAATAGAATATAGTGGATAAAAGTAATCATCAGAGTTACACAGTATACAGGATCTTACTTAGTACAAATACAGTTCAGCTATACATATATGTCTACAGCGGAAACATACAAAATATGTACAATAGGAGCTGAACAACATAAAAAGAGATAAATGATAGAATCCATCTTCAGCTCCAGCTATCCAGAAAGAACCAGCTAAACCTGAATACAAGGCTGCCCATGTAGAAAAAGGGGCACCCGAGTTTGAATGTGAAACAAACTCCGAGTCAGTCATGGGACTGGTATGAGAAATCTACTCAACACATATATAATATGGCTAATCACCGGACCACGCCACTTTCGTGGAACGGGTTTACCCCATTGGATTGCCAGTGCTTTAAAACAAATCATTCTTTTAACCATCGCAATGCTTTTTATAAAAATGAAGCCATTATAAGACTCAGTTCCCATCACACAATGCAACGCAAACCGGAGGATAGAGTTTTTACCTTATAACGGCCAAAATATGCTTGATACGAATAAAACAAAGGCATTTGATATTATTGCTAGTGTTTATATGTTTCATAAACAATTTGAATCATAATTATCAATCATAGACGGCATTAATGCCCCATACCACTATGCCGCCATAAATAGGTATACAATCAAAACCGCACGATGTCGTATTTGGAAATTGGATTTCCGTCATGAACCAAGGCAAAAGATAGTCCTTACCGAATTCGTGACTCTCATGCCCGAGCCACAGGACCCAAACTCAAGTGGGCCCTTGAATCGTCAGGGCCGGTCCACCGATGTGGATTAAAATGCCTGAACAATACGTTTCCCCGCCCTTTGGGGCGTAAATGAGCCAACGAATGACTCCATCGGATCCGGATCGTCCGATCAAACCGAGGCGCCTCGCAACAACAACAACCACACAGGTGAAAAGTATATAAATGTCAGGGCTGGTAGGTCACTGACACCACCCTAGCTAGAAAGAAATGCATACCCTCCCTGAGGTTCTTCTCCCGTTTCTGGTTCATACCGGGTGTGAGGCTCGCGAATTCACAATTTACACAAAGCTACGCCACACAGGCGGTGCTTTGATCGTCACCACAAGGATTTGCTTTTCAACAGAAGCCCTGATTACTGCATCTTAGCATGCCACACAGGCAATTCATGCCATGAGACTGATGTCCATCGATATACAACCTCTGAGCTCGTGCGTTTCAGAGAAGGGCGTTAAGCAAAAGAATAAATTCTCCGCCGCCAAACAGATGTATATTTAACAGAGATCAATCAACACAGAATAAAATCCAATGTCAGACACACAGTCCATTTACAAGTCCGTTCTGGGTCTGAACGAAACCGGAGGCACTAAATACCTCGCAAACCCCTCGATCACCACGTACGTCTGGACAATCACCACTCATTATCCATATTTCGGGATGCCTCCCAATCAAGACCTCGGTTACCATCCAAACGAGGTGAAGATCTCCGGTCTTCGACCACCGTCTTCATCTTCGACTTTCAATCGTCGATCAATTATTTTGAAATGAGAATTAACTCGGCCTTTTCAAATAATTCACGTATATTTAGAATTTCAAATCAATTTATTTCAATGGTTAAATCATTCGACAACACCAATTTTGTTCTTTAATGTAATTTTCACACCAAACACGTTCAATCATCAAATACCACATAAATCGAGCAAATTCAGTTTATTTCCATTCCATATTGTTTATGGTATTTTATAACGATTTATCGCTATTTTTATTTATTTTAAAATAGCCAATTTATTCAAAACGACGCTTCGGGCCATAACGCGACCGTAGCGCTGTTTTTCTTCAGATTTGATTTACACATATCTGAAAATCTAACCGTTGGATTTTCATAAAATTTACCTCACTAGAAAGATCTTTTCGAAACGAATCCAACGGTTCCAGTTTCGGGAAAATCCGACGGTCGGATTTGCCGGTACAATCGTTTGAAGTTTCGATTTCAAAATACGAACTGCAGCGTCGTTACTCGATTAAATATAATTATATATATATATATATATATATATATATATATATATATATAATCGTTTCTGGCGCTGTTTTTCTTCAGATTTTAATTAAACATTCCAGACAATCCAACCGTTGGATTTTTACAAAGTTGGTGTCGTTGGAAAGATTTTTCCAAAGCGAACCCAACGGTTGGGATTTCAGGAAAATCCGATGGTCGGATCTCCCGCTATAATCGCTTGAAATCACGGTTTCAAAACAAGAACTGCACGGCCACGTTTCGTTTTAATTTTATTTATATTTATATATTTATATAAATATAGTTCATTCAAAAATTCCTACATTGATTCCACTTCTAATATTTCACTAACGCCTTTAAATTTTGGAAAATTTCGCCATAACCTCCTTTGTACGGGAGGGGCTGGGAAAATTCCCAAATAGCCACACGGGCGTCTCATGTCAAAAAGAAAAAGCCAAGCGGCTAGCCAACAAGCTCATAAAATCACCCAAACAAAACAGTAAATGTGTACCTATTTGTCGGGCACAAAATTTTATTCCTCTTCTCTAGCTCCTTTGCTATAACCTGTTCAATAAATATGCAGTTCTTATCACTTATCATTTTCCATTCAACTTCATATTTGATTCCATTTGGTTTAAAAACACCATTCATTCTAATGTTGTATGCATAGGCAAAAATCCTATCATTAGCTAATTAATGAATATTTCAACTCATGCATATTTATTTGAACGAGTTGCTATTTTTAACACTTCACATTTCAACAATTCATGTATATAATAGAAACGTGATTTTTATTGTAAAACAATTCATTTCAAAATATGAATACCATTCAACACATGAATTTCTAATCAACGAATGAATATCGATTCAACACATGAAGGTTTTCTATAGTTTCTATATATAGATAAAAATGTGAATTTTATATTTAAAACACGAATGCCATTCAACACATGAATTTCTAATCAACGAATGAATATCGATTCAACACATGAAGGTTTTCTATACAATGAATAAATATGGTTTCAGCAAATGAAAATAATTCAAACACATGAATATTATTCAAAATTTCTGCAGCATAACGGCAGGGTAGTTAAAACCGGGACCGTCCCTAGTACGGCTCCTCGCTCTACCTTAAAACCTCGCGGTTTTTGACAATGGAGATCATGCATCTGGTTCGCACGTAGGCGGCATGTATATATTTATTTCATTTCCACAAACTAATCCTATGTGGTTTCAACCAAATATTTCTCAACCACAAATGGGTATTTTTTTTCAACCACAATCAATCAATATCAACCACAAACAATTCCAACCAACCATTCGCTATCAATCAATTTTCACATCAATCACAATCAATAAATATCATCCATGGTTTGTGGATGAGGGGTGTATGTATATATATATATATATATATATATATATATATATATATATATATATAGCAATTCACCTCTATTTCAACACATATATAATTTTTTTAAAACGCATATATAACTTATGCATCGAACGTACAACTTACACAACGCTTATACATGAGGTGTACAACGCTTATATAACTCATACATCGACTATATAATTTGTACTTCGTCGTTTTCCATATTGTTTATGGTATTTTGTAAATCTCACCTTGGGTTCCACTCCACCAAAAATAGCATAAGGCTCAGAAAAATATGCGGTCTCTTCTAAAATGCAGAAGACGTGCACACGAGTCCACTGTCTCTTGTTTCACTGAATTTCGACCACATAGCAAAAAGATATGATTTTTACAACGTTTGCAACACTATAGAGTGTTTAAAACATTTTAAAATAAATAAAGGTCGCACCTTTTTTTCTGTTCGAACTAGGGTTAGGATTTTGCAGCGAATCCGTGAGTCGTGGTGAAAATCAGAGGGTGCGACGTGGAAGAGGGGGGCGTGGCGCTCCTGGCGATGGTCGGGGCTTCAGATCCGATCGCCTCTGGCGATCTCGGCGTCGACTGGAAGTCGACGACTTTGGAGGTGTCGTTCTTGACGCTGGCGAAGGGAGAGAGGGTGAGGGTTGTTTTGATTTGAAGGGGAGGAAAGGGGCTCTCAAACGTGGGTGGTGGCGATGGCTGCAGGCGGCGTAGGCGGCTGGAATCGGGTCGGAAAGCATCGAATGGTTTTCGCCGTTCGTTCGGGGAGAGAGAAAGGGTTTTGGTTTTTTTATTTTTTTATTTTTGAATGAATTATTTTGATTGGCCGGAGGTATTTATTTAGTTCAAAAATACTGTTTTGCACACGAACTCCTTTTCAAACCCAACGACTGTCGCCCCTAGCTAATTACCCCCATTCCGAACACAATGGGATATGTTTCGTAGGCCCATTCGATTGTTTCAGTCAGTTTTCTTTTAAATTAAAATATATAACATTAAATATTTAATTTGAACGTACATTTCAATTTGCCAGGGCCACAAACTGATTCGAAAAATTCCAGAAAAATAAATCTAGATTTGTTTTGACGATACGGTCCCAACAAAACCAGTTTCGTCGAATTCTGAGACCGTTTGCAAAAAGGCCCATTTCTGGTCGATCCAATTTAACTATAATTGACCAAAACACATTTTCCTTTGCCACGCTCACATACGAGCTTCAAAAATTATGAAATTTGAAACCTAGCAATAACGTCACATCCTGGATCCAACAAAAGTGGTTTCGTCGAATTCCGAGGTCGTATGCAAAATGGCCAATTTCACGGGCTATATAAATTCCATAGCGACCTTTCTAAAAATTCATTTGGCCATAACTTTTGCTTTCCGCTATGAAAATTCGATTTTTCAGATTCGTTAGAAAGGTATTCACTAACAAATTTAAATATTTTTGGTTTCACTAAAATGCGTTTTGTTTTGCTCCCGGTACAGTCCGACAAAGTTTGAATCCAATTTTTGAAACTGCAGCGGTTTTCAAGCCTTGTTTATAATTATAATTAATTATATTCGTTTTCAATTGTCGATTCAAACTCAGTTTTCATTGCTATTATTTAAAATATTTATTTTAAATATTTAAAATCCATTATTTTAGCCAATTTAAAAATTTTAAATTGGTTCAGATTTTCTGGGTCGTTACAACACTCAATCAACACTTGACCACGTCTTGCTATCGAACCTTGACTATTTCTTAGTAGACAATGAAGTCAAACAAGTTGGGGTATACTTACCTCTCAGATCTTTAATTGAACAATATTATTAACTTCGAAATAGATCAAGTTCACAGTTAACAAAACACTCATTCTCATAATTTCCGAATTCAAATTAAGAATTTTCTCCTTTTACTAAAATTGCTAACTATAACAATAATTTACGCCTTTTGAAATATATAACTTTAAATTATACTTTATTCATTAAATTTTTAATTAAAAAATAAATAAATAACATTTTTCTGAAATTCATCATAATTGACTTCACGCATATTCTTCTTTCGAATAATCCCGTATTCGATAACATAATCCGAACTTCGGGAAAAATCTCACTTTACTTATATTCTGAACTTCAGAATAATCCCACTGTATTGGTCAACTCAATTTCTTTTATCCACAATTTCATTTGCAACGCCTTTGCTTTCACACGTTATTTACTTCTAAAAAGTAAATATTATTTCTTTTTCAAAACCCGAACTTGTCACATCAAATTAATTCTGATTTTGTTTAAATATTAATTCAAATCACTTCACAATCTTCATTCATATATCGCTTCATTTACAGTTCTCATTCACAATTCACTTCTTTTTATTTACTTAACAAGTATATAACTCGCTATCGAATTCATATATTCGATTTTTCTTGTTGGTTTGAAACCAATTACAATTCATCTAGCCAAGTTCTAAATAAATTAGCAATAAAATTTGACACATTCAAATTCTAATTATAACCTTTTTGCTTTTATTATCTTTAATTTATATTTCCAACAAAATAAAATTCATTATCTCATCTTTGGAACGATTTCAAATTTCTCCTTTTCATTCAAATTTTCATCAGATTTCTTTATTTCCAATCTGCTTCAGTTATCCTTGAATTCTAGAGTATACGATCAGAAAAATTGATTCGTTCATCTTATACTTATCTTCATTTGATATCATCCGATGATGGATCTAGATTCAAATCTAAGAGAATCTTATCAAAGAATAATTCTCACAAACCTAGATTCAAAGACTTCTGAAGACTGGGCATTCCGAACAGAATTTTTAAATCTCAAAATAAATTCTTATTTCCGCTGTATCAGTTCCAAAAGACTAATTTATATAATATTTCCAAAATAATTTCCTTTTTCAAAATTTACTTTAAAATTATTTTCATTTTCAAAAATTTAAATTTTGAAACTTTTTATTTTTGGAAATCGCTTTTCTAGTGTCGATCCTGTCATTTAAACTCGTTAAGCTATGCTTTGAATAAACCAAAGCTCTGATACCACTTGTAACATCCCGCCTTTTTGACCGCTTCAAATCATTATTTAAACCAATTTAAACGCCCAAATCGACGGACTGTTATTTAGCTTATAGAGTTTAGAAACATAACCAACATAGAAAACACAGAATAAATAGCAGACACAACATTGAACAACAAAATAACCTTTATTAACAAATCAGAATTTTTGATGCAATATCTTTTTATATAGAGGAATTTAAATTACAGTTAAATGCAGAAAAATATTTACTGTTTAAATCTTCAGAGTGCGCGTCTCCTGGAATCCCCAACTTTGCCAATCTTCGAATCCTAGGCTGTAATCTTTAAATCTGTAATGCTCGGGTCTGACCCGGGCGTTCCATGCAAAACATAAAACACTCGAGTCAGGATTAATCATAGTTCAAGTAAGATAATTTCAATATAAACTGAAATACACAGTTAATCCTATAATCTACTAAATTTCGGGTACATCGAACTCGTGAATATATCACAGCAACCTAGGACGAGACAATTAGAACTACATGTGGATTTATATATATACGTATGCCGATGATGTACCTATACACATACAATAGGGTGTGTGTATATATATACACATATGTGCACATCGGCCACCACATGTATATTGGAAACATATATATGTCAAACTCCGAGAATCAAGTGCAACGTCAGTGTGTATCAGCTTTTTAAGTCAAGGACAGACGGTCACGGAAGCCTGCACATGCACACGTGTACCCATACACGTGTGCACTTCCCCAGCATTTCGCAACCACAAATAACAAATACACTAAGTTCAAAGAGTATTCGCGAATATTACAGTAAAACAGGGACAGGGCGCATTTTCAAGTGCATCGACGACAGTTTTGGCAAATGAAGCGCAACATTTTTGGGCAAATGGATCCCACAACATATGATAGTTTTGGTAAACATATCACGATAGTTTTGGTAAACATATAACATCAGTTTTGGCGAGCATATAACATCAGTTTTGGCGAGCAGATAACATCAATTTTGGCGGGCATATAACATTAGTTTTGGTGGAAAAAATCTCGGTTTTGGCGAGCAAAAAGTCTCAGTTTTGGCAAACAAAAATCTCAGTTTTGGCATGCAAAAATCTCAGTTTTGGCGAGCATATAACATGAAGCAGAAAGGAAAAACATTACTGGAATTATGTAGAAAAGCAAGCTAATATTATCAAACTTGGATTGTTGGAGATTTTCATGTTACAATATATATATATAACATGGACTTAGGTTTCTAACAGTGTGAGTCACATAATTTGGTTTAACAAATACATATGTAGGTCAACATTCCTATATTTATGAATATCTATATGCAGTTTCAAACAGGGGTAGTATATACTAACACTAATTCATGACAGTACAAATCTAAAGTGAACGGCATGCATGAAATTTCCAGGAAAAGAATGACACCATTTCAAAGTATATCGTGTGCTATTTAAGGCCTACCATGCCAAATATAGTATCAACTTTCAGCACACAAATATAGTATCAGCTTTAAGGGTCCAGAACAATTTATTGTGGGAAGTTTTTTTACTTTATTTTATGTACATCACCGAACAATTTATATAAACAGAAAATATAAAAGTTTGATATCATAAATCTGATGTTGGTGTTGGATTTCAGCACAGAGTTACACCAAATGTTTTATATCCATACAACATAACAAAATATGGAGTGTACGAACAGAACAAAGTATCCTATACTTGCTTATCAATTATACATGAATTATGACATATACAGATCCTAAAAATGCATTCTACAGCTTTAACACTATAGTTTATGTAACAACCCTAATTTTAAACAACGTGTTAAGACAAGAATCAAGGCAGAATTAAATTATAAAATCTGAATCAGGATAAACGGGTTGCGCCATTGTGTTCGTCTCGAAAAAATACGTGAAATAAAGTCCGAAATTTTGTAAATCGGAGTCCGTATGACCGAGATATGGCCTCGCGAAGTTTCACGAAAATTCAAATCCGAAAACAGATTTGGATTCAGCCCAAAAAGAGAAGGCAGGAAAATTCCCGCCAGACACACAGGGTGTCGACCCCTGGGTCGACCCCCCTCCAGGGGGTCGACATGGGTGTCGACCCCAGGGTCGACCCCTCCCCAGGGGGTCGACATAGGGGTCGACCCCTGGGTCGACCCCCCCCCTGTAGAACTCCGACCTGGTGCACCTGCTTGTCATGTTGGCTCGGTTTTGGAGGCTTGTGACGATTTTTGATGGTTCAGATCTATCCTAGGGTTTATCCTACGGCCTAAAATACTCCTAATCTCTATAAAAAGACCCCTAAGCCTACCCTAAACCCTCACAAACCACTCATGCCATGAAGTGCTGCCCAAATGCCAAGTGATCATGGCCTCCATCTCCAATTCCTAAAGACTATGCATTCAAATTGGATTCAAATCAAAAGGTGCAAGCTTGCTACACCAAATCAAAGAGAGATCAACGTTGCTACGCAAATTCCATGACGATTCTTCGACAAAGGAGCCACCTTTCTTCGTCAAGACGGATCATGCTCATTCACTAAGCCTCGCTATGTAAGTTCTAGCTACTTCGAGATGTTAACGGTAGTTTAATCATGGCATGGAATAAAATGTGGTTAAACATGAATGCTATAACCTATGCGAGCCTAGTTTGCTCCTTTATCATGAGCATATGACTTTGGGTTAAGTTTTAGCGACTAAACCATGCTATTCATGTTGCATTGGACTTAGTTTGCCATGCAAGCTTGGACCTTTACTTGTAGTATGATAGCATGAACACTTAGAGCCACTTTGACTTGTGAAATAGTTGCATAAATTGGACTTCGGGACTTATGCATGTAAATGAAACCAACCCTCTTATGATATCATGTTTATGTGTGGCCAAATCCCGTTATGACATCATGCATGTTTATGGCCAAATCCCGTTATGATAATATGTATGTTTGTGGCCAAATTCCCTTATGAAACTATGCATGCTTGTGGCCAAATTCCCTTATGATACTATGTATGTTTGTGGCCAAATTCCCTTATGATATTATGCATGTTTGTGGCCAATATGTTGGCATAATACCCTACTATGTGACTCGCTTCCACTTGGGTTGGAAATACGTTTGGGTAGCTTAGGAAAAACGTGGGTATGACATGAAAAACTTGACATGGGGTTTACATGAGAATTCATGATACATTCAAATATGGTCATGACACATGGGAAAACATGGAACTTGAACTAGACATGGGTGTGTTGTAAGTGTAATAAGACACTAGACCAAACATGAAAGTGACCAACTCGAGGTTGGGTTGAGTTTGTAGCATAAATCTACCTGGACCCGCCCGGCTTAACTAGTGGCTACAAACAATAGGATCCAATGTGAGAAGTTGATCATGTCGCGCTTAAGACCCGAGGTTAGAATAGGTTGTGGTGTAAAACTACTCGGACCCGCCCGGCTTAACTAGTAACCACAACAAGGTCTAATGTGAGAGGTTGAGAGTGCAATAATTAAATTAATGCCACATGATAAGGTTAAGTAAATTTGACCAATGACACTTAACCGATATGACACGAATGGGTAGGTTAAGTGGGACCAGGCTTGATTTCTTAATGACACTTAACCATACAAGACAATTAAGGGATGGGGTTAAGTAATTCACGTTTAACTAATCTGACTTGGTAATTAGATTGGGTTAAGTAATTTAGACTTAACTAACCTAAACACGGTAATTAGATGGGGTTAAGTAACCTACACTTAACTAATCTAAACACGGTACTTCGATGGGGTTAAATTAAACACTTAACCAATCTAAACTTGGTAATTCAATGGGGTTAAGTAGCCAATACTTAACCAACTTAACAAGATAATTTAATGGGGTTAAGTAACCTATACTTAACCAATTATACATGATGATTTGATGAGGTTAAGTAACCTATACTTAACCAATCTAATATGCGGACCTGATAGGGTTAAGTCATAAGACCTTTTAAATATACTTAACCATTATAATACAATTAGTGGATGGGGTTAAGTTAACCTATACTTAACCAATCCGACTCAATAATCCGATGAGGTTAGGATAATCTGTGCTTAACCAATCTAACACGATAACCTGATAGGGTTAAGAGAAACAAGTACTTAATCAAATTGACTTGATTGAATAGGGTTAAGTCATGAGCTTCTTGGTATACTTAACCAACTTGTAGGGCTAGGTCTTGGACTTGAATACTTAGCCAATCTTGACATGATTCATAGGCGGGCTAAGCCATGAACTTGAATAACAACACTTAACCCAATAGGCAAAACCTTAGTAGAGGAACTAGGTAGGAAATCACAGTTAATCAAGGGTAACGGGGAAATGAAGCTAAGTGGTAAACCTTAGTTAAGTATAACTAAGTAATAATTCTTAGCTAAGGACATGGGACTAGTTCATGAATAGATGAGCAACCCGGTACGGTAGGTCATCTCTTAAAACACGGGGAGGAGCAAATTATCTGACTTAGATAAAGGCTCAAACGAACTGGGCGACGAAGCGGTAGCTTCGGGTGACGTAAGGGTACTCTTGGTATCCCTCTATGAGGTGGCAGATGGTCCATGAAACCCGGCCTCACAGAGGTTAAGGTCTGCAATAGAAGAGCCAAGAGTATGCCTTGGTTGCTATGCGAGCGACCTAAAGACTGGGGTGGATTAGCTTGGAGTCGAAGATACTTGTTTTTGCCCTAGATAGCACGTCGCTGACTACCTACCATCTTTAGTCGATCGTGTACGAACGGAAAGGCAGGGAACCCCCAACAGACCATGTGCTTACTATCGAGTCATGGGTGAGGTTGGCCCAAAGGAAAGTGGGGCTATAGTGGGGCCGGGATGTGGTTCTCATACATGATTTTTTCTTGGATTGCCTTTCATTAGTTGAGGGAGGGGTCACGTGGGACCATAGCCACGGGTACAAAAACAGATCTTGATATATGCACCAGTAGACGACTTAAAGCTCCCGACCGAGTTCCATATTTCTTGATTTGCCCTGGCACGGAACTCGGATGGCACATTGAGGAACATGTGCGTCTAGACATGGAAAACGATTCACGATACATACGCGGGATAAAGGGCGCGGTTGACGGGTGGCATAATCCCTAATGGCCCTAGGTGGCTTGAACCCAAACCGAGACACGAAAACGTTCATTAGGTAGCATAATCCCTAGTGGTCCTAGGTGGCATAAATCCTAAGTGAACACGTGATAGTTCATGGTAAGAAAACATAACCAGATCAAGGGTAGCAGTCCAAAACAACTTCAAGGATAAAATGGTACTACGTTGAGGTGGTATAGATTTACATGGGGGAAGCCCGTACGGCCTACGGCAAAGGACTGAACTTATACATGGAAAGAAACATACGAGTTGGGAAAACCTACATATGTTATATATTAGGTTGACATGGACCGTTACATGACATTGGGCAAGGGACATTCATAGTTAACACATGACGCGGGTTGGGATACTAGTACGAGAGGTGCAGAGAAAATATACATGTTAGAACCATGAGAAATATACATGATAGATACCGTGGGATATTATACAGGATAGATACCTTGGGATAGTATACTTGATAGAAACCTGACGATGTGATACCTTGATTTATCATGACACCGTAGTTTATCATGATATCTTAGTTTACCTTGCTACAGTAGTTCAGCCTGTTACCCTGGTTTAGTTTATCTATCTTGTCGTCATCCTTATGTTTACTTTCAGTTTATGCATGTTATGTTACCTTTACCTGTTTTTATACTGGAAGTAGATAGGACTTACCAGTCTTTATGACTGACCCCGTTTTGTTTCGCCTCTTTGTCTTCCGTTTCCCCCCCAGGTTTCAGGGAGGAAACACTGTTATCTAGCTCGGACTTCTTCTGCCTGAAGATCATCACGCATGGCTTGGACTTTTCTTGGCTTCGGCTACTTTACTGTTTTACTTGGGGAATAATTTATGAAATGGTTTTATGCTTCTTTACTATTGCAAGACAGGTTTTGATGTATTCTGATGCAAAAGGCTTTAGACCTTATTTTATAAGGTAATGAAATTTGTTTTACTTCCGCTGTTTTATATATGTTCTGTCTTGTAACATTTCTGTGCATGTTTACCTCGATAATGCTTCACCAAACCTAGTGCATTCCCTTTGTGAGTGACCCTAGCAGAGGTGGGGTGTTACATTTGGTATCAGAGCAGAAGGTTACCAGACTGGGCAAAAGTTTTTAAAAACCTTCTGAAACTATTTGAAAACCGTTTATAAAGAAGCATATTCAATAAAAGTTTTGTTTTAAAAGGCTATTCCCCAAAGGCCATGAGCAATATCCTTTGATTCCTTGATTGAATCTCTTTTCCTTTCTTTCCTCTATCTGTAGTCACAGTAGTTCTAACTGTGACTAATCTTTGTCTAGCAACGTAGATGTTTTCCGTACGATGGAGGTGGTTCTCGAGAGACCTGTTGTCGTGGTACAAGGAAGGATAATAAGAGTAAGGATAAAGGACGCGAGCTTAAGGATAAACAACTTGTTGATATGGCTTAGTCCATCAAGGAGGACAAGGACAAGATCATCGGAGAGGGCAATTGTACGCTCCCATTTCTAGGGTACCTAAAAGAGATGGTATCGTTTCTGGTAAAGGTTTAATCGTTCTTTTCTATCATCCCGTCCAGACTTTGTCTTGATCATCGTATCATTTAAGTCTGCTTGGATAGTTGAGTCTTTGCACCTTAGTACTAGCATGGTAGAGGATCCCAGTTTTTGTCCCAAAAATCTGGTTGGAGAGTTGGTCCATTTCTTCATGACTTGTTTGGATTTGAGAATGACATGTCTCGGCTACGGATAGATTCTAGGGATAAAGTGGTCACCCAATAAGGGGTGCCATTCTCGGTTTTGGAAAGAGGGTAGTTAGACTCTTGACTTGCTTTGGTAATACCGTCGAAGTCCCGTGTAACCTTCTAGGTTCTGTCATGGCTTGTTACCTAGAATCTCATGATGCAGTTGTTGGTAATCCATTCGAGTAGAATTCGCCGCTAAGTCGGATGGTTCGTTTCGCTTATGCATGAGTTATGGGGATCACCCTAGTAAGTACACTTGGCAACATGGATTGGCATCGGCAGACGAGATCCAGAATTCCCTAGTGAATTTTGGAGAGCTTACATGAGTATGTGGATACGTTTGAGCCAAGTATACTAGGAAAAGGATAAGTGAAAGTGGAATAAGAGGCGACAATGAAATGAGTTCTAACTCATATCTTGAAATAGGAATCAAGGAGCTACGAGATCATGGAGTTAAAAAGATGGTCAAGGCACCGAGGAATTAAGCTCAAGGAAATGCGACTTAGAAGACGTAAGGCTAGACACGCGCATCGTACCTCTTTTTAAAGAGTGTATCCTTGATCCCTGGTTTTTCCTGTAGAGCTTACTCGCATGTTATCTTTTGGTGAATATCCTCTCGGTCCTGTTTCTGTTGCAAACCCCGTGGGGAGTTTACCTTGTTTATCTCCTCAATCCTATCACGAGAACCTTAGGTAGAATCCTATGGATGTAAACATGTGTTTGAAACATGTTATGATTGATATGGTTGCAAATGGTTGCAAGTGGTTGCTCGTGGATGCGCGAATACACATTAGATACTAGATCGACGCACTCACATTTCATATTGCATATGCACGAGTATTTATACTCTTTTATGGATGAAATTGAATGTGTTATCATGTGGATGTTGCATATGAATGAATGTTTGTGCACGCATATAGTACTTATATGACTATGACTATTTGCATACATGTTGGATTCATGGCATTAAACATATTTTGCATTAGAAGATCATTAAGGCCTGATCATTAGCATTAGCTAAGGAACATATACACACACATTCGGCATGTGTTCATAAAGCATTAGTAGTCGTCTAAGGACAATGGTTACCTGTGGATGATGTTTTGAGTAGATGGATGATGGATGGTAGGATGCGTTCTTCCTAACTTGGAGATTTCGGGTACGAAATCCTTAAAGGAGGGGAGAATGTAACAACCCTAATTTTAAACAATGTGTTAAGACAAGAATCAAGGCAGAATTAAATTATAAAATCTGAATCAGGATAAACGGGTTGCGCCATTGCGTTCGTCTTGGAAAAAATACGCGAAATAAAGTCCGAAATTTCGTAAATCGGAGTCCGTATGACCGAGATATGGCCTCGCGAAGTTTCACGAAAATTCAAATCCGAAAACAGATTTGGATTCAACCCAAAAAGAGAAGGCGGGAAAATTCCCGCCAGACACACAAGGTCTCGACCCCTGGGTCGACCCCCCTCCAGGGGGTCGACATGGGTGTCGACCCCAGGGTCGACCCCTCCCCAGGGGGTCGACATAGGGGTCGACCCCCCCCCCTCTGTAGAACTCCGACCTGGTGCACCTGCTTGTCATGTTGGCTCGGTTTTGGAGGCTTGTGACGATTTTTGAGGGTTCAGATCTATCCTAGGGTTTATCCTACGGCCTAAACTACTCCTAATCTCTATAAAAAGACCCCTAAGCCTACCCTAAACCCTCACAAATAACTCATGCCACGAAGTGCTGCCCAAATGCCAAGTGATCATGGCCTCCATCTCCAATTCCTAAAGACTATGCATTCAAATCGGATTCAAATCAAAAGGTGCAAGCTTGCTACACCAAATCAAAGAGAGATCAACGTTGCTACGCAAATTCCATGACGATTCTTCGACAAAGGAGCCACCTTTCTTCATCAAGACGGATCATGCTCATTCACTAAGCCTCGCTATGTAAGTTCTAGCTACTTCGAGATGTTAACGGTAGTTTAATCATGGCATGGAATAAAATGTGGTTAAACATGAATGCTATAACCTATGCGAGCCTAGTTTGCTCCTTTATCATGAACATATGACTTTGGGTTATGTTTTAGAGACTAAACCATGCTATTCATGTTGCATTGGACTTAGTTTGCCATGCAAGATTGGACCTTTACTTGTAGTATGATAGCATGAACACTTAGAGCCACTTTGACTTGTGAAATAGTTGCATAAATTGGACTTCGGGGCTTATGCATGTAAATGAAACCAACCCTCTTATGATATCATGTTTATGTGTGGCCAAATCCCGTTATGACATCATGCATGTTTATGGCCAAATCCCGTTATGATAATATGTATGTTTGTGGCCAAATTCCCTTATGAAACTATGCATGCTTATGGCCAAATTCCCTTATGATACTATGTATGTTTGTGGCCAAATTCCCTTATGATACTATGCATGTTTGTGGCCAATATGTTAACATAATACCCTACTATGTGACTCGCTTCCACTAGGGTTGGAAATACGTTTGGGTAGCTTTGGAAAAACGTGGGTATGACATGAAAAATTTGACATGGGGTTTACATGAGAATTCATGATACATTCAAATATGGTCATGACACGTGGGAAAACATGTAACTTGAACTAGACATGGGTGGGTTGTAAGTGTAATAAGACACTAGACTAAACATGAAAGTGGCCAACTCGAGGTTGGGTTGAGTTTGTAGCATAAATCTACCCGGACCCGCCCGGCTTAACTAGTGGCTACAAACAATAGGATCCAATGTGAGAAGTTGGTCATGTCGCGCTTAAGACCCGAGGTTAGACTAGGTTGTGGTGTAAAACTACCCGGACCCGCCCGGCTTAACTAGTAACCAAAACAAGGTCTAATGTGAGAGGTTGAGAGTGCATTAATTAAATTAATGCCACATGATAAGGTTAAGTAAATTTGACTAATGACACTTAACCGATATGACACGAATGGGTAGGTTAAGTGGGACCGGGCTTGATTTCTTAATGACACTTAACCATACAAGACAATTAAGGGATGTGGTTAAGTAATTCACGTTTAACTAATCCGACTTGGTAATTAGATGGGGTTAAGTAATTTAGACTTAACTAACCTAAACACTGTAATTAGATGGGGTTAAGTAACCTACACTTAACTTATCTAAACACGGTACTTCGATGGGGTTAAATTAAACACTTAACCAATCTAAACTTGATAATTCAATGGGGTTAAGTAGCCAATACTTAACCAACTTAACAAGATAATTTAATGGGGTTAAGTAACCTATACTTAACCAATTATACATGATGATTTGATGAGGTTACGTAACCTATACTTAACCAATCTAATATGCGGACCTGATAGGGTTAAGTCATAAGACCTTTTAAATATACTTAACCATTATAATACAATTAGTGGATGGGGTTAAGTTAACCTATACTTAACCAATCCGACTCGATAATCTGATGAGGTTAGGATAATCTGTGCTTAACCAATCTAACACAATAACCTGATAGGGTTAAGAGAAACAAGTACTTAATCAAATTGACTTGGGGTTAAGTCATGAGCTTCTTGGTATACTTAACCAACTTGTAGGGCTAGGTCTTGGACTTGAATACTTAGCCAATCTTGACATGATTCATAGGCGGGCTAAGCCATGAACTTGAATAACAACACTTAACCCAATAGGCAAAACCCTAGTAGAGGAACTAGGTAGGAAATCGCAGTTAATCAAGGGTAACGGGGAAATGAAGCTAAGTGGTAAACCTTAGTTAAGTATAACTAAGTAATAATTCTTAGCCAAGGACATGGGACTAGTTCATGAATAGATGAGTAACCCAGTAGGGTAGGTCATCGCTTAAAACACGGGGAGGAGCAAATTATCTGACTTAGATAAAGGCTCCAACGAACTGGGTGACGAAGCGGTAGCTTCGGGGGACGTGAGGGTACTCTTAGTATCCCTCTGTGAGGTGGCAGATGGTCCATGAAACCCGGCCTCACAGAGGTTAAGGTCTGCGATAGAAGAGCCAAGAGTATGCCTTGGTTGCTATGCGAGCGACCTAAAGACTGGGGTGGATTAGCGTGGAGTCGACGATACTTGTTTTTGCCCTGGATAGCACGTCGCAGACTACCTACCATCTTTAGTCGATCGTGTACGAACGGAAAGGCAGGGAACCCCCAACAGACCATGTGCTTACTATCGAGTCATGTGTGAGGTTGGCCCAAAGGAAAGTGGGGCTATAGTGGGGCCGGGATGTGGTTCTCATACATGATTTTTTCTTGGATTTCCTTTCAGTAGTTGAGGGAGGGGTCACGTGGGACCATAGCCACGGGTACAAAAACAGACCTTGGTATCTGCACCAGTAGACGACTTAAAGCTCCCGACCGAGTTCCGTATTTCTTGATTTGCCCTGGCACGGAACTCGGATGGCACATTGAGGAACATGTGCGTCTAGACATGGAAAACGATTCACGATACATACGCGGGATAAAGGGCGCGGTTGACGGGTGGCATAATCCCTAGTGGCCCTAGGTGGCCTGAACCCAAACCGAGACACGAAAACATTCATTAGGTAGCATAATCCCTAGTGGTCCTAGGTGGCATAAATCCTAAGTGAACACGCGATAGTTCATGGTAAGAAAACATAACCAGATCAAGGGTCGCAGTCCAAAACAACTTCAAGGATAAAATGGTACTACGTTGAGGTGGTATAGATTTACATGGGGGAAGCCCGTACGGCCTACGGCAAAGGACTGAACTTATACATGGAAAGAAACATACGAATTGGGAAAACCTACATATGCTATATATCAGGTTGACATGGACCATTACATGACATTAGGCAAGGGACATTCATAGTTAACACATGACGCGGGTGGGGATACTAGTACGAGAGGTGCAGAGCAAATATACATGTTAGAACCATGAGAAATATACATGACAGATACCGTGGGATGTTATACAGGATAGTGTACTTGATAGAAACCTGACGATGTGATACCTTGATTTATCATGACACCGTAGTTTATCATGATATCTTAGTTTACCTTGCTACAGTAGTTCAGCCTGTTACGCTGGTTTAGTTTATCTATCTTGTCGTCATCCTTATGTTTACTTTCAGTTTATGCATGTCATGTTACCTTTACCTGTTTTTATACTGGAAGTAGATAGGACTTACCAGTCTTTATGACTGACCCCGTTTTGTTTCGCCTCTTTGTCTTCCGTTTCCCCCCAGGTTTCAGGGAGGAAACACTGTTATCTAGCTCGGACTTCTTCTGCCTGAAGATCATCACGCATGGCTTGGACTTTTCTTGGTTATGGCTACTTTACTGTTTTACTTGGAGAATAATTTATGAAATGGTTTTATGCTTCTTTACTATTGCAAGACAGGTTTTTATGTATTCTGATGCAAAAGGCTTTAGACCTTATTTTATAAGGTAATGAAATTTGTTTTACTTCCGCTGTTTTATATATGTTGTCTTGTAATATTTCTGTGCATGTTTACCTCGATAATGCTTCACCAAACCTAGTGCATTCGCTTTGTGAGTGACCCTAGCGGAGGTGGGGTGTTACAGTTTATAACAATGGATTAGGGTGATCATATGGGATAGTATATGATTCAAAGTAAGTTTCTCCTGATATGTTTAGCCTAACGCTGGTAGTATCACTATACAGCATCTTTGTTAGAAAAATGTCACAAGGTTTGTTTAGTAAATTAACTATTTTAAATACTTCATATAAATGTAATATTCCAAATTTTCACTGTAAATAATCACAAAAGTAGTTACGTCACAACATTTTTCCTTTATGAAATTATTTCAATGAACTATACTCAAGCATATCCTTGCTTGATTCACAACAACAACATTCTTTTAAACCAACTAAATTATATGTTCTAGTCAATAATCTTAAACCAATGTACCGAAATATCCAGCACTCCAGTCTAGTTACATACTAAGTTATTACCAAATCCCAAAATATAAGTCACTATAAACCTACCCTTAGTTTATATAATGTATTTGTGCAAATCTGCATAACTCGGCTACAAAGTTGGGAGTGGTGATGGTTTACCACTTATTGATCACAGGACGTTACAGGCAAGGATGCCATTAGGCAAGAGTCAGCTCAGGACAAATTAATAAACACATTATTGTTAAATTTTTGAGTTGTGAGAGGAGCAAAAACAAATCAGGTTAGTTTCCATGCATGTTCAGAAAGCCTTACATGAAATAAATACACGTAACAAGGACTCACGGCAACAAATGGATTTCATAAAATCACAGCAGCGAAAAAAACCCATGCACAATCAAACTGAAGAAAAAAACCACAAAAATCAAACCCAAAAAAAAACCCACGAACCTTAATTTGTTTGCTGAGAAAAATGGAACACGAAGTGATTTTTATAGAAGAGACCCGTGGGAAGCAAGGAATTGATATAGGCTGAATTGGGGTGGGTGGTTTCTGAGTACCATGGAAAGCAAGGAATTGAAATACGAAGTTACTTAGTGATGAGGGAAATAAAAGTGTGAACCCTTCGTAATTCAATTCTACCGCAATTTACGTTACTCATTTTATTTTTGTTTCGTCATAAACAAACTCCAACCACTACAAAACTTAACGTAGTGCTACGTTTTCACATTCTGAACCAAAAATTTGTTTGGTTGTTGTCCGACTTTGTTTGTCTACAACGTTATTTTAATTTCAATTTATTTAACGTTTCACTGATTTTATTCTATTTATCAAACCTGTTCGTTTCTCAATTTGAAACGTTAAATTCAACCCAGATACACACATATCCAAGCAAATCCTCTATAAATTTCCAATTTATTTAATGTCACTAACATTTATTTTTAAATTCAACCGTTCATATTTTCCAATCGAATTTAAATTATGATTCGAATACCCAGTCAAATTCAATTCAACAATAAATATTTGATTTCAAACCAACCATTCTGAATTAAATATTAAATTCAATTTCATAACAAAACCATATATTCGATTTTAACTCGAATATCAATATAAAATTGATTATAAATGGTTAAATCTTTCATTAATTCCAATTCCAATAGTCAAAATTTTTGGGACGTTACAAAAGATTTCAAAACAGAATATATTTTTCTTTTTTTTCTTTTCTTTTTTTGGTTATTGTTGTAAAAGAATGAAAACCATTGTATTGACAATTGGAAAGAAGTAAAAGGAAAGAAGGAATAGATAGAAAGCAAGTAAAGAAAATTTGGCAAAATAAATGTACAACAACAACGAACAATAAAAATAAAGTAAAAATTGGAAAGAAGGAATTGATGGAAAGAAGGAATAGATGAAGATGGAAAAAATGTAAAAGGAAAAAAAATTGAAAAGGGGAAAGAAATAAAACAAAATCAAGAAAATTTGGCAAGTTTTTTTTCACTTGCTTGGAATATTGTAGTATCAATGAATAATAAAAAATCAATCCAATTAAGAATTTTTTCTTTATATACAAGAAAACAAAAAGAAAGTAAAATAAAATAAAAACTAACACGAATCAGAAATTAAATAAATAATAAAATTCAGTGTTTACCTCCCCGGCAACGGTGCCAAAAACTTGATCGACGCCTTCCTGTGAACTAGAAAAGCGCGAAATTTTAAAATAAATTCTACAAGCACACAGATCGTGTAGTATGCAGGTCGAATCACAGGGAGGCAAATTGAAAATTATTACATATAGAATTTCATGGGCGAGTTAGACGACTTTTGAGATTTGGTTGAAAATAGAACAATTGAAATTGCAACAATTAGGATTATCGTTGAATCTAATCAAATGATTAATCACTAATGAATGTAAATTGCAAAACAAGAATAAAAATGCAGAAAATAAAAGTGCAGAATAGAAATAACAACAGAAATAAGATTAGGATTATCGTTGAAACTAATCAAACGATTAATCGCTAATGAAAATAAATGTAGAATACAACTAGTACTCTACCAAATATAATTACGTAGATGGCACTAGTTGCTAAGAAATAGAAAAAATGCAGAAAATAAAATTTATAGAATTAAAAGAAAAGAGAAGAAGAATAAAACTTTATTCATTCCAGGATAAAAGTTTACAATGAGATTACATGGATATTTATAGGGGATAAATAGCCAACCTAAAACCCCAATCAAATCTATGCATATACGGGCATGTTAATCAGCAATTACTCCTCCCTCTTAATTAGCCATTATTCCTCCCTCTTAATTAGCCATTATTCCTCCCGTATCTTCCTTGTTCGGCATGTGACTATTTGATGGGAGATAAAATTTCATAAGATTTATTCAACAAAACATGAATATATCTTAAACCCTAAAGAAACACAATGTTAAGTCTTTATATGCAAATCTTCATATGTATGTACATAGCATTTTGATCTTTATTTTCTATTTTTCTGACTGCATGTGGCTTAGTTGGCATATCTGTAAAAGTGACAAAATAATACCTAGGTAATGTTTATTTATATACAAAAATAAGATATAAGAGCATAAAATAAACACATTTATATGTTAATCATGTACAATAGCCTTAGGTATATATGTGTTTGATTGTTACATGCTGTGTGTGTGTTGAACCAAAAACCAGATTGTGTACTCAACCCAGAGTATATAATTTGAATGCAACAAACAGTGGATATTTAGTGAGTAAGTTTTCCCCCTTTTATTCCCTGGTTGATTTATGCTAAGTAGACTATAACATATATGTACCCATGCTTGTGAACAAGAGTATTTAGTCTTTATGTCAAATTAGAAATAATGGAAAATAAAAAACAAAAACATTTTTTACACCTTTGAATCAAAACTTGAAACTGGAAAAAACAAAACTGTAAGAAAAGTATGTGAGTAAACCTCACTCTGTTCCCTCTTTTTTTTTTACCTGTTGTTGATTGTTGATGATGATACAAGTTTTGCACCAAGTATAAACCATATGTTAATTATCATTTGACCTGAATCCTCATATACACTCAAAAACAAGTCTATATAAGAACACTGAGCAAGTTTCCCATTTGCTGTAGCTTTGAAAATCAATATGTAGATTTCCAATTAGAGTTGAAACCTAAACCTTGAATGGAAGTTGACTGTTTATCACCATAGAGCACTTTAAAAAATATTACTCTGTTAAAATATACCTTATACACACATATATATATTTATAATATACAACGAGAGATAATGAAACATATAATTCTGACCATCGTAAATTCATGTTTCAGTTATACGAACGTTTTCGTATATAAAAATCATTAATTTAGTAAGAGATTTCGGGATTTTTAGTTTCTTTGTTTAAGAGATTTTCCTTGTTCATCTGAAAAGAGAAGTGAGGCGTTTTCCGACCGTCAGGGTGGTCGTAGGCTGTAACTTTTGTTCTGGAGAAGCGCGACGGCATAGCGTACTGAGGAAAAATACAAGTGAAATTTTCCAATGATTAGATTTTTAGATTTGATCGATTTAGGTTTTCAATGGGCTGTTAAGGAGGGTGTTTTTGTTGAGGAATTTTGGGGAGCTGAAAGCACCGAGTGGGCTTAAACTTGGGGAAGGTTTCAGGCTATGGAGTGATTGCGTACTGGTGAAATGTGGTAGAGATTCGTGGCGTTTGGTGGAGTTGCGAACTATTTTTGGTGGAAGTGGTTTTTGTGTGAAATCTGGATCGATTACCAGAATCTGCCTTGGGTCACTGGAATGTTGTATGGTGGGGGAATCAGTTTCAAAGGACGAAGTTTGGTGTGTGGAGGTGGTTAGCATTGGGTGGAAGTCGTGGGGTTGGCTGTGCATGTGCACAGCGTGCACATGATGTATTAAAGGAAGAAGGCAGAGGAGATGTAACACCCAACCTCCATTAAGGTCACTCACAAAGGGAATGCCTTAACTTTGATGGAGCGTTTTAGTAAACAGAACAGAAAATTACAAGACAGATAAAGCAGTACTTCAAAATTTATAACTTTATTACAACAAAAGCAGAATAAGTTTGGTTACATCTTTTCAAATCACAATATCAGAATTCAAGTACAAAATATCGAACTTGTACAAAAGCCTTCAGAATGCATAATTTTTAAAGTCATAATCCCCAACGTAAACTGCCAAGAAAAGATAGAGCCAACGCCAAGCAATAATTCAAGCAGAGAGAATCTGAATCAAGCTCCTATGTTTCCACCCTGAAAACCTAGGGAGGGGAACAGAAAGAAAAGAGGCGAAACAAACTAGGTCAGACATATGTCTGGTGAGTCCAGTGACTTTCAGCATATAAACAAATAATAGTATCATGACATGTTAATAAAACTGGATGAGACATAACCGTAACAGGAATAGCAGGTTAACAGAATGATATAGACTAAGATAAGCTTTTTACTTAGTCCTCACTTCTCTGCACTAATACTAGTATAACAGGATTAGGTGTTACCCTAATGTTTAAACTGAAACAGAAACGGAAACATAATAATCTCTACAGAAACAAAATGCTAATAATGGCCTTTACCACCCGAACAGACAGAAGATACAGAAGCAGAATACTAATAATGGGCCTTTACCACCCAACTAATGGGCCTTTACCACCCCAACAGACAGAAGGTACGGAAACAGAATCGGAAACGGAATCAAAGATGGAAACAGAATAATCCTTACAGAAATAGAATGTTAGAATTAGGTGTACACTAGCAATGGGCCTTTACCACCCCAACAGACGGTACCACGTAGAACAGACAGGTGTTCCCACCCAACGGAAACAGACGGTTTCAACAGAAACAGACAGGACTAAGTGTACCCTAAGTCCTACCCCCAAGCAATCGGCTCCCTAATACATAAATACCTTGTGACGGCCCCATTATAGGGTGTATCACTCCCTAAAGTGGCAACATATTGGCACAGACCTATTTACAGATGTCACGGTGTCTTACATCCTCGGAGCAGACCGGATCCATGCACGCACATGACCCGGTTGGAACGCGCCATCAACACCCCTCGCCATTATCAGAATGAACCGCTTATAATTAGTTCAGTAAGCGTGCCCGGACCCCTACATAGCGTGGGGTCAAAGTTTTGATACCAGAAAGGGTTACTGACTAATATGGGTCCCAAACAAAAGATGACACAAGTATTTCGCCTCCTAACCTTGTGTCCCTAGACTAACAGATTTCAGATTAATTTATTTATAGATTTCAGACATAGTTCAGGTTACTAGTTCACAGATCATACAATCAAGTTAACAAGTTTTCAGACTAACGGATCAAATATACAGATTAACAAGTTCACAGACTAACGGACCAGATATCCAGATTAACAGGCTTACAGATTGTTTTACCTAACTTTGTATTGGGCCTACAGATTTACAAAACGGGTTTATTAGATTCATCAAACCAATTGTTTTAACCCTATCCACCCAACACGTTTTAGGTATCATATTTATCTTAGATTTGCATTAATTAATTATTAATGCACATACCTCTCACATTAGGTCGGTAGCTTGTGGCCGCTGGATATGCCGGGCGGTTCCGAGCAGACTTCTGCCATAAGCCAGACCTAAGCTCATGTCTAAGCATATTTTAGTTATGCCTACGACCTCTCACATTAGACTGACAATTTGCGGTCGCTGGTTAAGCCGGTTAGTTCCGGGCAGGCTTTTACCGCAAAAGGAGTCTAACCTCGTGTCATAGCCACTTTACAGAAAATATCAGACTAATTGTGTCTATTTAGTAGATTAAACTTCCTTACAAGTTACATCAAATTATCCAAAGTTCTATTAACATGTTTTGCTCAATTTTTGATCGAGCCTCCAATTTATAATTATTCAGTTTTCAACATATTAAGCAATTCAACAGATTTAGCAGATAACAGATTTAGCAGATTAGGCAGTTCAACAAATTTAATGGATTAAATATTCCTTAAAGTTCTATTGACATATCTTGCTAAATTTACATGCCTAAATCATGGTCATAATTAATAATACGACATTTGCCCCAAATTTTAATTAAACTTTGCACAGTACAGAATATTCTCTAAAAAGTCCCAAACAATATGAATTATGCCAAATTATAACCTATGATGCCAAATATCCTAAAATCCATATTTAGGCGCATTCACATTAATAGTTTACCTATTTTAATATAGATCTTTATGCCTAAGTCACATATATCTTTTTTTCTCTTTTCAAGTCATAGATCGTGATATAAAGTATGCCCCAAAATCAAGATCTTAAATTTTAATCATGTATTAAGTCCTCAAAATCAGATCTTGCATTATAATATGCATTATATTCCAAATCCCAAGTCATATGTTGTCATATAATAATTCTTCCAAATCACAGTCTTTTATACATAGTATGCACCGATTCTAGATCTTAATTTGCAACCTATGTTCTTTTCTCAAATCAGTCACAGATCAGTCATGTCCAATTATGCAATATTCATTATTTGTCCCAAAATTAGCATTTATGCGTTAATCTCTTATGAGATTTGGCGCAAGCTCGTATTAGCCTGACTATAGAACAGAAAGAAAAAGGAGATACAGAATATTCACAGAAAAACAGATCTGACAGATAAGAATATGCATAACCTCAGATTCATATTTATAATCATGCCAAGATCATAATAAAAGTTTATATCTGAAAATAACTGTACTCACAAAAAGGGAACGATTCTTATATTTTGGAATCTGTGTTCTGACACTGAATAGCGCTCCTTTGGCGTAGACTATCGATTAGATTTCTATTTTAACTCTATTCAGATTGGAAGAAGATGCACTAATTCTAGTTTTGATTCTAGCAGAGTAACGATGCCATTTTTATTTTTAATTAGAATAGAGGCAGAGTATAGGCAGAATGAAATTGTGTGGAAAGAAAGCTGGGTTTGGGGGTGTTTAAATAGGTTAGAGCTCATGAATCTGGTCAGAAAGGCATCCAGGTGCAAAAAAAATGGATCTGTCTACACATCTGGAAAAGGGGTAGGGGGGAGGTCGATCCTGGGGTCGACCCTAGTGTCGACTTGTTTACCCAGGTCGACCCTAGTATCGACCTGGACCCTGGGCGGGAATTTTCCCGCCCAGCCCGGGTGTCTGTTTTTGAATTTCGAATCTGAATTTTGAATTCCGGGCTGATTTTTACTGAAACTTCTAATGGCCATATCTTCTTCATACGGAGTCTGATTTACGCAAACTTGGACTCTATTCCAAGCAGAATTTCGAGACGAACGCAATGGCGCAACCCGTTTCCCTTAATTATTTTATTACAATTTAATTATCCTCTGATTTGTTACTCTTATGTTCACAGAAAATACGGGGTGTTACATTCTCCCCTCCTTAAAGGATTTCGTCCCCGGAATCTTCAAGTTAGGAAGAATGTGTCCTACCATCCAATCACCCATCTACTCAACCATCCTCCACAAGCATCCATTGTCCTTAGAAAACTTCTAATGTTGTATGAACATATGCAAAAGTGTGTGTATATGTTCCTTATCTAATGCAAAGATTAGGCGGTCCACTGATTCAGTTGACCTCCTTAATGCGAATTATGTCAGTGCCATGAGTCCAACATGTATGCAATTTTCCTATTTGATACATATAATTTCTATATGAGTGCACAACCGTTCATTCATATGCAACATCCATGTGCTGAGTCAACCATTTTGCATCCATAAAATTTTTAAAAAATGCACACACATCCATATGCAGTATTAGAGTGTTTTTGAGCCGATCTAGTGCCTAGTGTGTGTATATGCATCCACGAGCAGCCACTAGCAACCACTTGCATCAACTTGCAACCATCAAACATAACATGTCTCAAACACATGTTTACACCCATTAGTTTCTACCTAAAGCTCGAAGATTCAGTCGATAGGATAAATTCGAGTGATAGAAGCAAGTATAATTAAAACTAAAGCTAGGTTCCCATTAGACATCAGTTTAAGAGAATAACCCCCTAAGTATCAACCCTGAAGACCGAAATCAACATCAGATTAACACTCAGAGAATCACTCCCATTAAGCAAATGCCTGACTGGAAATCTATTTCACGCTTTGAGTAAAAACTCCTATCTTTTTCAGAAATATTCAGATACCTACAGACTACTGATACAGATCAGATTACCAAATGATTCTTAGGAAATTAAGCATGATAAAAACTCAGAATATATGCGTCATGGTCAACTTAACGCCCAACACAGATACCCTCAAACCCCAACTTATCACAAACAGATGAGTCGTAACCCTCATGGGGTTTGAGACTATAACGGAACCAGAAACAAGACTAGTATTAAAGTGCCGAGTTTCAATTATAGAATCAAAATGCCAGAATCGGAAAGAGTTTTTAACTCCACAATCAGATAAGGAGATTGATCCTTCTATAGAAAGTTTTCCTATTTCTATCCTATCCACGAGCCTCGAGGGTATTCGCCTATCCTCCAGAAGTTGGTCCTGCCCTCTGCCCTTGTCCTCGTTTCTTTGGGCAGTCCCTAGTGAAGTGCCCCATTTTTCCACAGTTGAAGCAAGTGCCCTTTCTCTTTCTGCAATCCTTGTTCAGAAGGGTCGATCTTCCACAAGTAAAGCACTTCTTCTCTTTCTTGTCTTCAAACTTCTCATACTTCTTTTGTGTTTCCTTTTTGGGCCCCGCCTTCTTGTTCTGTGGTCCTTCAAGCTTTTACTCTTTCTTTTTACTTTCGGCTTCTTCTTCATGCATTAACGCCATGTCCACCAATTTCTCGAAGGTCGCCCCATCGGAATGTGGGACATCGCCAATCCGTGTAGTGGCTCATTCAAACCTTTAACAAACCTTAGTGCCTTCTTATGCGGTGTATTTACCAAATCTAAGCCGAATCTCGCCAACTGATTAAACTTATTGACGTACTCTCTCACTGATAAATTCCCCTGCTTCAACGCCAAGAACCTCTCTATGTATAGACTCTCTTCTGCTCGCGAGAGAAATTGTAACACCCCACGTCCATTAATGTCACTCACAAAGGGAATGCATTAACTTCCATGGAGCATTTTAAGTAAGTATAGAACAGAAAATCACAACAAGATAGATATAAAGCAGTACTTGAAAATTTAAACTTTATTTCATTGCAGCGGATAACCCATATGTTTGATTACATCATCAAAACTATAAACCAAAGTCAAGTACATCATATCCATCTTGATAAAACAAAGTACATAAACTGAAAGACATAATCCCCAACCTTAAAATAGCCATAAATAAAGAGAAGCTGAACTTCACTTCAGCGGTCCAAGAAATCTTCTAAAAGCAGTCCAAGATCAAGCTCCACTGGTGCTAGTTCCAACCTGAACACCTGGAGAGGGGGTGGGGGGGGGGGGAGGAAAGAGATGGAAAAGTGGGGTCAGACATAAAGTATGGTGAGTGCGATAATTCTAACAATATAATTAACAAAGTAACTAGGCTAAGGCATAAGTTGGAAAATAGGGAAATGACCATGAACCATTGAGTATGACAGAGTAAACAAGCAAACAAGATGAATTACGATATCGTTAAAGTGCATCTAAAATACTATAGGATAATTACTGAACTACACCAACAACATGGGATAATTCCTAAACTGCACCACCACTAGTATACTGCACCACTACTAGTCACCCTAAGGTTGATCCCGCCTATAGACTTATTAATGATATTGGTAGTTTCGTGTACCCCTAGCCGCCTTCATAGGTGCCGTATGCCCCTATCTCCACAAGGTGTACCCACTACCCCCAAGCGATCGGCTCCCTAACTCGTAGATACCCGTGCTGGCCCCATAGTGGGGTGTATCACTCCCCAAAGTGGCAACCCGATACAACAAAGAATGCACGGCTTATACCTACACGATGCAACAATGTCTTACCTACCAGCCCGGGTCCACACACGCATATGAACCCGTTGGACTTGCGTTGCCACCGCTAACCCGGTTTGGCCTCTTACAGTCAAGCCTAGTATGCATGTCCCGTCCTCGACTTGGGTCGAGCCCACAAAGATACGTATGGGTTACTGGTTGAAATGGGCCCCCCATTACTTGACACAAGCTATCCACCTAAGCTTGGTCCCCTCTAGTACATCCCACTTAACCCACATCTTGTTCATGTTTCAATTACATGTTCCATATTTTGGTTAAGTGTTTCTAATCGTATTTCCAAATGCCATCCAAGGCACCCACTAGATTCCACGTGCCACCCAAGGCACCCACTTAACCCCCTCCTGTCCCACAACATGCTTATCTGGTTAAGTGTTTCTTAAGACCGTAACCTCATAAAGACCTCTCACATTAGACTGGCATTTGTGGCAGCTGGATTTGCCGGGCGGGTCCGGGCAGTCTTACACCACAAAAGAGTCTAACCTCATGTCTTTACAATTGTTACTTATTTAGTTTGTGCCTAAGACCTCTCACATTAGACTGGCATTTGTGGCAGCTGGATTTGCCGGGCGGGTCCGGGCAGTCTTACACCACAAAAGAGTCTAACCTTGTGTCTTAGACGATTAATTACTCCTAATTAATCACCCCCAATTTGAATTACTTTCCCTATTCAAATTATCAATCAATTCCAAATTTAGTGATGTCCATGATTGACTCAATTATATCCATCCATTTATGGTATGTAAAATCATACCAATTTCACCACAATTTCATTTTATGCCTTTTAAGGCATTTATGCCAATTAAACATTTTTAATATTATCCCCTTTTTCCCCACGTAGTACGTTTTTTCATTTAATGTAAAAATATACGTTAGACTCGAATAGTCTAACTCATGAAATAAAAGAAAGCATCACATATATACATAATTAAAGCATAGATCTAACATAGGGGTGAACTTGCATATATGAATGATGTTCTACATCTAAAACTTGCATAGGCCAAGATTACAACTTGCATAACAACATATGTCATGGTTCCAAATTTAAAGGTGTGAACTTGATGAGAAATTGGCCACAAACTTGCATAAACATCATGTATAACATAGATCTAAATTTAAAGGTGTGAACTTGATGAAATAATGGCCACAAACATGCATAGACAACATATGTCATAAACCTATATCTAAAGGGGTTAAACTTGCATAAGTAATAACATAACATGATTCATGTCCAACTCATAAATTCACATATGTGATTTATACATCACAATAATGGTGTAAACTAATATCTAACATGTAAGGTATCATGTCATAGCCTAGCTTTCAATTAAATTCTCACATAAAACTAGGTGCCATAATCATGTAAGGTCACATGTAATTCTACCCAAACTTGTATATGGTTCATGTTTTAATCAACATCTAAACTTCCCTACATATGGTTTATCATATGAATCAATATCACAAACTAGCATAAGAAACATGACGATTTGATTATACATATAATTACAACACGGATGATAGCAACATAACTTTGCATCACGACATAACATCATAGATATTTCAATCATAATCCTACAACATAATTACAATATGCAATCAATACTTCATATCACATCCATACAATCCGCGTTATAACTTAATCTAATTAAATTACTAATTATTTTGCTAAAACTATCGAACTCACGACTCAAAAGCAGTCTTGAGTTCTGAATTCTGATTTCTGGGGTTGAATTAGCGCTCCTTTGATGAAGAATCGCTGTTAGGGTCGAGTGGTTCTGATTTGGTTGCTGTTCTTTCTCTTTGATTTGGTGGCGGCTGCACTAGGGCTCAAGACAACAGCATGACGGCCATAGTTTTAGTTTTAATTCTAATTTAGGGTTTGTGTCTATGGGTCTTTTTATAGAGTTATGAATTAATTTAAGCCGTCGGATGTTCTTAGGGTTAATCAAAACCATTCAATTATGATAGGGTGATGAGTCAGCCCTAATGACTCAGCAAGGAGTCAGAATGGACTCAACAACATGGGTCAGCCTGAACTAGAAAGCTGTGCAGGCTCCAGCCTCGGCCTGGGCGCACTTGGCATGTGCGCCAGTGTTAATATGTACTGGCGCACTTCCCAAGTGCGCCAGTGCATTTTCTCTCTCTTTACTTTGCCACCAAACTTCGTTCGTCCATAACTCTTTCATCCGGTACTCGTTTCCCACAAACTCGGACTCTATCTTCACTAGAATTCCGAGACGAACACAATGGCGCAACCCAATCCCCATAATTATCACGTCTGAGATTTATTATTCTTTATTTTAGTTAATTTGATTATTCAAAAATCCGGGGTGTTACATTCTCCCCTCCTTAAAGGATTTCGCCCCCGAAATCTCCAAGTTAAGGAGAATGTATATCCTACCATACAAACAACCATCTACTCAACCATCAAACACGGCATCCATTGTCCTTATAAAATTTCTAATGTTTTATGAACATATGCAAGAAGTGTGTGTATATATTCCTTATCTAATGCAAAATTAGGCAGTCTACTGATTCAGTTGACCTCCTTAATGCAAACCATGATAGTGCCATGCGTCCATTATGTATGCGAAAGAACCCTATCGATACATATCATTTCTACATGTGTGCACAACCATTCATCAAAATGCAACATCCATATGATGGTACAACCATTATTTATCCATTACTTACATATGAACACACATTTATATGCAATATGCAATATGAAGTGACTGATCCGATCTAGTGCCTAAAGTGTATGTATATGCATCCACGAGCAACCACTAGCAAACACTTGCATCCACTTGCATCCATCATACATAACTTGTCTCAAACACATGTTTCAACTATCGGATTATCCTATCTAAAGGTCAAAGATACTAGCGAGAGGACATACTAAAGATAAGATAAGTACAAGGTAAGTGATAAAGGAGAAATCAAAAGACATACGCTCGAAAAGAAAAGGGTACAATGAACGCATCTTTGCTTCCGTCTCCCAAGTAGCGTTACTCTCATCATCTCCCCATTGCACTTTGACTAGTTTGAGCTCTCGATTCCTCAACTTCTTAATCTCCGACCCAAGAATGCGCGTAGGAGCTCGTCGACTCGTCGCATCACTCTCGATCTCCACTTCTCTAAGCAAGCTCGGCTCTACCACTTCCGCGGTCTTGTGCAAGCACTTCCTCAAATGTGATACATGGAAGACGTCGTGTACACCACTAAGTATTTTGGGCAACTCCACTCTATACGCCATCTGCCCAATCCTTTCCTTAATAGGAAACGGCCCTACGAACCTTGGTGCTAACTTCCCAATGGACCCAAAGCGAACGACGTTCCATAATGGAGACACTTTGACAAAGACCATGTCCCCAACCTCAAACTCAAGATCTGACCTCCTCTTGTCCGCACAAGATTTCTGCCTATCTTGCGCCGTCTTCATCCTTCTTTGGATCAAATCAATCTTTTCCGAAGTCTCTCTAATCATATCGGGCCCAAGCAAGATCTTATCTTTAGCTTCCCACCAACATGTAGGCGAACGACACGGCCGTCCGTAAAGAGCTTCGAATGGTGCCATGCCAATGCTAGACTGAAAGCTGTTATTATATGCGAATTCTACCAACAGAAGATGTTCCTCCCATGTACCTCCGAAATCTAAGACACATAACCTCAACAAGTCCTCTAGAATACGATTCACCCTCTCGGTCTGGCCGTCCGTCTGAGGATGATATGCGGTGCTCAAACATAACTAAGTCCCTACCGCCTCTTGCAAGCTTCTCCAAAATTCGCTAATGAAATTAGGATCGCAGTCGCTCACTATGCTAGAAGGAACACCGTGCAAACGAACTATTTCTCGAATGTATACGGAGGCTAACCATGGAGCAGTCCTCTTACTCTTCACAGGAATGAAATGGGCGCTCTTAGTAAGTCTGTCTACCATGACCCAAATACCCGTATTACCTTTCCTCGATCTCGGTAATCCGTCAATAAAGTCCATCGAGACGCTTTCCCACTTCCATTGTGGGACCCCCAATAGATGAAGCAATCCACCGGGCTTCTTTTGCTCTGCTTTTACTTGTTGGCACACCAAGCATCTAGCAACATACTCAGCCACATCTTTCTTCATGCTGGCCCAAAAGTAAACTTGTCTCACGTCCATGTACATCTTGTCCCTGCCGGGATGGATGGTCATCTTCGAACGATGTGCATCAACAAGAATGGTCTTCCTTAGGTCATCGTCTTTTGGTATACAAAGTCTATCATTCCTACATTACCAACCCTTATCATCTAGGGTATACCTACGGATATGGCTCGATGACTCCCCTCCTTAGAGCTTTTCTACTAGCTCAACCAACTGTGGGTCGTCTCGCTGTGCCTCGCCAATCCGTCCCAAAAGCGTAGGTCTAACCTCTAAGGATGCTAGCAAACCAGGTATGAAGTCAATGGAAGGTGTAAAGTCAATTGTAAAGATGAACTCTAAACTTCGCCGCTCAACAAACAACAGACTCAAGGATAATCTTTTTCTACTTAAGGCATCTGCCACCACGTTACCCTTACCAGGGGTATATGCTATCTCGAAGTCGTAGGATGCTAAGAACTCCATCCACCTTTGTTGCCTTAAGTTCAAGTCCTTCTGAGAAAACAAGTATTCTAACGACTTGTGGTCAGTGAACAATTCGAATTTCTCGCCAAGAAGATAATGACGCCAAGACTTAAGAGCGAAAACAATAGCGGCCAACTCTAGGTCATGTGTAGGATAATTTCTTTCATGCCTTCTCAACTGCCTTCCACCATAGGCTATTACCCTTCCCTCTTGCATTAGGACTGTGCCTAGTCCTGTCCCACAAGCGTCAGTATAAACGGTAAATGGCTTACTCCCATCCGGCAATACTAAGATTGGGGCTGTGGTCAAAGCTCTCTTTAAACGTTGGAGCGCATCATCACAATCTACGTCCCACGTGAAGACTAAGTTCTTCTTCGTCAAGCGTATTAATGGAGCTGATATTTTTGCGAAGTCTTTGATAAACTTCCTATAGTAGCCAGCCAACCCTAAGAAACTTCTCACCTCGGTAGCATTTTTAGGAACCTTCCAATCTTGGATGGCCACTATCTTCGCGGGATCCACGGCTATCCCTTCTTTGGAAACCATGTGCCCTAAAAATCGCACTTCTTTCCTCCAAAAGTGACATTTGGAAAATTTAGCTTTAAGGCTATGCGCTCGAAGAGTCTCCAACACTTCCCTAAGATGTAGGGCATGCTCTTCCTCGCTCTTAGAAAAGATCAAGATGTCATCTATAAAGACTACCACGAATTTATTAAGGTACTCCCTAAACACCCTACTCATCAAATCAACAAAGTATGCGGGGGCGTTTGTCAAACCGAAGGGCATCACGAGCCACTCGAAGAAACCGTCTGGAGTCCTAAAGGCAGTTTTATCTATGTTATCCTCAGCCACTCTCAACTGATGGAAACCTGTGGCTAAGTCCAACTGCGAAAACACTGAGGCGCCAACTAACTGATCTAAAAGATCGTCAATCCTCGGCAGTGGGTGTCTATTCTTCTTAGTAAGTTTATTAAGTTCTCTATAGTCCACACAAAGACTGAGGGACCCATCCGCCTTCGTGGCAAATACTACTGGAGCACCCCACTCCGATATACTACGTCCGATGAACCCCTTCTCCAGCAATTCTTTCACTTGCTTACTGAGTTCTCTTCTCTCTCTTGGATCCATGTGGCGCACTGGTAATGCAACTGGCTTTGTATTGTCCACTAGATATATTCGAAAGTCTATCTCACGTTTTGGGGGTAAACCCCTCACCTCATCGAAAACATCAGCATATTCACGGACTATGGGAACAGAATGTAAATCATCATTGGATGCATCAAGAGATTCTAGGTAACTAAGCATTACTGGACCTCTAGGGTCACAAGAAATATCAAGGGTCTTTCCCGAACAAGTCAACAATCTAACTGCCCTTCTTTCGCAATCTAGGACGGCCCCATATCTACTTAGCCAATCCATACCTAGAATTAAACCGTAGCGCATGAAGCCAAGAACAAAAGCGTTGCACTCAAACTCAACGCCCAAGATAAACACTCTATAATCCCGACAAATCATAGAGAGATGAGCCGAACCACCAATAGGATTTGAGACTACTAAGGGATCAGTAGCAAGACTAGCATCTAGGTGCAGTGTTTCAACTAATGATGTAGAGATAAACGAATGCGATGCGCCAGAATCAAATAAAGTACGGACAGGATTATCAAATAGAAAAACTAAACTTTCAACGGAAATTGCTCTACCTCGTTCTTGCAGCGGTGGGACCACGAGGGCCTGAACTTGTCCTCTTTCCTGCCCGGGTGCCATAAGAGCTTGCACTTGTCCTCCTGAGGTAGACCCTGCCCTTTCTTTGGGCAGTCCTTAATAAGATGTCCCTCTTCGCCACAGTGGAAACAACCGGTCTTCTTCTTCTTCCTACAATCTTTGCTTAGATGGCCGGGTGTCCCACAGTTAAAGCATTTCTTCTTCCCCTTAGCATTGTTGCCTTTGCCACCATTCTTGTTCTGTTGTTGGTGTTGCGGCTTCTTTTGATTCCCTTTCTTCTCGGGTGCCTTATTAGCATTGGCGCCCTTCTCCTCTTCATGCATGAGTGCCATGTCAACTAACCTCTCAAAGGTAGCCCCCATGGGAATGTGGGTCATAGCTAACCCATGGAGCGGCTCGTTTAAACCCTTAACAAATCTTAAAGCCTTCTTTTCTGGAGTGTTCACCAAGTCTAAGCCAAACCTTGCCAATTGGTTGAATTTGTTAACGTACTCTTTCACCGATAAATTCCCTTGCTTCAGTGACAAGAACCTTTCCATGTATAGATTCTCTTCAGCCCGTGAGAGAAACTTTGCCTCAAACCTCTGCCTAAAATCTTGCCATGTATCGACTGGGCGACCCCCATTAGTGACCTCCCACCAAAACGAGGCCTCATCCTTATTAGCCAAGTAGCTAGCTGGACTTTCCTTCCATCATCCACTTCGAAAATTCAAAATAATTCTTCCACCTCCTTTAGCCAGTTACGAGCTTCAACAAATGTCTCCGTTCCATGAAAAGGTTTCCCACCCATTGCTCTATAGTCCTTGCATATCTTTGCGAAATTATCGACATGATGAGGAGGAGGAGGATTTGCTGGACCTGCAACGGCGGCCCTAGCCTCAAGATATTGACGGAACCAACCGGGCACATGAACGCCCTCTGGTATCTCAGATGCTTCAGACATGCTGAAATGAAAAAGAAAAGATTCAATACAAAAAGGACTGAAGGAAAGATATATGGCCCTTGGGGTTATGCTTTCCAAAATATACTTTTCTCTTGAAAATACTTTCCTTAAATCATACTTTTGAAAGTACTTCTTTAAAAAAAATTATTTTGAAAAATAGTTTTTCAAAAATTCATATTTGTTCTGGTAACCTTCAGTTCTGATACCACGTGTAACACCCCACGTCCATTAATGTCACTCACAAAGGGAATGCATTAACTTCCATGGAGCATTTTAAGTAAGTATAGAACAAAAAATCACAACAAGACAGATATAAAGCAGTACTTGAAAATTTAAACTTTATTTCATTGCAGCGGATAACCCATATGTTTGATTACATCATCAAAACTATAAACCAAAGTCAAGTACATCATATCCATCTTGATAAAACAAAGTACATAAACTGAAAGACATAATCCCCAACATTAAAATAGCCATAAATAAAGAGAAGCTGAACTTCACTTCAGCGGTCCAAGAAATCTTCTAAAACAGTCCAAGATCAAGCTCCACTAGTGCTAGTTCCATCCTGAGCACCTGGAGGGGGGGGGGGGGAAGGAAAGAGATTGAAAAGGGGGGTTAGACATAAAGTCTAGCGAGTGCGATAATTCTAACAATATAAATAACAAAGTAACTAGGCTAAGGCATAAGTTGGAAAATAGGGAAATGACCGTGAACCATTGAGTATGACAGAGTAAACAAGGAAACAAGATGAATTACGATATCGTTAAAGCGCACCTAAACTACTATAGGATAATTACTGAACTACACCAACACTATGGGATAATTCCTAAACTGCACCGCCACTAGTATACTGCACCACTACTAGTCACCCTAAGGTTGATCCCGCCTACAGACTTAATAATGATATTGGTAGTTTCGTGCACCCCTAGCTTCCTTCATAGGTGCCGTCTGCCCCTATCTCCACTAGGTGTACCCACTACCCCCAAGCGATCGGCTCCCTAACTCGTAGAAACCAGTGCTGGCCCCACAGTGGGGTGTATCACTCCCCAAAGTGGCAACCCGATACAACAAAGAATGCACGGCTTATACCTACACGATGCAATAACGTCTTACCTACCAGCCCGGGTCCACACACGCATATGAACCGGTTGGACTTGGGTTGCCATCGCTAACACGGTTTGGCCTCTTACAGTCAAGCCCAGTATGCGTGTCCCGTCCTCGACTTGGGTCGAGCCCACAAAGATACGTATGGGTTACTAGTTGAAACGGGGCCCCCATTACTTGACACAAGCTATCCTTCTAAGCTTGGTCCCCTCTAGTACATCCCACTTAACCCACTTCTTGTTCATGTTTCAATTTCATGTTCCATATTTTGGTTAAGTGTTTCTAATCGTATTTCCAAATGCCACCCAAGGTACCCACTAGATTCCACATGCCACCCAAGGCACCCACTTAACCCCCTCCTGTCCCACTACATGCTTATCTGGTTAAGTGTTTCTTAATTCATTAAGACCGTCACCTCATAAAGACCTCTCGCATTAGACTGGCATTTGTGGCAGCTAGATTTGCCGGGCGGGTCCGGGCAGTCTTACACCACAAAAGAGCCTAACCTCGTTTCTTTACAATTGTTACGTATTTAGTTTGTGCCTAAGACCTCTCACATTAGACTGGCATTTGTGGCAGCTGGATTTGCCAGGCGGGTCGGGGCAGTCTTACACCACAAAATAGTCTAACCTCGTGTCTTAGACGATTAATTACTCCTAATTAATCACCCCCAATTTGAATTACTTTCCCTATTCAAATTATCAATCAATTCCAAATTTAGCGATGTCCATAATTGACTCAATTATGTCCATCCATTTATGGTATGTAAAATCATACCAATTTCACCACAACTTCATTTTATGCCTTTTAAGGCATTTATGCCAATTAAACATTTTTAATATTATCCCCTTTTTCCCCACGTAGTACGTTTGTTCGTTTAACGTAAAAATATACGTTAGACTCGAATAGTCTAACTCATGAAATAAAAGAAAGCATCACATATATACATAATTAAAGCATAGATCTAACATAGGGGTGAACTTGCATATGTGAATGATGTTCTACATCTAAAACTTGCATAGGCCAAGATTACAACTTGCATAACAACATATGTCATGGTTCCAAATTTAAAGGTGTGAACTTGATGAGAAATTGGCCACAAACTTGCATAAACATCATGTATAACATAGATCCAAATCTAAAGGTGTGAACTTGATGAAATAATGGCCACAAACTTGCATAGACAACATATGTCATAAACCTATATCTAAAGGGGTTAAACTTGAGTAGGTAATAACATAACATGATTCTTGTCCAACTCATAAATTCACATATGTGATTTATACATCACAATAATGGTGTAAACTAATATCTAACATGTAAGGTATCATGTCATAGCCTAGCTTCCAATTAAATTCTCACATAAAACTAGGTGCCATAATCATGTAAGGTCACATGTAATTCTACCCAAACTTGTATATGGTTCATGTTTGAATCAACATCTAAACTTCCCTACATATGGTTTATCATATGAATCAATATCACAAACTAGCATAAGAAACATGACGATTTGATTATACATATAATTACAACACGGATGATAGCAACATAACTTTGCATCACGACATAACATCATAGATATTTCAATCATAATCCTACAACATAATTACAACATGCAATCAATACTTTATATCACATCCATACAATCTGCGTTATAACTTAATCTAACTAAATTACTAATTATTTTGCTAAAACTATCGAACTCACGACTCAAAAGCAGTCTTGAGTTCTGAATTCTGATTTCTGGGGTTGAATTAGCGCTCCTTTAATGAAGAATCACTGTTAGGGTCGGGTGGTTCTGATTTGGTTGCTGTTCTTTCTCTTTGATTTGGTGGCGGCTGCACTAGGGCTCAAGACAACAGCATGACAGCCATAGTTTTAGTTTTAATTCTAATTTAGGGTTTGTATCTATGGGACTTTTTATAGAGTTATGAATTAATTTAAGCCGTCGGATGTTCTTAGGGTTAATCAAAACCATTCAATTATGATAGGGTGATGAGTCAACCCAAATGACTCAGCAAGGAGTCAGAATGGACTCAACAACACGGGTCAGCCTGAACCAGAAAGCTGTGCAGGCTCCAGCCTCGGCCTGGGTGCACTTGGCAGGTGCGCCAGTGTTAATATGTACTGGCGCATTTCCCAAGTGCGGCAGTGCATTTTTTTTCTCTTTACTTTGCCACCAAACTTCGTTCGTCCATAACTCTTTCATCCGGTACTCGTTTCCAGCAAACTCGGACTCTATCTTCACTAGAATTCCGAGATGAACACAATGGCGCAACCCAATCCCCGTAATTCTCACGTCTGAGATTTATTATTCTTTATTTTAGTTAATTCGATTATTAAAAAATCCGGGGTGTTACAGAAATTTCAACTTGAACCTATGCCTGAAATCCATCCATCTCTCTACCGGACGCTCTCCATTTGTAACCTCCCACCAAAAAGAAGCTTCGTCCTTAAGCAACCATACCGCCAATTGTATCTTTTGCCTATCGTCCACCTCGAAGATAATGAACAAATCCTCAGTTTCTTTGAGCCAGTTCCCTGCCTCAACGAAGGATTCAGTTCCATTAAAGTTCTTCCCACCCATGGCTCGAAAGTCTACATATCTTCGGGAAAGTATTCACGTGCGGAGGAGGAGGAGAAGGAACCGCTGTAGCTGGGGGAGGAGGGACGTTTGCTGGGCCTGCATCCTTAGCCCTAGCTTCTAGGTACCTCGTGAACTAGCCAGGTATCGATACGCCCTCCGGAAGGTTAAAATCCCCAGACATGCTGAAACGAAAGAAATGGAAAGATTCAAAACAAAGGATAAAAATGTAGGCATATGGCTTTGGGGGATTATGCTTTTCAAAATAAACTCTTCTTTTGAAAATACTTCCTTTTCAAACCCTTTTTGAAAATAGTTTTTCAAAAACTTTTTGTCAAATGTGGTAACCATCAGCTCTGATACCAACTGTAACACCCCACCTCCGTTAAGGTCACTCACAAAGGGAATGCCTTAACTTTGATGGAGCGTTTTAGTAAACAGAACAGAAATTTACAAGACAGATAATGCAGTACTTGAAAATTTTATAACTTTATTACAGCAGAAGCAGAAATAATTTTGATTATTTCTTTCCAAATCACAATATCATAATTCAATTACAAATATCGGTCTTGTACAAAAGCCTTCGGAATGCATAATTTTTAAAGTCATAATCCCCAACATAAACTGCCAAGAAAAGATAGAGCCAAAGCCAAGCAATACTTCAAGCAGAGAGAATCTGAATCAAGCTCCTATGTTTCCACCCTGAAAACCTTGGGAGGGGGGGGGGGAACAGAAAGAAAAGAGGCGAAACAAACTAGGTCAGACATAAGTCTGGCGAGTCCAGTGACTTTCAGCATATAAACAGATAATAGTATCATGACATGTAAATAAAATTGGATGGGAGATAACCGTAACAGGAATAGCAGGTTAACAGAATGATATAGACTAAGCTAAGCTTTTTACTTACTCCTCACTTCTCTACACTAATACTAGTATAACAGGATTAGGTGTTACCCTAATGTCTAAACTGAAACAGAAACGGAAACAGAATAATCTCTATAGAAACAGAATTCTAGTAATGGACTTTACCACCCAAACAGACGGAAGATACAGAAGTAGAATACTAATAATGGACCTTTACCACCCAACTAATGGGCCTTTACCACCCCAACAGACAAAAGGTACGGAAACAGAATCGGAAACGGAATCAGAGATGGAAACAGAATAATCCTTACGGAAACAGAATGTTAGAATTAGGTGTACACTAGTAATGGGCCTTTACCACCCCAACAGATGGTACCACACAGAAACAGATAGGTGTTGCCACCTAATGGAAGCAGACGGTACCAACAAAAACAGACAGAACTAAGTGTATCCTAAGTCCTAACCCCAAGCGGTCGGCTCCCTAATACATAAATACCCTATTTCGGCCCCACAATAGGGTGTATCACTCCCTAAAGTGGCAACCTAATGACACAGACCTATTTACAGATGTCATGGTGTCTTACATCCTAAGAGCAGACCAGATCCATGCACTCACATGACTCGGTTGGAACGCGCCATCAACACCCCTCACCATTATCAGAATGAACTACTTATAATTATTTCAGTAAGCATGCTCGGACCCCTACATAGCATGGGGTCAAAGTTTTGATACTAGAAAGGGTTTTGACTAATATGGGTCACAAACAATAGTTGATACAAGTATTTCCCCTCCTAACCTTGTGTCCCTAGACTAACAGATTTCAGATAGAGTTCAGGTTACTAGTTCACAGATCAGACAATTAAGTTAACAAGTTTTTAGACTAACGGATCAGATATACAGATTAACAAGTTCTCAGACTAACGGATCAGATATCCGATTAACAGGCTTACAGATTGTTTTACCTAACTTTGTATAGGGCCTATAGATTTACGAAACGGGTTTATTAGATTCATCAGACCAATGGTTTTAACCCTATCCACGCAACACGTTTTAGGTATCATATTTATCTTAGATTTGCATTAATTAATTATTAATGCACAGACCTCTCACATTAGGTCGGTAGCTTGTGGCCGCTGAATATGCTGGGCGGTTCCGGGCAGACTTCTGCCACAAGCCAGACCTAACCTCGTGTCTAAGCATATTTTAGTTATGCCTATGACCTCTCACATTAAACTGACAATTTGCGGTCACTGGTTAAGCCGGTTGGTTCCGGGCAGGCTTCTACCGCAAATGGAGTCTAACCTCGTGTCAAAGCCACTTTACAGAAAATATCAGACTAATTATGTCTATTTAGCAGATTTAACTTCTTTACAAGTTACGGCAGATTATCCAAAGTTCTATTAACATGTTTTGCTCAATTTTAGATCGAGCCTCCAATTTATAATTATTCAGTTTTCAACAGATTAAGCAATTCAACAGATTAAGGAGATAACAGATTTAGCAGATTAGGCACTTCAATAGATTTAATGGATTAAATATTTCTTAAAGTTCTATTTACATATCTTGCCTAAATTTACATGCCTAAATCATGGTCATAATTCATAATACGGCATATGCCCCAAATTTTAATTAAACTTTGCACAGTACAAAATATTCTCTAAAAAGTCCCAAACAATATGAATTATGCCAAAATATAACCTATGATGCCAAATATCCTAAAATCCATATTTAGGCGCATTCACATTAATAGTTAGCCTATTTTAATATAGATCTTTATGCCTAAGTCACATACATCTTTTTTTTCTCTTTTCAAGTCATAGATCGTGATATAAAGTATGCCCCAAAATCTAGATCTTAAATTTTAATCATGTATTAAGTCCTCAAAATCAGATCTTGCATTATAATGCACATTATATTCCAAATCCCAAGTCATATGCTATCATATAATAATTCTTCTTCCAAATCACAGTCTTTTATACATAGTATGCACTGATTCTAGATCTTAATTGGCAACCTATGTTCTTTTCTCAAATCAGTCACAGATCAGTCATGTCTAATTATGCAATATTCATTATTTGTCCCAAAATTAGATTTATAATCATGCCAAGATCATAATAAAAGTTTATATCTGAAAATAACTATACTCACAAAAAGGGAACGATTCTTGTATTCTGGAATTTGTATTCTGACACTGAATAGTGCTCCTTTGGCGTAGACTATCGATTAGATTTGATTCTCTTTTAACTCTATTAAGATTGGAAGAAGATGCATTAATTCTAGTTTTGATTCTAGCAGAATAGCGACGCCATTTTTATTTTTATTTAGAATAGAGGCAGAGTATAGGAAGAATGAAATTATGTGGAGAGAAAGCTAGGTTTGGGGGTGTTTAAATAGGTTAGAGCTCATGAATCTGGTCAGAAAAGCGTCCAGGTGCAGAAAAATGGATCTGTCTACAGATCTGCGAAAGGAGGGGGAGGGGAGGTCGACCCTAGGGTCGACCCTAGTGTCAACCTGTTTACCCAGGTCGACCCACAGGTCGACCCTAGTGTCGACTTGGGCCCTAGGCGGGAATTTTCCCGCCTAGCCCGGGTGTCTATTTTTGAATTTCAAATCTGAATTTTGAATTCTAGGCTGATTTTTACTGAAACTTCTGAAGGCCATATCTTCTTCATACGGAGTGCGATTTACGCTAATTTGGACTCTATTCCAAGAAGAATTTCGAGACGAACGCAATGGCGCAACCCGTTTCCCTTAATTATTTTATTACAATTTAATTATTCTCTGATGTGTTACTCTTATGTTCACAGAAAATACGGGGTGTTACAGGAGAGAAGGGAAAGGAGGAATTGAGTTGATCACGGGTTCACTGCGTGTGGGTAGGAATGCATGTACAAGTGGCGATGGCATGAGATTTGACAGTGGAGAGGATCGAAATAGATGGCTTGGTCAAGGGTGAGCTAAGAAGAAACAGAAGGAACGAACAAAGAGTGGCAGGCAAAAACAAAGAAGGGTAAAGAAACAAAAAGAAGGATTAGACAAGGAAAGAAAGAAAAGATGTGAAGAGAGAATATGGAACGGGTAGTTACCGTATGGGTTATTTTGGCCTGGGCTTGGCCCATTAAAATAAATTTCAAATAAGGATAGTAAGAGAAATAAATGTTTTCAATTTCAAATCTAAATAAAAATAATATATTGATATAAAACTATTCATATATATATATATAATTATCTATGTATATGAGTATAATGAAGAATATACGATCAATTGGGTTTTGGTAAACGATAGACGGTAAGTATAAACAACTCAACTGAGTATCGAGTTTAAAAAAAAATTAATTTAATATAAATTAATTTATTTAGTGTTATTAAAATAAATCAATCGTAACTGCTGTCGTTAACTGAATTAACCTACACTGCTTATAGTCGATCAGTAATGATCTGTAATTCAGAAAATTCTGGATTTTTTTTTTCAATTAATTTATTAATTAAGTTATGAATCATAGCTAAATATTTTAAATACCGTTCCACTATATATATGATTAACTGAATTGTTTGTACACTGTATTAGCAAAAATAGACACCTTTATGCTATTATATCAGTTTGATATATTTTATCAGTTATTAGAGATATTATATTGATAATATTGAATTGTAATTATATATTTGTTTGTTCAAATTGGGTAAACGACCTGAATGTCATCTATCATAAGAACTTTTATTGACAGTTGGGACTGCTAAGCTATTTCTGTGAAGTAACTCAGAAATAAACTCTAGTTTTGATAATTGGATATAAATTGTTTTTAAAAAATACAATTAAATGGATTTTTTCATTATATTATTAATTAATTTTAAAAGGTAAGACTAATTGTAAACAGTTATTCAGCTTGTTTGATGTGAATCAACTATTTTAAAGACATAATTAATTATTAATTTAATAGAAAAGGGTTCTAATAAATGATTATTAAAACTTAATAATAGTTTATAAAAGCTAATTAATGTTTGATTTACATATTTTATAAGTAAATGTGTAGTTAAATAAAAAGTTAAATTTGGATAAAATATCTAAGATGTAGCACCCTGTAATTTTAAAATGGTACATAAGAGATAATTAAAGAATAATTAATCTTTAAAAGAAGAATTGGGTGAAACAGGTTACACCATTGCGTTTGTCTCGGAATTCTGCTTGAGATAGAGTCCGAGTTTGCATGAATCGGACTCCGTATAAAGAAGTTATGGAGGTTGGAAGTTTCAAGTTTAAGCAGAAATTAAATTAAAATAATAATTAAATAATTAAAGCAGATTCGTATTTCAAAACTTCAGAGAACAGTTGAGCGGGAAATTTCCCGCTCACGGGTGTAAACCCCCCTAGGGTTGTCGACATAGGTGTTGACCCCGCCTAGGGGTGTCGACCCCCTTGTAGGGTCGACACCTGCTAACTGACCTGGACAATGATGATTTTCTGAGGTGTTAGGGCATATGCATCATGTTTTGGTTGGCTCTCTTGGGTTTGGATGGCTTTGATGACTCCTAGGTTGATCCAAAGACCCATATTAATCCTAAACTTCTATATAATCACCCCAAACATCAACCCTAGACCTCACAACCCTAAACTATGATGTCGTCATGTTGTTTATCTACAAACTAACGTAGCCGCCACCATAACAAATCAAATTCTAGATTAAAGATAAAAAGATAGAGATAAAGATTCAAAGCTTAGGAATTGCGAAATGGAATTATAGAATAACAACGAACGAATCAACACCTACATCAATGGATTAGCCTAGCAACTTCAGAAATCAGATCCTAGAATTCAAGATCCGTTTTTTGTACTTTGAGTGTAGTTACTTCCATAAGATAATTGTTTAAATGTAATTGTGATGAGTTATGAATTGGACTATATGAAAATGTTTGTAAATCATATAAAGTTTATGTCTTTGCAAACTATGCATGATTTTGATTCATTTTATGCAAGTTATTATCTATGTTAATTCATATGCCTAATTACGTATGCAAGTTTGCTCGATCTATGCAAGTTATGAAAGATTATATGCAAGTCATATTCATACATGTAAGATCATATTTTATTTATTCATAGGTTTAGATCTACATGTTTATATGATTAGATCCATATCAGTCCATATGTTTAGAACAATATGTTCATGTTTATATGATTAGATCCATATCATTCCATATGTTTAGAACTATATATTCATGTTTATATGATTAGATCCATATCAGTCCATATGTTTAGAACTACATGTTCATATGTTTAGATCTACATGTTTATATGATTAGATCCATATCAGTCCATATGTTTAGAACTATATGTTCATATGTTTAGATTTACATGTTTATATGATTAGATCCATATCAGTCCAAATGTTTAGAATTATTTGCTCATATGTTTAAATCCATGCAAGTTTATGTTCAGATCCATGCTAGTTCGCACTCAATATGTTAATTGGATCTATTTTTATATGTTTACTAGATTTATGTTATCTTAGATCTATATTGTATATGCCAGTTATGATGTCATGTGTTTCTTCCCTTTTTCCTTTTTTTTAGTGGGACTAATTACGAGCCTAACGTATCACATGAACTATACATACAAACGACGTGGGAACGTTGGGGAAAAGTTTAGGTAAAGGTTGAATATTATGTAATTGGCCTAAAAAGGGGTTGTAATCATATAATTAATTTTGGGCATAACTAGAAAATATGGCATAACTTGAATTGACCACACTTATGGATAATTTACATATAAACTTGGACATGAATGGTAAATATGTAAATTGGCTAAAAGATGAACGTGCCTAACCCGAGGTTAAATTGAGTTGTGGTGTAAAACTGCCCAAAACCACCCGGCACTTCCAGCGACCGCAACAACATATATCTAATGTGAGAGCTTAGCGCATTAAGCCCAAAAATCCGAGGTTAGAATGAGTTTGCAGTAGAAGTCTACCCGTAACCACCCGACACATTTAGCAACCGCAAACAATAGTTCTAATGTGAGAGGTTGGTGCTTTAATGAATAAATTAAAGCTAAGGAATAGACATGCTAAGAATGGAAAGGTTAAGTAACATATGAACAGGAAACACTTAACCAATACATGTTAGGTGGGTGGGTTAAGTAAGCATAGACAAGAAGACAACTTAACCTATATTACATGAGCAAAGTGGATAGGGTTAAGGCAAGTTTAACCAATAATACATATGGACTTGATAAGGGGAAGGGTTAAGTAAATCTTAGGTAAGTGGGTAATATTAGTATATATATATAAGCCCACAAACTTAACCGTTAAATAAACATGCGTGAATCAGTGAGAAGGTTAAGTAACATATGAATAGGCAACACTTAACCAGTATAACATGTTAATTAAGAAAATGGGTGGGGTTAAGTTAAATTGAGAACACTTAACCATTATAACATGTTGATTAGTAAACCCTAGTAACAGGGACCCATTACAACAGTAACCCACATAGATGTATCATGGTACCCTGAGCTAGGCAGGGTGGGGCACGATTACTGGGCTGATTATAAGCAGTCAAAATAGCGACGGGTGGTGCAACAGTGTAGGTTTCGATGTAGTTTGGGCGTGCACGTGCTCCGAAGTGGAAAAAGCAGGTACTGGGCATCCGTAGTATACACTGTGCATCTTGAATCGTGTCGGTTTGCCATCATGGGAATTGATACACCCCATGATGGGGCCAGCACAGGTATATACATACAAGCAGGGTCGAATGACACAATTAATGAATACATACAAGCGAGGTCGAATGACACAGGTAATAAATACATGCGAGTTAGGGAGCCAATCGAATGAGGAAGGTAGTGGGTACAACTCGTGGGGGTAAAAGCAAAAAGGGGCACCTACGATAGCAATTAGGAGTACACGAAACTACCATTATCATGATTAGTAAGAGGGATCAACTTTTAGTATGGGACTTGTAAGGGTGCGGTGTAACTAGTAATGATACGGTGTTACTAGCATTGGAGCAGTGTAGTTATTATCCTGTAGTGATTAGAAGCGCAATCAACATTATATCTTGTTCGTCTTGTCTGCTTTGTCATGCCTGTTTATTCTACAGTCATTTCTTGCTTTTCCATTTATATTCTTATCCTATTACTTTAATGATTATATTGTTAAAGTCACTGGACTCACCAGACTTATGTCTGACCTAGTTTGTTTCAGCTCTTTTCTTCCGTTCCCCCCCCCCATGTTCTTAGGGAGGAAATACTCAAGCTTAGTTCAGATATCTCTTTCTTCCATCTTGAAGTTAGAAGGTGCATTGCTTGGCTTTGATTCTGTGTATTGCATTTTTCTGTTGGGGATTATGGCTTTAAAATTTTGTACTCTGAAGGTTTTGTACAAGACTGATATTATGTACTTGATTTTGGTATTTGGAAATGTAATCAAACTTATTTCTATTTCCGCTACAATAAAAATACAAAATTTTCAAGTACTACTTTTTCTGTCTTGTAATATTCCATTCTGTTTACTTATGATGCTCCACGAACTTAATGCATTCCCTTTGTGTGTGACATTAACGGACGTGGGGTGTTACACGTGGTATTAGAGCTGAAGGTTACCAGAACAGATAAAAGATTTTGAAAACCGTTTTCAAAAGTATTATTTTAAAAAACATGTTTCAAAGAAGGAGTTTTCAAGAGAAAAATTTACTATGAAAAACATAATCCCAAAAAGCCATATATCTATCATTTGATTCTTTGTTTCGAATCTCTTCCTTTTTCCTTCTTGAGTCTCTTTCTCCGCGTTTAGATGCCTTCCTAAGATATGGAAGGACTTCGGTGCGATGGGCAGAAAACCTTTTCATGGGACTGAGACGTTTGTCGAGGCTATAAATTGGCTCAAGGAAGTGAAGGACTCGTTTGGTATCTTGACAATAGACAATGAAAGGAAAGTTCAGCTAGCTGCTTGGTCGATGAGGAAGTTTAGGCTGAGGAACACAACCCAAGGATGAGAAATTTGTTGATATGGCTTTAATCCACAAAGAAGGTAAAGGAGAAAGTGGAAAGAATAATTAACCCCCATAACAAAAGAAGGTGTCTTTATAGTGGTATAACGGGCCATATAATTAAGGACTGTAGGAAGAAGAAGAAGCATAGTTGTTACCATTGCGGCGAGGCAGGACATATGATTTAAGATTACCAAGGAGGTAAGGATAAGTGCACGAACAGAGGATAGGACCTACTTTTGGAGGGCATGTTCATGCTCTCATGGCACCAGGATAGGAGAGAGATAGAAGCATTTCTGTTGAAAGTTTGATTTTCCTTTTTTAGTCATCCTGTTCGAACTTTATTTGACTCTTGTGCTTCGCAATCGTTTGTATCTGCTTCATTAGTTGAAACGCTGCACCTAAATACTAGTCTAGTTATGGACCCATTATAGTCTCAAATCCTATTGGTGGTTCGGATCACTTATCTATGGTTTGTCGGGTTTTGAGAGTGTCTATCTTGGGCATTGGGTTTGAATGCAATGCCTTTGTTCCTGGTTTCACGGTCTATGGCTTGATTCTAGGGATGGATTGGCTAGCCAGGCATGGTGCCATCCAAGACTGGGAAAAGAGGGTAGTTAGACTGTTGACTCATCATGGAAAGACCATTGATATTTCTTGTTACCCTAGGGGTTCAGTGATACTTAGCTACCTAGAATCTCTTGACGCATTCATCGATGATTTGAAATCTGTTTGTGTAGTCCGTGAGTATGGGGACATCTTTGATGAGGTTCGGGGTCTCCCCCGGGGCACGAGATAGACCTTCGAATATACTTTGCAGATAACGAAAAGCGAGTTGCATTGCCAGTGCGCCACATGGCCCCGAGAGAGAGAGAGAGAGAGAGAGAGAGAGAGAGGAGGGAACTCAGTAAACAAGTAGGGGAGCTACTTGAGAAAGGGTTCATAAAAAGAAGCATTTCAGAATGGAGTGCTCCAGTTGTTTTTGCTACGAAGACTGATGGTTTGCTTAGATTGTGCGTTGACTATAGGGAGCCGAACAAGCTCACTAAGAAGAATAGAAATCCATTGCCGAGGATAGATGATTTGTTCTATCAGTTAGCCGGTGCTTCAGTTTTCTCGTAGTTGGACTTAGCTACAAGATTTCACCAGTTGAGGGTAGCTAAGGATAGCATATATAAGACTGCTTTTAGGACTCCTAACTGTTTCTTCGAAGGGCTCGTCATACCTTTTTTTTGGTTTGACGAATGCGCCTACATATTTTGTAGACTTGATGAGTAGGGTGTTTAGGGAGTTCATAAACAATTTTGTGGTAGTCTTTGTGGATAGTATTTTGATTTTCTCTAGAAGCGAGGGAGAGTATGCCCTACATCTTAGGGAAGTTTTAGAGACCCTAGAGCGCATCAACTCAAAGCTAAGTTCTCCAAATGTCATTTTTGGAGGAAGGAAGTGAGGTTCTTAGGACACGTGGTCTCTAAGGAAGGGATAACAGTGGATCCTATGAAGGTGGTGGCAATACAAGACTAGAAGGTTCATAGAAAAGCAACGGAAGTAAGAAATTTTCTAGGTTTGGTGGGCTACTATAGGAAGTTCGTTAAGGGCTTTGCGAAGGTATCAGCCCCAGTTTTATCTTTGCTAGATGGGAGCAAACCGGTCATAATATATACCGGAACTTGCGAGGCAGGGCTTGGAGCAGTTTTCGATGCAAGAGGAAAAGGTGATATGCAAAAGGCAGTAGGTATGCAGTTATGTTTGAGCATCACGTATCGTCCACAGACGGATGGACAGACAGAAAGGGTGAACATAATACTTGAAGATCTTTTGAGGTTATGCATCCTAGATTTTGGAGGACACGAGAAGAGCATTTCCATTTGTGGAGTTCGCTTATAAACAATAGTTATTGTAACAACCCGTAATTTAATAACATGTTAAAACCATAAATTAAGGCAGAATTAAATTTTAAAATAAGAATCAAGAGAAACGGGTTGTGCCATTGCGTTTGTCTCGAAATTCTGCTTGGAAGCGAGTTAGAATTTTCAAAAATCGGAGTACGTATGAGGGAGATATGACCCTCTGAAGTTTTAGGAATTTTCAGAGTCGAAAATAGCTCGAAATTTGAATTCGAAATTCAAATTCAAACTCCAGAGCAGATAGGGCAGGCCAACCCAGGACCAGGTCGACCAGGGGGTCGACACTATGGTCAACCTCCCAGGGGACAGGTCGACCTGGGGGTCAACCTGCCTCCTGAAACCCAGTTTTTGAAGCTGATGCATTCTGATGTATTTAGACTCGTTTCGTGACAAGATTCGTCCGCCTAATCCTATATAAACAGCCTCCTAGCCTCATTCTCTTTACACCATTCTTCTCTAACCTTATGTTGCACAAATTCTTGGTGGACATGGCTTCTTTTAAATTAAATTAAAATAAAACGCGAAGACTATTTCTTGAAGACTACAGCTAGGAATTGCATATTGGGGATTTGCTTCTATAATCAAATCAAGATTCAACTATTCAATGATTCAACAACTAGTTTATAGATTCAACTTCTGCATCTCAATTTCTTAGACCACGATTTGTAAGTTCAAGTTACTTTTGGATTAAAACTATAAACTTAATATGGACATGTTATAAATTGGAATTGGACCAATGTATGATAATTGATTCATATCTATTCTTGTTCATCTTGGATCTTGACTTTTGGGAATATTGATATGAAATTAATTTGGGCCTATTCATGTTGTAAATCAAATCCTTTCATGTCCATAGTATTATCATGCCTGTGATGTTGAATCAGTTATTATTCACAAGTTTGGATTATCACCTTTATCATGACTATCACCTTATTATGCTAGATCTGTAATCATAATGCTTTGGGACTATTATTCTATATGCCAGTGATGTTACAACCAATCATCTCAATCTATATCATGCTAGATTTTTCACCTTGTGCTCATTCTTTTGCCTATCATAGTTTTAATGTCATTCCCTTTCACTTTGGATTTGGATTTACTTGTAATCTAGATGATTCACGTTTACGTGCGATGGGAATACGATTTGGGTAGATTAGGCAAAAAATAAATTGGTTATGAACTTGAAACATGAACATTATTATAACTTGAATTTGGATATGGACATGAAACTTGCCATGAAACTTGTCACGAACTTGACATAAAACTCGAACATGGACATGACATTAGAATGAACTTGAAAATGGCCAACTTGAGGTTGGGTTGAGTTTCCAGTGTAATTCTTCCCGGAACCGCCTGGCAAATCCAGTTACTTCAAACAATAGGATCCAATGTGGGTTGTTGGTCATATCGCACTTGAAAACCCAAGGTCAGACTGAGTTGTGGTGTAAATCTGCCCGGAACTGCCTGGCATATCCAGTGACCACAACAACAGGTCTGATGTGAGAGGTTGAGGTGCATTAATGAATTAATTCCACATGATAGGTTTAAGTCATGAACATGAAAGACAACACTTAACCAACTTAACACATGATTCATAGGGCTAAGTCATGAACTTGAACGACAACACTTAGCCAATTTGATATGACACGTAGGCGGGCTAAGTCACGAACTTGAATGACAACACTTAACCAACTTGACATGCTGGACTGATAAGGGTTAAGTCACGAATTTAAATGACAATGGTTAACCTATTGGATGGAAACCCTAGTTAAGCGGTCTTTTTCAGCAGTAAACCACCGGATGTTTCATAGTACCCTAGAACTAGGCAGGGTGGGGTACGATTACTTGGCTGATTGTAGGCGACTAGAACGACGGCTGAGTTGGTGCGCCAGTGTAGGTTCATGCGGGCTATGGTCGTGCACATAGTCCGGAGTTGAAAAAGCAGGCATTGGGGATCAGTAGGTTTACCTATGCATGCTTGATTCGTGTCGGTGGTTGGCACCCTAGGGCTTGATACACCTTATAGTGGACCTAGCACAGGTGACTACATTCATGATAGGGTCGCATGACACAGACACATGACGAGCAAGAACTTGTAGGGAGCCAAACGATTAGTGGATCGTTCAGTTAGACCTAGTAATGGGTCATTCATGATATTAGGCCAAGGGATCATTCCATGGTTAATATTTGACATGGGTTGGGATACTAGTACAGTCGATGCAGCGAAACTTGAACATGCGATGCTATACTTGATTTACACTTGAATTATCATGCCAACTTAGTCTATCTTGCCCATCTGGACATCATCCTTATGTTTACTTTCAGTTTATACATGTCATATTACATTTAACTGTTTTTATGCTGAAAGTCACTAGGACTTACCAATCTTTATGACTGATCCGTTTTCTTTCGCCCCTTTTTCTTTCGTTCCCCCAGGTTCTCAGGGAGGAAACTCTAGCACATAGCTTGGATTTAGCTTGCTTTCGGTTTAGCTCATGTATGGTTTGATCTTGAGCTATGCTATGGCTGCATTGCTGCTACCTTTGGGGAATTAAGCCACTTTTGTTGTTTTAAAGTTTATGCTTCTTTATTTATGCAAGACAAAATTTGTTGTAATGGAAAATAATGACTTTGGCTATTTGGTACTTTGGATGTAAAAGGCTTTGACTCTTTTTGAAAGTAATGAAATTTATCTTTTGATTCTTCCGCTGTTTTATCTATGTTCTGTCTTGTAATATTTCTGTGTTTGTTTACCTTAGTAACGCTCCTCCAAAACTAGTGCATTCCCTTTGTGAGTGACCCTAGCGGAGGTGGTGTGTTACACTTGGTATCAGAGCCAGGTTACCAGACTGGGCAAAAGTTTTTTTAAAACCTTATAAAACTATTTTCAAAACCATTTACAAAGAAGCATTTTCCAAGAAAAGTTTTGTTTTATTTAAAGGCTACTCCCCAAAAGCCATTAGCACTATCCTTTGTTTCCTCGTTTTGAATCTCTTCTTTTTTCATTTCAGCATGTCTGGGAATCTTAACCTTCCAGAGGGCGTGCCAATACCTGGCTAGTTCAGGAGGTACTTAGAGGCTAGGGCCAACGATGCAGGCCTAGCAGATATTCCTCCTCCAGCTGCAGCGATTCCTCCTCCTCCGCCCCCTCCTCGTGCAATTGCTTTCTCAAAGATCTGTAGAGATTTTAGGGCCATGGGTGGAAAGGATTTCAAGGGAACTGAATCATTCGTAGAAGTGAGGATCTGGCTCAAAGAAACTAAGGATCTGTTCGTTATCTTCGAGGTGGACGATAGGCAGAAGGTACAGTTGGTAGTATGGTTGCTCAAAGATGAAGCTTCCTATTGGTGGGAAGTCACTAACGCTGAGAGACCTGTTGACACATGGATGGATTTTAGGATGAGGTTTGAGATGAAATTCCTCTCACAAGCTGAACGAAGTCTACAACTGGAAAAGTTCTTATCTCTTAAGCAAGAGAGTATGATGGTTAAGTAGTACGTCAATCAATTCAATCAGCTAGCTCGGTTTGGACTGGACTTAGTGAATACTCCTCATAAGAAGGCTCTCCGTTTTGTCAAGGGATTGAATGAGCCACTTCACAGCTTGGCTATGACCCACATACCTATGTGGGCTACTTACGAAAAGTTAGTGGACATGGCGCTCTTAAATGAAGAAGACAAGAATGGCAAGCAGGAGGTCAAGGCGAATGAGTCTCAAAACAAGAAGGTAGACTCCGAGAAAGGAGGCAAGAACAACAACAATAATGACAACAAGTCACGTGAGAAAAGAAAATGCAACTTCTGTGGTATTGAGGGGCATATAGTCCAGGATTGTAGAAAGAAGAAGATGAAGACGGGAGCATGCTTTCAGTGTGGTGATATTGGACATATCAGCAAGAACTGCCCTAAGAAGCAAGGGCAAGGCCCGCAAGCAGGATCTTCTGGGGGTACATCTTTAACTTCTTCTCCTAGATGCTTTGTTTTATCTTGCTTATCTTCTCGATCCTATCTTGAGAACCTAGGGTAGAACCCTTTTGGATGTAAACATGTGATTGAAACATGTTATGGTTGATGATTGCAAGTGGTTGCTCGTTGTTGCATAACACACATTAGGCACTAGATCGGCTCAGTCACATTTTTCATATTGCATATGCATGGGTGCTTATACTTGTATATGGATGGAAACTTGATATATTATCATTTGGATGTTGCATATGAATGAATGTTTGTGCACTCATGTAGAGATTATAAGATATGCTAGGAATTTGCATACATGTTGGACTCATTACACTAACATATTTTGCATTAAGGAGGTCTGATATCAGTAACTCCCTGATCTTTTGCATTAGATAAGTACATATACACACACTCTTGCATAAGTTCATACAGCATTAGTAATCTTTTAAGGACAATGGTTGCTTGTGGATGATGGTTGAGTAGATGGATGATTGGATGATTGGATGCATTCTTCTTAACTTAAAGATTTCGAGGACGAAATCCTTTAAGGAGGGGAGAATGTAACAACCCGTATTTTAATAATATGTTAAAACCATAAATCAAGGTAGAATTAAATTTTAAAATAAGAATCAAGGGAAATGATTGCGCTACTGCGTTCGTCTCGAAATTCTGCTTGGAAACGAGTCCGAGTTTTCGAAAATCGGAGTCCGTATGAGGGAGATATGACCCTCCGAAGTTTCAATAATTTTCAGAATCGAAAACAGCTCGAAATTCGAATTCAAATTTCAGAGCAGACTGGGCGGGAATTCTCCCGCCCAGGACCAGGTCGACCTGGGGGTCGACACTATGGTTGACCTCCCAGGGGCCAGGTCGACCTGGGGGTCGACCTGCCTCACGAAACCCAGTTTTTGAACCTGATGCATTCTGATGTATTTAGACTCGTTTCATGACTAGATTCGTCTGCCTAATCCTATATAAACAGCCTCCTAGCCTCATTCTCTTTACACCATTCTTCTCTAACCTTATGCTGCCCAAATTCTTGATGGACATAACTTCTTTTAAATTAAATTAAAATAAAATAAAACGCGAAGACTATTTCTTGAAGACTACGACTAGGAATTGCATATTGAGGATTTGCTTCTACAATCAAATCAAGATTCAACGATTCAACGATTCAACAACTAGTTTATAGATTCAACTTCTGCATCTTAATTTCTTTGACCACGATCTGTAAGTTCAAGTTACTTTTAAATTAAAACTATAAACTTAATATGGACATGTTATAAATTGGAATTGGACCTATGTATGATAATTGATTCATATCTATTCTTGTTCATCTTGGATCTTTACTTTTGGGAATATTGCTATGAAATTAATTGGGGCCTATTCATGTTGTAAATCAAATCCTTTCATGTCCATAGTATTATCATGCCTGTCATGTTGAATCAGTTATTATTCACAAGTTTGGATTATCACCTTTATCATGACTATCACCTTATTATGCTAGGTCTGTAATCCTAATGTTTTGGGATTATTATTCTATATGCCAGTGATGTTACAACCAATCAATTCAATCTATATCATGCTAGATTTATCACCTTGTGCTCATTCTTTTGCCTATCATAGTTTTAATGTCATTTCCTTTCACTTTGGATTTGGATTTACTTGTAATCTAGATCGATTCATGTTTACGTGCGATGGGAATACGATTTGGGTAGATTAGGCAAAACATAAATTGGTTATGAACTTGAAACATGAACATTGGTATAACTTGAATCTGGATATGGACATGAAACTTGACACGAACTTGACATGAAACTCGAACATGGACATGACACTAGAATGAACTTGAAAATGGCCAACTCAAGGTTCGGTTGAGTTTGTAGTGTAATTCTGCCCGGAACCGCCCGGCAAATCCAGTTACTGCAAACAATAGGATCCAATGTGGGTAGTTGGTCATATCGCACTTGAAAACCCAAGGTCAGACTGAGTTGTGTTGTAAATCTGCCCGAAACCGCCCGGCATATCCAATGACCACAACAACAGGTTTGATGTGAGAGGTTGAGGTGCATTAATGAATTAATGCCACTTGATAGGGTTAAGTCATGAACATTAAAGACAACACTTAACCAACTTGACACATGATTCGTAGGGCTAAGTCATGAACTTGAATGACAATACTTAGCTAATTTGACATGACATGTAGGCGGGCTAAGTCAAGAACTTGAATGATAACACTTAACCAACTTGACATGCTAGACTGATAAGGGTTAAATCACGAATTTAAATGACAACAGTTAACCTATTGGACGGAAACCCTAGTTAAGCGGTCCATTTCAGCAGTGACCCAATAGATGTATCATGGTACCCTGGAACTAGGCAAGGTGGGCCATGATTACTTGGCTGATTGTAAGAGACCAGAACGACGGCTGAGTTGGTGCGCTAGTGTAGGTTCAGGCGGGCTATAGTCGTGCACGTAGTCCGTAGTTGAAAAAGCAAGCATTGGGCATTAGTAGGTTTACCTATGCATGCTTGATTCTTGTCGGTGGTTGCCACCCTAGGGCTTGATACACCCAATGGTGGATCTAGCACATGTGACTACATTTTTGATAGGGCCGTATGACACAGACACACGACGAGCTAGAACTTGTAGGGAGCCAATCGATTAGTGGATCGTTCCGTTGGACCTAGTAATGGGTCATTCATGATATTGGGCCAAGGGATCATTCCATGGTTAATATTTGACATGGGTTGGGATACTACTACAGTCGGTGCAGCGAACCTTGAACATGCGATGCTATACTTTATTTATACTTGAATTATCATGCCATCTTAGGCTATCTTGCCCATCTGGACAACATCCTTATGTTTACTTTAAGTTTATACATGTCATGTTACCTTTAACTGTTTTTATGCTGAAAGTCACTAGGACTTACCAGTCCTTATGACTGGCCCGTTTTCTTTTGCCTCTTTTTCTCTCGTTTCCCCTCTAGGTTCTCAGGGAGGAAACTCTAGCACTTAGCTTGGATTTCGCTTGCTTTCGGTTCAGCTCATGTACGGTTTGATCTTGAGCTATGCTATGGCTGCATTGCTGCTACCTTTAGGGAATTAAGCTACTTTTGTTGTTTTAAAGTTTATGCTTCTTTATTTATGCAAGACAGAATTTGTTGCAATGGAAAATAATGACTTTGGCTATTTGGTACTTTGGATGTAAAAGGTTTTGACTCTTTTTGAAAGTAATGAAATTTATCTTTTGATTCTTCCGATGTTTTATCTATGTTCTATCTTGTAATATTTCTGTGTTTGTTTACCTTGATAACACTTCTCCAAAACTAGTGCATTCCCTTTGTGAGTGACCCTAGCGGAGATGGGGTGTTACAGTTATTAAGCTAGTATTAGGGTTTTTATGGACGACCGTGTCGATAACCAACTTATTGGTGGGAATCTACGGATAAGATTTTACTTGGGCCAGATATGGTTAGGGAAACTTCTAAGGAGATAGACTTGATTCGAAGATGAATGAAGATGGCACAGGGCCTACAAAAGTCAAACGCAGATAAGAGACGAACCGACCTTGAGTTCGATGTTGTAGACAGGGTTTTTATTAAAGTGTCACCGTGGAGGAACGTACTTCATTTTGGGGAGTGTGGGAAAATTAGCACCAAGGTTCGTAGGGTAATCCCCCATTATAGAAAGAATTGGACAGACAACAGAGTGAAGTTGCCGAAAAAGCTTAGTGGTGTTCATGACATATTTCACGTGACGCATGTGAGGAAGTGTTTACATGATACCATGGAAATTGTGGAGCCAAGCATGCTTAGAGAAGTGGAAGTAGAGAAAGATGACATGATTAGACGAGCTCCTACATGCATCCTTGGATCGTAGCTCAAGAAGTTAAGCAACATAGAGGTCAAGTTGGTTAAAATCCAATGAGGATATGATCAAGGAGACGCGACTTGGGAGACGGGAGACTAGATGTGTACGCGGTACCCTTTCGTTTTTAAGGGTATACTCTTAATTTCTCCTTTTCTATCACTTTGTTTAGAATTGTCCTATCATTTAGTGCATCCTCTCGATTACATTTTTGATTATAGGTAGGAAGATCCTATGGTTGTAAACATGTGTTTGAGACATGTTATGTTTGGTGGATGCAAGTGGATGCATGTGTTTGCTCGTGGATGCATTTACACACACATTAGACACTAGATCGGCTATGTCACTTTCATATTGCATATGCATATATGTATTTGTACATGGATTGAAACTTGATGTGTTATCATATAGATGTTGCATTTGTATGAATGATTGCGCACTCATGTATAAGTTATAAAGTACGATTAGGAATAATTGCATACACGATGGACTCATGGCACCGACATAATTCGCATTAAGGAGGTCAACCGAATCAGTAGACCGCCCGATTTTGCATTACATAAGGACATATACACACACTATACATATGATCTTGAAAGCATTAGAAACCTCTTTAAGGATAATGGATGACTGTGATTGAAAGGTTGAGTAGATGGCTGTTGGATGGTAGGATACACATTCTTCTTGACTTGAAGATTTCGAGGACGAAATCCTTTAAGTAGGGGGGAATGTAACACCCCATAATTTTAAAATGGGACATAAGAGATAATTAAAGAATAATTAATCTTCAAAACAAGAATTTGGTGAAACGGGTTACTTCATTGCGTTCGTCTTTGAATTCTGCTTGAGATTGAGTCCGAGTTTGCGTGAATTGGACTCCGTGTGAAGAAGTTATGAAGGTTAGAAGTTTTCAAGTTTAAGCAGAAATTAAATTAAAATAATAATTAAATCATTAAAGCAGATTTGAATTTTGAAACTTCAAAAAACAGTTGGGCGGGAAATTTCCCGCTCTGGGGTGTCTGTCGACATGGGTGTCGACCCCCCTAGGGGTGTCGACATGGGTGTCGACCCCCCCTGTAGGGTCGACTCTTGCGAATTGATCTGGAAAGTGACGATTTTATGAGGTGTTAGGGCATATGTGTCATGTTCTGGTTGGCTCTCTTGGGTTTGGATGGCTTTGATGATTCCTAGGTTGATCTAAAGGCCCATATTAATCCTAAAATTTTGTATAATCACCCCAAACCTCAACCGTAGACCTCACCACCCTAAACTATGATGCCATCATGTTGTTCATCTACAAACTAACCTATCTGCCACCATAACAAATAAAATTCTAGATTAAAGATAAAAAGATAAGAGATAAAGATTCAAAGCCTAGGAATTGCGAAAAAGAATTCTAGAACAACAACGAACGAATCAACGCCTATATCAACGGATTAGCTTAGCAACTTTAGAAATCAGATCCTAGAATTCAAGATCTGTTTTCTGTGAGTGCAGTTACTTTCACAAGATAATTGTTTAAACGTAATTGTGATGAGTTATGAATTGGACTGTATGAAAATGTTTGTAAATTATATAAAGTTTATATCTTTGCAAACTATGCTTTATTTGATTCATTATATGCAAGTTATGTCCTATGTTAAATCATATGCCTAATTACGTATGCAAGTTATATATGCAAGTTTGCTCGATCTGTGCAAGTTATGAAAGATTATATGCAAGTCATGTTCATACATGTAAGATCATATTTTATATATTCATATGTTTAGATCTACATGTTTATATGATTAGATCCATATCAATCCATATGTTTAGAACTATATGTTCATGTTTGTATGATTAGATCCATATCAGTCCATATGTTTAGAACTATATGTTCTTGTTTATATGATTAGATCCATATCAGTCCATATGTTTAGAACTATATGTTCATATGTTTAAATCTACATGTTTATATGATTAGATCCATATCAATCCATATGTTTAGAACTATATGTTCATATGTTTAGATCTACATGTTTATATGATTAGATCCATATCAGTCCATATGTTTAGAATTATATGTTCATATGTTTAAATCCGTGCAAGTTTATGTTTAGATCGATGCTAGTTCGCACTCGATATGTTGATTGGATCTATTTTTATATGTTTACTAGATTTAAGTCATCTTAGATCTATATTGTATATGCCAGTTATGATGTCATGTGTTTCTTCCCTTTTTCCTTTTTTTTGAGTGGGCCTAATTGCGAGCCTAACGTATCACATGAACAATACGTACAAACGACATGGGAACGTTGGGGAAAAGTTTAGGTAAAGGTAGAATATTATGTAATTGGCATAAAAAGGGGTTGTAATCATATAATTAATTTTGGGCATAACTATAAAATATGGCATAACTTGAATTGACCACACTTATGGAAATTTACATATAAACTTGGACATGAATGGTAAATATGTAAATTGGCTAAAAGATGAATGTGCCTAACCCGAGGTTAAATTGAGTTGCGGTGTAAAACTGCCCAGAACCGCCCGGCACATCCAGCGACCGCAACAACATATATCTAATGTGAGAGGTTAGCGCATTAAGCCCAAAATTCTGAGGTAAGAATGAGTATGTGGTAGAAGTCTGCCCGTAATCGCCCGGCACATCTAGCAACCGCAAACAACAGTTCTAATGTGAGAGGTTGGTGCTTTAATGAATAAATTAAAGCTAAGGAACAGACATGCTAAGAATGGAAAGGTTAAGTAACATATGAACAGGTGACACTTAACCAATACAACATGTTAGGTGAGTGGGTTAAGTTAACATATACAAGAAGACAACTAAACCAATATTACATGAACAAAGTGCATAGGGTTAAGGCAAGCTTAACCAATAATACATATGGACTTGATAAGGGGAAGGGTTAAGTAAATCTTGGGTAAGTGGTAATATTATTATATATATAGGCCCACAAACTTAACTAGTACAACATGTTAATTAAGCAAATGGGTGGGGTTAAGTTAAATTGAGAACATTTAACCATTATAACATGTTGATTAGGAAACCCTAGTAACGGGGACCCATTTCAGCAGTAACCCACATAGATGTATCATGGTACCCTGAGCTAGACAGGGTGGGACACGATTACTAGGCTGATTATAAGCGGTCAAAATAGCGGCGGGTGGTGCAACAGTGTAGGTTCCGACGGAGTATGGGCGTGCACGTGCTCCGGAGTGGAAAAAGCAGGCACCGGGCATCAGTAGTATACAGTGTGCATCTTGAATCCTGTCGGGTTGCCATCATGGGAATTGATACACCCCATGATGGGGCCAGCATAGGTATCTACATACACGCAGGGTCGAATGACACAGGTAATGAATCCATACAAGCGAGGTCGAATGACACAACTAATAAATATATGCGAGTTAGGGAGCCGATCGAATGAGGAAGGTAGTGGGTACAACTCGTGGGGGTAGGAGCAAAAAGGGGCACCTACGATAGCAGCTAGGAGTACACGAAACTACCATTATCATGATTAGTAAGAGGGATCAACTTTTAGTATGGGACTAGTAAGTTTGCGGTGTAACTTGTAATGATACGGTGTTACTAGCATTGGTGTAGTGTAGTAATTATCCTGTAGTGATCAGAAGCGCAATCAGTGTTATATCTTGTTCATCCTGTCTGCTTTGTCATGCCTGTTTATTCTACAGTCATTTCTTGCTTTCCAGTTTATGTTCTTATCCTGTTACTTTAATGATTATATTTTTAAAGTCTTTGGACTCACCAGACTTATGTCTGACCTAGTTTGTTTCGCCTTTTTTCTCCCGTTCCCCCTCCCCCCCACAAGTTCTTAGGGAGGAAATACTCAAGCTTAATTCAGTTATCTCTTTCTTCCAGCTTGAAATTGAAAGGTGTATTGCTTGGCTTTGATTCTGCATATGGCATTTTTCTGTTGGAGATTATGGCTTTAAAATTATGTACTCTGAAGGTTTTGTACAAGACTGATATTATGTACTTGATTTTGGTATTTGAAAATGTAATCAAACTTATTTCTGTTTCCGCTGCAATAAAATTACAAAATTTTCAAGTACTACTTTTTTTGTCTTGTAATATTCCGTTCTGCTTACTTATGATGCTCCACGAAACTTAATGCATTACCTTTGTGAGTGACATTAACGGACGTGGGGTGTTTCATAAGATAATTTAGTTTTGTAGATAATATAATTATCAAAAAGAAAAGGATATCAAGTCGATTAATTGGATTAAATTCCTGATTTAATATTTAACTTGATCAATGGTTCAAAAAACGACGTTGTCAGGAAATTGTTTTAAGATTTGGAAATCCAATTAAATTTACAAATGCTGGTTTATCGAATATTTTGGACATCGAACTTCCACTAATCTCGACGATAAGAATGATTTCGACTCAAGGTCTGAGAGGTAATTAAAATACCGCAATCTGATCGATTTCGCTATTATCTGATATATCGTATTAGTTTGTGTTTAAAATGAGTGTAAGAGTTGAATATCCTTTTCCCTTAAGAAATGGGTATTCAAGAATGAAATTATCATAAAATATTTGATAATAAGAATTTTCTAAGTTAATTAATATTTATGTTGTTCAAATAAATGTATAAACAAGTTGATATTTGTTTTTTAAAAATCAAAGATTTATATTAAGCTTAGCAGATCCAACGGAGTTAAATCTATTTCTTTATTTTATATTTGATAGTTAAATCATTGACTATCAAATATGGACCTTTTTGTTATCGTTTACAAAGAGACTGGAATCTAAATTCCAGTTTGATTCGATATACGCTTTGTGTCAGAGATTATTGAAGATGGAGTTATGCCAGGGCTATTTTGTCGATCCTAGGTAGAAATTGCCTAAGATGGATTTACATAATAGTCCCTTAAGGTTGTCCAGTCCTAGGACAACTTGTATGGACGAGTGTCTGACAGAGTATGCCTAATAAATTGCGTAAGTTGATCTCTTTAAATGTATTTACGTTTGGTGGCAGAGGAAATTGTTTCTCTTAGCTTTATACCCATGGTATTTTTATGGAAATCTATTTATGATTTGGCGGGTTTGAAGATATGGCATTCAAAGCAAACGAAGACGCGTTTTATCCCAAGGTATGTTTCAGCCTCAAGCTTCACAACCGGGAAATGACAAAAATCGGCCAGGCGACATAGCTATGTGGGTCACTACCATTAGGGTGTATTGTCACCTATCTAAAGAAATTCCATTTGCTTCTTTAATCTTTCGATGTTGTCCCTTTCGGGAAACGGTGGGAAGCTCCCAACTGTTAGTGACAATATATTCGATACACTCAAGTGAAATGAGTGGTCAGTAATGTGTGGGCCGGGTAGCAAGACATTCTTGTTGAACCCAGTGTATTCCCCTCTAGAGATACGCTCTCAAAAGGTGGTTCATACCTTGTCATAGTCGGAATCCAATCTCCAATAAGCGCCTGCGGTTTTGATTGTATACCATATATGTGGAGCGTGAGATGCAAGCGTTTCGCTAGATTGATATTTATTTGTATATAGACATTATTATAATATTAGACGATTTTTTGATACAAAGATGTTTCGGGTTATCGTAAAGTAAAAACTATCCATGCTTATATGTGGGTCGGACTTACGATTATCTTTTCTTTCAAACTGTTTTGAAATTTAAACCATGTTGTTCTGGATTCTCATAAGGGAAAAACTCATTTCGTGTTATACGGTGTGGTCTTGTGAGATATGCTTTATTAATCAAGTTTGTATTAAAATCGTTCACTCACACCAGTCCCACAACTGACCCATAGTTTATTTTCTATGTTTTCCCTAAACTCTTGGGTGTCCAAATTTGTACGGGTCGTCAAGTAGTTTAGGATTTTATAGATTTATCTGAAGGAGCTTGGAGCAAGAGGCTTTAGTGCTAGATATTTAGAGTTTTATTCCATTGTCTTGTATATGTAATGTACTCTGATGATATATGTAAGTCCAAATATTGTTGTATTTCAAAAGTGATTATTTATATATTATTGTAAAAACCCGGAATTTGGGGTCAATTTGACAATTTCATTTTAGAGATTTTAAGGGTGATTAAATATTTGGAATAAATTATTTTAAATAAAAACAACTAGAAATTGGTTTTAATTGAATTTAATACGTATATATTTAATTTAATTATAAAGGGAATTAGAAATAGCACGGTAGTTTGAAAGGTCAAATCTGAACTTTGACTGACTGTACAGGATGCAGGATAAATCGAATTTTGGTGAAACCAAAAATATTTAAATCTGTTAATGAATATCTTTCTAACAAATCTGAAAAATCGAAGTTTCATAGAGGGAATCAAAAGTTATGGCCAAATGAATTTTCAGAAAGGTCGTTATAGAGAATATATCGCCCTTGAAAATAGACATTTTGCATACGACCTCGGAATTCGACGAAACCAATTATGTTGGATCTGGGATGTCAAATTATTGCTAGGTTTCAAATTTCATAATTTTTGAATTTAATATGTGAGCGTGGAAAAGGAAAATGTGTTTTGGTCAATTATAGTTAAATTGGATTGACCAGAAAATGGCCATTTTCCAAACGATCTCAGAATTCGACGAAATTAGTTTTGTTAGGACCGTATCGTCAAAACGTAACCAAAAATAATTTTTCCGGGTTTTTCTGAGTTCGTATGTGACCCCGGTAAAATTATAAAGTACGTTTGAATTAAATATAAAAGATTTATTTTAAAAATAAAGGAAACATGTTGTAAACTTCAGAATTAGACTTCGATACTAGCGCCATTGCATTCAGAAGACGTCAAAACCTATTGTTCGACAGTTGTTGGGCTCTGTTAGGAGATCGGACGAAAAACTCTAATTTTTGGGATTAATTAAAAATAAAAAGAAAATACCCTAGAATATAGTATAAATACGGGGTGAACAGTAGCGTCTTATTCATCTCGTTCAAGCCGCCGAAACCTATAACTCCTCAAAACTTCAAGCTTCAATTTCTCTCTCATTTCTCAACAAAATTCTTCGCCGTAGCCTAACTTTCGAAGAGATTTTCGAGCTCTTCGATTCCATACCGAAATCACCACCTCTCATCACCCGTAGCCGCCGCCCCGACCCCCTAAACCCTCCGCAGTCGCACCCCCTCGGCCCCACCATGCTGCGCCGCACCCCACCCCCTTCCTGGCGCACGTGCGTCACTCCAAGCCAGTCCATCTCCAACAAACTGTTCTGAAAACCATCAACTGCATCTCCCGAAAATCGAACTCAAAGTTTCGAACTTTCTAAAATTCAAGGTAAATTTCAATTTCAGATTTGCGATGCTTTTAAATGTCACAGTAACAAATGTAAAAAGTTGGTTTCTAATTTATACATATGAACTTCAAATTGAAATCTTTCAGATCCGAAACCGCCGTGACTTTGAACACGAGATCTGATCGAGCTCGAACCTTCATTTCAAATCCAAGCAAAGTGAGAATTTATTTTTAATTTAATTTAATTATTATTCTTACGTTATGTGAAGTTTGAATGGCAAATATAAATGGATCTACGATGGATGTTATTCTAAGTTATGGATCTGAATTGTTTGTGACGTTATGATATTAGATCTAAAAATTTAAGTGTTAGATCTGAGTTTGGTGATTTATTAGGATCATTTATTTGTTAATCTTATCAATCATGGTTTATTGATTTTCACGGACCATATGTCTACATGTAAGAACACACCCTTAGTTATTCTCAGAATTGAACTAGGGCTCTCAACTCGAGATTAACTTCATGTTATTAATTCGATTTGATCCCTTTTATTATTTAAAATATTGTTTGTGGTTGGGCTGGACATGAAATATTGGACATGAAATATTAGACATGAAATATTGAACATGAAATATTGGGCACAAAATATTGGACAAAAAATTAAAATAAGAATTACATTTTTTATGTGATTAGAACAAATGAATTTACATTATAAATTAAGAATTACATTTTTTTGTAATAAAAAAAAAGTGAATTTGCATTGAAAATGAAAAGTACATTTTTATATATAATTAGAAAAGGGGAATTCACAATGTAATTGAAATTTACATTTTTACATGTAAATAAAAAGTAGAAATTTGCAATGTATTGAAATTTACATTTTTAAATGTAAATAAAAAGTAGAAATTTGCAATGTATTGAAATTTACATTTTTACATGTAAATAAAAAGGAGAAATTTCCAATGTATTGAAATTTACATTTTTACATGTAAATAAAAAGTAGAAATTTGCAGTGTACTGAAATTTACATTTTTACATGTAAATAAAAAAGTAGAAATTTTCAATTTATTGAAATTTACATATTTACATGTATATAAAAATTAGAAATTTGCAATGTATTGAAATTTACATTTTTACATGTAAATAAAAAGTAGAAATTTGCAATGTATTGAAATTTACATTTTTTACATGTAAATAAAAAGTAGAAATTTGCAATGTATAGAAATTTACATTTTTACATGTAAATAAAAAGTAGAAATTTGCAATGTATTGAAATTTACATTTTTACATTCTTTATTTATGAAATTAAAGTGAAGAATTTACATGGTAGATTAAATTTCACTTTTTATATATAAACTAAGAATGTAAATTTGTTCGGAAAATAAAGTTTCATTTTTATATGTAATTAACGGTAGGATTTTACCTCGCACATTAAAAAGACAAAATTTGGCACGTAATGCAAATTACATTTTTAATGTAATTAAAAGTATGATTTTATATTGTAAGTTAACAGACAAATCAAAGGATAGAAATTTACACTGTTAATTTACATTTTAATGTAATTACAAAGAGAGTTTTATAGTGTGATGTAAGGGATGAAATTTACATTTATAACGTAAATTAAAGAATAAGGGAAAATTTGGACTTTGAATTATCATTTAAATTTTTAATGTAAATAAAGGGGGAAAATAATGTATTTAAGATGTTGAAGTATTGTCTTCATTTAAAATGAATTAAAATTTAATGGAGATCGGTAGTTGTTTAGGTCATTGTTAAACCGAACAACATTATCGAGGCTGAATGATTATATATATATATATAATTAATTAATTAAAACTAATCGAATCGGGCGCGGTAGTTCGCATTTTGAAATAGCATCTTTAAACGACTATACCAAAAGATCCGACCGTCGGAATTTCCCAAAACCGAAACCGTTAGGACCGTCTTGGAAAGATCTTTCCAACGATATAAACTACGTTAAGATCCAATGGTAAGATTTTGAGAAATGTGAAAATCAAAATTGGTTGAAAGCAGCGCCATAGTCGCCCATTGACTCGAGGCGTCGTTATATAAAATTTAATTATTTTAAATAATTAAAATAGGAATTAATCATTATAAAATGATATTAACGAATAGGAAGGATTTTAAATATGTGTATATATATATATATACGAGAATTATTTGGAAAATCCGAGTTTCTCTCATTCCAAATAATCAAACGACGCTAAGAATCGAAGTGTGAAGACGACATATGAAGACCATGAATCTTCCATCGAGAGGACAACGATCGAGGCCCTGATTTGATTTGCTCCAAAATCAAAGGTCATGGTCACTGCCCAAACGAACATGTTGATTTCACGGGTTTGGTTTTCGCTCAGACCCAGAGCATAAGCTAATAAATGGATTGTGTGTCTGACATCGTACTTCGTTAAATGTCATGTTATTAATTTTCTGTCGAAGGTACGAATGATTGGTGGTAGATAATTCATTCTCTTGCTTAACACCCTTTCGGATATTTTGGCAAAGGATTGGTAGTTTGATATGGAGTAACAGTGTGGCATACTAAGATGCAACGATCAAGGTTTCTTGTTGAAAAGCAGAACCTTGTGGTGACGATCAAAACACAGCTTGAATAAGCATAGCTTTGTGTATTACGTAACTTCACGAGCCTCACAACCCGGTGGAGTCTAAAATGGGAGAAGGGAACGCAGGGAGAGCAGCACGTTTCTTTCTAGCTAGAAGTTGTGTCGATGCTTAAACTGGCTGATATTTTACTTATGTGGATGATGGAGTGAGGCGCCTCGGATGTTAGGTCCTATAGGACCGGGAAACGTGTGTTCAGGAATAACTAATCCACAAACCGCAAGTGTGGACCGGCCCTGCAGGATCCAAGGGTTCTCTGCGGGGATTCCCGAGACATTAGCTAGAGTGTCTCGAATCGGTAAGGAGCTACTCCCTAGCCTAGACTCATGATGGAAACCAAATTCCAAATACGACCCTACGAATTTGATTGTATAACTAGTATGGAGGCATAGTAGTATGGGGTACTATGTTTCCTAAGATTGATACATTTATTTTGAAATGTTTTTATATACACTAATGATAATATTAGATTCATATTTACCGTATTTTGCATGTTTAATCACCGTAAGGTAAAACCTTATCCTCTGGTTTGCGTTGCATTGTGTGATGGGACTCTGGGTCTTATGCTGATTCCATTTTTCCCAAAAGCATAGCGTTGTTGCACGATTTACTTATTGTTTGTTCTGTCACTTTAAATTATGCACGACAATCCATTGGAATAAACCCGTTCCGCTTTAGCAGCGTGGTCTTTGGATTTGCCTTATTACTAGTAGTTAAATTAATTAAGAATTCTCACAACAGTCCCATGACTGACCTGTAGTTTGTTTTCACCTTTGCAAACTCGGGTGCCCTCTTTTCCACATGGGCAGCCAAGTAACAGGTTTGACTTTCTTTGGAGTTGTTGTCTTTGGAGATTTCTTGGTGTTGCTTATTTGGAGGTGCTTATGATGGACCACGAAGACTACCTATCAATTATCTTTTGTTTACATTTTATCTTTAAACTCTGAGACAACCAGACTTATTTTGTTTCCAGATATTCTATTTTGGAAGTTGGAACTTATTCCTTTTTGCTGAAAACTTGATGCATTAATTTAAAACTCTGTGACTGTGGGATTTTGTGTTTGATGACATTCATATTCCGCTGCTATGATGTTGTTATTCTATGGTTTTCTTTTGCTATGTTGTATCTGTGATCTGTATTGTTATATTTATGTTGTGTTCCAAATGATTATCACTTACTTTCATCCCATGGAAGTTTGGGGTTATCACAGTTGGTATCAGAGCTTTGGTTAACCTTAGCTTTGGAATATAACATATTTATAATAATTCGTTTACATAGAATCACAATATTCTATGGCGAACAGTTCATTAGAATTACATATTAGTCAGTCATTTTATCGCCATCCTTTTATCTATATCATTTCTTAAAATCACCATTACAGTTGTTCTGACTCTTTCCTGGATCGTACAGAACTAACTAAAAATGAGTACCGCTGCCGCTAGAGCCGCAAGAGCTAGAGCAAGGAGGCAAAATATTGCTGAAACGGAGGAGAGTATCAAACATGCCTATCCCAAATGCAGAGTGGATATCTCCGATTAGATTTTGCTTTGAGGTACGCTTAAACATTTCAGCATTCTCTGTGTTGGTTCCTACTCTTCTATTTTCCTTTTTCCTTTTCGAGGATGAAAAGTTCTTAAGCAGGGGAGATTGTAACAACCCGGAATTTGGGGCCAATTTGAAAATTTCATTTTAGAGATTTTAAGGGTGATTAGATATTTGGAATAAATTATTTTGAATAAAAACAACTAGAAATTTGTTCTAATTAAATTTAATACCAATATATTTAATTTAATTATAAAGGGAATTAGTAATAGCACGGTAGTTTGAAAGGTTAAATGTGAACATTGACTGACTGTACAGGATGCAGGATAAATCGGATTTTGGTGAAACCAAAAATATTTAAATCTGTTAATGAATATCTTTCTAACGAATCTGAAAATCGAAGTTTCATAGCGGGAATCAAAAGTTATGGCCAAATGAATTTTCAGAAAGGTCGCTATAGAGAATATATCGCCCTTGAAAATAGACACTTTGCATACGACATCGGAATTCGATGAATCCACTTTTGTTGGATCCGGAATGTCAAATTATTGCTAGGTTTCAAATTTCAAAATTTTTTAAGTTAATATGTGAGTGTGGCAAAGGAAAATGTGTTTTGGTCAATTATAGTTAAATTGGATCGACCAGAAAATGGCCATTTTCCAAACGATCTCAGAATTCGATGAAATTAGTTTTGTTAGGACCGTATCGTCAAAACATAACCAAAAATATTTTTTTTAGATTTTTCTGAGTTCGTATGTGACCCCGGTAAAATAAGAGAGTACGTTCGAATTAAATATAAAAGATTTATTTTATAAATAAAAGAAACATGCTGTAAACTTTAGAATTATACTTCGACACTAGCGCCACTGCGTTCAGAAGACATCAAAACCTGTTGTTCGACAGTCGTTGGGCTCCGTTTGGAGATCGGACGAAAAACTCTAATTTCTAGGATTAATTAAATTAAAAAAAAATACCCTAGAATACAGTATAAATACGGGGTGAACAGTAGCGCTCGTTCAAGCCGTCGAAACCCATAACTCCTCAAAACTTCAAGCTTCGATTTCTCTCGCATTTCTCAAAGAAATTCATCGCCGTAGCCCAACTTTCGAAGAGATTTTCGAGCTCTTCGATTCCATACCGAAATCACCACCTCTCATCACCTGTAGCCGCCGCCGCGACCCCCTAAACCCGCCGCCGTCGCACCCCCTCGGCCCCACCACGTTGCGCCTCACCCCACCCCCTTCCCGACGCACGTGCGCCATTCCAAGCCGATCCGTCTCCAACAAATCGTTCTGAAAACCATCAAATACATCTCCCGAAAATCGAATTCAATGTTTCTGAAATTCAAGGTAAATTTCAATTTCAGATTTGCGATGCTTTTAAATGTCGCAGTAACAGTTGTAAAAAGTTGGTTTCTAATTTATACATATGAACTTCAAATTGAAATCTTTCAGATCCGAAACCGCCGTGACTTTGAACACGAGATATGATCGAGCTCGAACCTTCATTTCAAATCCAAGAAAAGTGAGAATTTATTTTTAATTAAATTTAATTAATTTAATTATTATTCTTGCGTTATGTGAAGTTTGAATGGCAAATATAAATGGATCTGCGATGGATGTTATTCTAAGTTATGGATCTGAATTGTTTGTGATGTTATGATATTAGATCTAAAAAATTAAGTGTTAGATCAGAGTTTGGTGATTTATTAGGATCATTTATTTGTTAATCTTGTCAACCATGGTTTGTTGATTTTCACGGACAATATGTCAACATGTAAGAACACACCCTTAGTTATTCTTAGAATTGAACTAGAGCTCTCAACTCGAGATTAACTTCGTGTTATTAATTCGATTTGATCCCTTTTATTATTTAAAATATTGTGTGTGGTTGGGTTGGACCTGAAATATTGGACATGAAATATTAGACATGAAATATTGAACATGAAATATTGGTCACGAAATATTGGACAAAAAATTAAAATAAGAATTACATTTTTTTTTGTGATTAGAACAAATGAATTTACATTATAAAATAAGAATTACATTTTTTTGTAATAAAAAAAGTGAATTTTCATTGCAAATGAAAAGTACATTTTTATATATAATTAGAAAAGAGGAATTCACAATGTAATTGAAATTTACATTTTTACATGTAAATAAAAAGTAGAAATTTGCAATTTATTGAAATTTACATTTTTACATGTAAATAAAAAGTAGAAATTTGCAATGTATTGAAATTTACATTTTTACATGTAAATAAAAAGTAGAAATTTGCAATGTATTGAAATTTACATTTTTACATGTAAATAAAAAGGAGAAATTTGCAATGTATTGAAATTTACATTTTTACATGTAAATAAAAAGTAGAAATTTGCAATTTATTGAAATTTACATTTTTACATGTAAATAAAAAGTAGAAATTTGCAATGTATTGAAATTTACATTTTTACATGTAAATAAAGAGTAGGAAATTGCATTGTGACTAAATTTACATTTTTATATGTAAACTTAGGATAGGATTTACACTGCAAATATAAGTTACATTTTTATTGCGTAATTAAGATGAGAATTTACATTGAAATTAAAAACACATTTTATATGTAGATTAAGAAAAAGGATTTACATTGCAAATGTAGGTTACATTCTTTATTTATGTAATTAAAGTGAAAAATTTACATGGTAGATTAAATGTCACTTTTTTTATGTAAACTAAGAATGTAAATTTGTTCGGAAAATAAAGTTTCATTTTTACATGTAATTAAAGGTAGGATTTTACCTCGCACATTAAAAAGACAAAATTTGACATGTAATGCAAATTGCATTTTTGATGTAATTAAAAGTATGATTTTGTATTTTAAATTAAGAGACAAATCAAGTGATAGAAATTTACACTGTTAATTTACATTTTTAATGTAATTACAAAGAGAGTTTTATAATGTGATGTAAGGGATGAAATTTACTTTTCTAACGTAAATTAAAGAATAAGCGAAAATAATTTACATTTTAAATGTAAATAAAGGGGAAAAAGAATGTATTTAAGATGTTGAAATATTGTCTTCATTTTAAATGAATTAAAATTTAATGGAGATCGGTAGTTGTTTAGTTCGTTGTTAAATCGAACAACATTATTGAGGTTGAATGATTATATATATATATACATATATATATAATTAAAATTAATCGAATCGGGCGCGGTAGTTCGCATTTTGAAATCGTATCTTTAAACGACTATACCAAAAGATCCGACCGTCGGAATTTCTCAAAACTGAAACCGTTAGGACCATCTTGGAAAGATCTTTCCAACGATATAAACTACGTTAAGATCCAATGGTTAAGTTTTGAGAAATGTGAAAATCAAAATTGGTTGAAAGCAGCGCCATAGTCGCCCATTGACTCGAGGCGTCGTTATATAAAATTTAATTGTTTTAAATAATTAAAATAGGAATTAATCGTTATAAAATGATATTAACGAATAGGAAGGATTTTAAATATGTATATATATACAAGAATTATTTGGAAAATCCGAGTTTCTCTCATTCCAAATAATCAAACGACGCTAAGAATCGAAGTGTGAAGACGACATATGAAGACCTTGAATCTTCCATCGAGAGGACAACGATCGAGGCCCTGATTTGATTTGCTCCCAAATCAAGGGTCATGTTCATTTCCCAAACGAACATGTTGATTTCACGGGTTTGGTTTTCGCTCAGACCCAGAGCATAAGCTAACAAATGGATTGTGTGTCTGACATCGTACTCCATTAAATTTCATGTTATTAATTTTCTGTCGAAGGTACGAATGATTGGTGGCAGAGAATTTATTCTCTTGCTTAGCACCCTTTCGGATATTTTGGCAAAGGATTGGTAGTGTGATATGGAGTGACAGTGTGGCATATTAAGATGCAACGATCAAGGTTTCTTGTTGAAAAGCAGAACCTTGTGGTGATGATCAAAGCACAGCTTGAATAAGCATAGCTTTGTGTTTTACGTAATACTAGTAAGGAGGCATAGTAGTATAGGGTACTATGTTTCCTAGGATTGATACATTTATTTTGTAATGTTTTTATATACACTAATGATAATATTAGATTCGTATTTACCGTATTTCGCATGTTTAATCACCATAAGGTAAAACCCTATCCTCTGGTTTGCGTTGCATTGTGTGATGGAACTTGGGTCTTATGGTGATTCCATTTTTTCCAAAAGCATAGCGTTGTTGCATGATTTACTTATTGTTTGTTCTGTCACTTTAAATTATGCACGACAATCCATTGGATTAAACCCGTTACGCGTTAGCGGCGTGGTCTTTGGATTTGCCTTATTACTAGTAGTTAAATTAATTAAGAATTCTCACATCAGTCCCATGACTGACCTCTAGTTTGTTTTCACCTTTGCAAACTCGGGTGCCCTCTTTTCCACACCGGCAGCCAAGTAACAGGTTTGACTTTCTTTGGAGTTGTTGTCTTTGGAGCTTTCTTGGTGTTGCTTATTTGGAGGTGCTTATGATGGACCACAAAGACTATCTATCAATTATCTTTTGTTTACATTTTATCTTTAAACTCTGAGACATCCAGGCTTATTTTGTTTCCAGTTATTCTATTTTGGAAGTTGGAACTTATTTCCTTTTTGCTGAAAACTTGATGTAAAAATTTAAAACTCTGTGACTGTGGGATTCTGTGTTTGATGTCATGCATATTTCGCTGCTATAATGTTGTTATTCTATAGTTTTCCTTTGCTATGTTGTATTTGTGATCTGTATTGTTATATTAATGTTGTATTCCAAATGATTTTCTCTTACTTTCATCCCATGGAAGTTTGGGATCATCACAATTATATTTTATTCCGCTGCCATTGTGAGACTCTGTGTTATTGTTCAGTTCGATCTTCTGTGTATTTCATTTATTCTAATTTTCTATCTTTCTATTTTCCACCCTCTAACTTCTTTCTATTAATGATTCGTATTTTCGTGCAATTTGGTTTGGACGTGAGTTGTATTCAGTCAGCTCAAATGGGACAGATTTGCGGCTTGTTACACTATTTTTTGTTCCCCAACAGACAATTACAATTCTTATTTATTAATTACTATTATTATTTTAACTAATTTAATAATTTGGTTTAAATCAATGGCCAAATATCCCGTTTGCATTCAATCTTTCCAAAAGGTTCCAAATTTTACAAAAAGATCATTAGCTAAGATTATTGTAAACTATGCCTGATTAGACATATTTCAAATTCACAAGAAATATATATATATGTTTATATAATTTTAGAATAGTTAATGCATACTACGCACAAATATGTATATTTATACGTATGTTTGCATCACTTTTCCCTTTTTCAATCTTTTTGTCATTTCTCTCGTGAATTCAAAATAACATCTTTTTGTTAAGAGGAAAACGACATATTTTATGTCAACTAAGTCAAAACCCAATAACATTGAATAAGAACAGGCATATTTGTTTTAAAATCACAATCACATAATGCACTATTATATTATTTTATCCAAACTCGCATAATATATCATTTAACACTGAAACTAGAGATCTGAAATATAACTACATCTAAATAGTGTTTAAATGAGACTGTTTTCCAGATCTGAAGTGCTTTACAACAACCACAATAAATTTTACAACATAATTTGTAGGAAATATGTATGAATTTTTTTATTCATATTATGCCTAACTACAATTAGCAATTTACAAGCCTTGACAATATTTACTAGCAAATCTGTTTGATATCAATTCACATACAACAATATTATTAACAGATCTGATGAAAATATGTAACGAACTTGAAAATTTTAAAGAATAAAATGAGGTATTAATAATTTTAAAACTTTAAGAAGGATAAATAAAATGGATAAATGGGTTAATATTGAAAAAAAATCATTTTATTCAAATTCTAAAATTTAACGGTGGATAAGTTCAATATTTCTGGTTAATAAAATGTAATGTAAGCAAAATCAATATGCACATAGTTGAAATGTGCATAAAACGGGTTAACGTTCTTTGGTGCATTCACTAAGTTGTTCGTTCATGTCTATACAAATAAATAATGAATAATAATAAATAAAAGAAGAGAAAAAAAAAGAATTTAATTTTATTTCTTTAACCGCGTTAGCCAAATAAGGAAGAAAATAAGTAGTTAACGCGAATTTAAACCATGTAATGACGATAGACATTTTCAGCCAAAATTAACACTTATCCAAAATAACAATGGTCCATTTCGTTCCACCAAGACTGCACTAAATCCAAGGCCACCTTTCTCTTCTAGAACCTAGAACTGCTAGAAGAACAACATCCTTATGCTCTTAGTCCTCCACCTTAGATACGCCTCAACCACTGTGCGGGCTGCCACATTTCCTTGCTTCGACTCCAACCCTTATTCCTCCAGTCACTTCGAATTCCTCCCCACTTGAAGGTCTCCTTCCCGAAAACTGTGCGTGCCTTCTAGCCTCACCACGCTCCGCTCAGTTCAAAGGTCATTAGCATCGAAGCTTCGCTTCCAGTTGACGCCGACACACCGTCACCAAGCCTAGTGTTTGGCCTGCTGTGCCATGAGTTCCTTGCATGCATTAGTTGGGTTTAACAATATATACCTAGATTATATACATGTGAGCGCTTAATTTGTAACCAAGTGGATACTTAACCTACTATCGCATTTCAGCTCCACTCACCGTTGCTACCCGTTCTGGTCAGGCCACCAACAGCTCGTCTAAGCCCCAGCTCCTTTTTTCCTGCGATTCAAACAAGTGCCATGAGTCCACTTCTTCCTTTTTGCATATTAAACTAAAATTTATACGTTGCATTATCAAACTTCTTCTTGCGTGAAATACACTTGCCTTTATATATATCCGCATATATAAATAAATATGCCAATGTTGAACGCATGTAAGCTTGGGATTGATTTATATACACACTGTATCTGTTAAGATCTGGTGTTTTGTGCACTACTGTAACAACAAAGTATACATGCAGGTATTGACGGATGGTGTTGTGTCTCTCCCAGTTTATTAGTACATGCAAGGTCGTATCTTTCTATTTTAAACAAAATGGTACATTAGCCGAGTGGTTTGACGCATGACTGTAAACAAGGAGGTCACTAGTTCAAACCAGGATGTAGCCACTTGGTTCTGGACAATTATTTTTGCTGAAATCTTGTGGTGTAAATTTATACATAAAAATCATACTTTTGTTCTAGGTGGTGAATTCCTCTTGGTAGCCGTTAGCGTTATCCTACTCATATCGTGCCTTCTCTTGTTGCCATGGAAGGTGAGTTTTTCTCACTCACAGACTAACTGCTTATTAAGTGAATTAAAAATATGAGAAGTTGAATGAAATGTTAAGGTAATCTTGATGTGTTCGCTTTGTGATTGTGCACGTGCGACGCAAACAATTATTTCAGATGACACTATATGGATGTATGTTCGATATGCTACGTTTATTTTCCCACCATGGAAGTCCCCTTTAAATTAGAAAACCATTACATGTTGAAATGATATATAACCGAACCCCCTTTGTATTCAAATCGATTTGGGATGCGGGTTGAAATGATACATACTTGGGATGCGAATATTTTAAAGAATGGATTTGAATGATAAATATCCATACCACTTGACCATAAGATAGAAAATTTTATACAAACACGTGGTCAATAAAATAAAATATTTTAAAATATTTTATCGATTTTATAAGTAAAATTTAAAAGAAACTTCTTTCTAGTGTAAAGAAAAGTTTAAAGGAAATTTTGTTCAAATCTTACTTGAATTTTTGTAAGAAATCCCATTTGTATTAAAATAAATTTTAAAGTGATTTTGGAAGTTAATACTTAATTTATTTAAATAAATTCTTCATAAATTTTGATCATATAATGAATTTAATAATATGATGGTCTTGATTCTAATGATTTTATGTAAAAGAATAGCTAAGATTTGATAAATATTTTCAAACTTATTTTAATAAATGATTTTTCGAATGGAATTTTGCAACATGAATTGTAAGAAGGATTACGATCCATAGGTAGCAGTAAAAGTGGTTTGGGATTTACTATATGAATGGATTTGTGAAATTCAAGGTAAAAATGATTTGAGAATCGTTGTAACCATGAAGTATTGAAATTGAACCAAATCAAGAGAATTGGATTTAAATGTGAAATCTACTTGGGGAAGAAAATTGTAAGACATGTATCTAAAACTGGATTGGATTAATTATACTAGAATAGAACCTTAATTTCATAAAAGTAAATTTCCGCATTACTTAGTTTATAATTATTCTTTTATAAAATGATTTGCTTACTTTAAATATATGAATTTTATGCTAGTTTTCTAAATATATATATATATATATATATATATATATATATATATATATGTCTACACACTATTTAAAATTAATTTACATACACTATTTTCAAAACTTAACTTTTCTAAAGGTATTTATTTTATTTTATTTTGAATAAACTTATATCCAATCCAGTCTAGTGAATCCAAGGGTGAATATTGGTTTTATAATCCTAACCGAACCATGTATAAATGATTTGGGTAATTGATTTTAGGGAAGATACTTGAAATACATCGATTTGCGACACTTGAAAATATGATTTCAAAGTCTAATGGCTATGGTGTGAAAAATGTAAGTGTTCAGTTATTAATGAGACCAGAGTCAGTAAGTGGCATACTCACTGTCAGTGCCGATACCACTTTAACAACTGTGTATGTGATGGAGTATCGGAACGACAACATGTTGGCTTGGAAACAACTACTGGATCGAAGATGGCGAACAATGACGAAATGGCCTTGACCTTCGGGTCATAATTAAAATGACTAAAACAGGAGCTATACCGTGGCTAATTGAGGTCGCACCTCATATCAGACACACTTCTTCGATACCATCTCTATTACTATGCGATTGATTTGGGGGAACCCCTTTGATTTGGGAGTGTGTTCCGAGGTGGGTGGTAGTTGCTGTTATGCGTTACCACCGGTTCGAGAGTGCAACTGGTAGAATCCTACCCTGGGTATTTCCTTGAGTGCCTTGTCATATTTATTGTATGCTATCCCCATATGATTTTGATTCGGTATTGCTTTCTATGGAGTGCCCTCTGATAACACAAGTGCGGTGAATTTACGGTACTTCATAGATTGTGATGCCTATAAACTACGTAAGGGTAATATGGTAATCCCGCTTACGCTATTTTCATTATATTTACTTTATTGAATAGACATTATAATAATAACGTACTATTATATATGTATTATTTCCATGGATCCTTAGAGGATGGGAATCCCAACATCCTTTAAGTTACTGTGCATTTCAGTGAACACTTCATTTGAGTTAGTTCGGTTATATGAGACTGTTAGTCCTGACCCTTGTATATTGTTTCTTTGACCGTATGCTTGGGTCAGCTTGAGCACGATAGTCGTTCGCGATGCACTTGGGAGATTGGCATATCATTTGGACCACCTCCAATTATCAGCTATCTAGTTATCTATTATCTTGTCTTATTATCAGTATTTACATGTACTTTATCTACTGTATGAGCTTACGACTCTCTATTTACCATTATGTATCATGTATTATTTAAGAACCTATGTACTATTATTATTTCGCTGCGAGTTACTCTGCTTATATTTCTGTGATTCTGTTTTCTGATTTGCATTTACCTCATTAGTTAAAATAACAATTCAGTGTTTTGAGTAGTTCAAGTCTGACATGTCTGGTTTTTTGTCGATTTGAATGGTTTAAAATAGTGGGTCATTACTGCTTGGTTTCAGATATGAGGTTTAACCTTAGCTACTGTGGTAAATAACTCATTAGAGATAGGATGGAAACGTCCTAGAATGAGTAAAATCATGATCAGAATCAAATCCTTCCAAGATAGCGTATTTTAAAGTATAAATATTTTGAAAATAAAGGTTTTCCAAGTATTTTATTACAAAGTTATGATTTTTAACCAATCCTTCGTTTTAAGCCTATTCTTGAATATTCTAGATGGCTACCACCCGTAATACCGCTAGAGGCTAAGGTAGAGGCCATGAATTTAACCCAATTGAGCCTGAGCCACTAGTCGCACCAGCCCAACCTGTAAGGTTCACTAAGATTTATAAGGGATACGCTCAACTAGGAGGCAATAAATTTGCCGGTTCTGAGTCCGTCGTCGAAGCACAGAAGTGGCTAAATGATTTGGAAAGGATCTTTTCTGGCCTTGAGATTACCGATGCATAGAACCGTCAAATGGCCACTTGGCAACTTAAGGATGCCTCAAGGAATTGGTGGGAATATATTACTGCCCATACTACTGAGACCGACTTTAGATGGCAGCAGTTTAGGTATATCTTAAGTAAAACCATGTTTCACTCCATGTTCTTTTCCTTTGAACCTATCCTAAATTTGAAACTTTTAGGGATGCCTTTGTAACCAAGTGGATGCTAGTTGCTGGGAGATCCAAATTGTATCGGGAATTCATGGATCTTAAGCAAGGCAATATGACTTTTGCCGAATATGAAAGGAAGTCTGATGAGCTATCCAAATTTGGGCCAAACTTGATTTAGACACCACTCCATAAGAATGAGAAATTCATACTCTGTGCACGCTCATAATTCTATGATAATTTGATTAATCATCTCAACGAGACTTTCTCGGAACTCATGAACTATGCCTCTAGATTTGAGAACTGTCCAAACCTCAAGGGAAAACAAGTTGTTCAGGTGCCTCAGTCTCGTGGATCATCTACCAACTCAAAGAAGAGGAGTCAAGGTTTTGGCCAATGTAGAGACAACAGAACTCACAAGGTGTTGGATATCATACCCAGAGACCTCCCACTGATCTCTCAGATATCACTTGTTTCGACTGCTTTCAAATGGGTCATTACGCCAATAACTGCCCTAACCCTGCTAGAGCCCATGGGCCACCAACTCATGCACCCCACAATGACCTTTGCTATGCTTGCCTTCAGCTCGGACATATTAGTAGGAATTGCCACAATCAGAACAGAGGAAAAACGTCAGGAGTCTTTGCAATAACATCTTCCACTCCTCCTAAAGCGATGACACTAAGGGAATGCTTCTAAGTTCTTTTACTTTATTTTCTCATCCTGTTCGTGTTCCGTTTGACACGAGTGCTTCACATAGTTTTATCTCCATTGATCTTTGTGATAAGTTCAAATCTTTGTTAAACCCTAAATTTGCAACTGAAGTTTTCTGTGTATCTAACCCGATTGGAGGCCCAGCCTATTTTAGCAAGATTTGTAAAGGTGTTAAACTTCTTTTTGATATTGTTTCACGGGTAATTTCTATGTTCTTGGCTTTAACGCCTTCAATATTCTTCTTGGAGGCGATTGGCTCGAGAAGTATAAGGAAGAAATTTCATGCAAATCTTGAACTTTTCCTTTAATAGATGACCGAGGAAGAAAGCTTATGATCATATGTCGTACACTAATAGAGTACGCAAAAAGTTTCATGTTTTCACTCGATTCCTATTCCGAGGATCTTAGTTCCACCTCAACTGTCCAAGATTATCCCGATGTGTTTGGACAAATAACGAGTCTTCCTCCCAAGCAAGAAATTGAATTCTGTACCGATATTGTCCCTGGAGCACGTCCCGTAGTCCTTCCACGTCAAAGAATGGCGCCAAACAAAAAAGCTGAATTGAAGGTGCAAGTTGAAGATTTACTTTGGAAAGGGCTCATTAGACCAAGTTATTCCGAATGGCGAGCCGCCATTTTGTTTGTAACCAAATCAGATGGATCGCTAAGTATGTGTGTTGATTATCGAGAGCTAAACAAGCTTACTTTGAATAATGGATACCTAATGCCCCGAATCAACGATATGTTCTATCAACTCTATGGAGCCAAAGTTTTCTCTCAAGTTGATCTGGCCACTAGTTTCCATCAGCTTGGAGTAGCTGAAGAAAGCATTCCAAAGACTGCATTTCGTACAGAAAATGGTTTCTACGAGTGGTTGGTTATGCCATTCGGCTTGATTAATGCTCCAGCCTACTTTGTTGATCTTATGAATCGTCTTTTCCATGAAGTTCTTAACAGATTCGTCCTTGTTTTCGTTGATGACTTTCTAGTGTTTTCTAAATCTGAGGAAGAGCATGAGTCGCATTTGACATATGTTATAGGAACTCTTTGGAGTCATCAATTGAAAGCAAAATCTGAAAAGTGCCATTTTTGACAGAAAGAATTTCGTTATCTTGGCCATATAGTTTCCGAAAGTGGAATATCAGTCGATCCAGCAAAGATAGCTGATATCAATGTAAGTCATATCTTTCCTATTATTCGTATCTAAAATCCTCTTATGCTTTGATTCGATCTTAATTTTAGTCAATTTTCAGGATTGGAAGAAGCATGAGATCCCAACTAAAGTTCGTTGTTTCTTAGGTCTCACTGGCTATTATCGAAGATTCATAGAGAATTTTTCTCACATTGCCGCAGATTTGACTGCTTTGACCAGGAAGAATGCTAAGTTTGTTTGGAGCGACAAGTGTAAAGCTGCATTTGCAAAGCTGAAGCAAAAGCTTACTACAGCACCTATCCTTACAGTCCCTAATGGAAATGAAGGGTTTACAGTTTACACTGATGCATGTTAGGAAGGATTAGGAGCCGTACAAATGCAAAATGGAAGGGTAATCGCATACGCAAGTCGACAGCTTAAGAATCATAAAGCAAATTATGCAGCCCATGATCTAGAGTTACTTGCTGTAGTATTTGCTCTGAAATTATGGAGATATCATCTTTTGGGAACCAAATTTGAATTATTTACCGACCATCAATCTCTCAGGTATATATTTTCCTAGAAGGACCTGAATCAATGACAAGTTAGATGGCTTGATTTTCTCGTTTCTTTTGACCTTGACATCAACTACACTCCTGGAGAAGAAAATGTGGTAGTTGATGCATTGAGTCAAAAGAAGGCTTTGTTATGCCAAGTTTTAGTCTCCTTACCTCTTATGGATCATATAGCAGCAATGCAAGATGAAGATCCAGAACTTAAGCTTATGAAGGGAAATGTTCCAAATAAAGGAAGAAAGGAGTGTAATGGAATGGGTACTCAAATTGATGACAAGGGAATTTTGAGGATTAACGATCGTATATGTGTTCCTAATGTGGATGGCCTAAGGCAAGAAGTATAAAGAGAAACTCACTAATCCAAACTCTATATTTATCCTAGTATACACAAGATGTTCCAAAATATGAAGAAGTTATTTTGGTGGAGCGGTATGAAGCTAGGTATTTCTCGTTATATTAGTAGATGCGTAATTTGCTAGCAAATTAAAGATGATCATCGAAGAATAGCTGGATTGTTGCAACCTCTTGAGATTCCTAGTTGGAAATGGGATAAAATTTCCATGGATTTTATTGACGGCCTCCCGAAGACGAGAAAGGGGAACGAGAGCATTTGGGTGATTGTTGACAGATTGACCAAGTCAGCACATTTCCTTCCCGTTAAGGCTAGTCGTACGACTTCAAGCCTAGCTGAGCTATATATGAGAGAAATTGTTAGATTGCATGGTGTTCCCTCCAGCGTCATCTGTGATCGAGGTCCAATCTTTACAAGTAGATTTTGGAAAGCATTCAGGAAGCGTTGGGTACTAAATTAAATCTTAGTATTACCTACCATCCGCAGATAGATGGTCAAACTGAAAGGCTAAACCAAGTTTTTGAAGATCTCCTTCGCGCAAGTATCCTTAACTATGGTGGATCTTGGCAAGATCACCTTCATCTTATTGAATTCATGTATACTAATAGTTAATAGGTAAGTTTTGAGTGTACGAATTCAAATTTTTATTAAATACCAATCTTGAATTTCTATCGTTGTAACCTAGGCAAGCATTAAGGAATCATCATTTTAAGCCTTATATGGAAGACCATGTAGATCACCTGCTTGTTGGATTGAATTTGGAGATAGTTTACTTCTTGGACAAGATATGATTATGGAAGCAACGCAGAAAGTAGCCGATATCAGGAATAAGTTGAAAACTGCTCAAGATCGTCAAAAGAAATATGCGGATAGAAGAGGGAAGAAGTTGGAATTCAAAGTTGGAGATCAAGTCTTCTGGAAGATTTCACCATTAAAGAACGTAATTTGATTTGGACGAAAAGGGAAGCTAGCTCCGAGATTTATTGGCACATTCCGTATATTAAGAAAATTAATCCTTTGGCTTATCGCATTGAGCTACCCGAGAAGCTTGCCGGAGTACATAATGTTGTAACGTCCTGTATTTTTACGGTTTAATAATTAATTTTATTTAATTATTTAAATAATGGTTTGGTAATTTAATGGCTTGAATTAAATTATATTGAATATTTAATTTAAATAAATAATAGAATAATATATTTAATTTTCGAAATAGTCGGAAATAGTAGAATTTGCAATATTGTGTGAATTGAATCATTTAACTAATTTATCTAGTTTAGAGTTGAATTATATTAACAAATTTATTTATAAATGTCAGTTGAACGTATAATTATATTATAATTATAATCGAGCTCGAAAGGGCGAGGCAGTTAGTAATTTGGCAATTCGAACTTTAAACGAACACAAAGAATCCGTTTTAAGTCGGATTTCTATGAAACAAGAAATGTTTGGAGCTGGTGAAGTATATTTTTCTAATGGCAAGATAAAAATGTGGAGTTCGAAGTGTACGCAGGAGCATGGAGATGGGAATTAAAATCCTGGAAGAAGGACTGTATAAGCTTATGGCGGTTTGGATATCTTTTGAACGTGGGTGGGCCGACTATTAAAAAAAGGCAAGCCCATAAGAAAAGAAAAATGAACGTGAATGGAGGGGGATGTTTCCGTGGTAGAGGCATTGTGTGCTGTGTGTTCTATTTGGAAGAGAAAATAGATGCGGGTTTGTAAGTGGGAACGGGCCGCATGTTTTAAGGGTAAGGCTCATATAAAAGAGAAAAAAATATGTCATGACATGGATTAGCAACAAATTGAAGGAGTAGTTAAATCTTTAGAAACAAAGAAGAAGATATGCATGAGTAGGTCACAGTGTTTTGGGCCGGATTAAAAGGTAAAGCCCAAAGAAAAATATAATTTAGTCAATTTAATATAAATAATGTATTAGAATTTGTAAATACTATATCTTATATATACGTTATCGAAACTTAACTAAATAGGATCCGTTGGAATCATGTGGATGAGGGCTGCACAGTGGAACTGGTTCGAAGTGAATTGGAGCTCGTTGCAATTTATAGCGAAATAAATTGCCTAATCTGAATTAAATCAACGATCGCTTATCATTATTTAACGATAACCGACCAATGTGAGTAAATCTCACTAACTCTTCACAGTCTATATTTTTATAACATATTTTTAGAATTGATAAATGATGCTTGATTGCTGGGTGTTGACTATTTGGATGAACTGCTAATTAATTGGTTGAGAATATAGATAACGATATATATGTATCGTTAATCAAATATTAATTCTGTTTATCAGAATATTTCATATTGAAATGAAATTATTGTTATTTATATTGTTTAACATCTGTGATGCTGGTAAACAGATTGGAGGGATCCAATTGGATTCCTCAATATTTATAATATTGTTTTTTCCCATATATTGTGATATATGATGTGATATATAATCTGTTGTGGATTATATGTGTTTAGATGATATTGTTCATGGTTATTTGGTATTTTAAATACCATAAGAAATACTAGAATGTAAAAAGGGAATTTTCAAAACGTATATTGAAAATAAAATATTAATATAAAATCAACGGATTTTATAAAAGAAGAATTATTTAGAAAATTAAATAAGAACTTTTGTATAAGATTATTAACAATATATGAATGTTTTAAATGGTCTTTTGTGGTATAAATACCGAATGAAGGTAATAAGAGGTAAATAAGCGATTATATTGAGTAAATTTAATATTTTGGGAAATTTATAGGATTATAAAAATAGAAATTTTCATCAGGGAGGTTTAGACCTGTGCTTTGCACACGGGTGTAACATGATATTAATTAAGGGGAATTGCCGAGATATAAATGAATTATGGGAAGATTTATTTAAAGTAGATTTTAAATGGAATCTATTTTAATAGATAAAGTGAGAAGATTAATTTATAAATAATATTTTATAAATTAAATAAAATATTTATCATTTGATAAATGGAATATATAAGTCTGTGATTTATATAGAGAAGTAAAATCGGTTCCAACATCGTTAATTGAAATCGAATGTGAACGAAGCAATTGTAAAGGGAGTTATAAATAAAACTTTTACGAATAGTCTATAAATAGTGTAACGACCCGGGTTTTCGCGATCCTGGTTATCGACATAAATTCAACGTCGACTATCCAAGCATTGGAAATACCGGATAATTAATGAAAGAAATTAGAGAGTGAGGATAAATAAGGTATAAAATTACAATAGAAGAAGAAGAAGAACATCACAACATCAGAGTAAACACGAATCTCGCAGCGGAACGAATAAATATATTTCATAACATAACTTTGAAATAAAATAGTATCTGTATACAATACCATTATTAGAGTATAACACTTACAACACAACGGAAATAACAATAGCTATATAATCCTGAAGCCTCTTGCTCCAACTCTTTAAGTGTTTGTAAAATCCCGACTACTTGACTGCCTATACAAAATTGGGCACCCAAGAGTTTAGGGAAATCAAAACAAAAGAAACTCTGGATCAGTCATGTGATTGGTGTGAGTAAACTCAAATAATTTTTTTAACTTTTCAAAATCCTTTTGAAACAAAGGATAATTGTAAGACCGATCCACACATAAACACAGACGGTTTTATCCTTACGACAAACCAAAATATTCTTTATATCAAATCTCTTCTGATATTATAATAATGTCTAAATCAAGTAGATAGCAATCTAGTAGAACGCTTTCATCTCACGCTCTACATATATAATATACAATCAAAACCGCGGGCTCTTATTGGGTAATGGATTCCAATTATGACAAGGTATGAAACCACCTTCCGATCAGTGTACTCTAGAAGCCATACACTGGAGTTCAAAAATAACATCTTGCTACTCGGCCATTCATTTCGCTTGAATGTTCCGAATATATTATCACCTTGCGGTTGGTATACCAACATAACCGTTACCGGGAGATACAGAAGCGAAAAAAGTAACAAATATGAATATTCTCTAGATGTTGACAATATACCCTAATTGGGTGCGGCCCACTTAGCCATGCTGCCTGCCCGATTTCTGTCATTTCCCAGTTGATGAGGCTTGAGGTCATAACATATCTTTAATAGATTACTCCTTCATTTACTTTGAATGCCACATCATCATACCATAAAATCACAAATTGATTTCCCCAAAATACCACGGGTATAAGCTAAGAGAAACGAATTCCTCCGCCACCAACGTAAATACGTTTTAAACGATCAACTTACGCGATCTACCATACATACTCTGTCAGACATTCATCCATACTGTTTGTTGTAACAACCCGGATTTTTGAATAATCAAATTAACTAAAATAAAGAATAATTAATCTTTGACGTGAGAATTAAGGGAATGGGGTTGCGCCATTGTGTTCGTCTCGGAATTCTGGTTGAAATAGAGTCCGAGTTTGCGGGAAACGGGTACCGGATGAAGGAGTTATAGACGAACGAAGTTTGGTGGCAAAAAGAAAAAAAATTGCTTTGGCGCACTTGGGAAGTGCGCCAGTACTAATTTACATTGGTGCACTTCCCAAGTGCGCCCAGGCCGAGAGAAAACCTGCAAAGCTTTCTGGTTCAATCCAATCTATGTTGTGACTCATTGCTGAGTCCTTTCTGACTCCTTGCTGAGTCATTAGGGCTGACTTGTCACCCTATCATGACTGAATGGTTCTGATTAACCCTAAGATCATTCGACGGATTAAATTAATTCAAAACTCTATATAAAGACCCATTGACTCAAACCCTAAATCAGAACTAAAACTGAAACTATGGCCGTCATGCTGTCGTCTTGAACCCTAGAGTAGCCGCCACAAATTAAAGAGGAAGAACAGCAAATCAAATCGGTTCTATTCAACCCTAACAACGAATCTTCTTCAAAGGAGAGCTAATACAACTCCAGAAATCAGAATTCAGAACTCAAGACCGCTTTTGAGTTGTGAGTTCGATCACAATAACAAAATAATTGCTAAATCAATTATGACGCGATATACGTTGGATTATAAGTTGTGGTTGTGAATCTAATTCATATGTTTAATCATGTATGTTAACTTGATTCATATTATATGATGTTATGCAAGTTTTATATATGATTATGCAAGTTTCATGTATGATGTTATGCAAGTTTCACATATGATGTTATGCACGTTAATATGATTATGCGAGTCTCATGTATGATGTTATGCAAGTTAACATGATTATGCAAGTTGTACATATGATGTTATGCAAGTTAATAGAATCACGCAAGTTGTATACGAGTTATATGATGTTGTGTAAGTTTGGATCTAAAATATATGCTAGTAATTCATGATGTTAACTTGTGCCAATGAATCCTTTTTTATAATCCAATCACCTAGGTTTATAACATCAGTTTTTATGCGAATATGGATGTGGAACATATGCTAGTTCGTATAGGTATTATGTTCATATGCAAGTTTAAGTGATAATTGGATTCACATATATACAAGTTCACACCATTAAAGTTTAGATCCATATTCAAGTTGACATTTTTATGTTGAAACTATGGCATGCATAGTTATGCAAGTTTACACCTTTATGTGGATCCATAGTTTACTCAGGTTAACACCTTTTATTGGATCCACATTTATGCAAAATGACACCTTTTTGTTTAGGTTGACGATGTACATAGTTTATGTAAGTTTGTGATAATTACCTAGGTTAGTTGGGTGTAAGACTATGTTCATACATGCAAGTTCACCCCTTTTAGATCTATGATTTTTGGATCCTTGATAATACAAAGACTATGCAAGTATGTTGTAATTCTTAATTGCAAGTTAGATGCAAATTAGATCTGTTATTGTGTGTATGTGACTTTTGACGTTTACTCTTTTTTTTAAGTATTAGACTATTTTCTAGTCTAATATGTATATGTCGTGTTAAGCGAACGAATGACGGGAGTACGATGGGGATAATAGTGGATACACACATATTGTGAATTTGGCATGTAATGGCCTAAAAAGGCATGTAATTAATTTTAAGGAATAAAATTAATTAGTGATGAAATTGGTATGATTTTACATACCATAAATGGATGGACATAACTGAGTCAATTATGGACATCGTTATATTTGGAATTGATTGATAATTTGAATAGGGAGAGTAAATCAAAATGGGGGAATGATTAATTAGGTGTAATTAATCGTCTAGGACATGTGGTTAGGCTCGTTTGTGGTGTAAGACTGCCCGGACCAGCCCGACAAATCAAGCTGCCACAAATGCCAGTCTAATGTGAGAGGTCTTAGGCACAAATTAAATACGTAACAGTTGTAAAGACACGAGGTTAGGCTCGTTTGTGGTGTAAGACTGCCCGGACCCGCCCGGCAAATCCAGCTGCCACAAATACCAGTCTAATGTGGGAGGTCTTTATGAGGTTACAGTCTTAATGAATTAAGAAACACTTAACCAGATAAACATGTAGTGGGACATGAGGGGCTTAAGTGGGGTGCCTTGGGTGGCATGTGGAATCTAGTGGGTGCCTTGGGTGGCATGAGGAAATACGATTAGTAACACTTAACCAAGGTAAAACATGTAAGTGGGGCATAGGGGTAAAGTGGATGCCTGGCATGTGGAATTACTAATGGAAACCCTTAACCAAATTTAAAACATGTAAGTGGACATAAAGGGGGTTAAGTGGGATATACTAGAGGGGACCAAGCTTAGGTGGATAGCTTGTGTCAAGTAATGGGGGCCCGTTTCAACTAGTAACCCTTTCGTATCTTTATGGGCTCGACCCAAGTCGAGGACGGGACACGCATACTGGGCTTGACTGTAAGAGGCCAAACCGGGTTAGCGGTGGCGACGCAAGTCCAACGGGTTCATATGCGTGTGTGGACCCGGGCTGGTAGGTAAGACGTTGTTGCATCGTGTAGGTATAAGCTATGCATTATTGGTGGTATCGGGTTGCCACTTTAGGGAGTGATACACCCCACTATGGGGCCAACACGGGTATCTACGAGTTAGGGAGCCGATCGAATGGGGCAGGGTAGTGGGTACACCTAGTGGAGATAGGAGCAGACAGCACCTATGTAGTCAGCTAGGGGTACACGAAGCTACCACTATTATTAATAATTATTAAGGGGGTACACCTAGTGGGGATAGGAGCAGGAGGCACCTATGACGTCAGCTAAAAGTACGTGGAATTACCATTATTAATTATTGAAGGGGTACATCTAGTGGGGATAGGTACATGTTGGGTACCTATGATAGCAACTAGAGATATACAGTCAAACATGGAGGATAGTGGGTACATCTAGTAGTACGCGAAGCTATCATCATTCTATTTAACTAAGAGGGATCAAATTTATAGAGTGACTAGTAGGGGTGCAGTTAGTGTTAGTACAGTACAGTATGGTACAGTACGGTAGAGTATAGTAATTATCCTAAATTGATTAGGAAGCGCCATTAACGTTATCTTTGTTTCTCTTGATTGCCTTGCCATACCCATGTGGTTCACACAGTCATTACCTTATTCTCAGCTTATATCTTATTATATTGCTTTAATAATTATGTTGTTAGAGTTATCGCACTCGCCAGACTTTACGTCTGACACCCTTTGTTTCCACCTCTTTTCTTCCCCCCCCCAAGGTTCTAAGGGTGGGACTAGTACTAGTGGAGCTTGATTGGGTTCCCTTAGGGAGCACTTGGATTTGGATTGCTGAAGTAAAGTTCAACCTATCATTTTCTTTATGGCTATTTGTAGTAGTGGGATTATATACTTTGTTTTATCAAGATGGATATTATGTACTTAACTTTGGTTTATAGTTTTTGATGATGTAACCAAACATATTTACCTTCTGCTGCAATAAATAAAGTTTTAAATTTTCAAGTACTGCTTTATATCTGTCTTGTTGTGATTTTCTGTTCTATATTCACTTAAAATGCTCCATGGAAGTTAATGCATTCCCTTTGCAAGTGACATTAATGGACGTGGGGTGTTACACATGGTATTAGAGCTGAAGGTTACCAGAACAGATAAGATATTTTGAAAAACTAATTTTCAAAAGCATTTTTATAAAGAATACTTTCAAAAATATGTTTGTAGAAGAGTATTTTTGAAAGAAAGGTTTATATTAAGAACATAATCCCCAAGAGCCATATATCCTTCCTTCGATTCTCTGTTTTGAATCCCTTCCTCTTTCTCTTTTTGAGTTCTCCCCCCCCCCCTCCACGTATATATGTTTTTTCTAAGATAAATAAGGACTTCCGTACGAAGGACGGAAAACCACTTCAAAGGACTTAGACGTTTGTAGGGCTAGAAGTTAGTCCAAGGAAGTGGAGGGCTTGTTGGTACCTTTAAGATAGACGATGGGAGGAAGGTTCAAATAGCTGTTTGGCTAACAAAGGACGAAACCTCATCTTGGTGGGAGGTCACGAATGGAGAATGTGAAGAAGAAGGCTAGTTGTTTTGGAGAAATAGGACACCTTAGGATTGTCCAAAGGGGTAAGGACAAAGCACATGATCTTCTAGAGGGTAGTTGTATTCCCTCACCGTTGGTATACCTGATGGGGGTATGACCATCTAGGTTGAAATTTGGTTTTCTTTATCATCCTGTTTGAACTTTGTTTGATTCTGGCGCTTCATACTCGTTAGTATCTGCCTCGTTAGTTGAAACGCTGCACCTAAATACTAGTCTAGTTAAGGATCCCATCCTAGTCTCAAATCCTGTTGGTGGTTCGGCTCATCCTTCAATGGTTTGTCGGGATTTGAGAGTGTCTATCTTGGGCGTTGGATTTGAATGCAACGCCTTCGTCCTTGGTTTCACGGGCTATAGTTTGATTAGGGGTGGATTGGCTAGCCAGTCGGGGTGCCATCCTAGATTGTGAAAGGAGGGTAGTTAGAATATTGATTCGTTATGGAAGACCCTCATATTTCTTGTGACCCTAGGGGTTCAGTGATGCTTAGCTGCCTAAAATCTTCTGACGCATCCAACGATGATTAGGAGTCTGTTTGTGTGGTCCGTGATTGTGGAGAGGTCTTTGATAAAGTGCGAGGTTTACCCAGAAGCGTGAAATAAGTTTTCGTATGTGCTTAATAGATTAAGCAAAGTCGGTTATGTGATCAGCGGTGGTTTTGGAGCAAGACTGGCAAGGACAGCCAGAGTCGGTCAAGTGCTCAATTGGTTGGCCGTCTTACTAGTATCATCTCACGTAGGTCGTCTGAATTCGAAGGAGATATCCCTTGGGTGTTTGTCTGATATTGGTTTAGGCCTTTGGGGCTTGAACTTGGGGGATGTCGAGTTCGACTAGGATGATCTGTGTGAGAGATGGATAGTTGTGACGATTTTGCATGGGATAATATCCTGGTTTTCTCTAGAAGCAGAGAAGAGCAAGCCCTACATCTTAGGTAAAGCTTAGGGACCCTACAAGCGCACCAGCTTAAAGCTAAGTTCTCCATAATACCATTTTTGGAGGAAAGAGGTGAGGATTTTAGGGCATGTGGTCTCTAGGGAAGGGTGATATGTTATGGTGGATGGAGTTCTTGGTGTCCTACGATTTCGAGATAGCATATACCCCTGACAAGGGTAACGTTGTGGCGGATGCCTTGAGTAGGAAAAAGTTGACATTGAGTCCTTTGTTTGTCGAGCGACGTAGCTTAGAGTTTATCTCTAACTTTGACTTTAGACCATCCATTGATTTTGTGCCCAGTTTGCTAGCGTTCTTGAGATCAGACCTATGCTTTTGGGACGGGTTGGAGAGGCACAGCGTGATGACCCACAGTTGATGGAGTTAGTAGAGAAGCTCATAAGAGGGGAGTCGTCAAGCTACCTAAGTAGGTATACCCTAGATGATAAGGGTTGGTTGCATAGGGACAATAGACTTTGTGTGCCACAGAACGAGAATTTGAGGAAGGCTTTTCTTGATGATGCACATCGTTTGAAGATGACCATTCATCCCGGTGGGGACAAGATGTACAAAGACATGAAGCGAGTTTTCTTTTGGGCCGGTATAAAGAGGGATGTGGCCGAGTATGTCGCTAGATGCTTGGTGTACCAACAAATACAAGCAGAGCAAAAGAAGCTCGGTGGATTGCTTCACCCATTGGAGGTCCCACAATGGAAGTGTGAAAGTGTTTCGATGGACTTTGTTGACGGATTACGAAGATCGAGGAAGGGTAATAAGGGGTTTTTGGTCGTGGTAGATAGACTTACTAAGAGCGCCCATTTCATTCCCCTGAAGAGTAAGAGGACTGGTCCATGGTTAGCCTCCGTATACATTCGAGAGATAGTTCGTTTGCACGGTGTTCCTTCTAGCATAGTGAGCGATCACGATCCTATTTTTACTAGCGAATTTTGGAAGAGCTTGCAAGAGGCGGTAGGGACTCAGTTATGTTTGAGCATCGCATATCATCCTCAAACGAACGGCCAGACCGAGAGGGTGAATCATGTTCTAGAGGACCTATTGAGGTTATGTGTCTTAGATTTCGGAGGTACATGGGAGGAACATCTTCCGTTGGTGGAGTTAGCATATAATAACAGCTTTCAGTCTAGCATTGGCATGGCACCGTTCGAAGCTCTTTATGGACGGCCGTGTCGTTCGCCAACATGTTGGTGGGAGTCTACAGATAAGATCTTACTTGGGACAGATATGATCAGACAGACTTCGGAAAAGATTGATTTGATTCGAAGAAGGATGAAGACGGCGCAAGATAGGCAGAAATCTTATGCAGACAAGAGGAGGTCAGATCTTGAGTTTGATGTTGGGGACATGGTCTTTGTCGAGGTGTCTCCATTACGGAACGTCGTTCGCTTTGGTTCCGTTGGGAAGTTAGCACCAAGGTTCGTAGGGCCGTTTCCTATTAAGGAAAGGATTGGGAAAATGGCGTATAGAGTGGAGTTGCCCGAGAGACTTAGTGGTGTACACAACGTATTCCATGTGTCATATTTGAGGAAGTGCTTGCACGAGACCGCGGAAGTGGTAAAGCCGAGCTTGCTTACAGAGGTGGAGATCGAGCGTGATGCGACGATTCGACGAGCTCCTACGCGCATTCTTGGGTCGGAGATTAAGAAGTTGAGGAATCGAGAGGTCAAACTAGTCAAAGTGCAATGGAGAGATGACGAGAGCAACGCTACTTGGGAGACATGGCATACATAATGGATACATGGCACTATCATGGTTTGCATTAAGGAGGTCAACTGAATCAGTATACCGCCTGATTTTGCATTAGATAAGGAACATATACACACACTTCTTGCATATGTTCATATAACATTAGAAATTTTATAAGGACAATGGATGCCCATGTTTGATGGTTGAGTAAATGGTTGTTTGGATGGTAGGATATGCATTCTCCTTAACTTGGAGATTTCGGGGGCGAAATCTTTTAAGGAGGGGAGAATGTAACACCCCGGATTTTTGAATAATCAAATTAACTAAAATAAAGAATAATTCGTCTCAGACGTGAGAATTAAGGGATTAGGGTTGCGCCATTGTGTTCGTCTCGGAATTATGGTTGAAATAGAGTCCGAGTTTGCGGGAAACGGGTACCGGATGAAGGAGTAATAGACGAACGAAGTTTGCTGGCAAAAAGAAAAAAAATTGCACTGGCGCACTTGCGAAGTGCGCCAGTACAAATTTACATTGGTGCACTTCCCAAGTGCGCCCAGGCCGAGAGAAAACCTGCACAGCTTTCTGGTTCAATCCGATCTATGTTGTGACTCATTGCTGAGTCCTTTCTGACTCCTTGCCGAGTCATTAGGGCTGACTTGTCACCCTATCATGACTGAATGGTTTTGATTAACCCTAAGATCATCCGACAGCTTAAATTAATTCAAAACTCTATAAAAAGACCGATAGACTCAAACCCTAAATCAAAATTAAAAATGAAACTATGGTCGTCATGCTGTCGTCTTGAACCCTAGAGTAGCCGCCACAAATTAAAGAGGAAGAACAGCAAATCAAATTAGTTCTATTCAACCCTAACAACGAATCTTCTTCAAAGGAGAGCTAATACAACTCCAGAAATCAGAATTCAGAACTCAAGACCGCTTTTGAGTTGTGAGTTCGATCACTTTAACAAAATAATTGCTAAATCAATTATGATGTGATATACGTTGGATTATAAGTTGTGGTTGTGAATCTAATTCATATGTTTAATCATGTATGTTAACTTGATTCATATTATATGATGTTATGCAAGTTTTATATATGATTGTGCAAGTTTCATTTATGATGTTATGCAAGTTTCACATATGATGTTATGCAAGTTAATATGATTATGCAAGTTTCATGTGTGATGTTAAGCAAGTTAATATGATTATGCAAGTTGTACATATGATGTTATGCAAGTTAATAGAATCACGCAAGTTGTATGTGAGTTATATGATGTTATGTAAGTTTGGATCTAAAATATATGCTAGTAATTCATGATGTTAACTTGTGCTAATGAATCCCTTTTTATAATCTAATCACCTAGGTTTATAACATCAGTTTTTATGCGAATATGGATGTGGAACATATGCTAGTTCGTATAGGTATTATGTTCATATGCAAGTTTAAGTGATAATTGGATTCACATATATACAAGTTCACACCTTTAAAGTTTAGATCCATATTCAAGTTGACATTTTTATGTTGAAACTATGGCATGCATAGTTATGCAAGTTTACACCTTCATGTGGATCCATAGTTTACTCAGGTTAACACCTTTTATTGGATCCATAGTTATGCAAGATGACACCTTTATGTTTAGGTTGACGACATACTTAGTTTATGTAAGTTTGTGATAATTACCTAGGCTAGTTGGGTGTAAAACTATGTTCATACATGCAAGTTCACCCCTTTTAGATCTATGATTTTTGGATCCTTGATAATACAAAGACTATGCAAGTATGTTGTAATTCTTAATTGCAAGTTAGATGCAAATTAGATCTATTATTGTGTGTATGTGACTTTGTGATGTTTACTCTTTTTTAAATTATTAGACTATTTGCTAGTCTAATATGTATATGTCGTGTTAAGCGAACGAATGACGGGGGTACGATGGGGATAATAGTGGATACACACATATTGTGAATTTGGCATGTAATGGCCTAAAAAGGCATATAATTAATTTTAAGGAATAAAATTAATTAGTGATGAAATTGGTATGATTTTACATACCATAAATGGATGGACATAATTGAGTCAATTATGGACATCGTTATATTTGGAATTGATTGATAATCTGAATAGGGAAAGTAGTTCAAATTGGGGGAATGATTAATTAGGTGTAATTAATCGTCTAAGACACGAGGTTAGGCTCGTTTGTGGTGTAAGACTGCCCGGACCTGCCCGACAAATCCAGCTGCCACAAATGCCGGTCTAATGTTGTAATGATCCGTATTCTACGCATCATAGGATCGTAGAATATTTATTTCTTTCCCATATATAGTCGTATGGTCATGTCACTTTGGGAAACATCCATTAGAGTCATTTCCCATATTCATCATTTTTGTCGATTTTTAGATGACCATTTTGCCCCTAGTTGATCTTGTTTTGGCCATAACTTTTGATTGGAAATGAATTTTGACCTGAAACCACTTCCATTAGATTCGTTTGATGGTTTACCTTTCCGTAGAGTAGTCATAATAGCCAAACGGACTTACCGTTTGGGAGATATGGCTGAAATAAGGTTTGGAGGGTGAATAACTGCTTAACCGGGCCAAATAGGGTGATTAGTTAGTAGGCCCATAACCCATTTCGGGATTAGGGTTATGGGGAGGCTGAAATGAAGTAGAGAATCATTCCATTTCAGTTTTCTAGCCTCCACTTATCACCAAGGAACCCTAAAAATGGCCTCCAACCTCTAAATCACCTCCATATCATCTTTTGGTCAAGGATTAAACTTAGCAACCTCTAATCAAGGAAGATCTACACAAAATCAACATTGGAGCTGATGTTTAGCATTGGGATTCACATCAAATCAGAGATTTATTTCAGATCTTAGTTTATTTGAGGCTAAGGTGAGTGATTTGCATAGTTTTACACTAATTATGGCTAGTTAAGGGTAATTAGTGTTAATTAGCGAATTTATACACTAATAAATTCGGGAAAAAGGTTCATAAATTCTTAAATGATGTTTTAGACCTCTGATATGAATTTGGGTTAATTTGGTTAAGTTTTGCTAATCCTATCATACCTAAACATACTTAAGGGAAATTAAGGGGTTTTGGGTATGTTTGATCCATTTTACATGCTATGATTTATGTTTTGGTGTTTTGGGTCGATACTACATGTTGCTATGACTGTATGGTATGCTTTGTGATTGTTTAGAAGTGTTAGATTGGTCGAAAACGCCGTCGAATGGCGTGAAACAAGTCGCAAGGAAGCTGTGCAGGGACCGGATCGCGGATCGCCCCTATGTGCCACGACCCGGAACGGAGACCACGATCCGATGGTGGGAGGAGCTCGAACTCGAACCGCGTCACGCGCTAGAGCACCCGATCGCATGCCATCTCCGATCCAACCCGATCCACTTCAGAAGCCCACGATCCGAACCTGTGTGCATCCACGATCTGAAGGGGGAGGAACATCACGACCGAAAGGAAGCGCAACGAGCTATGGAGCACGACCCGAACCAGTGGGAGTGCCTCGACCCGATCCGACCAGACAAAGGTGGAGCACGATCCGAACCGGCGAGGAAGCACGATCACGAACCGAAGGGCGCCAGGGAACCACGAACTGAAGGGTACCACGATCCATTGAAAGATGATAAAGGCCGAACCGACCCAGCATTGACCAATAGCCCGAGATGCAAAGGTAGTCCAATATGGGAAGTTAGAGCTCAGGATCCAGTTAGGAACCAATGAGTTTACTTCATAGTTGGGCTTTGCTGCGGGACGTGTGCTAAGGAGTTGTCGACGTTCATAACTTCGATTCACCACTAGAAATGGATGATGGGCTACTTATCAGTGCAGTAGAGTCATTGCGACTCGAGGGGCAAGATGATGGTAGCAAGACTACGTTATCAGTGCAGTAGAGTCATTATGACTTGAGGGCAAGGTGATGCGTAGTAAGACTATGAGCCAGCGCGGATGGGGTGAATAACTCCATGGGGCTAGTGGACATAGTAAGGATTGGTAAGGCGATGAGCCAGCGCGGATGGGGTGAATAATTCCATGGGGCAAGTGGACATAGCGAAGGATCAGTGGCTACGTTATCAGTGCAGTGAAGCCATTTATGACTTCATGGGGGCAAAGTGATCGTAGCAAGGATGGGTGGTCGAAGTGGTGAATATCGTATGCTTTACGCACTGAGTGAGAGATGTGAGGATGGATGCTATGTTTGATTGTTTGCCATCACTATGACATGCACACCCCCACCTCCGTATCTTTACATCTTTTGATATGGCACCTTAGAGTGTTGTACAGTATGTAGTGCTAACTCTTTGGTTCCAGGTCCAGGTTCAGGTATGTTTTAGTCTACCTGTTATTGTTCACTTTAGATGCTTATCGCTCATACCAGGCTTTATGTCTGACCCAGAGTTTTATGTCTCCTCTTATTACTCTGGGTGCTCACACGAGCAGACTAGGGACAGGTTAGCTGGTGATGCGCGAGTAGGTGATTCGGAGGCGGGCAGGAGGCTTCCACGTATGATATATAGATATTCTGCCTGTGTCATTGGTGGTCGCTACTTGGGCATTAGTAGTGTACCTCCTTTATCTTGCTTTTGCTTTGAGACAGTTTGAAAAGTTGTAATAAGCTATATTTTGGATTTCCGTTGCTATGATGCTCAGTTCTGGTTTTTAGCTTGTGCACTGTCTCTCCTGTTTTATGTCAAGTATGTTATTATTATATTTTGTTCTATGCGCTGTGAGACATTCTACAGGTTCCTTGCTAGTTCATTTCCTTCTTCCCTTTCCTTCAGACGACCCGTTCCGTGCTAACTGGACATGTGTACAACGCACCTTTGGAGTAAATGTCGGTTAGTGCGGGGTGAGCCGTCACACTTGGTATCAGAGCTCTAGGTTGCATAGTTAACCTAGGGAAAGACATTAGGGAGAGATAGTACGTATATGAGAGCGCGTATTTGTGATTACTTTGGTTTTCAAAAGCTATATATATATATATACTATTAGTAGTATAAGAATGAAGTCGCACTGCACTAGCACCACTATAGGGTCGTTTATCGTTTCCCTTTTTCAGATTGACGATGAGCCGAGACATGAGGGGTGCTGGTAGAGGAACGAACCATGGGAATGCCGCTGACATGAGGGCGATGTTTACTAACCTCATGAGAGAAATGCTTAGAGAAGTGCAAGGGGCAGTTCCCAATCCCGGAGTTGGTGTTGGCCCAGTAGTCAGGCGCCTAGGGTTGATTTCGCCAAGTTGTGCAAAGATTACACTAACCTTGGTGGGAAGCCGTTCCACGGGACGGAGTCGGCCACAGATGTTCAAGATTGGATGGATAGCTGTGGTCGTATCTTCGACGACTTGGGTCTTGAGGATGCGATGAAGAGAAGGCTAGCGTCTCGTCAGCTGCAAGGGCGAGCAATGAATTGGTGGAATGCCATTAGAACAGCTACTCCAGAGGATCAGTTTACTTGGGTTCAGTTCAAAGCTCGCTTTAGCGAGAAGTTTATTCCAGCAGCCCAGAAGTCAGTGTTGTTCAAGAGGTTCTTGGAACTTAAGCAGAATGGAAGGGCAGTTTCTGACTATATTGCTGAGTTCGACACCTTGTCGAAGTATGGACTATCTCTTATCGACACTCCTGAGAAGAAGAATGAGAAGTTCATTACTGGTTTGGATGGATACTTGGGGGAAAGGCTTATCAACCACATCGATGAGACTTTTGAATCGATTGTGGGGAAAGCTTTGAGATCAGAGAGTCTTTACCCTAAGTCAAAGACTGAGGCTGCATCTGCAGAAGGGCCAAAGCCGCAAGCAGGCGGTGGAGGCAAGAATAACTCTCAGAATAAGAGGAAGCAGGACCAATCTAAGGGTGGCCAGAAAAAGAACAAGAAGGATGTTGAGTGCTTCAGCTGTGGTAAGAAGGGCCATTATGCTAAAGATTGTCGGGCCAAGCCAGCGGATAAGAAGTGCTTCAACTGTGGTCAAGTGGGACATTTCAAGGATAAGTGTCCGCAACCTCCTAAGGAGAAGCAGATTGTGAAAGCATATGCTATTGATGTTGTTCCTTCTTCGTCGAATGCCCCAACTGCGGCGGAGAAAGGAAAGAATGTTATTATTCAAGGTATGCTTTCTATTTATGATGTACCAGTTCGAGTTTTGTTTGATACTGGGGCTTCCCGTTCCTTCATATCTAGTGACCTGGTAGATAGGTTGGGACTGGAACCCGAGATAGTCGATAGACCATTGGTTGTGATGAACCTGATTGGTGGTTCGACTAGCCTTAGTATGATTTGCAGGAATTTGGTCTTATCGAGTCATGGATGTATGTTTGTATGTGATTGCTTTGTTTTGAGCTTTACTGGGTATGGCATTATATTGGGAGTCGATTGGCTCCAAAGATACGGGGTGGTGGTAGACTGTGAGGGCTTTTTAGTGACAGTGAGGGCGGATGATGGGCGGAGGGTAGTGTTTGGTAGTCTACCTAGTGATGGGGTTATGGCAAGTTTTGTAAATTCCCTCGACATCCCGCAGGATGAGTTGTCAGATATGCCCGTGGTTGGCCAGTATCCGGACGTCTTCAAGGAGGTGACCGGGCTTCCACCACACCGAGAGATTGAGTTCCGTATTGATTTAGTGAAAGATGCCAGACCTATAGTGATGCCACTTCGTCGTATGGCACCAAGGGAGCAGCGAGAGCTCGGGGTGCAAGTCAGCAATCTTTTAAAGAAGGGATTTATTAGAAGAAGTGTCTCCGAGTGGGAAGCACCAGTTGTGTTTGCCACTAAGGCAGATGGTTCCCTTCGTTTGTGTGTAGACTATCGCGAGCTGAATAAGGTAACGAGGAAGAATAAGTATCCTCTACCGCGGATAGATGATTTGTTTGATCAACTGGAAGGAGCAAGAGTGTTCTCCCAGTTGGACCTCGCAACAGGATTTCATCAGCTTCGAGTAGCAGATGAGAGTGTTCCGAAAACGGCATTTAGGACGCCGTCTGGATTTTATGAGTGGTTGGTCATGCCATTTGGGTTGACCAATGCACCAGCCTACTTTGTGGATCTTATGAATCGAGTATTCAGAGATCAGTTGAATAAGTTTGTTCTTGTGTTCGTGGATGATATCCTTGTTTACTCAAGGACAGAGGAGGAACACAAGGGACACTTGAGGATAGTGATGGAGGTGTTGAGGAAACACCAATTGAAAGCGAAATTCTCTAAGTGTCATTTTTGGAGAAGGGGAGTGAGATTATTGGGTCATGTTGTTTCCGAGAATGGTATTGCCGTGGACCCTGCGAAGGTGGCTACGGTACAGGATTGGCCTACACCGAAGAATGCAACAGATGTAAGAAGTTTCTTGGGATTAGCTAGATATTATCGTAAGTTTATCCAGGACTTCTCCAAGGTAGCAGCACCGTTGACTCAACTGACTAAGAAGAATCAGTCCTTCGTCTGGGACGGAGTGTGTGAGGATGCCTTCAAGAGTCTAAAGGAGAAGTTGACGCGTGCGCCAGTGTTAGTCATTCCTAAAGGGAATGAAGAGATGACGGTATACACGGATGCTTGTGGTACCGTGTTAGGTGCTGTTTTGATGCAAGGAGGTAGGGTTGTAGCTTATGCTAGTCGACAGCTAAAGCCGCATGAGAAGAAGTATCCAACCCATGATTTGGAATTAGCAGCGATCGTGTTTGCGCTGAAGATGTGGAGACACTATCTCTTGGGAGAAAGATTCGAGCAGTTTACCGATCATAAATCGTTAAAGTATCTCTTCTCTCAGAAGGATCTGAATCTCCGTCAGCAGAGATGGTTAGAGTTCTTGGCTTCGTATGATTTTGATATCGCATGCACACCTGGGAAAGGTAATGCGGTAGTCGATGCCTTGAGTAGGAAACATGCCAGTTTAGGGGTAATGTTTCTTGAATGGAAGCGACTGGAGTATATCGCGGGGTTTGATTTCAGACCAAGGTGCGAATTAGATCCAGTTATGCTAGCTAGTTTGTAGATCAAACCCACTTTGATAGAGCGGATTGGTTCCAGCCAGAGGGATGATCCTAATCTATTGGAAATCATCTCCAAGTTAGAGATGAACATCGATGGTGAGGAGATGAATGTGTTTGGGCTTGATCGAGATGGATGGCTAAGAAAGAATGGAAGACTAGTTGTACCCAACGTAAATGGTTTGAGAGATGAAGTGCTTAGAGAATATCATCACTCAAAACTGACTATACATCCCGGTGGTAATAAAATGTATCGAGACATGAAACAGACTTACTACTGGGAAGGGATGAAAAGAGACGTTGGGAAGTTTATATCCAAATGCATGAATTGCTAGCTAGTTAAAGCCGAGCAAAAGAAGCCTAGTGGGTTGTTGCAACCATTAGAAATTCCCGAATGGAAATAGGAACAAGTCTCGATCGATTTCATCGATGGTTTATTAAGGACTAGATCGGGATACGATAGCATTTGGGTAATTGTGGATCGATTGACTAAGAGCGCAAGATTTATACCAGTCAAATTGACCAGAATGGCAGCCAAGTTGGCAGAATTGTATATGAAGTGGGTAGTGAGCTTTCATGGAGTACCTAAAAGCATAGTAAGTGACCGAGACCCGTTGTTCACTAGTGAGTTTTGGAAGAGCTTACAAGAGGCTCTAGGGTCAGGATTACATCTCAGTACCGCATATCATCCTCAGACCGACGGTCAGAAGGAGAGGGTGAATCGTATATTGGAAGATCTCTTGAGAGCTTGTATATTGGATTTTGGTGGATCATGGGATAACCATTTGCATCTAGTAGAATTTGCATATAATAATAGCTACCAATCCAGTATCGGTATGGCTCCATATGAAGCTTTGTATGGAAGACCGTGCAACTCACCATCATGTTGGATAGAGACTGGCGAGAAGTTTGTCCTTGGACCAGATGTGGTGAGGGAAACTTCCGATAAAATCAAGATCATTCGACAACGAATGAAAGCTGCCCAAGATAGGCAGAAGAGTTATGCTGATAAGAGGAGAAGAGATTTAAAATTCTCCGTTGGTGACTTGGTGTTTGTCAAGATTTCTCCGCTAAAGAGCGTGATACGGTTTGGCAGGAGAAGCAAGTTAGCACCAAGATTTGTTGGCCCATTCCCTATTCTTGAACTAGTCGGGAATTTGGCGTATAAAGTTGACTTACCAGAGAAGATAGTGGGAGTTCACAATGTTTTCATGTTTCCCAACTAAGGAAGTTCGTTCACGACTCAGATGTGACTATTTCACCTGATCAGTTAGAGGACTTCGAAGTAGAACCTGAGGCGGTTGGGAACCGCAAGCCGATTCGTATTGTGGGGCACGATACGAAGCAACTTTGAAGGAAGGCGGTGAAGCTAGTCAAGGTTCAGTGGGGTGAGAACGAGAATGATTGTACTTGGGAGACAGAGGAGAGCATTAGGAAGGCTTATCCAGAACTCTTTGCCTGGTAAGATTTACTTCGTAATTTAGTTATTCCGCATGCTAGGATAGACTTGTTTTGCATGTTTGATTGTTGTTTTATGATTGATAGGCATGCGGGACCCTTTGTGTGTTTTGGTTAGGGAATTTCGGGAGCGAAATTTCTTAAGGGGGGAGAGTATAACGATCCGTATTCTACGCATCATAGGATCGTAGAATATTTATTTCTTTCCCATATGAAGTCGTATGGTCATGTCAGTTTGTGAAACATCCATTAGAGTCATTTCCCATGTTCATGATTTTTGTCGATTTTTAGATGACCATTTTGCCCCTAGTTGATCTTGTTTTGGCCATAACTTTTGATTGGAAAGGAATTTTGACCTGAAACCACTTCCATTAGATTCGTTTGATGGTTTACCTTTCCGCAGAGTAGTCATAATAGCCAAACGGACTTACCATTTGGGAGATATGGCTGAACTAAGGTTTGGAGGGTGAAAAACTGCTTAACCGGGCCAAATAGGGTGATTAGTGAGTAGGCCCATAACCCATTTAGGGATTAGGGTTATGGGGAGGCTGAAATGAAGTAGAGAATCATTCCATTTCAGTTTTCTAGCCTCCACTTATCACCAAGGAACCCTAAAAATGGCCTCCAACCTCTAAATCACCTCCAAATCATCTTTTGGACAAGGATTAAGCTTAGCAACCTCTAATCAAGGAAGATCTACACCAAATCAACATTGGAGCTGCTGTTTAGCATTGGGATTCACATCAAATCAGAGATTTATTTCAGATCTTAGTTTATTTGAGACTAAGGTGAGTGATTTGCATAGTTTTACACTAATTATGGCTAGTTATGGGTAATTAGTGTTAATTAGCGAATTTATACACTAATAAATTCGGGGAAAATGTTCATAAATTCTTAAATGATGTTTTAGACCTCTGATATAAATTTGGGTTAATTTGGTTAAGTTTTGCTAATCCTATCATTAGTTTCACCTAAACATGCTTAAGGGGAATTAAGGGGTTTTGAGTATGTTTGATCCATTTTACATGCTATGATTTATGTTTTGGTGTTTGGGGTCGATACTACATGTTGCTATGACTGTATGGTATGCTTTGTGATTGTTTAGAAGTGTTAGATTGGTCGAAAACGTCGTCGAATGGCGTGAAACAAGTCGTAGGGAAGCTGTGCAGGGACCGGATCGCGGATCGCCCCTATGTGCCACGACCCGGAACGGAGACCACGATCCGATGGTGGGAGGAGCTCGAACTCAAACCGCATCACGCGCTAGAGCACCCGATCGCATGCCATCTCCGATCCGACCCGATCCACTTCAGAAGCTCACGATCCGAACTTGTGTGCATCCACGATCTGAAGGGGAGGAACATCACGACCGAAAGGAAGCGCCACGAGCTATGGAGCACGACCTGAACCAGTGGGAGTGCCTCGACCTGATCCGACCAGACGAAGGTGGAGCACGATCTGAACCGGTGAGGAAGCACGGTCACGAACCGAAGGGCGCCAGGGAACCACGAACTGAAGGGTACCACGATCCATTAAAAGATGATAAAGGCCGAACCGACCCAGTATTGACCAATAGACCGAGATGCAAAGGTAGTCCAATATGAGAAGTTAGAGCTCAGGATCCAGTTGTGAACCAATGAGTTCACTTCATAGTTGGGCTTTGCTATGGGACGTACGCTAAGGAGTTGTCGACGTTCATAACTTCGATTCACCACTAGAAATGGATGATGGGCTACTTATCAGTGCAGTAGAGTCATTGCGACTCGAGGGGCAATGTGATGGTAGCAAGACTATGTTATCAGTGCAGTAGAGTCATTATGACTTGAGGGGCAAGGTGATGCGTAGTAAGACTATGAGCCAACGCGGATGGGGTGAATAACTCCATGGGGAAAGTGGACATAGTAAGGATTGGTAAGGCTATGAGCCAGCGCAGATGGGGTGAATAACTCCATGGGGCAAGTGGACATAGCGAAGGATCAGTGGCTACGTTATCAGTGCAGTGAAGCCATTTATGACTTCATGGGGCAAAGTGATCGTAGCAAGGATGGGTGATCGAAGTGGTGAATATTGTATGCTTTACGCACTGAGTGAGAGATGTGAGGATGGATGCTATGTTTGATTGTTTGCCATCACTATGACATGCACACCCCCACCTCCGTATCTTTACATCTTTTGATATGGCACCTTAGAGTGTTGTACAGTATGTAGTGCTAACTCTTTGGTTCCAGGTCCAGGTTCAGGTATGTTTTAGTCTACCTGTTATTGTTCACATTAGATGCTTGTGGCTCATACCAGGCTTTATGTCTGACCCAGAGTTTTATGTCTCCTCTTATTACTCTGGGTGCTCACACGAGCATACTAGGGACAGGTTAGCTGGTGATGCGCGAGTAGCTGATTCGGAGGCAGGCAGGAGGCTTCCACTTATGATATATAGATATTCTCCCTATGTCGTTGGTGGTCGCTACTTGGGCATTAGTAGTGTACCTCCTTTATCTTGCTTTTGCTTTGAGACAGTTTGAAAAGTTGTAATAAGCTATATTTTGGATTTCCGCTGCTATGATGCTCAGTTCTGGTTTTTAGCTTTTGCACTGTCTCTTCTGTTTTATGTCAGGTATGTTATTATTATATTTTGTTCTATGCGCTGTGAGACATTCTACAGGTTCCTTGCTAGTTCGTTTCCTTCTTCCCTTTCCTTCGGATGAACTGTTCCGTGCTAACTGGACATGTGTACAGCGCACCTTTGGAGTAAATGTCGGTTGGTGCGGGAGGCCGTCACAAATGTGAGAGGTCTTAGGAACAAATTAAATACGTAACAGTTGTAAAGACACGAGGTTACACTCGTTTGTGGTGTAAAACTGCCCGGACCCGCCCGGCAAATCGAGCTGCCACAAATGCCAGTCTAATATGAGAGGTCTTTATGAGGTTACGTGCTTAATGAATTAAGAAACACTTAACCAGATAAACATGTAGTGGGACATGAGGGGGTTAAGTGGGGTGCCTTGGGTGGCATGTGGAATCTAGTGGGTGCCTTGGGTGGCATGAGGAAATTCGATTAGTAACACTTAACCAAGGCAAGACATGTAAGTGGGGCAAAGGGTTAAGTGGGTGCCTTGGGTGGCATGTGGAATTACGAATGGAAACCCTTAACCAAATTTAAAACATGTAAGTGAACATGAAGGGGGTTAAGTGGGATATACTAGAGGGGACCAAGCTTAGGTGGATAGCTTAAGTCAACTATCGGGGGCCCGTTTCAACCTGTAACCCATTTGTATCTTTCTGGGCTCGACCCAAGTCGAGGACGGGATAAACATACTGGGCTTGGCTGTAAGAGGCCAAACCGGGTTAGCGGTGGCAACGCAAGTCCAACGGGTTCATATGCGTGTGTGGACCCGGGCTGGTAGGTAAAACGTTGTTGCATCATGTAGGTATAAGCCGTGCATTATTGGTGGTATCGGGTAGCCACTTTGAGGAGTGATACACCCCACTGTGGGGCTAGCACGGGTATCTACGAGTTAGGGAGCCGATCGAATGGGTAGGATAGTGGGTACACCAATGGAGATAGGAGCAGACGACACCTATGTAGTCAGCTAGGGGTACATGAAGCTACCACTATTATTAATAATTATTAAGGGGGGTACACCTAGTGGAGATAGGAGCTGGCGGCACCTATGACGTCAACTAGGAGTACGTGGAATTACCATTATTACTTATTGAAGGGGTACATCTAGTGGGGATAGGTACACGCTGGTCACCTATGATAGCAACTAGAGATATACAGTCAAACATGGAGGATAGTGGGTACATCTAGTAGTATACGAAGCTATCATCGTTCTATTTAGCCAAGAGGGATCAAATTTATAGAGTGACTAGTAGGGGTGCAGTTAGTGTTAGTACAGTACAGTATGGTACGGTACGGTAGAGTATAGTAATTATCCTAAATTGATTAGGAAGCGCCATTAACGTTATCTCTGTTTCTCTTGATTGCCTTGCCATACCCATGTGGTTCACACAGTCATTACCTTATTCTCCAGCTTATATCTTATCATATTACTTTAATAATTATGTTGTTAGAGTTTTCGCACTCGCCAGACTTTATGTCTGACCCCCTTTGTTTCCACCTCTTTTCTTCCTTCCCCCTCCTCAGGTTCTAAGGTTGGGACTAGTACTAGTGGAGCTTGATTGGGATCTTCTTAGGAGCACTTGGATTTCTGAAGTAAAGCTCAGCCTATCATTTTCTTTATGGCTATTTGTAGTAGTGCGATTATGTACTTTGTTTTATCAAGATGGATATTATGTACTTGACTTTAGTTTATGGTTTTTGATGATGTAATCAAACATATTTACCTTCTGCTGCAATAAATAAAGTTTTAAATTTTCAAGTACTGCTTTATATCTGTCTTGTTGTGATTTTCTGTTCTATATTCACCTAAAATGCTCCATGGAAGTTAATGCATTCCCTTTGCGAGTGACATTAACGGACGTGGGGTGTTTACAGTTGTCCTGGGAATGGACAAACCAAAGGTACTATACTATAAAAAGGGAATCCCTTGCAAAACTTCTCTTTAATTATCTTCATCATATTTGATTTGCAACGCTAATGCCATACGGAGTGGTTTTTAGATAATATATCTGATCCCTGTCTCTCGATATTGACAAAGGAAATGGTCAAAATCTTCGATAGTCGGTGATTTAACTATCGAAGGAAAACATGTGTGCAAACAACGATATTATTTCCAGATGGAAATTCTATCGATCAATCATCAATCAACATTTATTCATTTCCCCATTTCTCGTTTCCATATATTTATCAAATCCTTATTTTCTAATTTTAGAAGATGTACATTATTAAATTTGGAAAACGTTTCCATTTCTGGTTCACACATCACTATTTTCTCACATATATCAGTCTCTAACTGTAAATAAGTAAGAGAACAACCCCCGATGTATTAACCCCGAATGCCGAAACCAACATCAGATCAATACCCAGAAAGCCATTCAACTCAACTAATTTCCAGTCAGTTTCTAATTTCATTAATTCCATTTAAATTCCTAATTCAAACCCCAAATTCCTTTATAATATTTTATTTTCAAAATATTTACTTTAAATCAATATTATGTTACACCCATGTGCGAAGCACGGGTCTAAACCTTCCTAATGTAAAATTCTCTTTTTATAAAACTTTATTTATTTTCCAAACATTTCCCTTGTATAGTTCTATTTGTTTTCTAAATAAATATTCCTTAATTATATTCCTTTTATAAAATTCTATTTATTTTATAAATATTTCCTTTTCAATTCTATTTGTAAATGTTTTACAAATATTTCTTTTCAATTCTATTTGTATTTATTTTACAAATATTTCTTTTTATAAAATCCTTTGATTTTATAAATATTTCTTTTTCAATAAACATTGAAAATTTCCTTTTTATATTCCAGTATTTCTTATGGTATTTAAAATACCAAATAACAATGATCAATATCATTCTAACACACATCATCAATAACAGATTGTATGTCACATCATATATCACCATATATGAAGAACAGTAAAATAAATGTTGAGGAATCCAGTTGGATTCCTCCGACCTGTTTCCCTGCATCCACAGATGTTGAACAATATAATTAACATCGATTTCATTTCAATATGGAATATTCTGATAAACAGAATCAATGTTTGATTAACGATTTATATATCTATCGTTATCTACAATTTCAACCAATAAATCAACAATTCAACCAAACAATCAACACACAACAATCAATCATCATTTATCAACACCAGATTATATTTATAAAAATATAAACTGTACAGAGTTAGTGAGATTTACTCACATTGGACGATCATTGTTAAATAATGATGATAATCGCTGATTCAGACTAGACAAATTATTTCACTATAAATTGTAACTAGCTCCAATCCACTCCCAGACAGTTCCATTGCATAGCCACCGTCTAGACGATCCCAACAGATCTTGTTTTGTTGAATTCCATTAACATATGAATAAGATGTAGCCCCAACAAGTTTGTACATTATTAAAGTAAATAAAAACTTAACCCTATTTATTTATATTGGCCTTTAATAAATTAAATGGCCCATACCCCCTTCGTTTGAGCCCAAGCCCAGTTCACTGACCCGTCTCCATCTTCTCCGTCTATTCTTCCAAGAAACAACAACAACGTAACACCATTTTGCCGATCTTTCCCGGCTCCTATCTCCACGCTCTTTCACCTTAAAGTCAAACGAAAGATACCACTGAACTTCTCATCTCCCTCTCTATCTATCCATACTAAAATGTCTGAACTCGAACTCAAGAACATGACCACGATCTCTGCTTGAAACCGCAATGAACAATCACTGTCTCGAAACTTTAATCCACCAAAACCACTTAGATTTTAAACGCAACCTACCTTCGATCTCCCCAACCCATATACGAACTCAAAATCAATCAACTATGCCTAAATCGATTACATTGATCAACCCTAGCTGCTCAAAACCCATGTCGTACGAAATGATTTCGGCAAAAGCTTGATCGAGTTCAATAAAACCAGCATCAGATTGGAGCATATATTATAAGGATAATATACATGTATGAGTTTTATGATTTGTAAATTTTTCTATGACTTTTAGAAACCACAAAATGTTTGCATAAGAAATATTGGTGGCGGCATTTCATTTTGACCGTGAAGATGTAAATGACTTAGGTTTAGAAAGTTAGGGGATATTTATAGGCAAATTTCATTAATTTTTAAATAATCATAATGTATCGCTACATGTATTATAGTTTAAAAATTCCTACGATAACGTACAATATCCAAATCCGATAAAAATGGATATGCAGCTACATTTCGACATTACAGACCCAACGAAACTGGTTTTGTCAAATTCAGAGTCCGTTTGCTCGTACATCGTATTTTTAAAGTCAAATTATCATTTGTTTTTCACATTAAAATCCCGTACGATGACACACTAACCCCAAAAATCATGAAACTTGAAATATAACAATAATTTGATATTACGGATCCAACAAAATTAGTTTCGTCGAAAACAGAGTTCGTTTGCAAAACTGGCTATTTTTAAAGCTCTAAATAAACCCATTTAAATATTAATATATTTAAAAATAATTAAATTAAATATAAATAAATTTATATTAACGTATATATTCACAATAAAATATCATACAACTCCAGAATATTCCTATATGAATTTCTAACTCGATATCCAAATCCCGGTTGAATCGATATTCAATATATATTGAAAAATTCATTTAAAACATAAATAAATTGTTATAAATTATGAAGGAATTCCATAGTGACTTTTCGAAAATTTGATTTGGACATAAATCAAAATCTACACAATGAAATCCTGATTTTTCTCTTCCATTAGAAAAATATACTTCACCAGCTCTGAACGTTTCTTGTTTCACAGAAATCCGATTTAAAACGGATCCGTATATTCAATTGAAGTTTCAATCGCCAAATTACGAACTGCAGCGCCATTTCGAGCTCGATTATAATTATAATATAATGTAACGACCCAGAAAATCTGAACCAATTTAAAAATTTTAAATTGGCTAAAATAATGGATTTTGAATATTTAAAAATTATATTTTAAATAATAGCAATGAAAACTGAGTTTGAATCGACAATTGAAAACGAATATAATTAATTTTAATTATAAACAAGGCCTGAAATGGCCCTGCAGTTTCAAAAATTGAATTCAAACTTTGTCGGACTGTACCGGGCGCAAAACAAAACGGATTTGAGTGAAACCAAAAATATTTAAATTTGTTAGTGAATATCTTTCTAACGAATCTGAAAAATTGAATTTTCATAACGGAAAGCAAAAGTTATGGCCAAATGAATTTTCAGAAAGGTCGCTATGGAATTTATATAGCCCGTGAAATTGGCCATTTCGCAAACGACCTCAGAATTCGACGAAACCACTTTTGTTGGATCCGGGATGTGAAGTTATTGTTAGGTTTCAAATTTCATAATTTTTGAAGCCAGTATGTGAGCGTGGCAAAGGAAAATGTGTTTGGCCAATTAAAGTTAAATTGGATCGGCCAGAAATGGGCCTTTTTGTAAACGGTCTCATAATTCGACGAAACTAGTTTTGTTGGGACCGTATCGTCAAAACATAGCTAGATTTATTTTTCTGGAATTTTTCAAATCAGTTTGTGGCCCTGGCAAATTGAAATGTACGTTCAAATTGAATATTGAATGTAATATATTTTAATTTGAAGGAAAACTGACTGAAACAGTCGAATGGGCCTACGAAACATATCCCATTGTGTTCAGAATGGGGGTAAAACGCTAAGGACGACAGTCGTTGGGTTTGATTTCGAGTTCGTTTGCAAAAACCCTATTTTTGAATTAAATAAATATCTCGGCCAATAGTTTTTTCCTTCATTATTTAAAAATCCGAGAAAATTGATTTTCTCTCTCCCCGACATCCGTTAACAGGCGGAACCCCTTCGCCACCTTCTCTCCTCTTTTCTGGCCGCTCCGATCACTGAAACTGTAAGACCCCACCTCCGCTAGGGTCACTCACAAAGGGAATGCACTAGGTTTGGAGGGGCATTATTGGTAAACATGCACAGAAATATTACAAGACAGAACATATATAAAACAGCGGAAGTAAAACAAATTTCATTACCTTATAAAATAAGGTCTAAAGCCTTTTACATCAGAATACATCAAAACCTATCTTGCAACAATAAAGAAGCATAAAACCTTTTCATAAATTATTCCCCAAAATAAAGCGGTGAGGCAGCCATAGCCAAGAGAAGACCAAGCTATACATGATGACCTTCAAGCATAAGGGGTCCGGACTAAACAACAGCATTTCCTCCCTGAAAACCTGGGGGGGGGGGGAACGGAAGACAAAGAGGCGAAACAAACGGGGTCAGTCATAAAGACTGGTAAGTCCTATCTACTTCCAGTATAAAACAGGTAGAGGTAACATGACATGCATAAACTGGAAGTAAACATAAGGATGACGACAAGATAGATAAGCTAAACCAAGATAACTGGATGAACTACTGTAGCAAGACAAACTAAGGTATCATGATAAACTACGGTGTCAAGATAAATCAAGGTATCACATCGTCAGGTTTTTATCAAGTATACTATCACAAGGTATCTATCATGTATAACATCCCACAGTATCTATCATGTATAACATCCCAAGGTATTTATCATGTATATTTTCTCTGCACCTCTCGTACTAGTATCCCAACCCGCGTCATATATTAACTATGAATGTCCCTTGCCCAATGTCATGCAATGGTCCATGTCAACCTAATATATAGCATATGAAGGTTTTCCCAACTCGTATGTTTCTTTCCATGTATAAGTTCAATCCTTTGCCGTAGGCCGTACGGCCTTTCCCATGTAAATTTATACCACCTCAACGTAGTACCATTTTATCCTTGATGTTATTTTGGACTGCCACCCTTGATCTGGTTATGTTTTCTTACCATAAACTATCGCATGTTCACTTAGGATTTATGCCACCTAGGACCGCTAGGGATTATGCTACCTAATGAACGTTTCTGTATCCTGGTTTGGGTTTTAGCCACCTAGGACCACTAGGGATTATGCCACCCGTCAACCATGCCCTTTGTCCCACGTATATATCGTGAATCGTTTTCCATGTCTAGACGCACATGTATCTCAATGTGCCATCCGAGTTCCGTGCCAGGGCAAATCGAGAAATATGGAACTCGGTCGGGAGCTTTTAGTCGTCTGCTGATGCAGATATCAAGGTCTGTTTTTGTATCCGTGGCTATGGTCCCAAGTGACCCCTCCCTCAACTACTGAAAGGCAATTCAAGAAAAATCGTGTATGAGAACTACATCCCGGCCCCACTATGCCCCACTTACCTATTGGCCAACCTCACCCATAACTCGATAGCAAGTATATGGTCTGTTGGGAGTTCTCTGCCTTTCCGTACGTACACGATTGATTAAAGATGGTAGGTAGTCGACGACGCGCTATCCAGGGCAAAAATCAAGTATCGTCGACTCCACTCTAATCCATCCCCGTCTTTAGGTTGCTCGCACAGCAACCAAGGCATACTCTTGGTTCTTCTACCGCAGACCTTAACCTCTGTGAGCCCAGGCGGATCATCTGCAACCTCAAAGAGGGATACCAAGAGTATCCTCACTTCCCCTGAAGCTACCGCTTCATCACCCAGTTCGTTGGAGCCTTTATCTAAGTCAGATAATTCGCTCCTCCACGTGTGTTCAAGCGATGACCTACCGTATCTGGTTACTCATCTATCTATGAACTGGTCCAATTTCCTTGACTAAGAATTATTACTTAGTTATCCTTAACTAAGGTTTACCACTTAGCTTCTCTTCCCGCTATCCTTATTAACTACGATTTTCAACCTAGTTCCCTAAGCTAGGGTTTTGTCTAATGGGTTAAGTGTTGTCATTCAAGTTCATGACTTAACCCGCCTACGAATCATGTCAAGATTGGCTAAGTATTTAAGTTCAAGGCTTAGCCCTACAAGTTGGTTAAGTATACCAAGAAGCTCATGACTTAACCCTATCAAGTCAAATTGGTTAAGTATTTGTTTGTCTAAACCCTATCAGATTATCATGTTAGATTGATTAAGCATAGATTATCTTAATCCCATCAGATTATCGAGTCGGATTGGTTAAGTATAGGTTTGCTTAATCCCATCCACTAATCGTATAACAATGGTTAAGTATATTTAAAAGGTCTTGTGACTTAACTCTATCAGGTCCGCATATTAGATTGGTTAAGTATAGGTTACTTAACCTCATCAAATCATCATGTATAATTGGTTAAGTATAAGTTACTTAACCCCATTAAATTATCATGTTAAGTTGGTTAAGTATTGGTTACTTAACTTCATTGAATTACCAAGTTTAGATTGGTTAAGTGTTTAACTTAACCCTATCGAATTACCGTGTTTAGATTAGTTAAGTGTAGGTTACTTAACCCCATCTAATTACCGTGTTTAGATTAGTTAAGTCTAAGTTACTTAACCCCATCTAATTACCAAGTCGGATTAGTTAAGTGTAAATTACTTAACCCCATCCCCTAATTGTCTTATATGGTTAAGTGTCATTAAGAAATCAAGTCCGGTTTAACTTAACCTACCCATTCGTGTCATATTGGTTAAGTGTCATTAGTCAAAATTACTTAACATTTCCATGTGGCATTAATTAGATTAATGCACCCCAACCTCTCACATTAGACTTTGTTGTGGTTACTAGTTAAGCCGGGCGGGTCCGGGTAGTTTTACACCACAACCTAGTCTAACCTTGGGTTTTAAGTGCTATATGACCAACTACTCACATTGGGTCCTATTGTTTGTAGCCACTAGTTAAGCCGGGCGGGTCCGGGTAGATTTATGCTACAAACTCAACCCAACCTCGAGTTGGCCACTTTCATGTTTGGTCTAGTGTCATATTACACTTACAACCCATACGTGTCTAGTTTCAAGTCCCATGTTTACCCCACATGTCATGTCCACATTTAGGTGTATCATGAGTGTCATATTTTCATGAAATCTCATGTCAAATTATCATGTCATAATCATGCTCGTCTAACCTACCCCAAATCGTGTTTCCAATCCAAGTAAAAGCGAATCATAGCAAGGATCCTATGCTACATATTGGCCTCAAAACATGCACGATGCCAAAAAGGGATTGGCCACAAACATGCATGGTATCATAAGGGGTTTGGCCTCAAAATATGCATAGCATCATAAGGGGTTTTTGGCCTCAAACATGCATAATGTCACAACGGGATTAGCCACAAACATGCATGATATCATAAGGGGGGTTTGGTTCATTTACATGCATAATCCCCATGTCATATTCATGTACATATTTCACAAGTCAAAGTGGTTTCAAGTATTCGTGCCAACATTCCACAAGTAAAGGTTCAATCTTTCATGATGGACTAAGTTAAACATAACATAAGTGGCATGATTTAGTCACTAAGCATAGCCAAAAGTCATAGGTTCAAGCAAAAGAGGCATGACAAGGTTAATATAGGCTAGCATACTTAGTTTAATCTCGCTTTATTCCATGCCATCATTAAAACTATCGTTTAGATCTAGAAGTAGCTAGAACTTACATAGCGTGGCAAGGGAGCTAGGAGCATGAATCATCTTGACGAAGAAAGGTGGCTCCTTTGTTGAAGAATCATCATGAAATTTGCATAGCAACGTTGATCCACTCCCTTTATTTGATGTAGCAAGCTAGCACCTTTGATTCGGATCCGATTTGAATGCTTAAGCTCTTGGAGTTGGAGATGGAGGCCATGATCAAGAGGGATTTGGGCAGCACTTCGTTGTTAGATTGATTTTGAGTGATTTAGGTTAGGTCCTAGGGTGTTTTTATAGAGATTAGGAGTAGTTTAAGCCATAGGATAAACCCTAGGATAGATCTGAGCCCTCAAAATCCGTCACAGGCCCATAAAACCGAGCCAAGACAGCAGCAGGTGCACCCAGGCCCAAGTGGTCGGACCACCCAGGTCGACACCCGTGTCGACTGGGCAGTCGACCTGCCCCCTGGGCATGTCGACTCCCCAGTCGACACCCCTGTCAACTTGGGGCTTGGGCGGGAATTTTCCCGCCCAGTTCGTTTGGCTCCAGATTTGAATTTCGAACTGTTTTTGAATTTGAATTTTTCTGAAAACTTTGACGGGCCATAACTGGATCATACGAACTCCGATTTTCGAAAACCCGGACTCTATTTCGCGTATTTTTCCGAAACGAACGCAATGGCGCAACCTGTTTCTCCTGATTTAGATTTTATAATTAAATTCTGCCTTGATTCTTGTCTTAGCATGTTGTAAAAATCCGGGTTGTCACATTCTCCCCAACTTAAAGTATTTCGTCCCCAAAATCTCCAAGTTAGGAAGAACGCATCCTACCATCCATCATCCATCTACTCAAAACATCATCCACATGCAACCATGGTCCTTAAAAGACTCCTAATGCTTTATGAACACATGCAGAAAGTGTGTGTATATGTTCCTTAGCTAATGCTAATGATCAGGCCTGAATGATCTTTCTAATGCAAAATATGTTTAGTGCTATGAGTCCAACATGTATGCAAATAGTCCTAGTCATATAAGCACTATATGTGTGCACAACCATTCATCCACATGCAACATCCACATGATAACATATTAAATTTCATCCATAAACAAGTATAAATACTTGTGCATATGCAACATGAAATGTGACTGAGTCGATCTAGTATCTAGTTTGTATTCGCGCATCCACGAGCAACCACTTGCAACCACTGGCAACCATATCAATCATAACATGTTTCAAATACATGTTTACATCCATAGGGTTCTACCTAAGGTCCTCAAGATATGATCGAGAAGATAAACAAGATAGCATGCAAGCAAGCTCTACAAGAGAACCAGGGATCAACGATATACTCTTAAAAAGAGACATGATGCGCGTGTCTAAGCCGCATTTCCATGAGCTTAATTCCATTGTGCCTTGACCGCCTTTGACTTCATGATTTTGTAGCTCCTTGATTCCTAATTCCAAGGTATGAGTTGGAACTCATTTCACTATTTCCTCTCGTTCCACTTTCATTTATTCTTTCCCTAGTATACTTGGCTCAACTATATCTGCGTACTCATGCAAGCTCTCCAAAATTCACTAGTGAATTCTGGATCTTGTTTACCGATGCCAATCCATGTTACCACGTGCACTTACTAGGGTGATTCCTATAACCCATGCTTAAGAAGAATGAACCATCCACCTTATTGGCGAACGTTACTCGATCGGATCAGAGATTTCCGATAATTGCATCAAGAGATTCTAGGTAACTAACCATGACAAAACCCAAAAGGTTACACGAGACTTCGAGGGTATTACCAAGGCAAGTTAAGAGTTTAACTATCCTCCTTTCAAACCCGAGAATGGCATCCCTTACTAGATAACCACTTCATCCCTAGAATCCATCCATAGCTCAACAATAGAAGCATTGCTTCTAATCTCAACACTTGGCATTTACACTCTCAATTCCAAACAAGTCATGAATAAATGGACCAACTCTCCAACCAGATTTTGGGGCAAAAGTGGGATCTTCTACCATGCTAGTACTAAGGTGCAGAGACTTAACTATCGAAGCAGACTTAAATGATGCGATGATCAAAACAAAGTCTGGACGGGATGATAGAAAAGAAAGGCTAAACCTTTAACAGAAACGGTACCATTCCTCTTAGGTACGCTAGAAATGAGAGCATACAATTGCCTTCTCGCTGATCTTGTCCTTATCTTCCTTTGTGGATCAAGCCATACCAACAAGTTGCTTATTCTTAAGATCGTGTCCTTTATCCTTGCTCATATTATCCTTTCTTATAACTTTGGTAATAGGTCTCTCGAGGACTTCCTCCATCGCACGGGAAAACACTTACGTGGCTAGACAAGGATTAGTCGCAGTTAAAACTACTATGACTACAGATGGAGGAAAGAAAGGAAAAGAGATTCAATCAAGGAAACAAAGGATAGTGCTAATGGCTTTTGGGGAATAGCCTTTAAAAACTTTTCCTGAAAAATGCTTCTTTGTAAATGGTTTCTCAAATAGTTTTTAGAAGGTTTTAAAAACTTTTGCCCAGTCTGGTAACCTTCTGCTCTGATACCAAATGTAACACCCCACCTCCGCTAGGGTCACTCACAAAGGGAATGCACTAGGTTTAGAGGGGCATTATTGGTAAACATGCACAGAAATATTACAAGACAGAACATATATAAAACAGCGGAAGTAAAACAAATTTCATTACCTTATAAAATAAGGTCTAAAGCCTTTTACATCAGAATACATCAAAACCTCTCTTGAATAATAAAGAAGCATAAAACCTTTTCATAAATTATTCTCCAAAATAAAGCGGTGAGGCAGCCATAGCCAAGAGAAGACCAAGCTATACATGATGACCTTCAAGCATAAGGGGTCCGAACTAAACAACAGCATTTCCTCGTTGAAAACCTGGGGGGGGGGGGGGAACGGAAGACAAAGAGGCAAAACAAACGGGGTCAGTCATAAAGACTGGTAAGTCCTACCTACTTCTAGTATAAAACACGTAGAGGTAATATGACATGCATAAACTGAAAGTAAACATAAGGATGATGACAAGATAGATAAGCTAAACCAAGATAACCGGATGAACTACTGTAGCAAGATAAACTAACGTATCATAATAAACTACGGTGTCAAGATAAATCAAGGTATCACGTCGTCAGGTTTCTATCAAGTATACTATCACAAGGTATCTATCATGTATAACATCCCACGGTATCTATCATGTATAACATCCCAAGGTATTTATCATTATATTTTCTCTGCACCTCTCGTACTAGTATCCCAACCCGCGTCATATATTAACTACGAATGTCCGTTGCCCCATGTCATGCAATGGCCCATGTCAACCTAATATATAGCATATGTAGGTTTTCCCAACTCGTATGTTTCTTTCCATGTATAAGTTCAGTCCTTTGCCGTAGGCAGTACGGGCTTTCCCATGTAAATTTATACCACCTCAACGTAGTACCATTTTATCCTTGATGTTATTTTGGACTGCCATCCTTGATCTGGTTATGTTTTCTTACCATGAACTATCGCGTGTTCACTTAGGATTTATGCCACCTAGGACCGCTAGGGATTATGCTACCTAATGAACGTTTCCGTAACCTAGTTTGGGTTTTAGCCACCTAGGACCACTAGGGATTATGCCACCCTTCAACCACGCCCTATGTCCCACGTATATATCGTGAATCGTTTTCCATGTCTAGATGCACATGTATCTCAATGTGCCATCCGAGTTCCGTGCCAGGGCAAATCGAGAAATACGGAAATCGGTCGGGAGCTTTTAGTCGTCTACTGATGCAGATATCAAGGTCTGTTTTTGTATCCGTGGCTATGGTCCCACGTGACCCCTCCCTCAACTACTAAAAGGCAATTCAAGAAAAATCATGTATGAGAACTACATCCCGGCCCCACTATGCCCCACTTACCTATTGGCCAACCTCACCCATAACTCGATAGCAAGTATATGGTCTGTTGGGAGTTCTCTGCCTTTCCGTACGTACACGATTGACTAAAGATGGTAGGTAGTCGACGATGCGCTATCCAGGGCAAAAATCAAGTATCGTCGACTCCACGCTAATCCATCCCCGTCTTTAGGTTACTCGCACAGCAACCAAGCCATACTCTTGGTTCTTCTACCGCAAACCTTAACCTCTATGAGCCCAGGCGGATCATCTGCAACCTCACAGAGGGATACCAAGAGTATCGTCACGTCTCCTGAAGCTACCGCTTCGTCACCCAGTGCGTTAGAGCCATTATCTAAGTCAGATAACTCGCTCCTCCATGTGTGTTCAAGCGATGACCTACCGTATCGGGTTACTCATCTATCTGTGAACTGGTCCAATTTCCTTGACTAAGAATTATTACTTAGTTATCCTTAACTAAGGTTTACCACTTAGCTTCTCTTCCCGCTATCCTTGTTAACTACGATTTTCAACCTAGTTCCCTGAGCTAGGGTTTTGTCTAATGGGTTTAGTGTTGTCATTCAAGTTCATGACTTAACCCGCCTACGAATCATGTCAAGATTGGCTAAGTATTTAAGTTCAAGGCTTAGCCTTACAAGTTGGTTAAGTATACCAAGAAGCTCATGACTTAACCCTATCAAGTCAAACTGGTTAAGTATTTGTTTGTCTTAACCCTATCAGATTATCGTGTTAGATTGATTAAGCATAGATTATCGTAATCCCATCAGATTATCGAGTCGGATTGGTTAAGCATGGGTTAGCTTAACCCCATCCACTAATCGTATTACAATGGTTAAGTATATTTAAAAGGTCTTGTGACTTAACTCTATCAGGTCCGCATATTAGATTGGTTAAGTATAGGTTACTTAACCTCATCAAATCATCATGTATAATTGGTTAAGTATAAGTTACTTAACCCCATTAAATTATCATGTTAAGTTGGTTAAGTATTGGTTACTTAACCTCATTGAATTACCATATTTAGATTGGTTAAGTGTTTAACTTAACCCTATGGAATTACCGTGTTTAGATTAGTTAAGTGAGGTTACTTAACCCCATCTAATTACCGTGTTTAGATTAGTTAAGTCTAAGTTACTTAACCCCATCTAATTACCAAGTCGGATTAGTTAAGTGTAAATTACTTAACCCCATCCCCTAATTGTCTTATATGGTTAAGTGTCATTAAAAATCAAGTCCGGTTTAACTTAACCTACCCATTCGTGTCATATCGGTTAAGTGTCATTAGTCAAAATTACTTAACCTTTCCATGTGGCATTAATTAGATTAATGCACCCCAATCTCTCACATTAGACTTTGTTGTGGTTACTAGTTAAGCCGGGTGGGTCCGGGTAGTTTTACACCACAACCTAGTCTAACCTCGGGTTTTAAGTGCTATATGACCAACTACTCACATTGGGTCCTATTGTTTGTAGCCACTAGTTAAGCTGGGCGGGTCCAGGTAGATTTATGCTACAAACTCAACCCAACCTCGAGTTGGCCACTTTCATGTTTGGTCTAGTGTCATATTACACTTACAACCCATACGTGTCAAGTTTCGAGTCCCATGTTTACCCCACATGTCATGTCCACATTTAGGTGTATCATGAGTGTCATATTTTCATGAAATCCCATGTCAAATTATCATGTCATAATCACGCTCGTCTAACCTACCCCAAATCGTGTTTCCAACACAAGTAAAAGCGAATCATAGTAAGGATACTATGCTACATATTGGCCTCAAAACATGCACGATGCCAAAAAGGGATTGGCCACAAACATGCATGGTATCATAAGGGGTTTGGCCTCAAAATATGCATAGCATCATAAGGGGTTTTTGGCCTCAAACATGCATAATGTCACAACGGGATTAGCCACAAACATGCATGATATCATAAGGGGGGGGGGGGGTTTGGGTTCATTTACATGCATAAGCCCCAGGTCATATTCATGTACATATTTCACAAGTCAAAGTGGTTTCAAGTATTCATGCCAACATTCCGCAAGTAAAGGTTCAATCTTTCATGATGGACTAAGTTAAACATAACATAAGTGCCATGATTTAGTCCCTAAGCATAGCCAAAAGTCATAGGTTCAAGCAAAAGAGGTATGACAAGGTTCATATAGGCTAGCATACTTAGTTTAATCTCGCTTTATTCCATGCCATCATTAAAACTACCGTTTAGATCTAGAAGTAGCTAGAACTTACATAGCGTGGCAAGGGGGCTAGGAGCATGAATCGTCTTGACGAAGAAAGGTGGCTCCTTTGTTGAAGAATCGTCATGAAATTTGCGTAGCAACGTTGATTCACTCCCTTGATTTGATGTAGCAAGCTAGCACCTTTGATTCAGATCCGATTTGAATGCATAAGCTCTTGGAGTTGGGGATGGAGGTCATGATCAAGAGGGATTTGGGCAGCACTTCGTTGTTAGATTGATTTTGAGTGATTTAGGTTAGGTCCTAGGGTGTTTTTATAGAGATTAGGAGTAGCTTAGGCCATAGGATAAACCCTAGGATAGATCTGAGCACTCAAAATCCATCATAGGCCCATAAAACCGAGCCAAGACAGCAACAGGTGCACCCAGGCCCAAGTGGTCGGACCACCCAGGTCGACATCCGTGTCGACTGGGCAGTCGACCTGCCCCCTGGGCGTGTCGACTCCCCAATCGACACCCCAGTCGACCTGGGGCTTGGGCGGGAATTTTCCCGCCCAGTTCGTTTGGCTCCAGATTTGAATTTCGAACTGTTTTTGAATTTGAATTTTTCTGAAAACTTTGACGGGCCATAACTGGGTCATACGGACTCCGATTTTCGAAAACTCGGACTCTATTTCGCGTATTTTTCCGAGACGAACGCAATGGCGCAACCCGTTTCTCCTTATTCAGATTTTATAATTAAATTCTGGCTTGATTCTTGTCTTAGCATGTTGTAAAAATCCGGGTTGTCACAGAAACCCACCACCCCAGTTATGTTTTTCGAAGATACTTCTCTCCTCTTCAAATCTGTGTAGGTGGCGCCTCTCCCCGTCGAGTCTTCGTCGAGAACCGGAGCCTCAAAGTTTGCCTCTTTCCGCCGCCGCCACACCAGCTAGGACCCACCGAGTTGGCCCTCCTCCCTGGCGCACGTGCGCCTCACGTAGGCCTTCGATCCTGCGCAACCCGATCGTGGAACCATTGCACGGATTGATCTAAAAATTCAAACCTAGTTTTGAAGATTTTGAAAGGTAATCGGCTGTTTAATTTAAAACTGATTTTAATAGTTTAAAACCGTTGCAAACTTCGAAAAATCATATCTTTTTCGTTCGTTAACGAAATTCGATGAAACTGGAAACATCGTGACCGTGAGGACGTCTTCTACATTTTAGAAGAGACCGCATATTTTTCTGAGCCTTCTGCTATTTTTGGTGGAGTGGAACCCAATGTGAGATTTCTAATTTATAAACAATAGGGAAAACGACGATGTATAAATTATATAGTCGATGTATGAGTTATATAAGTATTGTACACCTCTTGTATAAGCGTTGTATAAGTTGTACGTTCGATGTATAAGATATATATGCGTTGTAAATATTATATATGTGTTTAAATAGAAGTGAATTGCTATATATAAATAAATAAATATATATATATATATATATATATATATATATATATATATATATATATATATATATGCCCCTCGTCCACAAACCATGGACGATATTTATTGGTTGTGATTGGTGTGAAAATTGATTGATAGCGAATGGTTGATTGGGATTGTTTGTGGTTGATATTGATTAATTGTGGTAGAAAAATACCCGTTTGTGGTTGAGAAATATTTGGCTGAAACCACATAGGATTAGTTTTTGGAAATGAAATAAATATATACATGCCGCCTGCATTCGAACTAGATGCATGATCCCCATTGTCAAAAACCGTGAGGTTTTAAGGTAGAGCGAGGAGCCGTACTAGGGACGGTCCCGGTTTTAACTACCCTACCGTTATGCTACCGAAATTTTGAATAATATTCATGTGTTTGAATTATTTTCATTTGTTGAAACTATATTTATTCGTTGTATAGAAAACCTTCATGTGTTGAATCGATATTCATTCGTTGATTAGAAATTCATGTGTTGAATGGTATTCGTGTTTTAAATATGAAAATCACATTTTTATCAATATATAGAAACTATAGAAAACCTTCATGCGTTGAATCGATATTCATTCGTTGAATTGAAATTCATGTGTTGAATGGTATTCATATTTTGAAATAAATTGTTTCATAATAAAAATCACCTTTTATCAGCTATATGGACTATGTAAAATAATCTCATTTTAAAAGAAATTGTTTATAAGAAAAATCCTATTTTTATTGCCTATATAAACTATATAAAATAATAGTGTTTTGAAATGAATTGTTTTACAATAAAAATTACATTTTTATTATATACATGAATTATTGAAATGTAAAGTGTTAAAAATAGCCACTCGTTCAAATAAATATGCATGAGTTGAAATATGCATTAATTAGCTAATGATATGATTTTTGCCTATGCATGTAACATTAGAATGAATGGTGTTTTTTTTAAACCAAATGGAATCGAATACGAAGTTGAATGGCAAATGATAAGTGATAAGAACTGTATATAGGTACATGCATATTTATTGAACAGGTTATAGCAAAGGGGCTAGAGAAGTGGAATAAAATTATTGTGCCCGACAAATAGGTACACATTTACTGTTTTGTTTGGGTGATGATTTTATGAGCCTGTTGGCTAGCCGCTTGGCTTTTTCTTTTTCTTTTTGACATGAGACGCCCGTATGGCTATTTGGGAATTTTCCCAGCCCCTCCCGTACAAAGGAGGATATGGCGAAATTTTCCAAAATTTAAAGGCGTTAGTGAAATATTTGAGGAGAAAACAATATTGAAATTGTTGAATGAACTATATTTATATAAATATATAAATATAAATAAAATTAAAACGAAACATGGCCGTGCAGTTCATGTTTTGAAACCGTGATTTCAAACAACTAGTGGGGGAAATCCGACCATTGGATTTTCCCGAAACTGCAACCATTGGGTTCGCCGTGGAAATATCTTTCCAAAGGCACCAACTTTGTAAAAATCCAACGGTTGGATTTTCTGGAATGTTTGATTCAATTCTGAAGAAAAACAGCGCCAGAGACGATTATATATATATATATATAATTATATTTAAATCGAATAACGACACTGCAGTTCGTATTTTGAAATCGAAATTTCAAACGATTATACTGGGAGATCCGACCGTCGGATTTTCCCGAAACTGGAACCATTGGATTCGTTTTGAAAAGACCTTTCAAATGATGTAAATTTTGTGAAGATCCAACAGTTAGATTTTCAGATATGTGTAAATCAAATCTGAAGAAAAACAGCGCCATGGCCGTGTTATGGCCCGAAGCGCCGTTTTGACTAAATTAGCTATTTTAACATAAATAAAAATAGCGATAAATCGTTATAAAATATCATAAACAATATGGAATGGAAATAAACTGAATTTGCTCGATTTATGTGGTATTTGATGGTTGAGTGTGTTTGGTGTGAAAATTATATTAAAAAACAAAATTGGTGTTGTCGAATGATTCAACCATTGAAATAAATTGATTTGAAATTCTAAATATACGAATTATTTGAAAAGGCCGAGTTAATTCTCATTTCAAATAATTGATCGATGATTGAAAGTCGAAGATGAAGACGGTGGTCGAAGACCGGAGATCTTCACCTCGTTTGGATGGTAACCGAGGTCCTGATTGGGAGGCATCCCGAAATATGGATAATGAGTGGTGATCGTCTAGACGTACATGGTGATCGATGGGTTTGCGAGGTATATAGTGCCTCCGGTTTCGTTCAGACCCAAAACGGACTTGTAAATGGACTGTGTGTCTAACATTGGATTTTATTCTGTGTTGATTGATCTCTATTAAATATACATCTATTTGGCAGCGGAGAATTTATCCTTTTGATTAACGCCCTTCTCTTAAACGCATGAGCTCAGAGGTTGTATATCGACGGACATCAGTCTCATGGCATGAATTGCTAGTGTGACATGCCTAAGTGGCAAATGATCAGGGCTTCTGTTGAACAGCAAAGTCTTGTGGTGATGATCAAAGCACCGCCTGTGTGGCGTACCTTTGTGTATAACATGAAATCGCGAGCCTCACACCCCGGTATGAACCAGAAACGGGAGCAGGACCTCAGTGGGGACGTGTGTTTTCTTTCTAGCTAGGGTGGTGCCAGTGACCTACCAGCCCTGACATTTATATACTTTTCACCTGTGTGGTTGTTGCTGTTGCGAGGCGCCTCGGTTTGATCGGACGATCCGGGTCCGGTGGAGTCATTCGTTGGCTCATTTACACCCCAAAGGGTGGAGAAACGCATTGTTCAGGCATTATAATCCACTTCGTGTGGACCGGCCCTGACGATCCAGGGTATGGTCGCGGCTGTACCCGAGACACGGGCTAGAGCATCTCGAATTCGGTAAGGACTATCTTTTGCCTTGGTTCAGGACGGAAATCCAATTTCCAAATACGACATCGTGCGGTTTTGATTGTATACCTATTTATGGCGGCATAGTGGTATGGGGCATTAATGCCGTCTATGATTGATAATTATGATTCAAATTGTTTATGAAACATATAAACACTAGCAATAATATCAAATGCCTTTGTTTTATTCGTATCAAGCATATTTTGGCCATTATAAGGTAAAAACTCTATCCTCCGGTTTGCGTTGCATTGTGTGATGGGAACTGAGTCTTATAATGGCTTCATTTTTATAAAAAGCATTGCGATGTCTGAAAGAAAGATTTGTTTTAAAGCACTGGCAATCCGATGGAGTAAACCCGTTCCACGAAAGTGGCGTGGTCCCGTGATTAGCCATATATTAAATGTGTTGAGTAGATTTCTCATACCAGTCCCATGACTGACTCGTAGTTTGTTTCACTTTCAAACTCGAGTGCCCCTTTTTCTACACGGGCAGCCTTGTATTCAGGTTTAACTGGCTTTCTCTGGATAGCTGGAGCTGAAGATGGATTCTATCATTTATCTCTTTTTATGCTGTTCAGCTCCTATTGTACATATTTTGTTTGTTTTCTGCTGTAGACATTTATGTATAGCTGAACTGTAATTGTACTAAGTAAGATCCTGTATACTGTGTAACTCTGATGATTACTTTTATCCAGTATATTCTATTGTTCATTATCTGGTGTATTTATTTAATTTTGTTCTGCTATTATCTGTTTCTATGTTATATTCCAAAGATAACCCTTGTCTCCGTCAGTACGGGATTTGGGGTCGTCTCATATAATTGTACATTCAAACTTCGTTTATATAATATATTCGTTATTATAATTCAATTCTAAATTGAATTAAATATTATAAATAATCCAATTCACACAATATCGTCAATTCACTATTTCCGACTATTTCAAAAATAAATATATTATTTATATTAATTAAATATTCACTATTATTTAATTCAACGACCATTTAAATTTCTAAACCACTATTCAAATAATTAAATAAATTGGTTATTATACCGTAAAAATATGGGACATTACATTCTTCGCCCCTTAAAATAATTTCGTCCTCAAAATTGCTAAGGTAGAAAACAAACCCTATTAGCTAGTTTAAAAATTATTTGTTTACTTATTAAATTCAATCTCAACTGAACAAACAAAGTTAATTAAATTATTAATTTTTTCTTACTAACGAAAATTTTCTATCATCTTAATTTTTCAAAAGAATTTACCAGCACCTCCTTTGTACTGGTCAATCGGTACAACTACAACTCGCCTCTCTAGGCCTCCTCCGACCCAAAAAATAAAATAAAAAATCAAACAGCCAATAGGGCTCATCAAAATCTCAAACCCATATATAATATAAACTGGTAACCTTTTGGTCGGTCATATCATTATATCATTCCCGTCGGTTACCAATTCTACATATACCAATGTTATCCCAACCAAACTCCAATCACTTTTATCTCCAACACAACCGTTCGTTTATCCAAGCCAAATTTCATTATCAATCTCAAGTACAATTCTTGATTATCAATTGGTTTCACAAATTAATTTGTTTTAATTCAAACAATCCGTTTCTGGGAGTTTTTAAACAATATTGCTTTTCAAAAATCAAATATTCATTTCGGAATATCAAAACAACTTATTTTCTCAAAATATTTCCAAAAACAATATCTTTGGTAGTAATTTGTCACACACAACTCGAAAATGAACACCGATAATGTCATGATCATCATCGGAATTTGTTTCCCAGCTATCGAAGTAAGTTCAATGCTATATCACTTTTCAAAACCATTCCTAAACATTTTTGGTTTGAAATCATTTCAAGATACCATTTACAATGATCTAAAACGATTTAAAATCTCCTAGGATTTTAAAATTCTCTTATACTTAATTCAATTCCATTTACAAATACTTCTCATATTTTCGTATTTTTCTTTCTAAATTATGATTTTAATCCAGATTTAATTCATCTGATTTCATATATCACACTTATATGAATTCTGATTGGCTATTTATATAACCATTTTACTTTTAAAATCTCATTGATTCTAATAACAACCATATATACAACATATTATAATATTTCCCATATATATTCCTTTATATCAAAATACAATTTTGGGTAAAATTATTACATTTATCCTTCTTTCTAAACATACTGTGTCGGTTCATCGTATTAGAGTGTTTAGAAACCCCTACCGATACAATGGATCAAACTGATCGACCAAAACCCATAAACAACTCAACCAATAGATCTCCACAATATAAAACAATTTTATATTAAATAACAAATACGCGCTCATATATAAACACTCAACTCAATCTATGGTATTGCTAACCCCATCTCTACTGAGTTACGCCAGAGAGCCAAGTTAATCAATTAACCTTCAGCTCTGATACCAACTGTAACACCTGGGTTTTCGTGATCCTGGTTATCGACATAAACTCAATCTCGTCTATCCAAACATGGAAAATACAGGATAGTTAATGAAAGAAATTAGAGGGCGAGGATAGATAAGGTAGAAACTTATAATAGAAGAAGAAGAAGAACATCACAACATCAGAATAAACACGAATCTCGCGGCGGAACGAATAAATATATTTCATAACATAACTTTGAAATAAAATAGTACCTGTATACAATACCATTATTAGAGTATAACACTTATAACACATCGGAAATAACAATAGCTATATAATCCTGAAGCCTCCTGCTCCAACTCTTCAAGTATCTGTAAAATCCCGACTACTTGACTGCCCGTACAAAATTGGGCACCCAAGAATTTAGGGAAATCAAAACAAACGAAACTCTGTGTCAGTCATGTGACTGGTGTGAGTAAACTCAAATCATTTGTTTAACTTTTCAAAATCCTTTTGAAACAAAGGATAATCATAAGACCGATCCACAAGTAAACATGGACGGTTTTAACCTTATGATAAATCAAAATATTCTTTATATCAAATCTCTTCTGATATTATAATAATGTCTAAATCAAGTAGATAGCAATCTAGTAGAACGCTTTCATCTCACGCTCTACATATATAATATACAATCAAAACCGCAGGCTCTTATTGGGTAATGGATTACAACTATGACAAGGTATGGAACTATCTTCCGATCAGTGTACTCTAGAAGTGATACATTGGAGTTCAACAAGAACATCTTGCAACTCGGCCACACATGACCAACCATTCATTTCGCTTGAATGTTCCGCATGTATTATCACCTTGCGGTTGGTATACCAACATAACCGTTCCCAGGAGATACAGAAGCGAAAGAAGTAACAAATATGAATATTCTCTAGATGGTGACAATATACCCTAATTGGGTGAGGCCCACTTAGCCATGCTGCCTGCCAAATTTCTGTCATTTTCCTGTTGATGAGGCTTGAGGTCATAACGTAACTTTTAACAGATTACTCCTTCATTTACTTTGAATGCCACATCATCATACCGTCAAATCACAAATCGATTTCCCCAAAAATACCACGGGTATGAGTTTTATGATTTGTAGTTTTTTCTATGATTTACTATGATTTTTAGAAACCACAAAATGTTTGTAGAAGAAATATTGGTGGTAGCACTTCATTATGACCGTGAAGATGAAAATGAATTTGGTTTAAAAAGTTAGGGGATATTAATAGGCAAATTATATTATATTTTAATTCGATTATTTTATTAATTTATAATGTATCGCTACTTGTATTATTGTTTAAAAATTCCTACTATCACGTACAATATCCAAAGTCGATAAAAATGGACATACGGCTACAGTTCGACATTACAGACCCAACAAAAATGGTTTCGTCGAATTCCGAGTCCGTTTGCTCACACAACGTATTTTTGAAGTCAAATTATCATTTGTTTCACATTAAAATCCCGTAAGGCTACACACTGACCCTAAAAATCACGAAACTTGAAATCTAATAATAATTCGATATTACGGATCCAACAAAATTAGATTCATCGAAAAAGGTGGTCGTTTGCAAAACTGGCTATTTTAAAAGCTCTAAATAAACCCATTTAAATATTAATATATTTTAAAATAATTAAATTAAATATAAATAAATTTATAATATTGTATATATTCACAATAGAATATCATACAGCTCCAGAATATTCCTATATGAATTTCTAACTCGATATCCAAATCCCAGTTGAATCGATGTTCAATTTATATTGGAAAATTCATTTAAAATATAAATAAATCGTTATAAATTATAAAGGAATTCCATAGCGACTTTTCTAAAATTTAATTTGGACAAAAATCAAAATCTACATGCCTAAATCCCGATTTTTCTCTTCTATTAGAAAAATATACTTTACCCGCTCTGAACGTTTCTTGTTTTACAAAAATCTAATTTAAAATGGATTTTGTATATTCAATTGAAGTTCGAATCGCCAAATTACGAACTGCAGCGCCATTTCGAGCTCGATTATAATTATAATATAATTATACGTTCAAACTTCGTTTATATAATATATTCGTTATTATAATTCAATTCTAAATTGAATTGAATATTATAAATAATCCAATTCACATAATATCGTCAATTCACTATTTCCGACTATTTCAGAAATAAATATATTATTCTATTATTTATATTAATTAAACATTCACTATTATTTAATTCAACGACCATTTAATTTTCTGAACAACTATTCAAATAATTAAATAAATTAATTATTATATCATAAAATACGGGACATTACAAATAGAGTTTGGAAGTGGAATATTATTTTTAAAGGAAAAATCAAACAGGTTGATTATATAAAAGAAACATTATTCACATTCGATGTGAAAAATGGATTAAAATAAATATTTTATAAATTCAAAACATTTATAAGGAAAATTTGGGTTTTGAAATTGGGATTCAAATGGGAATTTGAATGAGGTAGGGAATAGAGTTAATCGAATATTAGTTATTCGAATAGCGTTAATCGAATATTAGTTATACGAATAGAGTTAACCGAATATTATCCATTCGAAGTGAGTTAATCGAATATTAGTTATTCGAAGAGAGTTAATCGAGTATTAGTTATTTGAATAGAATTAATCGAATATTTGTTATTCGAAGAGAGTTAATCAAATACAGGTTATTCGAAAGAGAGTTAATCGAATATAGGTTATTCGAAAGAGAGCTAATCGAATAACGATTATTCGATGGAGAATTATCGAATAGAGATAATTCGAGAGAGAATTATGCATTAGATTTCGACTGTATCGATTGTAGGAAAGTACTATTTATTTTCCAGTTTATAAACCAAGATTTATTTAATTAATAAATTTTTTAATTATTATTTATTCAAATTAATGAATAAAAGTTATATTTTGAAGTTAGATATTTCGAAAGTAGGGATTATAACGTTATCGTTATAACCAATGTTTTTATAAAAGAAGTGGAATTGTAAACTGAATCCGAAAGTTGCGTAAGTAGTGATTTGATAAGAAGATTTAAATGGAGTTAAGGAAATTAGAAACTGACTGGAGATTAGTTAAGTTGAATGGTTTTCTGGATATCGACTTGATGTTGGTTTCGGCCTTCGGGGTTGATATTTAGGGAATTACTCTCTTACAGGTTTACAGTTAGAGACTGATTGACGTGAGAGAATAGTGACATGTGAAAAGGACTGGAAATTTTTTCCAACAATAATAACGTATATTTTCTAAATTTAGAAAATTAGAATTCATGAATATATTGAAATGGAAAATGGGGAAATGAATAAATTAATGATAAGTTAATTTAAAAGGAAAAATGTTGATTGATGATTGATAGATAAAATTTCCATCTGGGAATAAGATCGTTGTGTGCATAGATGTTTTCCTTTGATAGTTAAATAACCGGCTATCAAAGTTTTGACCATTTTTCCGTTGTTAATACAGATAGACCGAGATCAGATTTATTATTTGAAAATCACTCCGTATGAGCATTAGTGTTGCAAATCAAATATGATGAAGATAATTGAAGATGGAGTTTATGCAAGGGTCGTTCTGGCAAATCCTAGGTAGAAATTGCCTAAGATGGATTTACAGAATAGTGCCTTCGGTTTGTTCAGTCTTAGGACAACCTGTATGGAAGAATGTCTGATAGAGTATATTTAATAGATTGCGTAAGTTGATCTCTTCAAATATATATACGTCTGGTGGCAGAGGAGTTCGTTTCTCCACCCATTGTATTTTTGGGGAAATCAATTTGTGATTTGGCAGGTTTGACGATGTGTCATTCAAAGTAAATAAAGGTGTGATCTATACGTCATGGACTCTAGCCTCACAACGAGGAACTGGTATAAAATCGGGTAGGTCGCACGGCTAAGTGTTAGCTGCCAATTAGGGTGTATTGTCACCTGATCTAGAGAAATTCCATTTACTTCTATAATCTATTTTGATGTTATCCCTTTCGAGAAATGGTTGCTCATCCCAACCGTTGATGATAATACATTCGGTGGGCTCAAGCGAAATATGCGATCGGTCATGTTTAGCCTGGTGCAAGATGTTCTTGTTGAACCTAGTGTATTCCTCTCTAGAGATACATTGTCGGAACGTGGTCCCATACCTTGCCAGTTGGAATCCATTACCCAATAAGCGCCTGCGGTTTTTGATTATATATTATATATGTGGAACGTGAGATGAAAGCGTTCAACTAGGTTGCAACTATTTGAATTAGGAATTATCATAATATCAGGACGAGTATGGAGTTATAAAAGAATATTCTGGGTTATCGTATGGTAAAAACCATCCGTGTTTATGTATGGATAGGTCTTACGATTATTCTTTCTTTTAAAAAGGATTTTACAAGTTAAACAAATGTTTGGGGTTTACTCACACCAGTCACATAACTGACCCAAAGTTTATTTTGTTTTTTCCCTCTAATCTCTTGGGTGCCCAATTTTGTATGGACAGTCAAGTAGTCGGGATTTTTCATATATACTGAGAGCTTGGAGTAGGATTCTTCAGGATTATATAGCAATTGTTTACTTCCGCTGTATTGTAAGTGTTGTTCTTTGATAATGATATGTATATTCAAACACAGTTTTGTATTTCAAATTTATGTTACATTGTATATTTTATTCGTTCTGCTGTGAGATTCGTGTTTACTCTGATGTTATATGTTCTTCTTCTTCTATTCTAATTTTCTGTCTTATCTATTCTCACCCTCTAACATCTTTCTATTAGCTACTAGGTATTTCCGATGCTTGAATAATCAACATTGATATTTATGTTGATTACCAAGATCGAAAATTTCCCGGGCCATTACAGTGGTATCAGTGCTGAAGATTAAGTGATTACCTTGGCTCTGTGTCGTGACTCAGTAGAGATGGGGTTAGTAATGCTCTAGATTAAGTTGAGTGTATATATACAAGTGAATGTATTTGTAGATTTTATAAAAAATGGTTTTATATTGTGGAGATTTATTGGTTGAGTTGTTTGTGAATGTGGGTCGATCAGTTTGATCCACTGTATCGATAGGAGTTTCTAAACGCTCGAAAACGATGAATCGATATGGTATGTTTTGAAAAGAGGGTAAACGAAATAAATTTACCCAAATTATAATTTTAGATAAAAGAAAGTATAGATATTGGAATTATTATCGTATATTGGATGTGTTGGTTGTTATAATCGAATAAGATTATAATTGGAATGGTTATATATATATAACCAATACGAACTCATATAAGTGTGATATATGAAATCCGATGAATTAAATCTGAAATTAAAATCAGAATTGGAATTGGAATTAAAATTCCTAAAATTTGGAGAAGTGTTTGTGAATGGATTTGGACTGAATGGATGAGAATTTTATAATCCTAGGAGATTTTAAATTGTTTTATGAGCATTGTGAATGGTATTTTGAAAATAGATTTCAAAATGGAAGTATTTAAATATGGATTTTGAAAGTGATAGTATCGAACTCACTTCTATCGCTGGAAAATAATTCCGATGATGATTGCGCAACATCATCAGTATTTATTTTCGAGTTCTAAGTGACAAACTACTACCAAAGATTTTGATTTTGAATTGCTTCGAGAAAAGCAAGTTGTTTTGAATTCTGAAAAGCAATATTTCATTTTTGAAAAGCTAAGTTGGGTAAAACTTTGAGGAAAGATTATTTGAATTGAAATGCATTGATTTTTGAAATAAAAATCAGATTTGGAATTGTAGTTAACTAATTTGAAAATTTATTAGTTACTGGAAATCTAGGTATGGAAATTAACCAAGTTAATTAGTTGGATTTATGAGACAAGATTTTGGAATGGAATTGGGTTGTTGATTTAAGAATTTGGAACCAAGTATAGTACTTGAGTTTGAAATGAAATTTGGCTTGGATAGAACCAAATGGTTGAATTTGAGGATGAATCGATTGGAAATTGATTGGGGGTGGCATTGGTATATGCTGAATGGGTAGCAGATGGAAAGGATATAATGATTACCCAACAAAACGATACAAGTTTGTATTTTAATTGAGTATGAGATTTTTTTGAGCCCGTTAGGCAAGCCGCTTGGCTGATTAATTTTCTTTTGGATTGGAGAAGGCCTAGAGAGGTGAGTTGTACTTGTACCGATTGACCAGTACAAAGGAGACGTTGGTGAATTTTTTTCGAAAATTTAAGGTTTTAGGAAATTTTCAGAATTTCTGAAAATTTTAGTTGGTCGAAATGAATTAAAAATTTAATTGAAATTAGTTGGTACAGTGAAACTGAAATTTAAGAAGTAAACAAATAATTTTTAATCCAATTAACGGGGTTTGTTTTCTACCTTAGCAATTTCGAGGACGAAATTATTTTAAGGGTGGAAGAATGTAACGTCCCATATTTTTACTGTTTAATAATTAATTTTATTTAATTATTTAAATAAGGGTTTGGTAATTTAATGGCTTGAATTAAATTATATTGAATATTTAATTAAAATAAATAATAGAATAATATATTTAATTTTTGAAATAGTCGGAAATAGTAGAATTCGCAATATTGTGTGAATTGAATCATTTAACTAATTTAATCCAGTTTATAATTGAATTATATTAACGAATTTATTTATAAATGTCGATTGAATGTATAATTATATTATAATTATAATGGAGCTCGAAATGGCGTGGCAGTTCGTTATTTGGCGATTCGACTTTTAAATGAATATACGGAATCCGTTTTAAGTTGGATTTCTGTGAAACAAGAAACATTTGGAGCTGGTGAAGTATATTTTTCTAATGGAAAGAGAAAAATCTGGAGTTCGAAGTGTACGGAGGAGCGTGGAGATGGGATTTAAAATCCTAGAAGAAGGACTATAGAAGCTTGAGGCTGCTTGGATTTCTTTTGAACGTAGGTGGATTTCAGATATAGTTCTTACCTATAATAACAGAGAATCAATTACTCAAAAAAGTAATAGGTAGCATTTCAGATATAGAAACATGCAAATTTGATGGCGCAGTCAAGTAATTACTAGTTAATTAATACCCAATGAGTTACAAAAAAACTACAAAATTTGGAAGTTCATCAAATTACTACATACTAGAAGTGAACTTTGCCATCATAGTAAGTCATATCTTTTCCGACCTATCATTCAAATTCAGATATGTTCCAATGTATATGGAGAAACTAGTAGATGAAGCACAAAATTTTAACGGAGGGTTCGAGGCGATTCTTGTTGCTCTACGAAAATCTACGGTTTTGAGACAAAGCTACAACCAAAGAAGAACTCGACGGTGGGGAAACGACCTCGTCGAGAGGTAGGGGTAGCACAGATCCAAGCGAAGATGCAGATCTGAAGAGCGTGATGAAAGTCAAGGGCTTGGTTACACGATGAAGATTGGAATGTCGATTAGGGAAAAGAATAAATAAACCGATAAATGCTGAAATAAGAGGAAGGACGACGGGGGTTAGGAAAGCGAAACATTAAAAGTTTGGAGCCACAATTTGGAGAGTATAGCGCCAAACGTTTTTGCTCTGGAGCCAAAATTTTGCATAACCATCCAGCCCTATGCATGTAAGTTAAGAGTATAGCACCAAACGTACATGAAAATGATATTTTATGCTATATACAAATTGCATAACATTTTATAATATAATTATACCATGAATTTTTTTACACTCCGGCTATTGTATTCATCAAATAATTTCAAATCAATATAGATACAAAGATTTGCAAAGTAACATTTTTATATCTCAAATTCATATTTTTTTTAGTATTTCTGAATTATCTAAAATATATTAGAAAATACTTATTATCTTAGAATAGTAAACAATTATTTAAAATTTAACGGTTTTATTTTTGAAACTAATGAAAACTTCAAATTTTATTTGTAAATTTTATGAATTAATGATTTTAGAAATAATCAATTTTTTTAAAAATTAAATATAGAATGTAAATTGTATCTATTATATTTTAAATATTATTTATTAAATATTAAAAATTTCTTATTAATTATTGAGTATTACTTATTAATTATTAAAAATTAATCTTAATTATTAATTGTAATTATTATTTGGTAATAAGAACTGTTATTTATTATGCAGATGATATTATCAAATGTAAGTATCAACTATAATTATAAAATATAAGTGTCAACTATAATTATCAAATGTAATTATTAAATATAATCATTTAAAATTAATTATTGAATACTAGATATTATTTCATAAATATTAAATTTTATAATTATTAAATAATTATTATAACAAACTGATATTTTCATCTTTTGCAAATCTGTTGGAATTATGCTGCTAAATAGCTTCGATAAATATCCGTCGGTATCTACCTGAATTTGCAGCGGAAAATAGCGGCAGAAATTTTCTGTCAGTAATTTGACGCAATTTGCAACGGTTTAGTGAGGGATGACAGAAAACAACGGTAATAAATAAAAGAAAAAAAAGTTGGAAAAACAAAAAACAATCCCTTACAGATCAGATGGAAATCCACCGCAAATTAGCGATAAAAATTTCCGCTTCTAAATATTTGACGCTAAATCAGTGTTTTCTTGTAGTGATACATTCGGTACACTCAAGCGAAATGTGTGACCGGTCATGTCTAGCCTGGGTTGCAAGATGTTCTTGTTGAACGCGATGTATTCCTCTCTAGATATACACTGTCGGAAGGTGGTTTCATACCTTGCCAGTAGGAATCCATTACCCAATAAGCGCCTGCGGTTTTTGATTGTATATTATATATGTGGAACGTGAGATGAAAACGTTCCACTAGATTACTATTTATTTGATTTAAACATTATTATAGTATCAGAAGAGCATGGAGTTATAAAAGAATATTTTGGGTTATCGTAAGGTACAAGCCATCCATGTTTATGTGTGGATAGGTCTTACGATTATTCTTTCTTTTAAAAAGGATTTTAAAAGCTAAACAAATGTTTGGAGTTTACTTACACTAGTCACATGACTGACCCATAGTTTATCTTGTTTATTTTCCCTAAACTCTTGGGTGCCCAATTTTGTGCGGACAGCCAAGTAGTCAGGATTTTTCAAATATAATGAGATCTTGGAGCAGGAGGCTTCAGGATTATATAGCAATTGTTTATTTCTGCTATGTTGTAAGTGTTGTACTTTGATAATGATACGTATATTCAAATACAGATTTGTATTTCAAAGTTATGTTATATATTATATTTTATTCATTCCGCTGTGAGATTCGTGTTTATTCTAATGTTGTATTTTTTCTTCTTCTTCTATTTTAATTTTCTATCTTACCTATTCTCACCGTCTAACTTCTTTCTATTAACTACTCGGTATTTTCGATGCTTGAATAATCGACATTGTTATTTATGTCGATTACCAAGATCGCAAATTTCTCGGGCAGTTACAAATGTGTTTCATATATCCCACCTTTGGAAATATTTGCGCGATCCTTCTTCTTATGTTCCACTGACTGCATTGGATAGCTTGGATATTGAGCCAAATTTGACTGTTGAGAGGAGACCGCTTCGTATAGTCGATAGAGGTACGAAGCAACTTAGGAAGAAGTCAGTCAACTTAGTCAAAGTGCAGTGGAGTGATGATGATCGAAACTGTATTTAGGAGACAGAGGAGGGCATGCGTGCTTCAAATCTGGAACTATTTACCTAGGTAATAACTCATTGATTGGACTATCTTATCTATTCTTTTGCTATCTATTCTTTGATCGATTCCTTTTCAAGGACAAAAAGCTTTAAGTGGGGGAGGCTGTAATGAACTCGAAAATTTTAAAGAATAAAATGAGGTATTAATAATTTTAAAAATTTAACAAGAAGAAAATAAATGGATAAATGGGTTTAATATTGAAAAAAAAAATTATTTTATTTAAATTCTGAAATTTAACGGTGGATAAGTTCAATATTTCTGGTTAATAAAATGTAATAAGCAAAATCATAACACACACAGTTGAAATGTGCGTAAAACGGATTAACGTTCGTTAATGCGTTCATTGGGTTGTCCATTCATGTCTATAAAAATAAATAACAAATAAAGAAGAGAAAAAGAAGAATTTAATTTTATTTCTTTGACCACGTTAGCCAAATAAGGAAGAAAATAAATAGTTGTCACGAATTTAAACCGTGTAATGACGGTTGATATTTTCAGCCAAAATTAATAATTATCCAAAATAACAAAGGTCCATTCTTTCTTTGAATTGGCCATTCGCATTGCTTTTAGATCTGATCTTTTACTCTCCCTTAAATATGGTGGCAACAAAAATCTTTCCCTGTCAATAGCTGAATATTTGAAAACACTATACAAGATTTCAAACATCTCTCCTCTGTCAGTAGTTACTATTTGGAACAGTATACCAAGATCTGTGAAACAATGTACAAAAATATCCCTCCGACAGTTGCAAGGATTCAAACAATGAACAAATATTTTTGAAATATTTAGTGCAGAGGATCCAATGCTATTCCTCAATAAACAATTCAAACCGCACATACAAAAGCATTCCCTTTCCTTCTTCGCATGACATCTCTTCCTCCGGCTCTTTTTTCTTCATGGGTGAACCCCTCCAAACCCATTTCTGTGCTACTCTTTCAATCCACCTTCTGTATTCTTTCTCCTTCACTGTCCAGTTCTTAGAAGAAAAAAAAAACAAAGCAATCAGGCAATGATGCAAGGACCTGGAAGGTGGAACTCCTTCACGTGAGCAACCAATTTATACCCACTTCATTTCATTATCCATTTCCTTCCACCAAGACCTCACTAAATTCGAGGCCACCTTTCCCTTCCATAACATAGAACTGCAAGAACAACAACCCCCTACTGCTTCTATTCCTCCACCTTAGATACGCCTCGACCACTGTACGGGGCTGCCGCATTTCGTTGCTTCGACTCCAACCCTTATTCCTCCAGTGACTTCGAATTCCACCCTACGTGAAGGTCTCCTTCCCGAAAATTGTGCGTGCCTTCGAGCCTCACCACGCTTCACTCAGTTCACAATTCAACTTCATCGAAGCTTCGCTTCCAGTTGACGCCGGTGCACTATCACCAAGCCTAGCGTTTGGCCTGCTGTGCCATGAGTTCCTTGCATACTTTAGTTGGGTTTAACAATATATACTCAGATTATATACACGTGAGCGTTTAATTTGAAGCCAAGTGGATCCTTAACCCACTGTCGCATTTCAGCTCCGCTCATCGTGACTACCCATTCTGGTCGGGCCACCAACAACTCGTCCGAGCCCCAGATCCTTTTTCCTGCGAGTCAAACAAGTGTCGTGGGTCCACTTCTTCCTTTTTGCATGTTTAATATTTAAACTAAAATGTATACATTGCATTATCAAACTTCTTCTTGTGTGAAATACACTTGCATGTGTATATATCCGTATATATAAATATATATGTCAATGTTGAATGCATATAAGCTTGGGACTGATTTATATACACACTGTATCCGTTAAGATTTGGTCTTTGTGCAATGCTATAACAACAAAGTATACATGTCGGTCTTGATGGAAGGTGTTGTGTCTCTCCCGGTCAATTTGTTAGTACATGCAAGGTCGTATCTTTCTGTTTTGAACAAAATGGTACATTAGTCGAGTGATTTGACGTGTAATTGAAAACAAGGAGGTCAATAGTTCAAACCCGGCTGTAGCCACTTGGTTCTGGCCAATTATTTTGGATGAAATCTTTTGGTGTAAATTTATACATCAAAATTTAGTCTTCTTTTCTAAATAAAAATCATAATTTTGTTCTAGGTAGTGAATTCCTCTTGGTAGCCGTTAGCGTTATCCTACACGTATCATGCCTTCTCTTGTTGCCACGGAAGGTAAGTTTTTCTCACTTACAGACTAAGTGATTATTAAATGAATTAAAAATATGAGATGTTGAATGAAATGTTAGGGTGCTCTTAATGTGTTTGCTTTGTGATTGTGCACATGCGACACACACAGTTACTTCAGATGACACTATATGGATGTATGTCTGACATGCTATGTTTATTTTCTCACCATGCAGGCCCCCTTTAGATTAGAAAACCATTACGGGTTGAAATGGTATATACCCGAACCCCCTTTGTATTTGAATCGATTTGGGATGCGGGTTAAAATGATACATACCTGAGATTCGAATATTTTAAAGAACGGATTGAAATGATAAATATCTGTACCACTTGACCATAAGATAAAAAAAATTTATACAGACACCGTAGTCAATAAAATAAAATGTTTTAAAATAATTAATCAATTTTATAAGTAAAATTTTATATGAAACTTCTTTATAACGTAAAGAAAAGTTTAAAGAAAATTTTGTTCAAATCTTACTTGAATTTTTGTATGAAGCCCCATTTGTATTAAAATAAATTTTAAAGTGATTTTATAGGTTAATACTTAATTTTAGTTTATTTAAATAAATTCTTCATAAATCTTGATCATATAATGAATTTAATAATATGACGGTTTTGGATCTAATGATTTCATTAAAAGAATTGCAGAGATTTGATAAATATTTTCAAACTTATTTTAATAAATAATTTGTCAAATGTAATTTCGCAATGTGAATGTAAGAAGGATTTCGATCCATAGCTAGCACTAAAAGTGGTTTGGGATTTATCATATGAATGGATTTGTGAAATTCAAGATAAAAATGATTTGAAATCGTTATAACCATGAGGTATTGAAATTGAACCAAATCAAGGGAATTGGATTTGAATGTGAAATCTAGTTGGGAAAGAAAATTGTAAGACATGGATTTAAAATTGGATTGGGTTAATATTACTTATGTAGAACTATAATTTCATAAAAGTAATTTTCCACATTACTTAGTTTATAATTATTCTTTTATAAAATGATTTGCTTACTTTAAATATATGAATTTTATACTAGTTTTCCAAATATATATATATATATGTATATATATGTTTACACACTATTTAAATTTAATTTACATACACAATTTTCAAAACTTAACTTTTCTAAAGGTATTTATTTTATTTTATTTTGAATAAACTTATATCCAATCCAGTCTAGTGAATCCAAGGGTGAATATTGGTTTTATAATCCTAATTGAACCATTTTATAAATGATTTGGGTAATTGATTTTGGGGGTGATACTTGAAATAAATCGATTTGCAGCACTTGAAAATATGATTTCAAAGTCTAAGGGCCACGGTGTGAAAAATGTAAGCGTTCGGTTGCTAAAGGGACTAGAGTCGGTAAGTGGCATACTCTCTGTCAGCGCCGATACCACTTTAACAACTTTATACATGATGGAGTATCGGAACGACGACAGGATGGCTTGGAAGCAACTACTGGATCGAAGAAGGCGAATAATGATGAAATGACCTTGACCTACGGGTCATAATTAAAATGAATAAAACATGAGCTATACTGTGACTAATTGAGGTCGCATCTCATAGCTTCTTCGATACCATCTCTATTACTATGTGATTGATTTAGGGGACCCCCTTTGATTTGGGGAGTGTGTTCCGATGAAACGACCCGAACTTCCCCGGTCTCCGAAGAGAAGAGAAAGAACGAATTGTATTCAGAGCACGACAAAATAGAATGCAGACGGAAGAACATTTCATTGTATATTACAACAATTCCATCAGAATACAAGAATATACAGAGTATGAATGAATATTACACAGAAATATCAAAGATTTAAACTACAATTAAGTACATCGCAGCGGATATAATACAAAACACAACTAGAAGGAGATATACGGATACAAAGCTTTCCGGATATCATTCCAGCTGTAAACCAAGATCCTATGAATATAAATCTGCAAAACCAAAACTACTAGCTACCAGTGTCGAAAATAAGGGCACCCAGAGTTTAGGTTAAAACAATAAACTCCAGATCAGTCATGGGACTGGTGTGAGAACTAAAACAGATATTACTCTTTATTTTAAGGTTAGGTAAATCAAGGGACCACGCCGTATAACACGGAATGGGTTTCCTCCCAAGAATACCAGTTCAAAAAACAACAGTGTAATGCTAAATAAAGAACATTGAAGCTATTATAAGACCCAGGTCCTATCACACAATGCAACGCAAGCCGGGGGATAGGGTTTTCCCTTATAATAGCCAAATATGCTTAGTACGTTTAAAACAAATAATTTGATACTATTATAAGTGAATATTGTATAAAAGAACTTCAAATCATAAGTATCAATCCTAGACGGCATGGATACCTTATATCATGTCGCCGTACTAGGCTCTACAATCAAAATTGCAAATGTCACGTATTTGAAAATTGGATTTCCATCTATGAACCGAGGCCAGGGATCGTCCTCTACCGATTCGAGACAATCTAGCCCATGTCTCAGGAAAGTACTCAGTCAAGCCTTTGGAGCGACAGGGCCGGTCCATCGATGTGGATTAAAATGCCGGAACATTGCGTTTCTCCGCCCTATGGGGCATAAATGAGCCAACGAATGGCTCCATCGGACCCGGATCGTCCGATCTAACCGAGGCGCCTCGCAACAGCAACAACCACATAAGTCAAACTCGTTAGGGCGTGTAAAACCACTGACGCCACTTCTAGCTTGAAAGAAACGCATGTCCTCCCTGAGGTCCTCTCCCGTTTTTCGTTCACAACTGGGGTGCGAGGCTCGCGAATTCACGTTACACAAAGCTGTGCCACATAGGCTGTGCTTTGATCATCACCACAAGACTTTGCTTTTTAACAGAAGCCTTGATCAATTACCACTTAGGCGTGTCACACAGGCAATTCACTCCATGCGTTTGATATCCATCAATATATAACCCCTGAGCTCGTACGTCTCAGAGAAGGGCGTTAAGCAAGAGAATAAATTCTCCGCCGCCAAACAGATATATATATTTAATAGAAATCAATCACACAGACTAAAATCCAATGTCAGACACACAGTCCATTTACAAGTTCGTTCTGGCTCTGAACGAAACCAGAGGCACCTAGTACCCCGCATATCCATCGATCTCCAAGTACGTCTAGACGATCACCAACTGTTTCCATCTTCTTGGGTGTACGGGCCAATCAATATCATCAGTAACCACCCAAACGACGTGAAGACCTCCGGTCTTCGACCACCATCTTCATTTTCGACACCACATCGAATCAGTTATTCAGAATGGGATAAACCCTGTCTTACTGAATAACTCGCGTATATAATAAACAAGTGTTACACAAACACAACATACACCTCATTCCAATTCAGAATATTCTTTTATTCAAATATTCTTATACTTTGGGAAAGGTTCCCATTAATTTTATCAAAGATAAATTCTTTAAATTTATTCTTTAATCTTCTTTGAATATCAATTCAAACTAGTCGGGATTAGCGAACCACACCGAAGTAATCATTTACTTTAATTTCCCAATCCCAACCTATTCATCCCATGAAGTAAAACAGGTAATACTTCATATCTAACACCACGGTGTTATCGGTAAATTCAATTACCATTTCACGTTCAAATCTAATTAAAGATTTAACTATCGCCTAGAGTAAAACTGGTGATACTCCATTCTAACACCTTTTCAATCTAATTAAAGATTCATTAAAACTCCACTTAGTTTTAATCTTTAACTGGGTCAAAGAATCAGTGTCATTTAAAACACAGTTCACGATAAACCCAAAATCACATTCCATTAATTATCGGGTTAAAGAACAAGTGTTATTTAAAACACGGTTCACGATTAATCCGAAAATCAATACCAATTCAATTCCAATTAAATATTACTTAATTGGTACACTTCATTAAATCTAAATAAAAAGATTTAATCTTTTTCTCAACTCGGTTTAAGAACAGTGTTAATGAAGACACCATTCATGACAAACCCAAATCACATTTGATATTAAATACAAGGCTCTGAATAGAAAATATATCGGCTTATTTTCAATATCAAATTCTACGACCAACAAATATCGTATTGGAAATAACGATATGTATATATATATATATCTTTCAAATTACCATAACAACATATGTATAATCACGAAATCCAACATCGAAATATTCCGAAGACAATTTCGATTCAAATCCATTCCAATGCAATTATTGGAAATTCTGGTTATTTTCAAAACCATTTTCAAATCCAATTTATTTATTTCAAAAATAAATAAATTATTATTCTAGTTCAAAACTAGATCATTTCGATAAAAATCTATTTTTATCTTTTCAAATATGGAGTTTTTCATCCCAATTCTTCCCAAATCATTTCTTATGATTTTACACAAATTATTACTATTTTTAATAATTTTATCAAGGCCCGTACAGTCGATTTCCATCAACGGCCATCGAACTGCACTTACAGCGACCTTTTCCAAATTTGATTTGGACATAATTCCAAATCCAACCATTAGATTTCAAATATCTAATATTCGTTAGAAAGCTCTTTTCGATATGAACCCAACGGTTACGGTTTTAGGAGAATTCGATGGACGGATCTATCGTAATATCCGTTCGAAGTCAATGGTCGAAATTCACGAACTGCCGCGGCGTGGCGCGTCCTATTCAGGCCATTATATTATATATATAATATATATAATATATGCATCGTCGATTTCCTTCCGAAACGAACTTTATAAATCGTTTTAAATTCGTTTTCAAAACGATTTCAACTTCTTTTCCAAATTCAAATCAAAATTGAATTTTCCTTTACAAATTCGTTTTAAATTCATTTCAAATTGATTTCAATTCAAATCAATTTTGAATTCAATTTCAGTTCATTTTCAATTCAATTCAATTTCAATTCGAATTCCTTTCTATTCAATTTCAATTAGAATTCATTTCTATTCAGTTTCAGTTCAAATTTCAATTCTTTTCAAAATATCAGATTTTGAAATCACTTTCGATATTCATTACAAAATGAATAAAATCGATAAAAATATCGTTCACTTCAAAATGGCGTCAATCTAATCAACACGGCTTCCTATATTTCTATTTTCAAATATTCTACTTCAAATATTTCTTTTTCATATATTTCTTTTTCAAATATGGAATGAGGCCCAATCAATTACCATATAATGTTAATTATATGGATTTTCTACAACACATGTATACAATAATAATGATGAATAATCAACCATCATCCAAAGTGCATTCTATACTGTATAAGCATCTAATATAAATATTTAACGCTCATAACAGTCTGTCAATCAATTGATCGACATACGGCTAATTATTAGGACTAGTGTATGTCATATATCATCCCAATACCCGTGTGGGGTTTTCAAACAATCAAACACAGATTTTATTTGTGCAGTTGGGCGATGTGTAAAATTTATTGTCCCAATCAATATCAATCAAATGTGTGTAGATAAACAAATCGTCCGATTTGTTTACTTTTATTTCATTCATATACACGTTAAAAATCCTATTTTAACTATAAAATATTTTCCACTATATAAATATTTTATTTCGTTTCACATCACATCACACAATCAACTACACTTCAAAATCAAACAATCAAGCATACAAGCCGTCCATGGTCTGTGGACGACGGGTGTCGGGTGCTACTAAACACCGTCTGCATCCTAGTATATATTTTAACTAGAAAAAACAAATTTTAAAAGTGAGAAGTTCTCACCGAATTGCTAATCCAATCCCACGACTCTTCTTATGTAGAAATCTTCGCCGTTCTTGCCTCTTGTCACTTTCTTTGCCCGTATTCTCTACATATGTAAAAATCGAATTTTTACTTTGCTATTCAATATATAAAAATCGAATTTTTACTTTGATATTCAATATATAAATTCGAATTTTTACTTTTCTATTCAATATATAAAAATCGAATTTTTACTTTGCTATTCAATATATAAAAATCGAATTTTTACTTTGCTATTCAATATATAAAAATCTCGTCTTTCCTTGATTAAAAATCCGATCTTTCTTCTAAATAAAAATCGATCTTTCTTCAAACATAAAGACTGATCTTTTTATATTTGCTAATTCATATAAAACAAACTGATTATATAAATGCTAATTATATAAAATAAATTAAAAACAAAACTTACATACATCGAAGAAGGAAAGAAAAGAAGGAGCTTCGCTGTTGTATTGTGGCTCCAAGAGGAAAAGAGAGGAGCTGGGGTCTTCACGTCAGTCAGGGAGCACGAGGGGAGGTCGGAGCTGAAGAGGGGGGGTGCGCGTCGCTCAGCAGGAGGGGGGAGCGCGTCGCTCAGTAGGAGGGGGGTGTGCGTCGCTCAACAGGAGGGGGGTGGTGCGTGTCGCTCAGTAGGAGGGGGGTGCGCGCCGCTCAGTAGGAGGGGGGGTGCATCGCTCAGCAAGGGGGGGGGGGGGGGGAATCGTGATGCCGCCGGCACCTGGGGGGATCGCGGTCGATTAGGCTAGGTTTTTTTTCCTTTTTTTTATTTTCTGATTTGAAGTCAACAGGGGGGTGAAGGAATAAGGGGGGGGGAATATATAATATATTTATAATATTTAATTTTATTTATTTTCAAAAAAGTAACCTTTGTTTTTGACATCGAAACGAGACCCACCGCCTGTCGTCCATAGCTAATTACCCCCATTCCGAACACATTGGGATATGTATCGCAGGCTGATTCGACTGTTTCGATCAGTTTTCATCAAAATCAAAACATAACTCTATATATTGAATTCGAACGCACATTTTAAATTACCGAGACCACATACGACCTCTAAAAATTCCAAAAAAATATTTTCTAGCTTCGTGTTGACGATACGGTCCTAACAAAACTAGTTTCGTCAAATTCTGAGACTGTTGGAAAAATGGCCATTTTCAGTCGATTAAAATCAACTGAAACTGGTCAAACGCGTTTTCCTTTGCAACGCTCACATATTGATTCGAAAAATTATGAAATTTGAAACCTAGCAATAATTTGACATCGCGGATCCAACAAAAGTGGTTTCGTCGAAATCCGAGGTCGTTTGCAAAATTGCTATTTTTAAGGGCCGAAATTCCATAGTGACTATTCTGAATTTTCAACTGGGCATATCTTTTTATCCCCGCTATGAAATTTTGATTTTTCGGATTTGTTGGAAAGATATTCTCAATTAGATTCTAATATTTTTGGTTTCACTAAAATCCGGCTTATTTTGCACCCGGTACATTCAATTGAATTTTGAAATCGAATTATCGAACTACCGCGCCATTTTCAATTCCTTTTATATATATAAATAAATATTTATATTCTAACGACGATCTATATAATATATACGTTCGAATTCTTTTCAAAATAAATTTCTTGTCGTTATTATTTAAAATAATTCATTTTAAATATTCAAAATTCGCTAAAATTGCCAAAATAATTTTTTTTAAATTGGCCCAGAATTTCGGGTTATTACAATCTCCCCCACTTAAAACTTTTCGTCCCCTAAAAGGAACAAATTCGAAAGTTGTTTCACAAATCAACTCAACTTTCCTGATTTTGATTACGGCTTAAATTCTTCAACTTTTCAGTTTCTAAGAACTTTTCAATTTTTTCAAAAATTTGGCTAACACCCTAAATTTTCAAAAAAATTCGCCATAACCTCCCCTGCACCAGGAGCACGGGAATATCCCGAAATTGCCATACAGGCCTTCTGATCTCAAAAAGAAAAAGAAAAAGCCAAGCGGCTAGCCATTCGGCTCATAAAATCATCATCACCCGAACAAAACAGTAAATTATGGTAAACATGTACCTATTTGTCAGGCAAACAATTTTATTTCTCTGCTCTAGCCTCCTTGCTGTGACCTGTTCAATGTAAGTACATGTATATGCAAGCAAATGCGACAAATTTCAATACAATTCACCTTTTGATCAATTTGGCTATAGGGTACAAATTTTATTAATCATACAATAATCAAACAACATAACCATCAATCAATTAGTTGATTAGCTTTTGAAATTCATAACTTTGATACATAGTAAAAAATCAGATTTTTTTGATGTCAAACCACAACAATAAGCCCTATCTAGTTTCGGTTCTCACACCAGTCAGTTGGAAATATATAGAAATCTCACTTTCGAAACTCGAAAATAAATACTGGCGATGGTGCCCCGTCATCAGAATTATCCCCGGGCACTAGAGGGATTCTATATCTACCCAGTATATTAAGACTTCGAATACACGTTTGCAAGAAATATATACAAAATCTTTATATATTGGATTGTCCAAATTCAATACAAAATAAATATTCAACTACGAATAAGTGATTTAAATTTCAAAACAAAAATTGTTTTCATTTTAAAAATATACCCTTCACACTCGTTCTAGGATACTACTGATCCCATCTCTAACGAGTCATTCCCATTGGATATTACTAATCCAATATCTGATGAATTCTTTCGTATGGTTCTAATGTATCTTATTCTCTGAGCTTTATAAACCAAAGCTCTGATACCGTGATGAAACGACCAGAACTTCCCCGGTCTCCGAAGAGAAGAGAAAGAATGAATTCTATTGAAAACACGACAAAATAGAATGCAGAAGGAAGAACATTTCATTGTATATTACAACAATTCCATCAGAATACAAGAATATACAGAGTATGAATGAATATTACACAGAAATATCAATGATTTAAATTACATTTAAATACATCGCAGCGGAAATAATACAAAACAGAACTAGAAGGAGATATACGAATACAAAGCTTTCCGGATATCATTCCAGCTGTAAACCAGGATCCTGTGAATATAAATCTGCAAAACCAAAACTACTAGCTGCCTGTGTCGAAAATAAGGGCACCTAGAGTTTAGGTTAAAACAATAAACTCCAGATCAGTCATGGGACTGGTGTGAGAACTAAAAAAGTTATTAATTTTTATTTTAAGGTTAGGTAAATCAAGGGACCACGCCGTATAACATGGAATGGGTTTCCTCCCAAGAATACCAGTTCAAAAAATAACAGCGTAATGCTAAATAAGAACAATGAAGCTATTATAAGACCCAGGTCTTATCACACAATGCAACGCAAGCCGGGGGATAGGGTTTTCCCTTATAATAGCCAAATATGCTTAGTACGTTTAAAACAAATAATTTGATACTATTATAAGTGAATATTGTATAAAAGAACTTCAAATCATAAGTATCAATCCTAGACGGCATGGGTACCATATATCATGTCGCCATACTAGGCTCTACAATCAAAACTGCAAATGTCACGTATTTGAAAATTGGGTTTCCATCTATGAACCGAGGCCAGGGATCGTCCTCTACCGATTCGAGACAATCTAGCCCATGTCTCAGGAAAGTACTCAGTCAAGCCTTTGGAGCGACAGGGCCGGTCCACCGATGTGGATTAAAATGCCTGAACACTGCGTTTCCCCGCCCTATGGGGCGTAAATGAGCTAACGAATGGCTCCATCGGACCCGGATCGTCCGATCTAACCGAGGCGCCTCGCAACAGCAACAACCACGTAAGTCAAACTTGTCAGGGCGTGTAAAACCACTGACGCCACTTCTAGCTAGAAAGAAACGCATGTCCTCCCTGAGTTCCTCTCCCGTTTTTGGTTCACAACCGGGGTGCGTAGCACGCAGATTCACGTTACACAAAGCTGTGCCACACAGGCTGTTCTTTGATCATCACCACAAGACTTTTCTTTTCAACAGAAGCCTTGATCAATTACCACTTAGGCATGCCACACAGGCAATTCACTCCATGCGTTTGACATCCATCAATATATAACCCTGAGCTCGTACGTCTCAGAGAAGGGCGTTAAGCAAGAGAATAAATTCTCCGCCGCCAAACAAATATATATATTTAATAGAAATCAATCATACAGACTAAAATCCAATGTCAGACACACAGTCCATTTAGAAGTTCGTTCTGGGTTTGAACGAAACCGGAGGCACCTAGTACCCCGCATATCCATCGATCTCAAAGTACGTCTGGACGATCACCAACTGTTTCCATCTTCTTGGGTGTACGGCCCAATCAAGATCATCAGTAACCACCCAAACGACGTGAAGACCTCCGGTCTTCGACCACCGTCTTCATTTTCAACACCACGTCGAATCAGTTATTCAGAATGGGATAAACCCGGTCTTTCTGAATAACTCGCGTATATAATAAACAAGTGTTACACAAACACAACATACGCCTCATTCCAATTCAGAATATTCTTTTATTCAAATATTCTTATACTTTGGGAAAGGTTCCCATTAATTTTATCGAAGATAAATTCTTTAAATTTATTCTTTAATCTTCTTTGAATATCAATTCAAACTAGTCGGGATTAGCGAACCACACCGAAGTAATCATTTATTTTAATTTCCCAATCCCAACCTATTCATCCCATGAAGTAAAACTGGTAATACTTCATATCTAACACCACGGTGTTATCGATAAATTCAATTACCATTTCACGTTCAAATCTAATTAAAGATTTAACTATCGCCTGGTGTAAAACTGGTGATATTCCATTCCAACACCTTTACAATCTAATTAAAGATTCATTAAAACTCCACTTAGTTTTAATCTTTAACTGGGTCAAAGAATCAGTGTCATTTAAAACACAGTTCACGATAAACCCAAAATCACATTCCATTAATTATCGGGTTAAAGAACAAGTGTTATTTAAAACACGGTTCACGATAAACCCGAAAATCAATACCAATTCAATTCCAATTAAATATTACTTAATTGGTACACTACATTAAATCTAAATAAAAAGATTTAATCTTTTTCTCAACTGGGTTTAAGAACAGTGTTAATGATGACACCATTCACGACAAACCCAAATCCCATTTGATATTAAATACAAGGCTCTGTATAGAAAATATATCGGCTTATATTCAATATCAAATTCTACGACCAACAAATATCGTATTGGAAATAACGATATGTATATATATATCTTTCAAATTTCCATAACATATGTATAATCACGAAATTCAACATCGAAATATTCCGAAGACAATTTCGATTCAAATCCGTTCCAATGCAATTATTGGAAATTCTGGTTATTTTCAAAACCATTTTCAAATCCAATTTATTTATTTCAAAAATAAATAAATTATTATTCTAGTTCAAAACTAGTTAATTTCGATAAAAATCTATTTTTATCTTTTCAAATATGGAGTTTTTCATCCCAATTCTTCCCAAATCAGTTATTATGATTTTACACAAATTATTACTAATTTTAATAATTTTATCAAGGCCCGTACAGTTGATTTCCATCAACGGCCATCGAACTGCACTTACCGCGACCTTCTCCAAATTTGATTTGGACATAATTCCAAATCCAACCGTTAGATTTCAAACTCTAACATTCGTTAGAAATCTCTTTTCGATACGAACCCAATGGTTCCGGTTTTAGGAGAATCCAACGGTCGGATCTCTCATAATATCCGTTCGAAGTCAATGGTCGAAATTCGCGAACTGCCGCGGCGTGGCGCGTCCTATTCAGGCCATTATATTATATATATAATATGTATAATATATACTTCGTCGATTTCCTTTCGAAACGAACTTTATAAATCGTTTTAAATTCGTTTTCAAAACGATTTCAACTTCTTTTCCAAATTCAAATCAAAATTGAATTTTCCTTTACAAATACGTTTTAAATTCATTTCAAATTGAATTCAATTCAAATCGATTTTGAATTCAATTTCAGTTCGTTTTCAATTCAATTCAATTTCGATTCGAATTCCTTTCTATTCAATTTCAATTCGAATTCATTTCTATTCAGTTTCAGTTCGAAATTCAATTTTTTTCAAAATATCAGATTTTGAAATCACTTTCGATATTCATTAAAAAATGAATAAAATCGATATAAATATCGTTCACATCAAAATGGCGTCAATCTAATCAACACGGCTTCCTATATTTCTATTTTCAAATATTCTATTTCAAATATTTCTTTTTCAAATATGGAATGAGGCCCGATCAATTACCATATAATGTTAATTATATGGATTATCTACAACACATGTATACAATAACAACGATGAATAATCAACCATCATCCAAAGTGCATTCTACACTGTATAAGCATCAAATATAAATATTTAACGCTCATAACAGTCTGTCAATCAATCGATCGACATACAGCTAATTATTGGGACTAGTGTGTGTCATATATCATCCCAATACCCGTGTGGGGTTTTCAAACAATCAAACACATATTTTATTTGTGCAGTTGGCCGATGTGTAAAATTTATCGTCCCAATCAACATCAGTCAAATGTGTGTAGATAAACAAATCGTCCGATTTGTTTATTTTTATTTCATTTCATATACACGTTAAAAATCCTATTTTAACTATAAAATATTTTCCACTATATAAATATTTTATTTCGTTTCACATCACATCACACAATCAACTACACATCAAAATCAAACAATCAAGCATACAAGTCGTCCATGGTCTGTGGACGACGGGTGTCGGGTGCAACTCAACACCATCTGTATCATAGTATATATTTTAACTAGAAAAAAACAAAATTTAAAAGTGAGAAGTTCTCACCGAATTGCTAATCCAATCCCACGACTCTTCTTATGTAGAAATCTTCGACGTTCTTGCCTGTTGTCACTTTCTTTGCTCGTATTCTCTACATATGTAAAATTCGAATTTTTACTTTGCTATTCATTATATAAAAATCGAATTTTTACCTTGATATTCAATATATAAAAATCGAATTTTTACTTTGCTATTCAATTTATAAAAATCGAATTTTTACTTTGCTATTCAATATATAAAAATTGAATTTTTACTTTGCAATTCAATATATAAAAATCTCGTCTTTCCTTGATTAAAAATCCGATCTTTCTTCTAAATAAAAATCGATCTTTCTTCAAACAAAAAGACTGATCTTTTTATATTGGCTAATTCATATAAAAAAAAACTGATTATATAAATGCTAATTATATAAAATAAATTAAAAACAAAACTTACATACATCGAAGAAGGAAAGAAAAGAAGGAGCTTCACTGTTGTATTGTGGCTCCAAGAGGAAAAGAGAGGAGTTGAGGTCTTCACGTCAGTCGGGGAGCACGAGGGGAGGTCGGAGCTGAAGAGGGGGGGGTGCGCGTCGCTCAGTAGGAGGGGGGTGCACGTCGCTCAGCCGGTGGGGGGGTGCGCGTCGCTCAGCAGGTGGGGAGGGTGCGCGTCGCTCAGCAGGAGGGGGGGTGCGCGTCGCTCAGCAGGAGGGTGGGGGTGCGTCGCTCGGCAGGGGGGGAAATCTCGGCGCCGCCGGCTCCTGGGGGGGTCTCGCTCGATTAGGCTAGGTTTTTTTTTTCTGATTTGAAGTCAACAGGGTGGTGAAGGAATAAGGGGGGGGGGGATACATAATATATTTATAATATTTAATTTTATTTATTTTCAAAAAAGAAACCTTTATTTTCGACCTCGAAACGAGACCCACCGCTTGTCGTCCATAGCTAATTACCCCAATTCCGAACACATTGGGATATGTATCGCAGGATGATTCGACTGTTTCGATCAGTTTTCGTCAAAATCAAAATATAACTCTATATATTGAATTCGAACGCACATTTTAAATTACCGAGACCACATACGACCTCTAAAAATTCCAAAAAAATTTTTTCTAGCTTAGTGTTGATGATACGGTCCTAACAAAACTAGTTTCATCAAATTCTGAGAATTTCGAAAAATGGCCATTTTTCAGTCGATTAAAATCAACTGAAACTGGTCAAATGCATTTTCCTTTTCCACTCTCACATATTGATTCGAAAAATTATGAAATTTGAAACCTAGCAATAATTTGACATCACGGATCCAACAAAAGTGGTTTCGTCGAAATCCGAGGTCGTTTGCAAAATTGCTATTTTTAAGGGCCGAAATTCCATAGCGACTATTCTGAATTTTCAACTGGGCATATCTTTTTATCCCCGCTATGAAATTTTGATTTTTCGGATTTGTTGGAAAGATATTCTCAATTAGATTCTAATATTTTTGGTTTCACTAAAATCCGGCTTATTTTGCACCCGGTACATTCAATTGAATTTTGAAATCGAATTATCAAACTACCGCGCCATTTTCAATTCCTTTTATATATATAAATAAATATTTATATTCTAACGACGATCTATATAATATATACGTTCGAATTCTTTTCAAAATATATTTCTCGTTGTCATTGTTTAAAATAATTCATTTTAAATATTCAAAATTCGCTAAAATTGCTAAAATAAATTTTTTAAATTGGCCCAGAAATTCGGGTCAATACGTCCGAGGTGGGCGATAGTTGCTACTATGCGTTACCACCGGTCCGGGAGAGTGTAACGTCCCGTATTTTTAGCGGTTAGATATTTAATATAATTTATTATATTAAAGATAAAAGTAGAATTTTAAATGGATTTATAATATTTATTTCATTTATTAAAACGGCTTTTGAACGTATAATTTATAATATAATTAAAACGAGCTCGAAACGACGCGGCAGTTCGTAATATTGAATTTCGAACTTTAATTGAATATACAGGATCCGATATAAATCGGATTTCAGTGAAACAAGAACCGCTTGAATCTATGTGATTATATTTTTCTAGTGATAAAGAAAAATCGAGATTTCATCGTATATATTGTTAGATATGTCCAAATCAAATTTTCAAATAGTCGTTATAGAATCGTTCGTCGACCGTAACAGTTTATTTGAAATAACTGCATACTGGATTCGAATTTCGACAAGGTTCTTTTGAGATGTAGTGTTATTTTTTTTTTGAATTTTACTGTAATTTTTAATTAATTAAATATGCAACTTTTTATTTGGAGTATTTTGCACCCTGTATCAGTATTTTGGGGTTTCACAATATAAGTTAACCTACCGATATTATTATATTTTTGGGATCGTGGGACACTGCTCGTTATAACGGTATATTTATTTTTGTTCAGTTCGGAGTTATTGTATGGCGATGCATATATTTTATGATAACGGGGATGACGGTAGTTGTATATTAACCGCGAACCAGAATAGAATAATATGTACATCACTTAACACTTAAGCTACTAACATATAAATAAAAGAAAAGAGAGAGAGATATCTAGGATATTCACTCAATTTTCGAAGCCTACTATGTATTTTTCCCATTAGTTTATCAGGACGTGAAACCCACTGACTCTCGAGCCTATGCTGTTTTCTTCTTTTCAGTAGGCCTACAACAGCTGAATGATATCTAAGATTTTGCTCGTATTTTCTTTTCAACGTCCCTGTCAACCAAACAGCTATACACTAGCATCAAGACATGAAGACACAACAAAATCTAAATGCCATTTTTATAAAGCCTACCCTACAAATTCCCAACGTGTATTTTCTTGTCAATAAGCTCCTCCAGTACATTCCATCTCCGACGTGGAAATACACTGAGCTCACACTACATCCCTACCTTTCCAGTGTTCTATCACCATCAACTGAAAGGAAAACTCAAGCTGGCTACCTTGGTAATGTACAGAACTACACCCCTACCCATGTTCTAACTTCGGCAGTGGAATGGAGATACACTGCATCTCTACTCTAAGAACAGGGCTTGCAAAATAGGAAGAGACGTTATACTTGTCTACTTCTGGCTTGGCTATAAATACCAGTGGCTCTTACCATTCTTTATATACAGAGAACAAAAAAGATAAACCACTATTAATATTCCACCGCAAGCAATGTAAACAGTTTGTGGAATGCTTATAAAGCAAAAATGTAACTATTCAAATGAAAACAATGCACACAAATATTATGAAACAAAATACGTGTGTTCTGGAGAATCTTCTGATGTTCAAGTTTTGGAGAGGGAAGCTGGAAGTATTGAGGTGGAAGGAATAGTGTGAATGTGGGAGGACCGCATGGCCTCAGGGAAGTTGCGGAAAGGAGAAGCAGTGAGGATCCGATGTTGTGGTTGTTGGCGTTGTGTTCTGGCCAGGTGAGGATGCGGATCTGGTGATGTATGGTGGAAGCCGGCCGTTTGCAAGTGGAGGCTTCAGGGGAGAGTTGGTGTAGGGGGTGCGTGGCCAGCAGTAGGCAAGGCGAAGGAGGAGAGGTTGGTTCGTGAATATTGGAGGGACCGGGTTTGAAACTGCATGGTGCGAATGGGATGAGCGGTCAAAAATAAGGAGAGGAGCAAGCGAAAGTAAAGGAGTTGGAGGAGAAAGCCTGACGTGGATTTTTGAATGATTTGTTGGGTTGATGGGCTTTCCGGGTATTACATAAAAAAAGAAAAAGAAAAAGGGAGAGCGCCTGAAGCTTGAAGACATACGGTTCAGTTCGTTCATGGCAGGTGAGAGAGAATTATCGTGCTTTATATGCCTAGTCATAGCATTAAACTTAAAGTAAACGCAAGTGCTTAGGTTATATATTTAACGCAACATTTAATTAAACCAAAACTAGTATGGTGCCTAGTTTTTTTTGGAGAGTACCCAACCAAGTTTAAGATCCGTGCCGAAGAAAATTTAACATTTCAAGGATTTAGTTCATAATAGATTACTACGGTTTTATTTCTATGGATTTAAATAGTAATTGATGTATAAAATGTATAGCGTACCTGCGAGTTTAAATGGACCTAAACCCGATGAACGTGGCCAAATGTCGGTTCAACTCAAATGTAAATATTAGAATTTTCATAAGTATATGTATACGTACATTTTTATGAAGTTAGCAAATTTTCTAATTTAAAACCGTAGTCATATAACCAATATAACAGACATCTGTGGTAACAGATTTGGATAAAACTGTGGACGTTGAAATCGAGCTGACGAGCGTCGCATTTTGGAACTGGTTTGGTCGCAGATAGAAAATCAAGGTGAGTCCAACTCACTCAGTTTTTATCCCACTTATATTCTATATAAGTCGAGTTTTAATATTTGTGTGTTATGCTTGTTTGTTGTTTGATGGATGCTGAATACAATTGACTGAACTGATTAAATTAAACGATTGTTTAATTTAAACCAAATCGCTATTTTTAACGATTATTCCAAAGGAGGTAAGTTACCTCGTTGGTTATGTTTATAAAAATATAAACGTATTAAATTGAAATATGAACGATTGGATTGTTGTATTGTTGACTGTTAAATATTGTATACGATGTTATTTTGTTTTAACGTATTTGGGTGCAAGGAAAAACAGGTTGGAGGGATCCAACTGAATTCCTCAAAATTTATTGTTTATTTTCCTGTTATCATTATATGAACAGTTTTAACCAGTTGAGTTGGATGATTGATTTAATCATTGAAAGTTGAGTTTGAATTCAACATTTGTTTGTGATTAACCGATAGGCAGTATTGGTTAGATAAGTGACGGCAGATGACCTAAAAATAAACCATTTTATAAATATTGATCTATCGACAGATAAATTAACATAAATGAAGTATTAAATTTATTTTATGACTAAGGACAGTTTAGAAACATATTATACTGAAATAAAGATTTTTAAGAATGAGATGAATATTTATTATTTGAGCATATAAATAGTTTTACGAAGTAAATCCTTATGTCAACGAGATTTGATAGCAAGTGAGCGGGAATTTACCTAGCAAGTAATAATTGAAATAAATTGGTTATTGGTATAAAATAAAAGGGGATTATAGTGAAATGGGTTGTTTATTCAATAATAATCAAGGTAAATGGGATTTATTTAAATTAATTATATTTTTAATTAATTTAAGTAGGAAGAAGAATTGGAATTGATTTAAGGAATTAACCATGTTTGACCTTACCATGTCAACTGAGTTAACTGAAATTAAGTAGTGAATCAATGGCAATAGTGAAGTATACCATTTTATAAAATATTGATATTTGGTGATTATATATGTTATAATAATCAAAGTGGAAAGTCTTGGGATTTAAAATGCATATAATGTTTTAAATGATTGTTAAATAATAGAGAAGGTTAAAAAGTGGTTTACTTAATACTTAAATTAAGCAAACGGGTTAAGATTGAAATGAAGTTTCCAAGAGAGAAAATGATATTGAAATCATGTTTTGAAAATGGGTGGTTAATGGAATATGTGGAGTGATGAGTGAAACGAGATTTTGTTGATAAACTTCTATTCATTCTGAAGATAAGAATGTTGTTAATTCAAGGTCTGAGAGGTAAATAAAATACCCCAACTTGAACGACTTCATGATTATCCAAGAATGATATTGGTTTAGAAACGTGGGTGGTCGGGAGAAGTAAATTGCGAATTTCGATGAATGGTATTATTAAATAAATTTTGAAATGTTTTAAGTTGAATAAGATGATTTGAATATAATAGTATTTTTGAAATAAGAAATAAAAAGCTTGGTTTCAAATAAGATTTAAAGGGTTTGATCAACGATGGAAAGGTTTAAAGAGGCTAAGTGATGCGGAGTACTGAACTAGTGAACTCATTTTATTTTTATGGTTGCATGCTTGTTTATTTTGACAGTTAAATAACCAACTATCAAAAATCTTGCCAATTATCAATGGTTGGTTCGGAAAGACCGGGATCTAATTTATATTCGAAAACCATTCTGACCAGCAAGTACGTAATCATGGTCGAGATCAGACGATGATCGAGATGGAGCATTTGAAGACCATAGATCTTCATGAAGCGGAAGGATTGCTTATAATCTATGGTTAGCTCCCAGAGATAAAATGTGATTCTGTCGTGTCTATGGGTTGCAAGGACTACTCGCTACTAATCTATAAGGTGATTCCTAGGATGTGGTAAGAGGGTGCCTTCGGTTGCCCTGTCCCTGGACAACGTGTATAGACGAGATGGCAAGCCAGATGTTCAAAAAGATACGTTATCACCTCAAGCCTCACAACCGGGAAATGACAAAAATCGGGTAGGCAACATGGCTATGTGGGTCGCTCCCATTAGGGTGTATTGTCACCATCTAGAGAATATTCATATTTGTTACTTCTTTTCATTTCTGTATCTCCCGGGGATTTACGGTGGTCGCGACAAAAAGCCGTAAGATGACAATATATTCGATACACTCAAGCGAAATGAGTGGTCGGTCATGTGTGGGCCGGGTTGCAAGACGTTCTTGTTGAACCCAATGTATTCGTCTCTAGAGATACACTATCGGCAGGTGGTCCCATACCTTGTCAATGTCGGAAATCCATTCTCCAATAAGCGCCGCGGTTTTGATTGTATACTATATTTGTAGAGCGTGAGATGCAAGCATTCTGCTAGATTCTATTTATTTGTATTTGGACACTATTATAATATCAGAAGATATATATATGATTTCAAATAAAGTTTTGGGTTATCGTAAGGTAAAAACCGTTCGTGTTTATGTGTGGATTTGGTCTTACGATTATCCTTTTCTTTCGAAAAGATTTTGAACTTTAAAATCATGTTGGATGATCCCCTTAAACTTAGTGTGTTGTTCTCACTCTGGTTCAACAGACTGACCCGGTGTTTGTAATGCTCGGATTAGCCCGGGTTGTATAGGTTCAGGTATTCGACACTACGAAGTTCAGAAGACGTGCTGGAGAAGTTCAGACATATCAGTATTTATTCCGCTGTGTATTGTATAGGAGAACAGATTATTATAATTGTCCAGATTGTCTAGACTGATGTACTCTGATTGTAAGTATTATTTCAAGTTTTCAATAAAGATTATTTCTATATTATATTTTGTTCCGCTGCGATGTGAGAATCTGATTTTGATGTGTTTCTTCTTCTTCTTCTATTCTAATATTTCTTTCTTTCTTATCTCATCCTCTAATTTCTTTCTAATAACATTCCGGTGTTTTCGATGCTTGAATGTTCGACATGGTGTTTTTATGTCGATTTTCTGGGTCGAAAATCCCCGGGTCGTTACAGTGGTATCAGAGCTATTGGTTTAGTGATAACCTTGGCTCTGTGGCGTAACTCGATAGAGATGGGGTAAGTAATACCCTAGATTGAGTTTGAGTGTATGTATACAAGAGAGCGTATTTGTATATTTTATAAAAATATTTTGTATTGTGTTAATTGTTCGATTCAATTCTGAATCAATAGTGGACACAATATCGTTTTGTAAAGAGGGTAAATGAAATAATTTTACCCAAATTTATATTTTTATACAAAGGAAATAATTTTATCTAATTATTGATATTGGTTTGTTTGACCGATTTGAATTGAATTCAAATAGGAATTTAAGGGGTTTATTATAACCAGAAGTGGATTTCACATGGAAATTGTGAATAGAAAATTTAATATAGAATTAATTGAATTAGAAAATAACTTAAAGATAAATTGAATATGGAATGACTTGGTGGTGTTGGTTGCTGATTATTGGATAAAAGATTTGTCGAACAAATCGAATTAAAAATCCAAGAGGATGAATTAGAGTATAACAAATTTGAAAGGAATTATTATGAAATGGAACTAAAATAATTTAATCCTATATTTGTTACTACATGGAAAATTGAGTTAAGTGCAGAACCAGAAGGCTATGGGAGTTAATTGGTAACAGAGATTGAGGTACAAGTTGGAATAATATGAAGAGCTGTCAGTGATTTGCTTTGTAATTGGAGATTGAGTTGCCGACTATAAGGTAAACCTTAATATTATGGGTTGAGTGATTGGTTTTTACCCCGAAGCTGGGTTGCCACTTGGCATTTGTTTCTTTTTATCAATATGAGGCCCGGAATGGCAGATGTAGTTGGTTCGATTGAGCCTTGCAGAGGAGATGCTGACGAAATTTTTCGTAAAATTTTTAAAACGTAGAATATTTATGATAATAGTTTTCAATAACTATTTTGAAATAATCAGGATTGGAGCAACCTTCTCACTTAGTAATTTTGAGGACGAAATTCTTTTAAGGGGGAAAGAATGTAACGTCCCGTATTTTTAATGGTTAGATATTTAATATATTTTATTATATTAAAGATTAAAGTAGAATTTTAAATGGATTTATAATATTTATTTCATTTATTAAAACGGCTTTTGAACGTATAATTTATAATATAATTAAAACGAGCTCGAAACGACGCGGCAATTCGTAATATTGAATTTCGAACTTTAATTGAATATATAGGATCCGATATAAATCGGATTTCAGTGAAACAAGAACCGCTTGAATCTATGTGATTATATTTTTCTAGTGATAAAGAAAAATCGAGATTTCATCGTATATATTGTTAGATATGTCCAAATCAAATTTTCAAATAGTCGCTATAGAATAGTTCGTCGACCGTAACAGTTTATTTGAAATAACTGGATACTGGATTCGAATTTAGACAAGGTTCTTTTGAGACGTAGTGTTATTTTTTTTTTTTTGAATTTTACTGTAATTTTTAATTGATTAAATATGCAACTTTTTATTTGGAGTATTTTGCAACCTGTATCAGTATTTTGGGGTTTCACAATATAAGTTAACCTACCAATATTATTATATTTTTGGGATCGTGGGACACTGCTCGTTATAACGGTATATTTATTTTTGTTCAGTTCGGAGTTATTGTATGGCGATGCGTATATTTTACGATAACGGGGATGACGGTACGTGTATATTAACCGCGAACCAGAATAGAATAATATGTACATCACTTAACACTTAAGCAACTAACATATAAATAAAAGAAAAGAGAGAGAGATATCTAAGATATTCACTGAAGTTTAGAAGCCTACTATGTATTTTTCCCATTAGTTTAACAGGACGTGAAACCCACTGACTCTTGAGCCTATGCTGTTTTCTTCTTTTCAGTAGGCCTACAACAGCTGAATGATATCTAAGATTTTGCTCGTATTTTCTTTTCAACGTCCCTGTCAACCAAACAGCTATACACTAGCATCAAGACATGAAGACACAGCAAAATCTGCACGCCATTTTTATAAAGCCTACCCTGCAAATTCCTACCGTGTATTTTCTTGTCAATAAGCTCCTCCAGTACAATCCATCTCCGACGTGGAAATACACTGAGCTCACACTACATCCCTACCTTTCCAGTGTTCTATCACCATCAACCGAAAGGAAAACTCAAGCTGGCTACCTTGGTAATGTACAGAACTACACCCCTACCCATGTTCTAACTTCGGCAATGGAATGGAGATACACTGCATCTCTACTCTAAGAACAGGGCTTGCAAAATAGGAAGAGACGCTATACTTATCTTCTTCTGGCTCGGCTATAAATACCAGTGGCTCTTCCCATTCTTTATATACAGAGAACAAAAAAGATAAACCACCATTAATATTCCACCGCAAGCAATGTAAACAGTTTGCGGAATGCTTATAAAGCAAAACTGTAACTATTCAAATGAAAACAATGCACACAAATATTATAAAACAAAATACGTGTGTTCCGGAGAATCTTCTGATGTTCAAGTTTTGGAGAGGGAAGCTGGAAGTATTGAGGTGGAAGGAATAGTGTGAACGTGGGAGGACAACATGGTGTCAGGGAAGTTGCGGAAAGGAGAAGTAGTGAGGATCCGATGGTGTGGTTGCCGGCGTTTTGTTCTGGCCTGGGTGAGGATGCGGATCTGGTGATGTATGGAGGAAGCCGGCCGTTTGCAAGTGGAGGCTTCAGGGGAGAGTTGGTGTAGGGGGTGTGTGGCCAGCAGTAGGCAAGGCGAAGGAGGAGAGATTGGTTCGTGAATATTAGAGGGACCGGGTTTGAAACTGCATGGTGCGAATGGGTTGAGCGGTCAAAAATAAGGAGAGGAGCATGCGAAAGTAAAGGAGTTGGAGAAGAAAGCCTGACGTGGATTTTTGAATGATTTGTTGGGCTGATGGGCTTTCCGGGCATTACATAAAAAAAGAAAAAGAAAAAGGGAGAGTGCCTGAAGCTTGAAGCCATACGGTTCAGTTCGTTCATGGCAGGTGAGAGAGAATTATCGTGCTTTATATGCCTAGTCATAGTATTGAACTTAAACTAAACGCAAGTGCTTAGGTTATATATTTAACGTAACATTTAATTAAACCAAAACTAGTATGGTGCCTAGTTTCTTTTGGAGAATACCCAACCAAGTTTAAGATCCGTGCCGAAGACAATTTAACATTTCAAGGATTTAGTTCATAATAGATTACTATGGTTTTATTTCTATGGATTTAAATAGTAATTGATGTATAAAATATATAGCGTACCTGCGAGTTTAAATGGACTTAAACCCGATGAACGTGGCCAAATGTCGGTTCAACTCAAATGTAAATATTAGAATTTTCATAAGTATATGTATACGTACATTTGTACGAAGTTAGCAAATTTTCTAATTTAAAACCGTAGTCGTATAACCAATAAACAGACATCTGTGGTAACAGATAAAACTGTGCACGTTGAAATCAAGCCGACGAGCGTCGCATTTTGGAACTGGTTTGGTCGCAGATAGAAAATCAAGGTGAGTCCAACTCACTCAGTTTTTATCCCACTTATATTCTATATAAGTCGGGTTTTAATATTTGTGTGTTATGCTTGTTTGTTGTTTGATGGATGCTGAATACAATTGACTGAACTGATTAAATTAAACGGTTGTTTAATTTAAACCAAATTGCTATTTTTAACGATTATTCCAAAGGAGGTAAGTTACCTCGTTGGTTACGTTTATAAAAATATAAACGTATTAATTTGAAATACGAACGATTGGATTGCTGTATTGTTGACTGTTAAATATTGTATATGATGTTATTTTGTTCTAACATATTTGGGTGCAGGGAAAAACAGGTTGGAGGGATCCAACTGGATCCCTCAAAATTTATTGTTTATTTTCCTGTTACAATTATATGAACAGTTTTAACCAGTTGAGTTGGATGATTGATTTAATCATTGAAAGTTGAATTTGAATTCAACATTTGTTTGTGATTAACCGATAGGCAGTATTGGTTAGATAAGTGACGGCAGATGACCTAGAAATAAACCATTTTATAAATATTGATCTATTGACAGATAAATTAACATAAATGAAGTATTAAATTTATTTTATGACTAAGGACAGTTTTGAAACATATTATATTGAAATAAAGATTTTTAAGAAGGAGATGAATATTTATTATTTGAGCATATAAATAGTTTTACGAAGTAAATCCTTATGTCAACGAGATTTGATAGCAAGTGAGCGGGAATTTACCTAGCAAGTAATAATTGGAATAAATTGGTTATTGGTAGACAATAAAAAGGGGATTATAGTGAAATGGGTTATTTATTCAATAATAATCAAGGTAAATGAGATTTATTTAAATTAATTATATTTTTAATTAATTTAAGTAGGAAGAAGAATTGGAATTGATTTAAGGAATTAACCATGTTTGACCTTACCATGTCAACTGAGTTAACTGAAATTAAGTAGTAAATCAATGGCAATAGTGAAGTATACCATTTTATAAAATATTGATATTTGGTGATTATATATGTTATAATAATCAAAGTGGAAAGTCTTGGGATTTAAAATGCATATAATGTTTTAAATGATTGTTAAATAATAGAGAAGTTTAAAAAGTGGTTTACTTAATACTTAAATTAAGCAAATGGGTTAAGATTGAAATGAAGTTTCCAACAGAGAATATGATATTGAAATCATGTTTTGAAAATGGGTGGTAAATGGAATATATGGAGTGATGAGTGAAACGAGATTTTGTTGATAAACTTCTATTCATTCTGAAGATAAGAATGTTGTTAATTCAAGGTCTGAGAGGTAAATAAAATACCCCAACTTGAACGACTTCATGATTATCCAAGAATGATATTGGTTTAGAAACGTGGGTGTTCGGGAGAAGTAAGTTGTGAATTTCGATGAATGGTATTATTAAATAAAGTTTGAAATGTTTTAAGTTGAATAAGATGATTTGAATATAATAGTATTTTTGAAATAAGAAATAAAAAGCTTGGTTTCAAATAAGATTTAAAGGGTTTGATCAACGATGGAAAGGTTTAAAGAGGCCAAGTGATGCGGAGTACTGAACTAGTGAACTCATTTTATTTTTATGGTTGAATGCTTGTTTATTTTGATATTTAAATAACCAACTATCAAAAATCTGGCCAATTATCGATGGTTGGTTCGAAAAGACCGGGATCGAATTTATATTCGAAAACCATTCTGACCAGCAAGTACGTAATCATGGTCGAGATCAGACGATGATCGAGATGGAGCATTTGAAGACCATAGATCTTCATGAAGCGGAAGGATTGCTTATAATCTATGGTTAGCTCCCAGAGATAAACTGTGATTCTGTCGTGGTTGGAGTCTATGGGTTGCAAGGACTACTCGCTACTAATCTATAGGGTGATTCCTAGGATGTGGTAGGAGGGTGCCTTCGGTTGCCCAGTCCCAGGACAACGTGTATAGACAAGGTGGCAGGCCAGATGTTCAAAAAGATACGTTATCACCTCATGCCTCACAACCGGGAAATGACAAAAATCGGGCAGGCAGCATGGCTATGTGGGTCGCTCCCATTAGGGTGTATTTTCACCATCTAGAGAATATTCATATTTGTTACTTCTTTTCATTTCTGTATCTCCCGGGGATTTACGGTGGTCGCGACAAAAAGCCGTAAGGTGACAATATATTCGATACACTCAAGCGAAATGAGTGGTCGGTCATGTGTGGGCCGGGTTGCAAGACGTTCTTGTTGAACCCAATGTATTCGTCTCTAGAGATACACTATCGGCAGGTGGTCCCATACCTTGTCATAGTCGGAAATCCATTCTCCACTAAGCGTCGCGGTTTTGATTGTATACTATATTTGTAGAGCGTGGGATGCAAGCATTTTGCTAGATTCTATTTATTTGTATTTAGACACTATTATAATATCAGAAGATATATATATGATTTCAAATAAAGTTTTGGGTTATCGTAAGGTAAAAACCGTTCGTGTTTATGTGTGGATTTGGTCTTACGATTATCCTTTTCATTCGAAAAGATTTTGAACTTTAAAATCATGTTGGATGATCCCCTTAAACTTAGTGTGTTGTTCTCACTCTGGTTCACCAGACTGATCCGGTGTTTGTAATGCTCGGGTTAGCCCGGGTTGTATAGGTTCAGGTATTGGACACTACGAAGTTCAGAAGACTTGCTGGAGAAGTTCAGACGTATCTATATTTATTCCGCTGTGTATTGTATAGGAGAATAGATTATTATAATTGTCCAGATTGTCTTGACTGATGTACTCTGATTGTAAGTATTATTTCAAGTTTTCAATAAAGATTATTTCTATATTATATTTTGTTCCGCTGCGATGTTAGAATTTGATTTTGATGTGTTTCTTCTTCTTCTTCTATTCTAATATTTCTTTCTTTCTTATCTCATCCTCTAATTTCTTTCTAATAACGTTCCGGTGTTTTCGATGCTTGAATGTTCGACATGGTGTTTTTATGTCGATTTTCTGGGTCGAAAATCCCCGGGTCGTTACAGAGAGCAAGTGGTAGAACCCCAACCTGGGTATTGCCTCGAGTGCCTGGTCATATTTATCCTATGCGAGCCTCATACGATTTTGATTTATTATTGCTTTCTATAGAGTGCCCTTAGATAACACCAGTGCTGTGAATTTACGGTATTCTATAGATTGTAATGCCTATAAACTACGTCAAGATAATATGGTAATCCTGCTTACGCTATTTTCATTATAGTTTCTTTATTTCAATTATATAAGATAGTTAGTCCTGACCCTTGTATATTGTTTCTATGACTGTATGCTTGAGGTCTACTTGAGCACCATAGCCGTTCGTGACACACTTGGGAGATTGGCATATCATTTGGACCACCTCCAGTTATCAGCTATCTAGTTATCGGTTATCCTATCTTATTATCGGTATTTATATGTACTTTATCTAATGTACGAGCTTATGACTCTCTACATACCGTTATGTATCATGTATTATGTAACAACCTATGTACTATTATGTTTCCGATGTGAGTTACTCTGCTTATGTTTTTGTGATTCTGTGTTCTGATTTGCATTTACCTCACTAGTAAAAATAACGATTCACTATTTTGAGCAATCCAAGTCTGACACATATGGTTTATTGTCGATTTGAATGTTTTGAAATAGCGGGTCATTACAAAATAGGCATATAATTTGAGATGTAATTCAAATGAAATAAATATGTTATTATAACTATATACATATAAATTTCCCACTCACCTTCAAGCATCCAAATCCAAAGTTTGAATAATCTTTAGGCCTACAATTCCCAGATTCTTATAAACCTACAATTTATTTGAAAAGGGGATATTTTCAGATCTATAGTTATGTAAGAAAATAGGAAGAGAGGAGAGAATCTGATTTCGAGCGTCAATTCACATTCTTTTCCATTGAATCTAATAATCCTCTTAATTCTATATAATTTGTTGTAGACGAATATATTTTTAATTTAGAAATTAGGTTCGGAAAGGGAGGAAAATGGAAGAGTTCTGCTGCTTCCTACAGATTTGTTTGGAAAAGCATGAGGTCTTACCTCTTTATTTATAGGAGTGAAATTGGCCTTGAACCGTTAGATTTGATTATTGAACATCCGTCTGTCCATATAATATATTATACAGCCAAACCCTAGCCATCACTACCTGGCTCGACCAAGCGGTCGTAGCCAGCGATCAACCGCCTTAGTCAACTTGGTAGTGAGGTGGATTGGGATATATTTATTTGCATATATAAAATATTATGTTTTATTATTTTCCGTCTGTTATCGTTTTTCGTTCATAACTTTTTCATATGGCTTTCGTTCGCGAAACTCCAAACTCGAAAGTTGACCAGAATTCCAAGACGAACGCATCAGTTAAAGTTTCATGGTCAAATTCCATCATTTGTAGAAATTATTATTTTTGAAATTCTAATAATTAATTCCTATTTCCAAAGTGCCATGTGACGACTGATCATAACCGCTGCACTAAACAAGAGAAATAACGCACTGAAAGACGTGCCAGGAAGCTATGGACGATCATTAATGTATGATAACGCAAACGGAACCTGTCGTAAAACTCACATCGCAAGTATAAAATATAATAGGACATATACAACAGGCTGAAATAGTGAAGCATCATATAACAAACTTTTGAAACTTTCAGAATATCCTGGAAGATCATCCACACATCATAGGAAACATCAGGGACTGTACATGAAGCCTCACTACAATCACTCACAAAGGAATATAAACAACGGAAATAGAAATACTAGATTATAATAAAACTGGTATGGTAAGCCTCTAGCTCGCCATCGATCAGCATCGTCATCTCACCAAGCTATCACCTGTCACCTGCTACTCAGTCTTCCCATCCACAACCGGATGAACGACCCAAGGAAATAAGAGGTAAACATAAAACCTTGAGTTAGACAACAGTCTTTGTGAGCGATAAAACAGCTAGCAAACATCATCAATAAAGTAAATGAGAATAGGTAAATTAACAACCAATCTACCAAACACCAGAGAAGAACCCAAACCTTCCTTTCCTACATCCGACAGTGATAGCCTTTACATCAAGCATTTCAACCATACATCCATGACAATAAGAAGCAACCACGTTAACACTCATAACATTCAGATTATATATCTCACAGAAACCATCCTAATCGAATTAAACATGCCTCAAGCACAAGCCGTAGAGGCCTAAACCAATATCAGACAAGCACCCAAGGAGCATCTCCTTTGACGTTGGACAATCTACGTGAGACGGTACAATTTAAGCATCAAATCATTCATGACAGACTATGGCTATCACCGCCAATCATGCTATGAAACCATCGTTAATCGTATGACGACCAACCTTGCCATATGCCAAGGACTAATGGTAACCCTAGTTATAGCATAAACTCTATAAGACTTTCAATGATACGTATGTTTGTCCAACCTTGACAACTAGGCCTTTCAATGAATCCTAAGATACTTGACCAGCAACCTTCCAGTCTTTTGGGTGCGCCCATTGTACCCATGCTTGAGCTTGCTAGAACTTACGAAAACGATAATCTCTCAGCCCTTGCATCTCTTGTCATCCAACCCGAAAAATTTTCTTAGCTCAAGCAACCTTTTGAGCCACCATTATTCACCAACTACGACCTTTGAGTTGTCACCCCGTTCGTTGTTCTATACCGATCAATGAACACATTTCAACACTTCGATTATTCTACTTGAATTCACTTCGAAGTCACAACATTACTGAACCAAATAACATCAACATAAGGTCCATCATCCATTTATAGCATTCAACAAATTGCTATGGAAACAAGCCGACCCACACAAACATCATGACCGACCAGGAGCTCCTCCAGACCGACCCGAAACCACGATCGATAGACCCGACCCCTGCCGACCGACCCCCTCTAGTGATCGACCGACCACCCATGCTTTACATGACCGACTCCATCGCTTCCAGACTGACCGACCGTTGCATTGCATGACCGACCGACCACCCTTGTTTTGCACGACCGATAGAACCTAGCATTGCATAGCCGATCGACCCGACCCTGGGTGCCCAACCGATCTGATCCAATTCTGGGTGCACAACTGACCCTTCACTTGATCGATCGACCATGCCGCTCGAGCCCATGTTGCTCGACCCCATGTTCAACCATTCATCCTTTGTCGACCATCTGTACTACACTCTGTACTACGCGACTGACCCGTGAACTGTACCGGTCCAATCTATCACCAAATTCCACCAAAACTTCGTCAAACGACAAGATCAACGAAATCTACTTAACCAATTCGTCTAATTCAACCACAAACATGATATGAATTCACTAACAATGGGAATATGACAATTTTCATGAAATTTATGCAAACTTTACCAAAATCATGATAAATGACCATATGAACTAAATTATGGATCTAACTTGCATAAACATATAAAAATATAAGAAAACTACGGTTTTTAAGTTGCTAAACTAGATCCTATGGTGATTCATATGAAAATAAAATTACCACGATGTAGATCTAAGGAAAACGACTTGAAAATGATGAATTTAAGATCATAGAACTCATATACTTGATTGAATCCAAGTGAGAGACGCATATCACTCACAATTCTCCGAAACAACCCAAAAATAATTAGATCTAGATCCAAACAGTGAAGAATTTGCTCTAAACTCTTCGATTCGATGAACTCTCTCTTGGAATGGCGTAGATTTAGCTTCAAACGATGTAGATCTTCGATTCTCTAGGATTTAATGGTGGAAATATGAAGGAAATTGAGAAATGGAGGATCACAAGCTCTTCCAAAATGAGAGCATGGAGAAAGTGAACTATTCTCTATGCCTCCTACCCCTTATTTACAGCCTCTACTAGCCCACTAATGGGCCTCCCCAAATCAGCCCATTATGGATCAAAAAACTTGAACAACCAACTTTAAAACCTTAAACAAAGATTCCTCTCAAACCACTGAGCCAGATCTTTAATGTAATCAGTCTACGCAAAGGGAAACATCCTTTCCTTCCCAATGGCATAGGTCTTAACACCCGGTTCGATCTAAGTCAAAAGTTATTCCCTGTACAAGACTAACAGGGGAAAATGATCACAAACAAAATTGGTAAAAATTATGGATGTTTATCACATCCCCATAAACAACATATCAAAATACGAGAATGATCCAACCCTCAGGGAATAAAATAAAAATATTTTACAATCCTCCAATACGTAAAATGCGGATTGTTACATTCCAGGTGGTTACATTCTTCCCTCCTTAAAAGGAATTTCATCCCGAAATTCTAACACCTATTATCCTATTCTACATACCTAATTTATGTACATTCATTTTGCAACCATATGTATATGTGTATAGTGTACACAATGCGATTTCAACCATCAAATATGCATGTAAGATGATTCTAAGCAGATCCTCCTATATGTATGCATTAAAATTTTGAAATATTTTGGAAAGCATGATGCGAAACATCCTAAATATAATGGTAGTTCTATGTGAATGCAACTTTTGAAAATCCTTTTTCATCCATTATCTTCACACAATTTCGAATAAAAGTGTGAAGCAACCAATTTTGCATCCAACCCTACCATCCAAAACGTTACGCAATCTAATTGTTTCCTATTTAATTTTTTCTAAACCAGAAAAAGGAAATTGAAGCAAAGAATTTTAACATTTTCCATGCTTATAAATATTCCATTTCCCGTCCTATAGTAGAATTTTCACCTCAGTTACCCAAAATACTCCAAAAATTTCCATCTGTAGATATAAAGGAGGCTTAAAACAAGCTCAAAAACCTAAGACGAGTTAATTAGTAACTCACGCACATCATTGACAAGGTATGGAAACAATGTTTCTAAGGCTAAAACAACCTTTTCCTTACCCTCGTTAACATTTTTATCGTATCGTCGATCCTACTGCACCGCTAAAACATGCACACAAATCATTCAAACATCTTCCTTACGCTATTCATGTGACCAAAAATCGAAATTCCTCATAAAAATAAATTTTTGCTTAAAAACTTCTTATATTCATTTTGAAATTTTCTTTTCAAAAACATTTCACTTTCCTATAAAAATAAGAAAATGATAAAAAGTTTTTTTTCAAACAACTTTTTCCAAAAATGTATTTTGCAGAAACTTAAACGATTTAAGTCACATGTTGGCGAAAAAGTAAGTTAGTCGCATAAAAATGCGAAAACTGAAATCACACGAAAGTCCAAAATAAATTTTAGCTTTAATAAGGAACGGTGAATTATTTATTTATATACCCGTGACGTAGAACCAGTGATCCCTTACTAAAATTATCCGACACCGAATTCTGTTCTTTCCAGCTCTAGGACAAATGCTAGTTTATAAATGAGATTTCATTCAAATAAATAGGCGTGAATGACAAAACAATTTAAAACATAGAAATCCCATTAAAAAACGTCATACGATTTTTAAATACTAGCAGTTACAACAGTACAAGTCTACAACAACAACAAAGATAAAGAAAATGTTGGAAAGGAAAACACACGATACAAGATACAACATGCACAAGGCATACACTAACAACAACTACCCACCGTAGGCTAGTCAACGTCCACGGTTGGAACTTGATCCATTACCACGCCCATGCCAGGAGCGTAGTATGGTGGAGATGCAACCAATTTCATGCGCCTGCCGGCGCTGCTCGTTGCGGACCTCTCTGAGCTCAACCTAGTTTTTGTGGAGGGCGGCAAGCTCAGGAATCTCCTGACCAAGATGCTGAGGCTGCTGAGCTGGAGACGGTGGTGCGGGGACAAGAGCATCGAGCAGCTGAATGCCCATCTTCCGAAGAGTTGCGCGACTAATGGCGGTCGGTGCCTTCTTTACTGTCGTATCCCAAAAAAGTCTCACCTGGAAGTGTCAGAAGACACAGGTGAGAAGGTGACTGTAAGGAAAAAGACTCCGTGGGGTGTCGACGGAGGGCTCATAGAGATGAATCATAAGCATGCGCGATCAGTTGATGGCTATGCTGCCAAGAATAGCATAGGTGGAGCGGTGAACAGAAGGATAAATCTGTTACAAGCTTCCTGTCTTCGGGATGATGTTGTGCTGTAGAATTCGCACAACTACTCGGGCGATGGGTCGCAGATTTTCGGTGGTCCAGTTTTCTACGGATCCAAGGAAGATAAACTGAAGGATCTAAGGTTTCTCTATCTCGATAGCATCAATCTCTGCTCCGATTGCCGAGATGCCCAAAATCTGAGCTAAGTCATCATCAGTGAACTCGATGGGAGTGCCCATAACCTTGGATCAGATGATGCAAGACTAATCATCGATATCGGCATCCATCTGGGCATCAAATAGATGGACACAACGCGGATACAGGTCACACTCAAAAGTGTCGAAGCTTAGGATCGGTGCTTGGACTACAGCGACCAAAGGCTCCTCCAAACTAAAAGCGACGAAATCGGCGAACTTCATTGGTCGACCAACCTAAAACTTAAAACTGGCCGAGGCTACGTAGTGATTGATCTTGACCTCATCGAAGTCTAACTAAGCGGCTTCCTGAGGCGTGAGACCAAGGTGTTGAGTGCGAGGTGCCATAAAGGAATCGACAAATTGGGCGAGAGAAAATGCAAATTTGGAGTATAATTAAGTAAGTTCTACATGAGAAAGATTTTCGTGGTAATTAGGGGCCAAACGGAGTGGTGGTTGCTTGGATTGGATCTTTGAAATGGAGGAGGGTTTGGGTTCAGTGGGAATTGGGGATGGGGAAGAGGAAGTCAGCTTGAATGGTATATATATCGTTTTAGCAGAAATGGGTCCTGGCTACGCTTTTGAAGGGGGGCGGTCGTCCTGGACCTAGAAAGGCGGTCGACCGATAGCCCTTAAAAGGACGCGCTCAGAACCTCGGCATAACGGCCTGTATAAATTACATTTAAATTAAAATAAATTTTCTATTATGTCTAAACAACTCCCGCTTTTAAATTTTTCTTCGAAAAGGCTAAGGAAAATTTATCGTCTTGGTTTTGGGGTGTTTTTATTTCGAATCATTTAGTTTATTTCGGCTAGTAGGGGGAAAATCCGTTTTAAATTTTATTTCGGATTTCTAGCTGATTTCCTATGTTATGTTCGTTCGATTCGATGGTCACAACCTTTTTGGAGGCAAAGAAAAAGATGTTAGAAAGTTAAAATTCTTAACTCGACGAGTGGTGGATGTCGATACGGGAATTTGGTTGGAAGCTGGATTTGTTTCGACGTAATAGAAATTTTATTTTAATTTATATATAATTTATACAGGCCATTGGGCCGAGGTTCAGACCTTGCCCATTTAAATGCTAGCAATCACTTAAACGATTCAAGTCACATGTTGGCAAAAAAGGAAGTTAGTCACGGAAAATTGCAAAAACTAAAATCACACAAAGGACTAAAATAAATTTTAGCTTTAATAAGGAACGGTGATTCTTATATTTATATACCTATGTCGTAGAACCGACCCCTTACTAAAATTTATCCAACACTGATTTCTGTTCTTTCCAGCTCTAGGACAAATGCTAGATATGAACGAGATTTCATTCAAATAAATATGTGTGAATGAAAAAACAATTTCTAAAATAGAAATCTCATTAACCAATGTCGTGCGATTTTTAATACTAGCAGTTATAACACTACAAGTCTACAACAACAACAAAGATAAAGAAAACGCTGGAAAGGGAAATACATGATACAGTATACAACATGCACAAAGCATACACTAACAATGACTATCCACTATAGGCCGGACGACCTCTGCGGCTGGAACCTGATCCATTACCACGCCCGCATTAGGAGCGTAGTATGGTAGAGATGCAACCATTCTCATGCGCCTACCGGCGCTGCTCATCGCGAACCTCTCTGAGCTCGGCCTTGTTATTATGGAGGGCGACGAGCTCTGGAATCTCCTGACCAGGCTGTTGGGGCTACTGAGCTAGAGCAGGTGGTGCATGGACAGGAGCATCGGGTAGCTAAATGCCCATATTCCGGAGCGTGGCGCGGCTAATGGCAGTCAGTGTCTTCTTTACCGCCGTCTCCCCAAAAAGTCTCACCTGGAAGTGTCGGAAGACACGGGCGAGAAGGTGATTGTAAGGAAAATGGCTTCACGGTGTGCCGACGAAGGGCTCATAGAGATGATTCATAAGCATGCGCGCCCAATTAATGGCTATGCCACCAAGAATAGCATAGATGGCACAACGAACAGAAGGATAAATCTGCTCCAAGCTTCCCGTCTTCAGGATGATTTTGTGATGTAGAATGCGCACAACTACTTGGGCGATGGGTCGCAGATTGGCAGTGGTCCAGGTTCCAAGGGTCTAGAAAGATATGCTAAAGGATCTAAGGGTCCTCCATCTCGATAGCATTAAGGTCTGCTTTGATTGCCAAGATGCCCAAAACCTGAGCTAAGTTGTCATCAGTGAACTCGATGGGAGTGCCCATAACCTTAGATCTGATGATGCAGGGCTCGTCATCGATGTCGGCAATCATCTGGGCATTAAATAGATGGGCACAACGCAGATACAGGTCGAGCTCAAAAGTGTCGAAGCGCAGGATCGACGCTAGGCCTGAAGCATCAAAAGGCTCCTCCAAACTAAACGCGGCGAAATCGACGAACTTCACTGGTCGACCAACCTGAAACTCAAAACTGGCCGAGGCTAAGTAGTGCTTGATCTTCATCTCGTCGTGGTCTAACCAAGCAGCTTCCTAACGCGTGAGACCGAGGTGTTGAGTGCAACGTGCCATGGAGGAATTTGTGAATTGGGAGAGAGAAAATTCAAATCCGAAGTATAACTGGGTAGAGACCTGCACGAGAAGGATTTTGGTAGTAATTAAGGGCAAAACGGAGTAGGCGTTGCTCGGATTGGATCTTGGGAATGGAGGACGGTTTGGGTTCGGTGGAAATTAGGATTGGGGAAGAGGACGTCGGCTGGAATGATATATATATCATTTCAGAAGAATTGGGTCCAGGCTACGCTCATTAAGGGGGGCAATCGACCTGGCCATAGAAGATTGGTCGACCGCTAGCCTTTAAAAGGGCACTGTCTGAACATTGGCCCAATGACCCGTATAAATTGTATATAAATTAAAAAAAAATCTATTACATCTAAACAACTCCCGCTTCCCACCAATTTCCATTATCAACTTCGACCACTCGTTGAGTTAAAAAATTTAAATTTCTAATGTCTTTTTCCCTGCCTCCAAAAAGGTTGTGACCACCGAATCGAACGAACTTAAAGTAGGTAATCGGCTAGAAATCCAAAATTAAATTTAACATGAATTTTCCTCTTACTAACCGACATAATCTAAATGATTCGAAATCAAAATACCCTAAAACTAAGACGAAGAATTTTCCTTAGCCTTTTCGAAGAAAAAATTAAAACTTCTCAGAAATGGAATTTATTGTAAACTAACGGTTTCGTATTTATAAACCCATATTATCATTATTATTTATGTTCCAGTTAAATTACAAACTAAAAAAACCTTTTCGTGGTCAAAATGTTGGAGCTTTAAAAATCATAATGATTAATCATGATAATTTCAATAAATTATCCAATATATAGGCAGAGGGATACTAAAGGTTACAAGGAATGGATATTTATTATTCTTAAGTTTAGTGGCATATTCCTAGTCATTTCTAATTCCTTTCTTCCTACCAATCGGATTATATTTATTAAAACAACACAATAGCCCTTCTAATTTTTGAAACATGAGTAGATTAAAACTAAAAAAACGTATCTTTATAAAACTAGGCCTTTATAAAACAATTTTTCTCGAAACCATATTCAAAACTCATTTTTATTTTTCCAAATAGTTTTAAGAATAAATTTCTTCGAATATAAGGCCAAGAACTCAATTGAATACTTCAAGAAAGGTAGATTTGGAAATTCAACGAAGTAACAAACAGATATACCTCGTAATTATATTTTTTGAAATAGATACGACATACTAACGTGAACTTTTTCCGTTTTGGATCGAGCAATGGTCTTAACCAGAATTACCAAAACAAAAACTATAAATTGTGACTATCTCTGTTGTAGCTAGGTTTTTTTCCAATTTCCAAACTAGAATAAATGGAATTCTCCATATGTCGTCCTCGTGCTCTTCACAACGAGATTGCCAACGTATTATAGGGTAAGACAGAATTGGTTGGAAACCGGGACTCAGCATCTTTAGACTCTTAGTCTCTTAAAGCCTATTTTTTCTATAATTAAGCCCATAACTAATTCATTGTCAAAATGAATTAAAGTCAAGTAAGGAAGACAAAGAAAATAGAAAAGAAAATTGAATTACTTTCTCTCAGGAGTCCTAATATAACTCATTCTTCTGATCGTTTAACCTGGCTCTGATACCAAATGTAACACTCCACACTTTTCTGAGCTCAAATTTCAACAAAAATCAGTAATCAAACAAATCTAAGCACGGAGCATGTAAATCTAGTACCTGCAAATAAGTGGGCATGAGCATAATCAGAGAACGATAAGATAACTCATAGCGGAAACAAAATAAGATAACTAGTATAACTCTAGTAACTACCTTTTTCAAAGTAAGTCACTTTTCCAATACCGAGCATGAGAGAGAACGAGAACCGAAAGCCAAACTTAAACACCTTTAAGAACCAGACATACTCTAGAAAAACCTAGGCGGTTGTAATGGGGAGGGGGTCAGAACAACAAAATTTCGGTGAACAGGAAATGTACAACACAAGCTATAATAAGTTTATGTATCCCATTTGGTTCAGCCCAAGACGTATGCCTACCAAGGTTAGCGATTCTAGCCAAACCATGTAATTGTTTATGAACGACTCTACTACTCTTCCCAAGGTAGTATTCCCAAATTATAATATCGAGATAGAAAGTTTACACACATATTGGTGAAGCCTTTATACCAGAACCTGACTGTTTATTAAATCGAGGGTAGACCCCTAATTACTGAGTTTCTATATATATTTACTCATTCATTATCCTTTATTATTTAATACCTCACTATCAATGATAGATAGAGTGGATTCTCTCTTATCGCTTAAGACCCTAGGCGGACCTATTGGCCACTTATTATTCCTTGATAATATTCAACATGTACATAAACTAAATTGCACTAGCTATAGGCCCTACTAGTTAAGGATTCCGTCATTCACGCATATAACCATGTCCCGTGTAAGGTGGGAGATGGTGTTTTATCGCTCGCTATACCATCTAGCTGACCTTATTGCACAATCTTCTTAGTCGCTTACTACTTCCCATAGGACAGGTAGTCATATCTGACATTTTAGTTTTCAGGTTTGGGTAGGCCCTATACACACGCCATTTAAGACCCCTAAACTGAAAGTCCTACTCCCAGGTAGACTCCTCAACCCAAGCCACTTAAGACCTGAAGTAGCAGACTATACGCAAAGATTGTTTAAATTTACCTTTCCATATTAGGATAAAGTGGGGTACGTTGTTAAGTCATTTACATTTAGTTTCTTTTCACGGAAATATTATATGTACATGATTATTTATTGTCACAGGTTGCTATGATTAATAATGTTTCACATTACTAATCGGCTAGGTCCTATTCTAACTTTTAATAATAAGTTATTTATTTACTAATTGTAAATAAGGAAAGACATATCCTCCTTACCCTAGGATATTTATTTAATTACTTCCCAATTGGACTTAGTATTTAAATAATAGTCAATACTAATTAATACACCTTTTACGCCATTTACTTTTATCCATAAGTTCATTTCCATTTATGACTACAATGGTCATATTTTCCTAAGGTAACCATTTACATGGACATCCTTATTTTATCAGTCCTGAAGTATCTATTTGTTGTACCCCAACAGACGATTACTATTCTTATTTATAAATTTATTTGTTGCCTAATATATATATGTGTGTGTGCGTGTGTGTGTGTGTTTGTGTGTGTGTGTGCGCGCGCACACACACCATACCACTCATATTAAGTTGACCACTTGTGGATAATGGATTTGTCGGTCGGTTCCGGGAAGGCTTCTACCACAAGTTAAACTTAACCTTATGTCTTAGTACACTTCTATTTACGCATTAGACCCCTCACATTAAGATGACTACCTATGGATGCTGGATTGGCCGAGCAGTTCCAGGTAGACTTCTACCATAAGTTGGGCTTACCCTCGTGTCTAAATGCGGTTATAATTCAAATTCCCTAATTGGGGTTTACAACAATTATCCTAATCAATTTAGGAATTGTAAACGATATCCTATTGTATTCACTTTTCCCCAATCAACATCGGTTACAATTGTTATTTATTAATTCACGGCCCTATTTATTGAAATTAATTATATTAATTGCTACAATGGTCACTACACATATATTAATTCAATATGGATCTTATTTACGTATATAATTCCATAACTCAGTATCATTCAAACATTAAATACAAGGCATATTTTATCGTATTACGCAGATTTGGACGAATAATGTACATATTTATTTTTATTTCTTCAAACGGTTAACGTAATTATTTTCATTTTTATTGTTTTAATTAATTTAATAATTTGGTTCAAATCAATAGCCAAACATTCCACTTTGCATTCAATCTTGCCAAAAAAGTTCCAAATCGTACAAAAAGACCATTAGCTAAGATTATTATAAACTATGCCTGATTAGACATATTTCAAATTCACAAGAAATATATACGTTTATATAATTTTAGAATAATTGATGCAAACTAGACACAAATATGTATATTAATATTCATATGTATGTTTGCACCACATTTCCCTTTTTCAATCTTTTTGTTATATCTCTCGTGAATTCAAAATAGCATCTTTTGGTTTAAAAAGAGGTTAACGACATATGTATGACAACTAAGCCAAAGCCCAAAAACATTGAATACAAACAGGCACATTTCCTTTAAAATCACAATCGTATAATTCACTATTTTATCATTTTATTCAAACTTGCATAATTTATCATTTAACACTGAAGCTAGAGATCTGGAATATAACTACATCTAAATATTGTTTAAATGCGATTAATTTTGTAACAACCCGGATTTTCAGAACTAGTTTAAAATTTTTATTTTACCTATTTTATTGGATTTTGAAGATTTAAAATGATTTATTTTAAATAATAACGACTAAAAATTTATTTTAATCCAAGTTAGAACATAATAATTTGTTTTAAATATAAAACGAGCTTGAAATGGCGTGGTAGATTGAAAATTCAATTGAATTTATAAGATTCAAAATAAATCGGATTTCAATAAAACAAGAAATATTTGAATCTATTTAATTATATCTTTCTAATGAATGTAAGAAACTGAGATTTCATAATATAAATTGAAAGTTATGTCCAGTTTAAAATTTAGAATAGTCGCTATGGAATTTATATAATTTTTATATAATACATAACCCTTAAAAATAGCCATTTTGCAAACGACCTCCGTTTTCCACGAAACCACTTTTGTTGGATCTGGAATATCAAATTATTGCTATATTCCAATTTTCATAATTTTTGGAATTGATATGTGAGCGCGGCGAATTTAAATGCATTATGTCAATTCAATTTCAATTTAATCGACTGAAAAATGCCGTTTTTCAAATGATCTCCAAATTCAATGAATTTAGTTATTTTAGGACCGTATTGTCAAAACATAGCTAGATTTTTTTTGGAATTTTTGGAGTCAGTATGTAGCCCCGATAAATTAAAATGTACGTTAAAATCAATTTTGAACGTTATATTAATTTATATTTTAATTTTAACGAAAACTGATCGAAGCAGTCTAATTGGCTTACGATATATATCCTATTGTGTCCGGAATGACACATTTAAGCTAGAAAAAAGACCGTATGAAGATTGGAACTTTTTTACAAATTCTGGGATAAGATATTTCCAGATCTACAGTGCTTCGCAACAACCACAATACATTTTACATCATAATTTGTAGGAAATATGTATGAACAAATTTAGGAATCCTACAATTCATATTATGCCAAACCACAATTTGTAATTTACAAGCCTTGATATTATTTACTAGCAGATTTGTGTTATATCAATTCAATACAACAATATTATGAACAGATCTGATGAAAATAGGCAAATAATTTGAGATGTAATTCAAACGAGATAAATATCTTGTTATAACTATGTATATAAATTTCCCACTCACCTATAAGCATCCAAATTCTAAGTTTGAATAATCTTTAGGCCTAAAATTCCCAAATTCTTATAAACCTACAATTTTATCTAAAAAGGGAATATTTTCAGATCTCTAGTTATGTAAGAAGAAAAGGAAGAGAGTAGAGAATCTAATTTGGAGCGTTAATTTACATTGTTTTCCATTGGATCTGATAATCCTCTCAGTTTTATATGATTTGTTGTAGATTAATATAATTTTTATTTATAAATTATGTTTGAAGAGGGAGGAAAATGGCAGAGCTTCCCTACTGCCTACAGATTTGTGTGGAAAAGAATGAGGCCTTAGTCCTTTATTTATAGGAGTGGAATTGGCCTTGAACCATTAGATCTGATTTACTAAACATCCATCCATCCATAAAATATACTATACAGCCAAACCCTAGCTGTAACTGCCTGGCTCGACCAAGCGGTCGTAGCCAGTGGTCGATCACTTGGTCGACCTGGTAGTAAGGCGGCTAGGGGAATATTTATTTCTATATAAAAAATATTTTTTTTTATTTATTTTCTACCGTTATCTTTTTCATTCGTAACTTTTTCATATAGCTTCCGTACGCGAAACACCAAACATGAAAGTTGACCAGAATTTCGAGACAAACGCATTAGTTAAAGTTTCGTGGTCAAATTCTATTATGTGCAAAAATTCTTATTTTTGAAATTCTAATAATTAATTCTTGTTGCCAAAATTACGGGTTGTTACACTTTGGTTGTTTCATTGAGTAATTTCAAAGCTAATGGAGCTATCTCTTTGGTAAAAGTACGAAGCAGCCTTTTGAATGAGGAACTAAGGAGAAAAGGGTCAGGGTTGAAATCAGTTCAAGGTCAGGCTATGGTACCAAGAGATTTGAGGAAAGATAAAAGATGGAAGAAGAATGGATCTAATGGTAAAGGTTCGATCACTTATCATTATTGTGGTAAGGAAGGTCACATACAGAAAAATTATTATGCTTATCTAGGATAAGAACAAGGCTGTGGATTTTGGTAGTAGTAATGATGCACAGGCAGGTTTTTGTTGAAGGTTCCATTAGTGACGCTTCTTGTGATATCTTATTTGTTAGAGAATGAAATTTTGATGACAACAACCCTGTTTCACTCATTATATTTATTGATTATAAAATATATACAAACATCTTTTTCTAAAACTTACATATGTATGTACATGTAGGATTTATATGTAGGTAATAGATTTTGTAGCCTGTATAGTTAAGAGATTCAAGATTTTCAAAGGAGTATCAAGATATCAAGATTTCAAGAGTTCAAGATTATAAAAGTTATAGAGTCTAGTTAGTATGTAAAACTTTGGTTAGCAATCACAAAATTCTGTTTTCAATTATCTTTTTAAAATTAATTTCAAACTATTTTAAAATTGATTTCAAACTTCTTTCAAAATGATTTTAATCATCCAAGGATTTCAAATATATATTTCCTAGTTTATAAATATTCTTATTTTTATAGTTATATATATATATATATTAAAATATTCATATGTATTATGCTAAGTTTATATTTGATTATAATTTCAAATATTCGTATTCAAACTCTAAGTTTTCATAAACCTTTTTTGTTTATATAGTTTATAAATATCTCTCTATAAGTTCCTATATATATATATATATATATGTGTGTGTGTGTGTGTGTGTGTGTGTGTGTGTGTGTGTGTGTGTGTGTTGTTATATAGTTTTTATATCATTTATATATAAATTTTTAATCATAGGTTTAGATGATATTTTATTATGTTTTTATACTTGAAAAATAATGTTTTAACAACTAGTTTTGTTTCATGAATATACAGAATATATATATATATATATATTGGTTTAAATACTTTAAAATTGATTTAAAATTCGAAAATATGGTATATACGTCAATATACATTTTTGACATGTCGACATATAATCATTATATTTTTTAAATTTGAAAGAAAGTGTCTTTTCATTATTTGAAACGTTTCAGAACTGTTGCAACCTTTGGAACTCCGTATAAAGGGGTCATTTTCGAATTTTTAAACACATTATCTTCTCCTTCTTCATCTCTTCTCTTATCATTATTATACTTTAATTTGTTGATTTCTACACTTATACTCTGTTGATTTCAACACAAATTATATCATTCTTCTTCTATTCTCAATCTCTATCAAATACTCTCTAATTGGAAGTGTTATTCAAGAGTTCTAGGGCTGTTATAATCATTTGGGAATTGTTTGGGAAATGATGTGTTTCTTATAGCCTGTAAATCAAGGAAAGGGAGTGGTATTAACCTAGTTGCCATGAAATCAAGGAAGGTGGAATCGGTGTTAACCTTGTGGCTGTGAAATCAAAGGTGTTGAAGATGGATTCTGATATTAATAAAACTCTAAGCATTCCAGCATTGCGTGGGACTGGGCATAGAAGTAATTCGAACCAGTATAAAATTCGGTTGTTCTTTCCTTTTCTGCATTCTATATTTACTTATATCTGTGTTTGTGGTTGTTTCTATATTTGTGATCATTTCTGGTGTGATAATCACTATGTGATTCATATAGTAATTCAAGATTGTTAAAGATTTCTATAAAATTCTTACAAAAACTATTCACCCCAACTCTAGTGTTAATTATTCCTCCAGATCCTTATTCTGCATCCCTAACAATTGGTATCATAGAATAGGTTTTCAAAAGTTCATCATCTGAATTTTGAAAATATTAAATGACAAATTTTGAGAAATTTTATAACACTAGTTTAGATTCATACATTGCATCAGTATAAGATAGGTCTACATTTTATTATGTTAAAAAAAATCAAGTTATCATAACTATTTTCTGAATAGTTTAAAATAGTAATTTTTTAACACTATTTTTTATATGGATATGTCACAGAATCACCATGATGTTATTATTTAAAATTACAATTAGTTATTTTTAAAAGATACTTGATTCTTTGAAAAGTTTTATTGTTTTGTAGGGGAAGAGTTATGTCTGATGAATACTAGCCGAAAGACACCAAGTTGATCGCTCATCAATCAAGAAGAGAAAAGTTCATGAAGTAATATGACTTTCGGGCTTATAGTAGTCGAAGTGTCCATTCATTCAAAATTCAACATTCAAATTCAAAATTTTGGAGCCAAGTTGGTTAAACTACTAAATCAACAGTATTTTTCTCATACGTCCTTCAAATTTAGCAAATGAATATACTATGTTGATCAAAAAAACGAGCCCATCGCAAGAAAGAAGATCTCATCATCAAATTCTAAAAGAGGTGAATGCGTGATTTATGATAATGGAAGGACAAAAAAATAGGGGATTGCAAAAATGGTACGCTTTACAATAATTTTATAACTATCTGCATATTAAGGAATATACACATATGCAAATAATTTGGCATAGAAATTTTTGTCTTTTATAATTTTAGGAATTTTGGTTCATCTTGATAAACTATAGTATATTAATCAATATATAAATCTAATTTTTTTTTCAAAAGGGTCTTTTTTTTTAAATTTCACTACTCTTTGATTTGGATTTGAAAAATAGAAAGGACATCTTTTCAATATGAAAATGTTAGATCAAACTCTTATTATCAATTTTGTTTATCTACTGATGTTTCAAAAAAAAATTGAAATTATTTAAATCAATAAAATTATAGATATGTTAATATGCTTGAAATAATTTAAAAAAATTCATAGATTTCATATTGTTATAAAAAACATTTATATATCTTTTATATACACTTTAAACATACATAGTCTAATTAATATATTTTTCACATACGATTACATGAAGATTTGAATACTATTTGAAATTGAATCCTAATTTTGATTATTTTACTAGATTTTATCAAAAATTTAATTTTGTTATAATTATATATTTTATATTATAATAATTTTCTAGTTTTAAGTTTTAACATTCAATGTTTATTAGTAAATTAATTTATTTCTATAGTATAAATCTAAATTTTATTTGTATTAAAAGATTAATATCTCACAATACATTAATTTTTTATGAATATATGTTTATATCAAAATAGTTTACTTCGTATGATAAAATTTTATATTCCCTTTAAAATGATCTTCATTATTTGCTATATTATTTCTAAACAAGCACCTTACTAAGTGTAACGTCCCAGGATTTTAGCGATATAATAATTTATTTATTTAATTAATATTATAATAGTTTGATAATATAAATGCTTTAAATTAAATATTTTGAATATTTAAATAATGGAATAATAATATATAGTCGGAAATGGATGAATTGGCAATATTGGGTAATTTGGATAATATAAGATATTCAATCGAGTTTAGATCTGTGTTATAATAAAAAATTTATTTAATAAACGATAGCTGAATGCATATATTCTAATTTAATTATAATCGAGCTCGTATCGGCGCGGTAGTTCATAATTTAACGTTTTGAACTTTAAACGACTATACAGGGTTCATTATAAGTCGAATTTCTTTGAAACAAGAAACATTGGAATCCATTGAATTATGGTTTTCTAATGGAAGTGAAAAATCGAGATTTCATCTTATAATTGTGAGTTATGTCCAAATCAAATTTTCAAATAACCGCTATGGAATCGTTTATAAGCCGTGATGATTTATTTAATATAATTAAATACTCATTTCGAATTTGGATAAGATTTTTAAGATGTATCCTTAATTAAATTTTTAGAATTTTTCTATAGTTTTAATTTGGAAAATAAGCAAATTTTTATTTGGAGTGTTTTACACCCTATATCAGTAATTTTCGGGTTTCACAAAATAAGTTAACTTGTCTGTTTTATTATATTTTTGGGATCGCGACACATTGCTCGTCACAGCGATATTTTTGTTTTTGTTGTTAGCAGTACATAAACGAATGAAAATTTATGTAATGGGGTTTGTAAGAAATTAAGTTAAACTTCAATAAAACCGAGCTAACACGTCAAATATCAGATATCTACTTCAAAAACTTGAGTAACCAACGCAGTAAAAAGAGGTGTTTCTATTCTTTTGGGATAACAGGCAAATGGTTTATATCCAAATGGTGAATGTATCTTGCAGCAACTTGACCATCATCATAATTTATTCTTGTTTGAGTGTCGACTACTATAATCCTAGCTTGTGTAATAATAAAGCCTGTAGCACAAACGTCTACATCTATATTGAAGTTGAGGGCTATGATACTGCCTTCATTTTTTGGTTGAGTTTATTTAATCCGACGTGTCTATCTACTCGTTTCCTGGTTGTAGTTCCAAGATATGAAATTATAATTACATGTAAATTAAGGATATCGGATCGGATATGGGAGGATGAACCTGAATAAGTCTCAAACTATATAAGTCGTTGAATTTACGATAGTGAATGGAATTTGGAAGAAATATGCACACACTAACCCATCCTCATCAAACCTTATTAAATAAGGACTCAACTTGTGATAGTCAATGCGTATGCTAAAGCAATATCTAAATTAACAATAAAACATCAGTTGATATGCATGCAAACATACTCTACAATAGAAATTTAGCCTAGTACTAGTAACCGTACCTTATATATATATCCTAAGCTATAAATTGTCAACACCTATTTCTCTCTAGTCTACCTAATCACTCAAATCCTACTGAAGCTTCATGTCCAAGGATTTGCAGACCTCCCCCGTAAAATTACAGCTAGCTTAAGTGCTACACTAACGCACACGGTTCTTGAGTGGACACTGATCCTATCCCCATATTTTTTTCTTCTATAAATACACTGGCTGTCATCGTGTTTTCTCTCCAAAACCATAACAGCAGAGGTTTCCATGGCTAAAGGAATCAAAAGAAAATCAAAACCCAGTTATTGGAATTATTTAAAAATCGAGAACAAGTGGAAACCTTCACTAGAAATCTGGGCAAAAATAAATTTGATCCTCCTGACGAGATTCTGGTTAACTTGGCATGCTTCTTAAGGGTTTCAAAAACATTTTGTGTTTGCTACTCTTTAACCCAGCGTGCGTCCGAGACGGTGGATGGGAGCCAAAAGTGATGGAGGAGGGTGACCAGATCTAAAATGCATCGGAGGTGAGCTCTTTACGAGTTGATGGTTAGGAAGGACATGATAGCGGGGAGAGTTAAATGCATGGGTTTGGTTGGAAGCAATATTGTTGTGTGGAAGAAATGCTAGTAGTTGAGATGAAAGATTTAAGGGATTGAGATGCATGTAGAATTGGGAAGTAATGTGACAGTGCATGGTTCCCTCCAGAAGCACGTGAGCTTCTCGGATTCGTGAAAGAAAATAATGGTTGGAAGAAATGTTTCCAGGGAGCATACCAATTCCTGTAGCAGCATCAGATAGGAATGAAGAGAGTTGTGACTTAGGAGAGAGGTTCAATAGTGTTTTATTTTTTATGTTTCGTGAGGAGGTGAGGTCTTAGGGTTTAAAAAAGGGTTCAAATGAGGAAAATGCTGCATGGATGTAGTGTTGTTCAAGGAGAATTTGCGCGATATGCTGATAGCCGGAGCCATTCCTTGCATGAGATGCTGGAGCGGTATAAATTTTGGAAGAAAATGGAATACTGTGAGAGGATGTAAACATGGAGAAGATGGGTGATATATCGTTTCGGGCTGGAGGATGAGTTATGTTCCGACAATAATAATAATTGGTGAGGCCCATCACCTATTATTAGTATAAGTTAGTTTTATATATATGCAAACGTTTGCAGTAGAGGCATGAATCAAGGCTTCGTGGATCACTGTATCGAAATAAAGAAGGGAGAAGTTGGCACATTTTCACCTGTAGCAAACAATCGGGATGAAAGGTAATGGTGAGATCAAGCAGGCTTTATCAAAACTAAATGGCAATTAGATTTAGGGTAAACTAGTTTAATATGTTGATTAATTTAATTATAGGATCTTATAAATTAACAACTTATTCATACGATAACAGAATTCGGTGAAATAGTGTCCGTTAGAACTATGTGATCATAGACTACACGATGAAGCTGGTTTAGAGCTATTTGGAGCTCATTACAATTTTAGACGAATTATAATGTCTGGTTTAATCTACCAACATTGATTGTTATTCTACGCGTAACGAACAAGGTGAGTGAATCCACTAACTCTATCTCGTTTTATAAATTTATAAATATTATTTAATATTGATAAATATGATTGAGTGCTGTATGTGATGGTTGTTTAGATGATTTGTTGTTTAATTGGTTGAAAATATAGATATTGTTATATATATATATATATATATATAAGTCGTTAGTTGAATACTGATTCTATTAATTTTAATATTTTATATTGATATGAAATTAGTGCTATTTATTTTGATTAAAGTCCGTGGACGCAGGAAAATAGGTTGGAGGGTGAAACGACCAGAACTTGCCATTATGGGAAAGTCCGGATTAAGTTGAGAACATGACAAATCAGAACACAAACAGAAGAACATTTCATTGCTTATTACAACAATTTACATTAGAGTACAAGAATATATAGAGATGAACAAATAATATACATTTGATAAATATCAGAGATTTACAAATTATTATGCAGCGGAAAATAATACAAAACACAACTGAAAGAAATACACGAATACAGAGCGTTCTGAATATAGCTCTAGCTATAAGCCAGGATCCTGTGAATATAATATCTGCAAATCCAAAACTACTAGCTGCCCTTATGGAAAATAGGGGAACCCAGTGTTCAGGTTAAAACAATAAACTCAAGGTCAGTCATGTGACTGGTGTGAGAAATAAAACAGTTGTTAACTTGATTTTAAAGTTTGGGTAAATCAAGGGACCACGCCGTATAACACGGAATGGGTTTACCCCCAAGAATACCAGTGCATAAAATAAACAGCGCAATGCTTTTTTGAAAAAATGAAGCTACTATAAGACTCAAGTCCCATCACACAATGCAACGCAAGCCGGGGGATAGGGTTTTCCGTTATAATAGCCAAACATGCTTGGTACATTTAAAACAAATCATTTCATACTATTATAAGTGCAAAGTGTGTAAAAAAACTTCAAATATAAATGTATCAATCATAGATGGCATGGGTACCATATATCATGTAGCTATACTAAGCTCTACAGATAAAACCGAGATGTCACGTATTGGAAATTGGATTTTCGTCATGAGTCGAGGCAATGGATGTACTCCTCGCCAACTTCGAGACACGCTAGAAAATGCCTCAGGATCCCCCGCAGAAGTCCCCTGGAACCTCCAAGACAGGTCCACACTTACGTTTGTGGATTAGTTATACCTTAACACACGTTTCCCGGTCCTATAAGACCTATATCCATCGGCTTCGTAGTAACTGATATATCCGAGGCGCCTTGCAATCCAACAACCACATAAGTAAAAATAATAAATGCCTGGGCTCCATACCATGACACCACCCATAGCTAAAAAGAAACGTTATGTCCTCCTTGTGTCCCTTACCACGTTTTTGACTCATACAGAGGTGTGAGGCTTGCGAATTAATGCTATACACAAAGCTATGTTATAGTAAAGTCGTGCCTTTGATCATCAACCACAAGTCTCTGCTTTTCAATAGAAGCCTTGATGTTTTGCATCTCAGCATGCCACACAGGCAATTCACGCCATGCAACTGATGTCTATCAATATATAACATTTGAGCTCGTACGTCTCAAAGAAGGGCGTTAAGCAAGAGAATAAATTCTCCACTGCCAAATAGATATATATTTAATAGAAATCAATCAACACAGAATAAAATCCAATGCCAGACACACATCCATTTACAAATACGTTCTGGGTCTGAACGAAACCGGAGGCACCTTAATTCTCGTCCCATATGTCCAATACAGGAGAGACGTTCTCGCATATCCGGTCGATCTCCAAGTACGTCTGGACGATCACCACTTATTACCTCGTCTTAGGTGTACAACGCAATCAAGACATCAGTAATAATCTAAACGATGTGAAGACCTCCGGTCTTCAACCACCATCTTCATCGTCGACTTATCGTCGAATCAATTATTCAAAATGTTATAAACCCGGCCTTTCCGAATAACTTGCGTATATTATAAACAAGTCCTATAAAAACACAACATATGCCTCATTCCAATTCTGAATATTCTTTTATTTAAAAATTCATATTCTATGGGAAATGTTCCCATTCATTTTATCAAAGATAAATTCTTTAAATTTATTCTTTAATCTTCCTTTGTATATCAATTCTAAACCAATTTAAAGTTTATCAACTAGTCGGGATTAGCGAACCTTACCGAAGTAATCATTTGTTTAATTTCCCAATCCTAACCTATTCATCCCATGGAGCAAAACTAGTAATACTCCATATCTAACACCATGGTGTTATCGGTAAATTTAATTACCATTTCACGTCCAAATCTAATTAAAGATTTAACTATCGCTTGGAGCAAAATTGTAACACCCCGTAGTTCTGTAACACTAAGATTTACAAATCAAGGCAGAATTAAAAGTTAAAAGGGAAACGGGCTACGCCATTGCGTTCATCTCGAAATTCTACATGAAAACAAGTCCGAGTTTGCGTAAATCAGAGTCCGTGTGAGGAAGATATGGCCTCCGGAAGATTCAGCGAAGTTCAGATTTCAAAACTGGTCGAGTTCGAAATTCAAAAACAGACCCAGATTGGGCAGGGCGGGAATTTTCCCGCCCAGAGCACCCAGGTCGACTGGGTAGTCGACCTGGGACACCCAGGTCGACTGGGTAGTCGACCTGAGGGTCGACCCCCCTGCTTTTTCCTGTTTTCTGCACCTGTTTCGTTCTTCTGTATTCGGACGCCATCCTGACCAGATTCGTTGACTTCTACACTATATAAACAGCCCTAGACTCCTTCTCTGTTCAAAATTCTTCTCTACCCTTATGCTGCAAAGATTCTTAGTGAACATGGCTTCCTCTCCTCCTCTTAATTAAATAATAAATAAAATAATATATATAAAATAAATCAAGACGAGGAGGTGCTACTCAAAGACTTTCAAAGAGGAGATTCAATCTAGATTTCAAGTGAAGATTCAAACGACTACAACGACTGTTTTTCTACGAATCTAATATAATCTCTGTAAGTCAGTTATTTCTAGATTTGAACGTTTTTCTCTGTTCATGACATGAAATTAAAGGAATAAAAGAATATGCCAAATCTCTCTCTCTCTCTCTATTCTAATCAGTGCCTATACTCTTGAACCCAATTAAGAACTGTTATGATTCGAGGACAAATAAGACCTTGACTATGGAACTATGGAACTTAAAACCATTTGCCTATGACTATGAACATTTCCCTATGGCTATGAACATTGCCTATGACTATGGACATTGCCTATGACTATGAACATTGCCTATGACTGTGACTATGAGGATTATTTCCTTGACTAAGCCTATGCCTTTGATTAGGAAATATAAACTATTGCCTATGACATGACAAGGACATCTGTGATTAAACACCTGTGATTCATGACTAGGAAAGTGTTGCTTAAGTTTTGTGACTATGAAATTGGGTCTAAACCCGATCATCTATTCTGTCTATTCTTGGTTTTAGACCTTGGGAATTTACCTATTAAGTTAGGTCTACCCATGTTCTTAAGCCTGCGTCTTTATTCTGTCTATTCTTGGTTTTAGACCTTGGAAATTTACCTATTAAGTTAGGTCTACCCATGTTCTTGAACCAACGTCGTTATTCAACCCTTTTTATGCCAGTTAGTATGTCTATCTTTTGCATAGCATCTTTGGTTCATTCCCTATTTTCTACGAACCTAGCTTTACTTTTAATCTAGACTGAATCACGATTATACGAACGGTGGGAATGCGGTTTGGGAAAAATATGAAATTTACTAAAAACGTAGTTTAACTTGGAAATTGGCATAAATTGGGAACATGTATTATGGCATGTTCATAGAAATGCAAATTGGATAAATTTGACATGAATTATAAGATGTGTAATTTGAATCTAGTATTGACGTGTAAACCTAGCATTTACATGAATAGTGAACTAGAGTAATAAGTCTAGAATTAGAATGTTGAATCGGAATTGGATTAGCTAATTTGGCACGGTAAGTATATTGGCATAAATGTGAAATTGGCCATAATTGGGAGTAATTAGCAGGTTTAGCAAAATCATGGTTATTGACACTTAATTTGGTATAGTCCACATACCAAAAAGCATAAATATGATTTAGAAGGGGAAATGGGCCATAAGAATGAATGTAGACAATTTACATTAAAAGAGTAATTAGGAAATAAGTAAATTAGAAATAATTTACTTATAGAATTTGGCCTGAATGAGGAAATATAAATTTAGACGAATTAAAGGTTTATTAACGACATCTCTTTTAATGACACACCAGAAAGTTCTAGGGTGACAGAGAGGATAGTGTCTAGGCTTGGGTTTGGAAAATACAAGTTTCCTGCTCTCCCTGGCTATCCCTAACTGATCCGATGAACGAGATGGTTACTTTCAAAACTTGATTTGAAAATAAATTGAAACCCTTTGAACTTAGAAAAACACGAATATGCCTAGCCCGAGGTTAGACTTAGTTGCGATGTAAATCTGCCCGGAACCAACCGGCACATCCAGTAGTTGCAACAATACCTATCTAATGTGAGTGGTGGCGGCTTTAATTTATTTAGTTAAAGCTAGAACAAGAATGGTAGGGTTAAGTTAACTAAGACACTTAACCAGTTCAACATGGTAACTAGACTGATGGGTGGGGATAGGTTCAGACTGACACTTAACACAGTTAAGCTAGAATGGGAGGGTTAAGTCCATAGGAACACTTAACCAACTTAACACAGTTAAGCTAGAATGGGAGGGTTAAGTCCATAGGAACACTTAACCAACTTAACACAGTTAAGCTAGGATGGGAGGGCTAAGTCCATAGAGACACTTAACCAAACTCAAGAGATTTGTAGGGGTTAAGTAAAGTTAATACACTTAGCCAAATTAATATAGACTAGAGGTTGGGGTTAAGTAAAATCTAATACACTTAGCCAATTTTGATATGTTAGCTGGGCTAGACCATAGGGTTAAGTAAACCTGAACACTTAACCATCAGGTTGTGATAAAGGAATGAGGTTAAGTCTAAAACATGAAGGATAATACTTAACCATTAATAACATGTTAGTTAAAACAAACGGGCAAGGTTAAGTTAAAAAGGAACACTTAACCAATACAGAATGAAGGGTTAGGGTTAAGTAATAAGAAATATTTAACCAATATAACTTGGTTTGTGCTAGGGTTAAGTCAACGTGAATTGCTGATGACACTTAACCAGCTTAACAGGATAAATGAAGAAGGTTAAGTTAGCTTGAATTGACTAATGACACTTAACCAATCCAAATTGACGGGAAAGAGAACTGAGTAGTAAACCTTAGTTAAGAAAACAACGATTCTGGAAACTAAGTGTTAAACCTTAGTTGACAAAACTAAGCAGCAATTCTTAGTATAACACGAGGAGAAGCGAACGTCTGTCTGATTAAATAAAAGGCTCCAACGAATTGGGTTACGAAGCCTTAGGCTTCGAGGGGACGTGAGGGTACTCTTGGTATCATTCTATGAGGCTGCAGATGATCCGCCTGGTCCCACAGAGGTTAAGGTCTGCGTAGAAGAACCAGGGGTATGCCTTGGTTGCAATACATGGCAACCTAAAGACTAGGATGGACCGGCGTGATTCGGCGAGCAAACGGTAGCCCTATGATAGTGACTTGTCGTCTACCATCCATCTTCAGTCAATCGAGATACGTGAAGCGGAAAGGTGGAGAACTCCAAAAGACCATATACTTGATATCTAGTTATGGGTGAGGATGGCCATAGGATAGTGGGGCACCGGGGGCCGGCGTATAGTTCTCATTTTTCAAGGTGTGCCTTTCATTAGTTGAGGGAGGGGTCAAATGGGACCATAGCCACTGGAACAAAAACAGACCTTAGCATCTGCATCGGCAGATATCTGAAAGCTCCCGACCGAGTTCTGTGTTTCTTGATTTGCCCTGTAACAGGACTTGGGCCGCACATTACAGGACATGTGCGTCTAGACAAGCGATAACGATTCGCGATACATGCGTGGGGAAGTATAGGAACATACACCACTCTAGGTAGTGTGTCCTAGACTTGGGGGCATCGTTCGACAGGTAGCATAATCCCTAGTTGAACTAGGTGGCATAAATCCTGAATCCGAGAAGCGTTCAGCAGATAGCGTAAACTCTAGTTGAATCTAGAAAGTAGTTGATAGAAAACCATAGACTAGATCTGGGTAATAACTAATAAATGGATGCCTGAAGGCGATGGAAAATGCAAGGATTGGGATCACGTCAGCGTTACGAGTTGGGACATTAGTTAGGTGTTGCAAAGATAATAGAAATCCGTATAACAAGGAAATGGCGAAGCGGCGAAAGTATTAGAGCGTATCCAGTTTATCTTATCTTAGCATATCTTATGACTACCTTGTCTAATCTTGTTGACCCTATCGTCATGGTGTAATCTTGTATTCAGTTAATTCATGTCGTTTTGTTTTTCCATGTTCACATGTTAGAAGTTACTGAACTTACTCAGGCTTCATGTGTGACTCTGTTTTTCTTTCGTCTTCCTTTGTTCCGTTCCCCCCCCCCCCCGGTAGTAAATGATGGAATAGTATAGCTCAGGTTATGTTGGACTGTCACTCTTTCCCAGCTTGAAGACTTGTCGAAGTTTTGCTTGGATTTTCTTTCGGATGTTATGGCTGGCTCTTGCTACAATTGGGGAATATAAATATTGTTTTATGCTTCTTTATTTTGTAAGACAGATGATACTCTAATATTGTAAATAAACCATTGTACAAATCATTTAATCAATAAAGCAAAGTTTTATTTTCCGCTGTTTAATTTCTGTCTGTCTTGTAATTTATCTGCATCTTTTACCTTAAAATGCTCCACAGAACTTAGTGCATTCCCTTTGTGAGTGACACTAACGGATGCGGGGTGTTACACGTGGTATCAGAGCTGAAGGTTACCAGATCAGATAAAGGATTTGAAAAATTATTTTCAAAACGGTTTTTAAAGAAGCATTTTCAAAAGAAAAGATTTGTTTTAAAGGCGTATTCCCCAAAGCCATACGCACTATCTTCTCTTCCTCTATTTGAATTCTTGTCTCCTTCTTTCTTGAGTCTCTAGGGCTCCTGGCTTTCTGGGAGGTAACCTCATCGATGGGCGAAGTAGTGCCCCGGCTTCCATCCATAGCCGTAGTTGTTTCACCTACGGCCAGTTTTCTTTCAAGCTTATAGGGTTTTCCATGCAAGGGAGGCAGCTTTCAAGAGATTTGTCTACATGGTTACACACGGAAGGGGATGAGGAGTTTGGCTAAGGAGCACAACCCTAGGATGAGGAATTCATGGATGTAGGTTTAGCTCACGAAGGAGGAAGCAATTATAAAACCTAAAACAAGAGGAAGTATCTTTACTAGGGTAAGATAGGGCATATAATTAAGGACAAGGGCAAGAACGAGGAACAAGATTTTCCAAAGGGCAAGAACCTACTTTCGCCACCAAGCGTATCTAGGAGAAAGGTAGTGAAGTCCTGTTGGAAGAGTCTAGTTTTGCTGTTCATACTATTTCCTTTGGCTTTAGCGCTTCACATTTGTTCATATCCACTTCCATAGTTGATTCTCTACACCAGTACTTGTATAGTTGAAATATCCCACTAGAGTCTCAAATCCAATTGGTGGTCCGACCAGTTTATTTTTAGTTAGTAGGAATATCGGAATAGCTATCGAGTTTGCTTATATCATCTCACGTAGATCGTCTAAATTCAGAGGAGATATTCCTTGGGTGCTTGTCTGATATTGGTTTAGGCCTTTGGTGCTTGTACTTGAGGAATGTCAAGTTCGACTAGGATGGTTTGCGTGAGAGAGGAATAGTTGTGGCAGGCACTCCAAAAAGCACGTAATAACCTTTCGACCCTCATAGTTATGGCATGATGGATAAGCTAAGAGGAGAGACCACTGATCATTCTAGTATATACACTCAGTATCATGGTGGACATCTGTTTATTTTGGAAATGAAGGCCAGAAACTTCACAATCGTGAAGCTAAAATAGTTAAGATACAGTGGAGTAAAGCTCAAGAAGGCTAGATACTAGCATCATACCCTTTTTCTTAAGGGTGCATCCTTGATTTCTTTACGTAGGAGCTTTACGCATAATTGTTTCTCTCTTTCCGAAGTATATTACCTAGGTCGTATCTTCGATCCTTAGGTAGAAGCTAATGGATGTAAACATGTGTTTGAAACATTTTATGGTTGGTGGTTGCAAGTGATTGCTAATGGTTGCTCGTGGATGCATATGCATACGTATTAGGCGCTAGATCAGTTCGGACGCTTTCATATTGCATTTACAGATATGTATTTGTTTGTAAGTTGAGCCTGATATTTTATCATATGGATGTTGCATATGGACGAATGGCTGTGCACGCATGTAGTATTTACATAACTAGGGATGCTTGGATACATGATTGGACGCATGGCACTGACATGATTCGCATTAAGGAGGTCAACTGAATCAGTAGACCGCCTGATTTTTCATTAGATAAAGACATATACACTCACTATGCATATGAACATGAAGGCATTAGAAATCTTTTAAGGACAATGAATGCCTGTGATTGAATGGTTGAGTAGATGGGTGACTGGATGCTAGGACACATTCCTCCTAACTTGAAGATTTCGGGGACGAAATCCTTTTAAGTGGGGGAGAATGTAACACCCCGTAGTTCTGTAACACTAATATTTACAAATCAAGGCAGAATTAAAAGTTAAAATCAAAATCAAGGGAAACGGGCTGCGCCATTGCGTTCACCTCGAAATTCTACATGAAAACGAGTCCGAGTTTGCGTAAATCGGAGTCCGTATGAGGAAGATATGGCCTCCGGAAGATTCAACGAAGTTCAAATTTCAAAACTGGTCGAGTTCGAAATTCAAAAACAGACCCAGATTGGGCAGGGCGGGAATTTTCCCGCCCAAGGCACCCAGGTCGACTGGGTATTTTACCTGGGGCCCCCAGGTCGACTGGGTAGTCGACTTGGGGGTCGACCCCCCCTGCTATTTCCTGTTTTTTGCACCTGTTTCGTTCTTCTGTATTCGGACGCCATCCTGACCAGATTCGTTGACTTCTACACTATATAAACAGCCCTATACTCCTTCTCTATTCACAATTCTTCTCTACCCATATGCTGCAAAGATTCTTAGTGAACATGGCTTCCTCTCCTCCTCTTAATTAAATAATAAATAAAATAATATATATAAAATAAATCTAGACGAGGAGGTGCTGCTCAAAGACTTTCAAAGAGGAGATTCAAGCTAGATTTCAAGTGAAGATTCAAACGACTGCAACGACTGTTTTTCTACGAATCTAATATAATCTCTGTAAGTCAGTTATTTCTAGATTTGAACGTTTTTCTCTGTTCATGACATGAAATTAAAGGAATAAAAGAATATTCCAAATCTCTCTCTCTCTCTATTCGAATCAGTGCCTATACTCTTGAACCCAATTAAGAACTGTTATGATTCGAGGACAAATAAGACCGTGACTATGGAACTATGGACCTTAAAACCATTTGCCTATGACTATGAACATTTGCCTATGACTATGAACATTGCCTATGACTATGGACATTTCCTATGACTATGAGCATTGCATATGACTGTGACTATGAGGATTATTTCCTTGACTAAGCCTATGCCTTTGATTAGGAAATATAAACTATTGCCTATGACATGACAAGGACATCTGTGATTAATCTCCTGTGATTCATGACTAGGAAAGTGTTGCTTAAGTTTTGTGACTATGAAATTGGGTCTAAACCCGATCATCTATTCTGTCTATTCTTGGTTTTAGACCTTGGGAATTTACTTATTAAGTTAGGTCTACCCATGTTCTTGAACCTGCGTCTTTATTCCGTCTATTCTTGGTTTTAGACCATGGGAATTTACCTATTAAGTTAGGTCTACCTATGTTCTTGAACCGATGTCGTTATTCAACCCTTTTTATGCCAGTTAGTATGTCTATCTTTTGCATAACATCTTTGGTTCATTCCCTATTTTCTACGAACCTAGCTTTACTTTTAATCTAGACTGAATCACGATTATACGAACGGTGGGAATGCGGATTGGGCAAAATATGAAATTTACTAAAAACGTAATTTAACTTGGAAATTGGCATAAATTGGGAACATGTATTATGGCATGTTCATAGAATTGCAAATTGGATAAATTTGACATGAATTATAAGATGTGTAATTTGAATCTAGTATTGACGTGTAAACCTAGCATTTACATGAATAGTGAACTAGAGTAATAAGTCCAGAATTAGAATGTTGAATCGGAATTGGATTAGCTAATTTGGCACGGTAAGTATATTGGCATAAATGTGAAATTGGCCATAATTGGGAGTAATTGGCAGGTTTAGCAAAATCATGGTTATTGACACTTAATTTGGTATAGTCCACATACCAAAAAGCATAAATATGATTTAGAAGGGGAAATGGGCCATAAGAATGAATGTGGACAATTTACATTAAAAGAGTAATTAGGAAATAAGTAAATTAGAAATAATTTACTTATAGAATTTGGCCTGAGTGAGGAAATATAAATTTAGAAAAATTAAAGGTTTATTAATGACATCTCTTTTAATGACACACCAGAAAGTTCTAGGGTGACAGAGAGGATAGTGTCTAGGCTTGGGTTTGGAAAATACAAGTTTCCTGCTCTCCCTGGCTATCCCTAACTGATCTGACGAACGGGATGGTTACTTTCAAAACTTGATTTGAAAATAAATTGAAACCCTTTGAAGTTAGAAAAACACGAATACGCCTAGCCCGAGGTTAGACTGAGTTGCGATGTAAACATGCCCGGAACCAACTAGCACATCCAGTAGTCGCAACAATACCTGTCTAATGTGAGTGGTGGCGGCTTTAATTTATTTAGTTAAAGATAGAACAAGAATGGTAGGGTTAAGTTAACTAAGACACTTAACCAGTTCAACATGATAACTAGACTGATGGGTGGGGATAGGTTCAGACTGACACTTAACACAGTTAAGCTAGAATGGGAGGGTTAAGTCCATAGGAACACTTAACCAACTTAACACAGTTAAGCTAGAATGGGAGGGTTAAGTCCATAGGAACACTTAACCAACTTAACACAGTTAAGCTAGTATGGGAGGGCTACGTCCATAGAGACACTTAACCAAACTTAAGAGATTTGTAGGGGTTAAGTAAAGTTAATACACCTAGCCAAATTAATATGTTAACTAGACTAGAGGTTGGGGTTAAGTAAAATCAAATACACTTAGCCAATTTTGATATGTTAGCTAGGCTAGACCATAGGGTTAAGTAAACCCGAACGCTTAGCCATCAGGTTGTGATAAAGGAATGAGGTTAAGTCTAAAACATGAAGGATAATACTTAACCATTAATAACATGTTAGTTAAAACAGACGGGCAAGGTTAAGTTAAAAAGGAACACTTAACCAATACAGTATGAAGGGGTAGGGTTAAGTAATAAGAAATATTTAACCAATATAACTTGATTTGTGGTAGGGTTAAGCCAACATGAATTGCTGATGACACTTAACCAACTTAACAGGATAAACGAAGAAGGTTAAGTTAGCTTGAATTGACTAATGACACTTAACCAATCCAATTTGACGGGAAAGAGAACTAAGTAGTAAACCATAGTTAAAAGGAGCTAAGTAGTAAACCTTAGTTAAGAAAACAACGATTCTGGAAACTAAGTGGTAAACCTTAGTTGACAAAACTAAGTAGTAATTCTTAGTATAACACGAGGAGGAGCGAACGTCCGTCTGATTAAATAGAAGACTCCAACAAATTGGGTTACGCAGCCCGAGGCTTCGAGGGGACGTGAGGGTACTCTTGGTATCTCTCTATGAGGCTGCAGATGATCCGCCTGGGCCCACAGAGGTTAATGTCTGCGTAGAAGAACCAGGGGTATGCCTTGGTTGCAATACATGGCAACCTAAAGACTAGGATGGACCGGCGTGATTCGACGAGCAAACGGTAGACCTGTGATAGCGACTCGTCGTCTACCATCCATCTTCAGTCAATCGAGATACGTGAAGCGGAAAGGCGGAGAACTCCAAAAGACCATATTCTTGCTATCTAGTTATGGGTGAGGATGGCCATAGGATAGTGGGGCACCGGGGGCCGGCGTATAGTTCTCATTTTTCAAGGTGTGCCTTTCATTAGTTGAGGGAGGGGTCAAGTGGGACCATAGCCACTGGAACAAAAATAGACCTTAGCATCTGCATCGGCAAATATCTGAAAGCTCCCGACCGAGTTCTGTGTTTCTTGATTTGCCCTGTAACAGGACTCGGGCCGCACATTACAGGACATGTGCGTCTAGACAAGCGATAACGATTCTCGATACATGCGTGGGGAAGTATAGGAACATATACCACTCTATGTAGTGTGTCCTAGACTTGGGGGCATCGTTCGACAGGTAGCATAATCCCTAGTTGAACTAGGTGGCATAAATCCTGAATCCGAGAAGCGTTCAGCAGATAGCGTAAACTTTAGTTGAATCTAGAAAGCACTTGATAGAAAACCATACACTAGATCTGGGTAATAACTAATAAATGGATGCCTGAAGGCGATGGAAAATGCAGGGATTGGGATCACGTCAGCGTTACGAGTTGGGACATTAGTTAGGTGGTGCAGAGATAATAGAAATCCGTATAACAAGGAAATATCGAAGCGGCGAAAGTATTAGAGCGTATCCAGTTTATCTTATCTTAGCATATCTTGTGACTACCTTGTCTAATCTTGTTGACCCTATCGTCATGGTGTAATCTTGTATTCAGTTAATTCATGTCGTTTTGATTTTCCATGTTCACATGCTAGAAGTTATTGAACTTACTCAGGCTTTATGTCTGACTCTGTTTTTCTTTCGTCTTCCTTTCTTCCGTCCCCCCCCCAGGTAGTAAAGGAGGGAATAGTATAGCTCAGGTTAAGTTGGACTGTCACTCTTTCCCAGCTTGAAGATTTGTCGAAGTTTTGCTTGGATTTTCTTTCGGATGCTATGGCTGGCTCTTGCTACAATTGGGGAATATAAATATTGTTTTATGCTTCTTTATTTTGTAAGACAGATGATACTATGATATTGTAAAGAAACCATTGTACAAATCATTTTATCAATAAAGCAAAGTTTTATTTTCCACTGTTTAATTTCTGTCTGTCTTGTAATTTATCTGCATCTTTTACCTTAAAATGCTCCACAGAACTTAGTGCATTCCCTTTGTGAGTGACACTAACGGATGTGGGGTGTTACAAAAATTGGTGATACTCTATTCTCGATCGTTTCCCAAATTTTATAATTTAAATTATCACATTCACATTCCAATCTAATTAAAGATTCATTAAAACTCCACTTAGTTTTAATCTTTCCAAAGATCAATATTAATGATTATTTAACTTTGGGAAATCAAACATGCTGCATCGACAAACTACACCGTACTACTGATTTCTGCCTATATATAACCTCTAAGCTCGTACGTCTTAGATAAGGATGTTAAGCAAGAGAATAAATTCTCCGCCACCGAACATATATATATATATATATATATATATATATATATATATATATATATATATATATATATTTAGCAGAGATCAACCATACAGTTCGAAATACAATGTTAGACATGTAATGATGTCTTTAACTGGGTTAAAAAACTAATGTCATTTAAAACATAGTCACGATAAACCTAAATCACATTCCATTAATTTTGGAATCTTCATAGAAAATAGATCAGTATATAATCGATATTAATTTCCGTATCCGTAATATGAATGGAATAATGACAAAGCCTTTTAAATTCCATATGTATTAACAGTCTTCCTCCACAGAAGCTCACTTTGATTATTATCAAATCGAATTCCATTCAATTCCAATTTAATGTATTAAATTGTAAATTTTACTTTGGAAAATTCCATTAAATCTTAATAAAAGATTTATAAATTCCAAATTTTAACTTCACTGTTAATCAAGTTAAAGAACAAGTGTTATTAAAAGCACCGTTCATGATAAACCCAAAAATCCAATTCTTAATTCAATTCCAACTAAATAGTAATTAATTGGTAAATTTCTCTAAATATTAATTAAAAGATTTATTCTTTTCTCAATTGGGTTTAAGAACAATTTTAATGAAGAGACCGTTCACGACAAACCCAAAATCCAATTTGATATTAAATACAAGGCTCTGAGTAGAAATTATATCGGCTTATATTAAATATCAAATTCTGAAACCAACAAATATCGTATTGGAAATAACGACATAAAATATATCTTTCAAATTTCCATAACAATATCCGGATAATCACGGAATCCAATATCGAAATATTCCAAAGATTATTTCCATTCCAAACTCATTCCAATTTCATTCCAATTTGGTCATTGGGAATTCTGGTTATATTAAAACCATTCACATATCCATTTTATTTTATTTAAAATTTTGGACTTCAAATCTAGTTAATAACTAGTTCATTTTGATTAAAATATATTTTTATATTTACAAACATGGAATTTTTCATCCCAATTCTTTCCAAATCATTTATTATGATTTTACACAAATTATCAATATTTTTTAATAATTTTATCAAGGCACGTACAGTCGATTTCCATAAACGGTCATCGAACTACATTTACATCGACATTTTCCAAATTTGATTTGGACACAATTCCCAATCCAACCATTAGATTTCAAATCTCTTATATTCGTTGGAAAGCTCTTTTCGACATGAACCCAAGGATAGGGTTTTAGTAGAATCCGATGGTCGAATCTCTCATGATGTCAATTCGAAGTCAGTGGTCGAAATTCACGAACTACCGCGGCGCATCTTGTTCTATTCAGGAAATTAAATATATATAATATTTATTATATATATTTCGTAGATTTCCATTCAAAATGTATTTTATAAATTCATTTTAAAACAATTCCAACTTCATTTTTAATTTTAAATCAAAATTGAATTTTCCTTATCAATATAATATATAAATGATAATATTTTCAAAATATCAGATTTTGAAATCATTTCCTTTTTGATATTCATTATAAAAATGAATAAAATCGATATAAATATCGTTTATGTCAAAATGGCGTTAATCTAATCAACACGGCTTCATATATTTCAATATTTTTGTGTCCATCCCAAATCGGACATCAAAATCATATTTTGATCCATTACCGAATATTATTTTAAAATATTAGTTATTTTAAAATATTTCATTATTCGTCATTTTAAAATATTTGTTAATTTAAAATATTCGTTATTTCCGATTTAGAATCAGACACAGTCAATTACCAAATAATTTTATTTACATGGATTTCATACACACAAGTACATAATAATAATCAAACATAGTCAACCATCAACCAGAGTGCATTACACAAATGCATAAGCATTAAATATAATTAATTAACGCTTACAATAGCCTGTCAACCAATCGATTGACATAAAATTAAACAATTGGTATTAGTATGTCAAATGTCATCCCAATACCCGTGTGGGGTTTCTATCAACACACATCGATTTTATTTGTGCAGTTGGTCAATGTGTAAAATATATCCCCCCAATCAATATCAGTCAAATGTGTGTACATAAATAAATCGTCTGATTTGTAAATGAATATTTATTTTCATTCATATACTCGTTAAAAATTATATTTTTAACGAAAAATATATATTTAAACACATGAATATTTTATACAGTTCATTTATACAATAAAAATGATATTTTTATTGTTCTAACATTTTAAAAAGTTTCAGCAGCATAACGGCGCAATACTAGAACCGGATAAGATCTAGCCATATCCCTTGCCTAATAATGTCTGGCGCTATACACATACCAATTCTATTCAATTCAAATTACCCCCAAATCAAATTCAACAAATAAATCAATCCAAACACACAACCAAACATCCATGCTTTCAAACAAAGGTGTCGAGTGCTACTAAGCACAGTCTGCATCCTAGTATATATATTTAACTACAAAATAAAATTAAAGTGAGAAGTTCTCACCTTTGGGATCTACCCCTCCATTCTATTTTGAATTTCTGAACCATTTGGATTTGCTTAAAATTCCAACGTAATCTTTTTCACGCTTACATTGTGTCGTTCATCGGAGACAGGGGCGGCGCTGCTGATGGCCGTCGAGGAGGCGGCTAGGGCTTCAAATCGATTAGGGGGGTTGCAGGGGGCTTGCGGGTTGGGCTTTCTGGGGTAGGCAAGAGAGAAGGAGGGGGGATGGCCAGGGGGTGCTTAGGCGAGGCGGTACCGTGGGTGGGTGTTCGCGACGGCAAGGAGAGCGGAGGGAGATGGGGTGGTTGCGTTTTTCTTTTTATATTCCATCGTTGGTGTAATATTTAAATTAAGCCCTAAATTGGTGCTTTTCCATTTGAACCCCAAATCGGACCCAACGTGTAACGACCCGGAAATTTGAACAATTTGAAATGATGTTAGCTAAAGATTGGACTATTAATAACCAATGTTATATTAATACTTGAGTCAAAAATTTAAAATCAAATAGATGATTTTGGGGTATGAATTGAATATTGAATTCAGAATGGGCAGTTATGAATCAAATATTGTTGTTGCATATTTGAATTGAATATTTAGATTTGAATTGAAATTCGATTGAAATTATATATTGTTAAATTTGAAACATAACGTAGTTAAACAAATTGGGAAATTTACTTGTGTAATTATATGAGAATTGGCGAAGATATGTACGTATTTGTATATATAAAGAAAACGAAATTTTTTGTTTCAAATTAGAATCAAACTGAGTTGTTATTGAACAAACCAAATAAAATTGATAAACGAATAAATAATTTAAAAATAAAAGTTTTCAACGTTGTGCAAACAAGGTCGAAATTCGATTAAATAAAATTTTACTGGGACGTAGCAACACATCAAATTTCGTTGCGATCGAAGTTCGTTTATGACGGAACAACAATTAAACATTAACGTAATTTGCGGTAGAAATAAATTTTCAGGGTTCAATGGTGCTATTTTTAATTCTTTCAGTCCAAATATTTTCGTACCCAGAAACCACCTTCCCTCAATTCAACCTACTTCGATGCCTTGGCTCCCACGGTCCCTTCCTTATAAATTGAAGCCCGTTTCCCCAAATTCCTCAGCAACAATCCATTTCTCTTCCCATTCGTTAATAGCTGAAAGCCCTTTTTCCCCCAAGTCTTCCCTAATCTAAAATCAGTGGCCACCGAAATCGAGTACCTCCTCGAAACATTTATTCTTCCTCAAAGCATGGCCATCGCTCCATCGCTCCATCGCTCGCTGTCGTTCGTTCCTCCTATTCGAACCTGGAGGCCGTATCGTTGTGAAGGGGGAAACTCGTGAGGCAAGGCACCACCTTGAAGTCACAGCCCTCTTTTCAGTCGCTAGGGCAGCCACGCTCGCGTCTCCGCCACCCTGTCGTTGCCTGCTCTGGTTGAAGGTGAGCATTCACTCACGGTTAAATCATGATTCAAGTAGTTTAATTTCAATTTAAGCTAGAATTATAATGGTTAATTGCCTAGTTCACCTGCCGGCAAATAAGTTTTACCATTGGTTTGATTTATGCGTCGGTTATTTGACCTGTCGTGAGTTATAAATTGAATTTGATGACAATCAGAATGATTTCTTGCCTACGGATGTTTTTGTGCAGTTCTGAAAAACTTTAAAAATCTTGCTTGCTAAAAATCGATTTCATAATATATTTAAAAGTACTTTAATTTTTGTGAGATTGAAAACTCTCCAGTAATGAAGTTGCAAGAATAATACTTTCCTGAAATTTGTCATTTGATTTACAAAAATATTAGGCCAAAACTCTGCTTGATACATCTGGCTTTGAATCCTGGGTTGTTTACATGCCAATATTTTATCACTTATCAAAAATCCAAGTTTCGATTTGTTCCACATGACAGTTTTTAATGCTGGTCATATTTGCACAATTGAAATCAGTTGCCAATCATAACCTCATACATCTGTATCTTTTATGGAAAAAGAAAAAGCTTTGCTCTTGTGATCATACTGTATATTGTTATTTGAGTGTATATGTATTTCCATATTACTTGGAAACCAGGAAACTTAATGTAGGCACATGCATGAGTGTGTTCCACTTTGTTCACTTTACCTAACTTGGAATAGTTTATATATTTATATTTGCCAAAAGCTTGGATTGTTGTTAGGTGGAAATAGAAACAAAGGATTGACAAATATATTGCTGCAAGGTAGCACGCACAAAACTGATGTGGTATAAGCATAGGCTAAATACTCGGTTGAAAGAAAATAAACCCGCATCATTATTTACAGTTAATTCATTCTACTTGATGTGCTATTTTCTTAGCGTCAGAAACAATGCAATATAAGTATGTAGTATTTTATGAGTTGATAATGAACTTTATTTATCTACTCACCAGTACTGAGATGCCTTTATTATGTGTGAAGACCCGTAACTTCCCCGTAAAGGAAAGCGTCGGATAGTTCGAGAACAAACCACAACAGAACGCATATAAAAGAACATTTCATTGTATATTACAACAATGCATCAGATTACAAGAATATACAGAGTACGAATAAATATTACACAGAAATATCAGAGATTTAAATTACATTTAAATACATAGCAGCGGAAAATAATACAATACACAACTAGAAGAGATATACGGATACAAAGCTTTCCGGATATCATTCCAGCTGTAAACCAGGATCCTGTGAATATAAATCTGCAAAACCAAAACTACTAGCTGCCCGTGTCGAAAATAAGGGCACCCAGAGTTTAGGTTAAAACAATAAACTCCAGGTCAGTCATGTGACTGGTGTGAGAACTAAAACAGTTATTATTCTTTATTCTTAAAGTTAGGTAAATCAAGGGACCACGCCGTATAACACGGAACGGGTTTCCTCCCAAGAATACCAGTGCATGAAACAAACAGCGCAATGCTAAATAAAGAAAAATGAAGCTGTTATAAGACCCAGGTCCTATCACACAATGCAAACGCAAGCCGGGGGATAGGGTTTTCCCTTATAACAGCCAAAGAATGCTTGATACGGTTAAAACAAGTCGTTTGATACTATTATAAGTGCATAGTGCATAAAACAACTTCAAATCATAAGTATCAATCATAGGCGGCATGAGCGTCCCATGCCACTATGTCGCCATATATAGGTTTACAAATAAAACCGCAAATGTCACGTATTTGGAAATTGGATTTCCATCTATGAACCGAGGCAAAAGATAGTCCTCAACCGATTCGAGACGCTCTAGCCCGCCCCTCAGGAACAGCCGCAACTGCCCCTTGGATCGTCAGGGCCGGTCCACACGGAGTGGATTATTATGCCTGAACAATACGTCTCCCCACCCTATGGGGTGTAAGTCTGGTCCGTCAGCCGACCAGAATGCATTCGGCCGAAACCGATATAACCGAGGCGCCTCGCAACAGCAACAACCACATAAGTCAAACTCGTCAGGGCGTGTAAAACCACTGACGCCACTTCTAGCTAGAAAGAAACGCAAGTCCTCCCTGAGGTCCGTCTCCCGTTTTTGGTTCATACCTGGTGTGAAACACGCGAGGTAAACGTTACACAAAGCTACGCCACAAAGGCCGTGCTTTGATCATCACCACAAGACTTTGCTTTTCAACAGAAGCCTTGATCATTTGCATCTTAGCATGCCACACAGGCAAACCATCCTATGCAACCGATATCAGTCACACAGAATGAAATCCGATGTCAGACACACAGTCCATTTACAAGTCCGTTCTGGGTCTGAACGAAACCGGAGGCACCTAGTACCCCGCATATCCATCGATCTCCAAGTACGTCTGGACGATCACTAACTGTTTCCATCTTCTTGGGTGTACAGCCCAATCAAGATCATCAGTTATCACCCAAACGACGTGAAGACCTCCGGTCTTCTACCATCGTCTTCATCTTCGACTTATCGTCGTATCAGTTATTCAGAATGGGATAAACCCGGTCTTTCCGAATAACTCGCGTATATTTTAAATAAGTGTTACACAAACACAACATACGCCTCATTCCAATTCATTAGTCACTAACCATAAATTAATCAAGAGAATAATTCCCCAAATATTAACCCCGAAGGCCGAAACCAACATCAGATCAATATCCAGAAAACCATTCTGCTTGGCTAACCGACAGTTAGTTTCTAAATTTCACGTTCAAATCTAATTAAAGATTTAACTATCGCCTGGAGCAAAACTGGTGATACTCCATTTTCGATCTTTTCAATCTAATTAAAGATTCATTAAAACTCCACTCAGTTTTAATCGTTAACTGGGTTAAAGAATCAGTGTCATTTAAAACACGGTTCACGATAAACCCAAAATCACATTCATTAATTATCGGGTTAAAGAACAAGTGTTATTTAAAACACTGTTCACGATAAGCCCAAAAATCAATATCTATTCAATTCCAATTAAATATTATTTAATTGGTACACTTCATTAAATCTAAATAAAAAGATTTAATCTTTTCTCAACTGGGTTCAAGAATAGTGTTAGTGAAGACACCATTCACGACAAACCCAAATCACATTCGATATTCAATACAAGGCTCTGAATAGAAAATATATCGGCTTATATTCAATATCGAATTCTACGACTAACAAATGTCGTATTGGAAATAACGATATCAATATATATCTTTCAAATTTCCATAACAACACCTGTATAATCACGAATTCCAACATCGAAATATTCCGAAGACAATTTCGATTCAAATCCACTCCAATGCAATCATTGGAAATTTTGGTTATTTTTAAAACCCTTTTCGAATTCAATTTATTTATTTAAAAATAAATAGGATTATAATTCTAGTTCAAAACTAGTTCATTTCGATAAAAATTTATTTTTATCTTTTCAAGTATGGAGTTTTTCATCCCAATTCTTTCTAAATCATTTATTATGATTTTACACAAATTATTGCTATTTTTAATAATTTTATCAAGGCCCGTACAGTCGATTTCCATCAATGGCCATCGAACTGCACTTACAGCGACCTTTTTTGAATTTGATTTGGACATATCTCCAAATCCAACCGTTAGATTTCAAATTTCTAACATTCATTAGAAAGCTCTTTTCGATACGAACCCAACGGTTCCGGTTTTAGGAGAATCCGACGGTCGGATCTCCCGTAATGCCCGTTTGAAATAAATGGTCGAAATTCGCGAACTGCCGCGGCGTGGCGCGTTCTATTCAGGCCATTATATTATATATAATATATATATAATATATATATCGTCGATTTCTATTTAAAACGAATTATATAAATAGTTTTGAATTCGTTTCAAAAACATTTTCAACTTCCATTTCAATTCAAATCAAAATTGAATTCTTCTTTATAAATTCGTTTTAAAATCCATTTCTATTCAATTCAAATTTCAATTCAATTTGAATTTATTTCACTTCGCTTTCAATTCAATTCGAATTCGTTTTCAGTTCAATTCATTTCGAAATCGTTCTCAATTCAATTCATTTCGAAATCGCTTTCAATTCAATTCCTTTCGAATTCGTTTTCAATTCAATTCATTTCGAATTTGTTTTCAATTCAATTCATTTCGAATTCGTTTTCAATTCAATTCATTTCGAATTCGTTTTCAATTCAATTCATTTCGAATTCGTTTTCAATTCAATTCATTTCGAAGTCGTTTTCAATTCAATTTGAATTCGTTTTCAATTCAATTTATTTCAAAATATTTGATTTCGAAATCACTTTTCAATATTCATTTTAAAATGAATAAAATCGATATAAATATCGTTCACGTCAAAATGGCGTCAATCTAATCCTCACGGCTTCACATATTTCTATTTTCAAATATTCTATTTCAAATATTTCTATTTCAAATATTTCTATTTCAAATATTTCTATTTCAAATATTTCTTTTTTTTCTTCGAAACTGGAATGAGGCCCAATCAATTACCATATAATGTTAATTATATGGATTTTCTACAACACATGGATATATCAACAACGATGAATAATCAACCATCAACCAAAGTGCACTACACTGTATAAGCATCAAATATAGACATTTAACGCTTATAGCAGCTTGTCAATCAATCGATCGACAGATTTAATCAATCAGGATGAGTGAACTTCAAATTTCATCCTAACACCCGTGTGGGGTTTCAAACAATCAAACACATATTTTATTTGTGCAGTTAGGCGATGTGTAAAATTTATCGACCCAATCAACGTCATTCAAATAGGTGTACATAAACAAACCGTCTGGTTTGTAAATGAATATTTATTTATTCACATTCACGTTAAAAATTATATTTTTAACGATAACACATTTTATTTTAACATATGAATTTCTATTCAGTTCATTCGTTAAATAAAATGCTATTTTTATTTTTCTAACTTATTTTAGAAAATTTCGGCGGCATAACGGCACGATACTAGAAACGGGACAAGGCCTAGCCTTATCCCCGGTCTAGTGAAGGCCCACGCCATTCACACATCAATCAAATCCATTCGTTATGCAAACCACAAACTTTGGAGTAAGGATCTAACCTAGCCTTACCCCTTCGCCTTATAACGGCGCACGTCTAATCCTAACCAATTTATCGATTCGATTTTTCACACCACAAACCACATTCAAACCAATATCGCAATCAATCACCAAACAGTCAAACAAACAAGTCCATGGTCTGTGGACGATTGTGTCGGGTGCTACTAAGCACCGTCTGCATCCTAGTATATATATATAACTAGAAATATAAATTGAAAGGTGAGAAATTCTCACATTTAGCTATCCAACCATCTCGACTCTTCTTTTGCAGAAGTCTTCATTGTTTTCGCATCTTCGCCAGCTTCGTCGTCCGTAGCTACTACATATATAAAAATCGAATTTTTACTTCGTTATTCAATATATAAAAATCAAATTTTTAGTTCGCTATTCAATATATAAAAATCGAATTTTTAGTTCAAAGTTCAATATATAAAAATCGAATTTTTATATCGAAGTTCAATATATAAAAATCGAATTTTTATTTCAAAGTTCAATATATAAAAATCATATTTTTATTTCAAAGTTCAATATATAAAAATCGAATTTTTATATCGCTATTCAAATGAATAAAAATCTCATTTTTGTCATGATGTTTATATAATAAAAATCACTTCTTTAATATGACAAAAATCATGTTTTCACGTTCGCTTTCAACATATAAAAAAATATGATTTCTACTTTTGCTTTCAAATCTTTTTCTACTAAAAGATTAATCTTTTTCCTATTTTAAAGTTCAAAATAAAATCAGTTTTTCTCTTTCAAAAATAAATCAGTTTATACTTTAAAAAAATAAATCAGTTTATACTTTAAAAAAAATAAATCAGTTTATACTTTAAAAAAATAAATCAGTTTATACTTTAAAAAAATAAATCAGTTTATACTTTTTTAAAAATAAGTTTTAAATCAAAATAACATTCAGTTTTTAAATACTTTAAAAATCATTTTTCAAATTCAGTTTTTTTTATAAAATCAGTTTTTATTCCTTTTTATAAAATCAGTTTTTAAATTTTAATAAAATCAGTTTTCAAAACTTAATAAAAACAGTTTTTAAATCTTAATAAAAACAGTTTTTAAATCTTAATAAAAACAGAAATCAGTTCTTTTTTTTTTTTTTTTTTTTTATATATATAAACAAAATCAAGATCTTACTGTAATTAGAGGAGGGGGTGGGCTGCGTCCTCAGGTGGTGGCGGCGGACCCATGCTGGTCGGAGGCGAGAGGGCATCTGATCGGAGGGGGGCCATCGGCTTCGTCGAGGGGATTCGTGGTTCCTGCGAGGCGGAGGAGAGAGAGGGAGGCAGAGGGGGGAAGGGCGGAGCCTCGCAAGTGGTGGCGGCGGTGGGCGCTGGGCGCGGTGGTGGCTGGAGCGACGGGGGGGGTTATCGCGATTTTTGTTTTCTTTTTCTTTTTTGTTTTTTTTTTCCTTCTGAGATAAACGAACGGGGGGGGGCCTAGGTTTTAAGGGAAGGGATATTATATTTTTTTTTTTTTTTTTTTTTTATTTATTATTTATTTATTAAAGAGTTGACTTTCACATATGACCACTAAACGAGGTCCACCGCCTGCCGCCCATAGCGTTTTACCCCCATTCCGAACACAATGGGATATGTATCGCAGGCCAATTCGATCGTCTCGATATGTTTCCTTTGAATTTACATTTAAATCACTATATTATTTTAAACGCACATTTCTAATTACCGGGGTCACATACTAACTAAAAAATTCCAAAAAAAATATTTTCTAGCTTCGTATTGACGATACGGTCCTAACAAAACTAGTTTCGTCGAATTCAGAGACCGTTAGAAAAATGGCCAATTTCAAGTCGATTAAAATCAACTGAAACTGGTCAAACGCGTTTTCTTTTGCCACGCTCACATATTGATTCGAAAAATTATGAAATTTGAAACCTAGCAATAACTTCACATCCCGGACCCAACAAAACTGGTTTCGTCGAAATCCGAGGTCGTTTGCAAAATGTCCATTTTTAAGGGCCTGAATTCCATAGCGACTATTCAGAATTTTCAACTGGACATATCTTTTGATTCCCGATATGAAATCTTAATTTTTCGGATTCGTTGGAAAGATATTCACTATTAGATTCCATTATTTTTGGTTTCACTAAAATCCGGATTATTTTGCACCCGGTACATTCAATTGAAGTTTGAAATCGAATTATCGAACTACCGCGCCATTTTCAATTCTATTTATAATTATATATAATTATTTATATTCTAACGACGACGTGTATAATATAAACGTTCGAATTATATTCAAAATAGATTTCACGTCGATATTATTTAAAATAATCTATTTTAAATAATCAAAATTCGCTAAAATTGCCAAAATAAAATTTTCAAACTGGCCCAGATTTTCCGGGTTGTTACAATCTCCCCCACTTAAAACTTTTCGTCCCCGAAAAGGAACAAAGTCGAAAGTGATTTGATTATTCAGCTCTATGTTCGATCTGGCTTTCATTCTCCAACCCTTTGGTTTCTGAGAATTTTCAAAATTTCAAAAATTTGGCTAACACCCTAAATTTTTGAAAAATTTCGCCATAACCTCCCCTGCACCGGGAGCATCGGGAAATTGCAAATAGCGTTCCCGGTCCTTCAGATCTCAAAAAGAAAAAGAAAAAGCCAAGCGGCTAGCCAATAGGCTCACAAAATCATCATCACCCAAACAAAACAGGAAATTATGTAGTAAACATGTACCTATTTGTCGGGCAAACAAATTTTATTCTCTGCTCTAGCCTCCTTGCTATGACCTGTTCAATGATATATATGTATATGCAAGCAGATGCGACCAATTTTCAATACAATTCAATATTTGATTCGATTAAGCATAATGGTTCAAAATTGGCAAACAAATAAACAAACAACACAAACATCAATCAATTAGTGGATTAACGTTTTAAATTCATAATTTTGATACATATACAAAAAATCATGTTTTGATGCCAAATCACAACAATGAATTCTAGCTATATATAAGTTTTGGTTCTCACACCAGCCTAATGGAAATATATAGAAAATCACACCTTCGAAACACGAATACCAATTCTGATGATGTTCGAACTATCATCAGAATCATCTTCGGGCGACTAGAATGTGATTCCATATCTATCCAGTATATTAAAATTTCGAATACACGCGGATCAGACGTATATGCAAAATCTATATATACTGGATTGTCCACATCAATATAAATAGATAATCAAATACGAATAATTGATTTAAATTTTCAAAACAAAAATTTGTTTTCATTTTCAAAAATATACTCTTCACACTCGTTCTAGGATACTACTGATCCTATCTCTAACGAGTCATTCTAATTGGATATTACTAATCCAATATCTGATGAATTCTTTCGTATGGTTCTAATGTGTCTTGTTCTCTGAGCTTGGTAAACCAAAGCTCTGATACCAACTGTGAAGACCCGTAACTTCCCCGTAAAGGAAAGCGTCGGATAGTTCGAGAACAAACCACAACAGAACGCATATAAAAGAACATTTCATTGTATATTACAACAATGCATCAGATTACAAGAATATACAGAGTACGAATAAATATTACACAGAAATATCAGAGATTTAAATTACATTTAAATACATAGCAGCGGAAAATAATACAATACACAACTAGAAGAGATATACGGATACAAAGCTTTCCGGATATCATTCCAGCTGTAAACCAGGATCCTGTGAATATAAATCTGCAAAACCAAAACTACTAGCTGCCCGTGTCGAAAATAAGGGCACCCAGAGTTTAGGTTAAAACAATAAACTCCAGGTCAGTCATGTGACTGGTGTGAGAACTAAAACAGTTATTATTCTTTATTCTTAAAGTTAGGTAAATCAAGGGACCACGCCGTATAACACGGAACGGGTTTCCTCCCAAGAATACCAGTGCATGAAACAAACAGCGCAATGCTAAATAAAGAAAAATGAAGCTGTTATAAGACCCAGGTCCTATCACACAATGCAAACGCAAGCCGGGGGATAGGGTTTTCCCTTATAACAGCCAAAGAATGCTTGATACGGTTAAAACAAGTCGTTTGATACTATTATAAGTGCATAGTGCATAAAACAACTTCAAATCATAAGTATCAATCATAGGCGGCATGAGCGTCCCATGCCACTATGTCGCCATATATAGGTTTACAAATAAAACCGCAAATGTCACGTATTTGGAAATTGGATTTCCATCTATGAACCGAGGCAAAAGATAGTCCTCAACCGATTCGAGACGCTCTAGCCCGCCCCTCAGGAACAGCCGCAACTGCCCCTTGGATCGTCAGGGCCGGTCCACACGGAGTGGATTATTATGCCTGAACAATACGTCTCCCCACCCTATGGGGTGTAAGTCTGGTCCGTCAGCCGACCAGAATGCATTCGGCCGAAACCGATATAACCGAGGCGCCTCGCAACAGCAACAACCACATAAGTCAAACTCGTCAGGGCGTGTAAAACCACTGACGCCACTTCTAGCTAGAAAGAAACGCAAGTCCTCCCTGAGGTCCGTCTCCCGTTTTTGGTTCATACCTGGTGTGAAACACGCGAGGTAAACGTTACACAAAGCTACGCCACAAAGGCCGTGCTTTGATCATCACCACAAGACTTTGCTTTTCAACAGAAGCCTTGATCATTTGCATCTTAGCATGCCACACAGGCAAACCATCCTATGCAACCGATATCAGTCACACAGAATGAAATCCGATGTCAGACACACAGTCCATTTACAAGTCCGTTCTGGGTCTGAACGAAACCGGAGGCACCTAGTACCCCGCATATCCATCGATCTCCAAGTACGTCTGGACGATCACTAACTGTTTCCATCTTCTTGGGTGTACAGCCCAATCAAGATCATCAGTTATCACCCAAACGACGTGAAGACCTCCGGTCTTCTACCATCGTCTTCATCTTCGACTTATCGTCGTATCAGTTATTCAGAATGGGATAAACCCGGTCTTTCCGAATAACTCGCGTATATTTTAAATAAGTGTTACACAAACACAACATACGCCTCATTCCAATTCATTAGTCACTAACCATAAATTAATCAAGAGAATAATTCCCCAAATATTAACCCCGAAGGCCGAAACCAACATCAGATCAATATCCAGAAAACCATTCTGCTTGGCTAACCGACAGTTAGTTTCTAAATTTCACGTTCAAATCTAATTAAAGATTTAACTATCGCCTGGAGCAAAACTGGTGATACTCCATTTTCGATCTTTTCAATCTAATTAAAGATTCATTAAAACTCCACTCAGTTTTAATCGTTAACTGGGTTAAAGAATCAGTGTCATTTAAAACACGGTTCACGATAAACCCAAAATCACATTCATTAATTATCGGGTTAAAGAACAAGTGTTATTTAAAACACTGTTCACGATAAGCCCAAAAATCAATATCTATTCAATTCCAATTAAATATTATTTAATTGGTACACTTCATTAAATCTAAATAAAAAGATTTAATCTTTTCTCAACTGGGTTCAAGAATAGTGTTAGTGAAGACACCATTCACGACAAACCCAAATCACATTCGATATTCAATACAAGGCTCTGAATAGAAAATATATCGGCTTATATTCAATATCGAATTCTACGACTAACAAATGTCGTATTGGAAATAACGATATCAATATATATCTTTCAAATTTCCATAACAACACCTGTATAATCACGAATTCCAACATCGAAATATTCCGAAGACAATTTCGATTCAAATCCACTCCAATGCAATCATTGGAAATTTTGGTTATTTTTAAAACCCTTTTCGAATTCAATTTATTTATTTAAAAATAAATAGGATTATAATTCTAGTTCAAAACTAGTTCATTTCGATAAAAATTTATTTTTATCTTTTCAAGTATGGAGTTTTTCATCCCAATTCTTTCTAAATCATTTATTATGATTTTACACAAATTATTGCTATTTTTAATAATTTTATCAAGGCCCGTACAGTCGATTTCCATCAATGGCCATCGAACTGCACTTACAGCGACCTTTTTTGAATTTGATTTGGACATATCTCCAAATCCAACCGTTAGATTTCAAATTTCTAACATTCATTAGAAAGCTCTTTTCGATACGAACCCAACGGTTCCGGTTTTAGGAGAATCCGACGGTCGGATCTCCCGTAATGCCCGTTTGAAATAAATGGTCGAAATTCGCGAACTGCCGCGGCGTGGCGCGTTCTATTCAGGCCATTATATTATATATAATATATATATAATATATATATCGTCGATTTCTATTTAAAACGAATTATATAAATAGTTTTGAATTCGTTTCAAAAAACATTTTCAACTTCCATTTCAATTCAAATCAAAATTGAATTCTTCTTTATAAATTCGTTTTAAAATCCATTTCTATTCAATTCAAATTTCAATTCAATTTGAATTTATTTCACTTCGCTTTCAATTCAATTCGAATTCGTTTTCAGTTCAATTCATTTCGAAATCGTTCTCAATTCAATTCATTTCGAAATCGCTTTCAATTCAATTCCTTTCGAATTCGTTTTCAATTCAATTCATTTCGAATTTGTTTTCAATTCAATTCATTTCGAATTCGTTTTCAATTCAATTCATTTCGAATTCGTTTTCAATTCAATTCATTTCGAATTCGTTTTCAATTCAATTCATTTCGAAGTCGTTTTCAATTCAATTTGAATTCGTTTTCAATTCAATTTATTTCAAAATATTTGATTTCGAAATCACTTTTCAATATTCATTTTAAAATGAATAAAATCGATATAAATATCGTTCACGTCAAAATGGCGTCAATCTAATCCTCACGGCTTCACATATTTCTATTTTCAAATATTCTATTTCAAATATTTCTATTTCAAATATTTCTATTTCAAATATTTCTATTTCAAATATTTCTTTTTTTTCTTCGAAACTGGAATGAGGCCCAATCAATTACCATATAATGTTAATTATATGGATTTTCTACAACACATGGATATATCAACAACGATGAATAATCAACCATCAACCAAAGTGCACTACACTGTATAAGCATCAAATATAGACATTTAACGCTTATAGCAGCTTGTCAATCAATCGATCGACAGATTTAATCAATCAGGATGAGTGAACTTCAAATTTCATCCTAACACCCGTGTGGGGTTTCAAACAATCAAACACATATTTTATTTGTGCAGTTAGGCGATGTGTAAAATTTATCGACCCAATCAACGTCATTCAAATAGGTGTACATAAACAAACCGTCTGGTTTGTAAATGAATATTTATTTATTCACATTCACGTTAAAAATTATATTTTTAACGATAACACATTTTATTTTAACATATGAATTTCTATTCAGTTCATTCGTTAAATAAAATGCTATTTTTATTTTTCTAACTTATTTTAGAAAATTTCGGCGGCATAACGGCACGATACTAGAAACGGGACAAGGCCTAGCCTTATCCCCGGTCTAGTGAAGGCCCACGCCATTCACACATCAATCAAATCCATTCGTTATGCAAACCACAAACTTTGGAGTAAGGATCTAACCTAGCCTTACCCCTTCGCCTTATAACGGCGCACGTCTAATCCTAACCAATTTATCGATTCGATTTTTCACACCACAAACCACATTCAAACCAATATCGCAATCAATCACCAAACAGTCAAACAAACAAGTCCATGGTCTGTGGACGATTGTGTCGGGTGCTACTAAGCACCGTCTGCATCCTAGTATATATATATAACTAGAAATATAAATTGAAAGGTGAGAAATTCTCACATTTAGCTATCCAACCATCTCGACTCTTCTTTTGCAGAAGTCTTCATTGTTTTCGCATCTTCGCCAGCTTCGTCGTCCGTAGCTACTACATATATAAAAATCGAATTTTTACTTCGTTATTCAATATATAAAAATCAAATTTTTAGTTCGCTATTCAATATATAAAAATCGAATTTTTAGTTCAAAGTTCAATATATAAAAATCGAATTTTTATATCGAAGTTCAATATATAAAAATCGAATTTTTATTTCAAAGTTCAATATATAAAAATCATATTTTTATTTCAAAGTTCAATATATAAAAATCGAATTTTTATATCGCTATTCAAATGAATAAAAATCTCATTTTTGTCATGATGTTTATATAATAAAAATCACTTCTTTAATATGACAAAAATCATGTTTTCACGTTCGCTTTCAACATATAAAAAAATATGATTTCTACTTTTGCTTTCAAATCTTTTTCTACTAAAAGATTAATCTTTTTCCTATTTTAAAGTTCAAAATAAAATCAGTTTTTCTCTTTCAAAAATAAATCAGTTTATACTTTAAAAAAATAAATCAGTTTATACTTTAAAAAAAATAAATCAGTTTATACTTTAAAAAAATAAATCAGTTTATACTTTAAAAAAATAAATCAGTTTATACTTTTTTAAAAATAAGTTTTAAATCAAAATAACATTCAGTTTTTAAATACTTTAAAAATCATTTTTCAAATTCAGTTTTTTTTATAAAATCAGTTTTTATTCCTTTTTATAAAATCAGTTTTTAAATTTTAATAAAATCAGTTTTCAAAACTTAATAAAAACAGTTTTTAAATCTTAATAAAAACAGTTTTTAAATCTTAATAAAAACAGAAATCAGTTCTTTTTTTTTTTTTTTTTTTTTTATATATATAAACAAAATCAAGATCTTACTGTAATTAGAGGAGGGGGTGGGCTGCGTCCTCAGGTGGTGGCGGCGGACCCATGCTGGTCGGAGGCGAGAGGGCATCTGATCGGAGGGGGGCCATCGGCTTCGTCGAGGGGATTCGTGGTTCCTGCGAGGCGGAGGAGAGAGAGGGAGGCAGAGGGGGGAAGGGCGGAGCCTCGCAAGTGGTGGCGGCGGTGGGCGCTGGGCGCGGTGGTGGCTGGAGCGACGGGGGGGGTTATCGCGATTTTTGTTTTCTTTTTCTTTTTTGTTTTTTTTTTCCTTCTGAGATAAACGAACGGGGGGGGGGCCTAGGTTTTAAGGGAAGGGATATTATATTTTTTTTTTTTTTTTTTTTTTTATTTATTATTTATTTATTAAAGAGTTGACTTTCACATATGACCACTAAACGAGGTCCACCGCCTGCCGCCCATAGCGTTTTACCCCCATTCCGAACACAATGGGATATGTATCGCAGGCCAATTCGATCGTCTCGATATGTTTCCTTTGAATTTACATTTAAATCACTATATTATTTTAAACGCACATTTCTAATTACCGGGGTCACATACTAACTAAAAAATTCCAAAAAAAATATTTTCTAGCTTCGTATTGACGATACGGTCCTAACAAAACTAGTTTCGTCGAATTCAGAGACCGTTAGAAAAATGGCCAATTTCAAGTCGATTAAAATCAACTGAAACTGGTCAAACGCGTTTTCTTTTGCCACGCTCACATATTGATTCGAAAAATTATGAAATTTGAAACCTAGCAATAACTTCACATCCCGGACCCAACAAAACTGGTTTCGTCGAAATCCGAGGTCGTTTGCAAAATGTCCATTTTTAAGGGCCTGAATTCCATAGCGACTATTCAGAATTTTCAACTGGACATATCTTTTGATTCCCGATATGAAATCTTAATTTTTCGGATTCGTTGGAAAGATATTCACTATTAGATTCCATTATTTTTGGTTTCACTAAAATCCGGATTATTTTGCACCCGGTACATTCAATTGAAGTTTGAAATCGAATTATCGAACTACCGCGCCATTTTCAATTCTATTTATAATTATATATAATTATTTATATTCTAACGACGACGTGTATAATATAAACGTTCGAATTATATTCAAAATAGATTTCACGTCGATATTATTTAAAATAATCTATTTTAAATAATCAAAATTCGCTAAAATTGCCAAAATAAAATTTTCAAACTGGCCCAGATTTTCCGGGTTGTTACATTATGGTTAATATTACTGCTTGTTTTGGCTATCAAGTTGTTTTCCAAAAATGATAATGGTAAAGCATTTTAGTATCAACACAGAATATGGCTAAAAATGGCTAGCTATTTAAACAGTTATGTCTAACCCCTTAAAGCACATTCGTATTAAGAGAATAGAGCTCTGTTTTCAATAAAAGAACTGATGTACATAACCTGGAATTTTACTAATCCACACACAGTTTTATGTGAAATTTGACTTCTTGTATTTGGAGTTATATCCGTCCATAAGTGACATTTTGTTTAAACTGTGTATGGATTTTGTGAAGTATGTATTTTCTTGCTTAAAAATCATGTTGCCTGGTGTAAACCATTATGTTGTTTGCTTGATACTCATTGGAATCCTGGTATCATTTTGCCCTGTACTTCACCATAACCGCTTCCCTGTGTTTGATGAGACCTTATTTGTCTGTACGAAGTGTTGTGCCGAGCATGACACTGCTGCATTGTTTCTATTAAGCTATTGATCATACCAACCTGATGTGGTTCTAGCTTGCATTCATTTATTACTTATCATTGTCATCTCAACCCAAACCACTTTGTTATTGTGGATGTGTGTATAAATTTAAATGCCCTGCCACATGTTACCTGAGCACCATGCAAATAGGATCTGTACCGTTCACACTTGGTTACATTTATATGAATATGAGCCTGGCCATTCAAAAGTATATATGAAATGATAACTTGGTTATTTAAAAACTAAAATACACTAATTGGGTATTTTGGGACTGAAATATCATACACCTGAAATACGCTAGTTGCTCACCCTTGCTTTACATGCCATCATGTACTGGACTGGTTTGAGGTACCTCCCCCCTTGCTGACTTACCTGTGTATATGTGTCATGTTGTTGTGTCCAAAGCTCCCCGTTATGCTACACATTGCGAACACCCTATGAACCTCACCGTACTTGTTATTTGTGATTGCGGGATGCTAGGGCAGTGCACACATGTACCTGTACACGTGTGTACATGTAGGTTTCTGCGACCAATTTTTTTTAATATCATCACGTGAGTGTTCATGGATGCTTGCGACATGAAAATGTTGTCATGTTTTACTGATTACATCAGCTTCATACATTTGCCCTGATAAGCACGGATATTATACATTGATATGAATGGATACCATACTTAATCTAGATACACTAATAGGAACAGATTTCACAATTGTTCATTTATATATGACTTCGATGTTGGGATTAACTATTATATTTCAGTTTCTATTGAAATTAATTTACTTGAGCTATGATTTAATCCTGACTCGAGTGTTTTATGTTTTTGCATGGAACGCTCGGGTCAGATCCGTGCATTTCAGATTTAAAGACCACAGCTTAGGATTCGAAGATTTGCAAAGCTGGGGATTCCAAAGACGGCGCGCTCTGAAGATTTTAAACCAGTAAATATTTTATTGTTTTCAAATTGTATTTTCGTTCCGCTGTATAGAAAGATATTGTATTCATAAATCTTGATTAGTAAATAAAAGTTTTATTTCATTATTCAATACCGTGTTATTTATTTGTTATGTATTTTCTATGTTGATTCTGTTGTTAAACTCAGTAAGCTAAATACGCTCCGTCAGTTTGGACGTTTTAAGTTGGTTTAATCACCAATTTGAAGCGGTCAAAAAGGCGGGACGTTACACAACGACTGTTGTCCCTAGCTAATTACCCGCATTCCGAACACAATGGGATGTGTTTCAAATGCCAATACAACTATTTAGATCAGTTTCTGCTAAATTTTAAAATATAAATCATTATATTTTGAATTCAAATGCACTTTTTAATTTACCGGGGCCACATACTGACTCCAATAATTCCTGAAAAATAAATCTAGCTATGTTTGGACAATACAGTCCTAACAAAACTAATGTCATCGAACATGGAGACCGTTTGAAAAATTACCATTTTCTGGTCGATCCAAATTGATTGAATTTGGACCAAACACGTTTTCCTGTGCCACGCTCACATATTAATTCCAAAAATTATGAATTTTGGAATCTAGCAATAATTTGACATTACAGATCCAACAAAAGTAGTTTCATAAAAAACGGAGGTCGTTTGTAAAATGGCTATATTTAAGGGCTTTATTTACGTTAAATACCATAACGACTATTCTGAATTTTCAACTGGACATAAATTTTTTTCCCGTTATGAAATCTGGATTTTTCACATTCATTGGAAAGATATTTTCTAACAGATTCAAATATTTCTGGTTTTACTGAAATCCGTTTTATTTTGAATCCTATGCATCCATTTGAGATTTGAAATCGAATTTTCAAACTACCGGGCCATTTCAGGAACGTTATATAATTAAAATAAATATATACGTTCTAACATCGATTTAAAATAAATTTTTAGTCGTTATTATTTAAAATAAATCATTTTAAATAATGAAAATATATTAAAATTGCTACAAATAAAATTTTTAAATTGGTTCTGATTTTCCAGGTTGTTACAATCCCCCCACTTAAAATATTTTCGTCCTCGAGAAGGTACGGAGCTGAAAGTTGTTTTACTAATAAACTCAACTTTCATTCTGGCTTTCATTCTTCAACTTTTCAGTTTCTAAGTATTTTCCAATTCTTCAAAACACTAAATTTTTGAAAAAATTTGGCTAACACCCTACATTTTTGAAATTTTTTTGCCATAACCTTCTTTGTGCGGGGAGACCTTTAAAACCACAACTAGCCACGCAGGGCCCTCATCATCCAAAAAGAAAAAAGAAAAAGCCAAGTGGGTAGCCAATCAGCTCATAGAATCATCCAAACCCAAGAAGATAGTAAACATGTACTTATTTGTCGGGCATACAATTTTATTCCCCTTGTCTAGCCTCCTTGTTTTGACCTGTTCAATATATATGCATGTACATGTATGCAATCTCCAAACAATTTTCAATTCAGTTCAACATTTGATTCAAATTGGCTTAATTTCAATTATTGGTTTTATTGTTCCAATATGTTAATTAGTTCAACTAATAATCAAACAACACAATCGGCAATCAATTTGTTGATTAGTTCTTCAATCATATATCTTTAATATATATACTCAAAATCATGTTTTTGATGCCAATTCACTACAATAACCCTATCTAGTTTTGGGTTCTCACACCAATCGATTGGAAATATATAGATATCCCACTTTCGAAACTCGAACATAAATATTGGTAATGGTATACTTCATCGTCAGAATCATTTCCAAGCGACTAGAGTGTGATTCTATATCTATCCAGTATGTTAAAACTTCAAGTATACATTTATGATGCGTATATGCAAAATCTCATATACTCGATTGTCCAAAATAAAATAATATACTCAAATACGTATAATTAGATTAAATTTTCAAAATAAAATTTGTTTTCATTCTTATTTTAAAAACACTACTCTTCACACTCGTTCTAGGATACTACTGATCCTATCTCTAACGAGTCATTCTCATTGGATATTACTAATCCAATCTCTGATGAATTCTTTCGTTTGGTTCTAACATGTCTTGTTCTTGAGCTCGTTAAACCAAAGCTCTGATACCAAAATGAAACGACCCAAACTCGCCCTTATGGGAAAGCCCAGATTGAGTTGAGAACACAACATATCAAAACACAAACAGTAGAACATTTCATTACTTATTACAGCGACTTACATCAGAGTACAAGAATATACAGAGTATGAACAAATAGTATACATTTGATAAATATCAGAGATTTACAAATTATTATGCAGCGGAAAATAATACAAAACATAACTGAAAGAAATACACAGATACAGAGCATTCCGAATATAGGTCTAGCCGTAAACCAGGATTCAGTGAATATAATATCTGCAAAACCAAAACTACTAGCTACTCATGTGGAAAATAGGGCACCCAGAGTTTAGGTTAAAACAATAAACTCCAGGTCAGACATGTGACTGGTACGAGAACTAAAACAGTTGTTAACTTGATTTTAAAGTTAGGTAAATCAAGGGACCACGCTGTAAAACACGGAACGGGTTTACCCCTAAGAATACCCGTGTATAAAACAAACAGCGCAATGCTTTTTTGAAAAAATGAAGCTATTATAAGACCAAGGTCCCTGTAACGAACATGAATTTTCGGCCCCGAAAATCGATATAAATACCTTTACCGCAACTCATGCCGACCTTCAAACACCAAAACACTTGAACGTTATTAGAAAGAAATTAGATGGTGAGATAAGAAAGAAATATTAGAATAGAAGAAGAAGAAGAACCAACACAACACAGAGTCTCATATCGCAGCGGAACAAAATATAATACAAAAATAAATCTTTACTAAGAGCTTTTAAAAATACTTACAATATCAAAGTTCAACACACATCTGGATAGTTATAATAATATTTCCTCATATACAACACACAGTGGAATACACATCATATATATAATACGTCTGAGTTCCTCCAGCTCGTCCGTGGAATTCGCAGCATCCGATAATCTGGACCTATACACCCCGGCCTAACCCGAGCATTTACAAAACAACTGTTTTAAGTTAAAATCTCTTCAAAGAAAAGGATAATTGTACGACCAAATCCACACATAAATACGAATGGTTTTTTACCTTACGATAACCTAAATAATTTTTGAAATCAATATCTTTTCTGATATTATAATAGTGTCTAAATACAAGTAGATAGAATCAAGTAGAACGCTTACATCTCACGCTCTACAAATATAGTATACAATCAAAACCACGGGCCCTTATTTTAGATTGGATTCCGACTATGACAAGGTATGGGACCACCTGCCTATAGTGTATCTCTAGAGGCGAATACACTGGGTTCAACAAGAACGTCTTGCAACCCGACCCTCACACGGCCGACCACTCATTTCGCTTGAGTGTATCGAATGTATATCACCAACGGTTGGGATCAAACCACCGTTTCCCAAAAAGGGACAACATCGATTTAGATCAAAGAAGCAAAAGAAATTTCTCTAGATAGGTGATTATACACCCTAATGGGAGCATCCCACATAGCCATGCTGCCTGCCCGATTTTTGTCATTTCCCGGTTGATGAGGCTTAAGGTTTGAATTTCCTTTTTGAACTATCAGGCCACCATTCACTTTGAATGCCACATCGTCAGATCCGCCAGATATCACTTAATTGACGTCCAAAAAAATAATCTAGTTATTTGGCTAGAGAAAAACCATTTTTCCGCCATCAACTATGGTATGTTTGAAGTAATCAACGTACGTAATTCCTTTGGAAATGCTCTGTCAGACATCCATCCATAAAAGCCATCAAGGAACAGGATGAACCGAAGGTACCTTCCTACCACATCCAAGGAATCAACATATAGATTAGTAGCGAGTAGTCCTTGCAATCTGTAGATTTCAATTACGAAAGAATTACTGTCGAAATATCTCTGGCCGCTAAACCAGAGAAACTCAACAAGTAGTTCTTCCGCTCATGAAGATCAACGATCTTCAATTGCTTCATCTCCAATAATCTTCTTTTATGTATTTGCTGGTCGGAATGGTTTTCGAATATAAATTCGATCCCGGTATTACCGTACCAACGATCGTATTAGACAAACTTGATAGTTGGTGATTTAACTATCAAAATAAACAGTGATTCAATCATTAAAATCCAATGGGTTCACTTGTCCAGTATTCAGCATCAATTGGCCTTTTTAATTAAAACAATCTAGTTCACTTCTGCTTAATTAAAACTTCTAAATCTTTTAATATTTAAAATACGATAATTGAATCTTATATACTAATGTTCTCAAGAACATTGCATTCTATTACTTAGAAAAATAACTTATAACCGTATTTCATTTCTACTTAATTCTCCTTTCACAACATATGTTACATCATTCTTTATTATTTAAACTTAGAAAATCCATTCAACTTATTATTCGTAAATAGCGTTATGTAATATCTTTTATTTAATTCTTGAAATAGTAATTAATATTTATTTAAAAAAAAACTCAACTTTACATTCCCTTTCTAACTCGAGAGTATCGTTATAAATCACGGAATCCCTTTTTTTGTTTTTCTTTTACTTTGGAATTCTTATTATCTAATTTCCCTTCCTACTAATTTCCTTTACTTCGGATCTCTCGTTATATGTTCTCCAAATTTCCACCAAACGTTACATTATTATTTCACTAATGGAAATAATAAATTAGCACTAACCTCTTTTATGATTACCAACTAATATCATCTTCAGATAATCCTGATGTTGTTCAAGTTGGGGTATTTTAATTACCTCTCAGACCTTGATTGACAACATTCTTATCCTTAGATAAATATAAGTTGTAATCAAATCAATATTCCATTCCAGACTCGAAACAAATTCCATTATAAATTGGATTTGGTTATACAACCCTACGACCCACTTTTTTTCCCAAATTCACTTTTACCAATCTCCTTTCAAATCTATTCAACCATTCCATTCTTTGGAAATCTTATTTCCATTTTCCCCTTTCTACTTAATCTCATTTTTTAGTAACATTAATTTAAAATTAACACTTTAACACTTCAAATCTCATTTATATAATCCTGGTTTATTGTAACCCTTTATCTTGATTTCCTTTGACTAAATTCAATTAACTAAGTAACATTGATTTCAAGCAATTATATTTGCTTGGAATTCCCTTTATAACCTCATTATAAAAGTTCGGATTTTAAATATAAAACCCGTTCGTAAACTCCTTTCACCATTCAACTAGATTTCATTTCAAATTTGATTACTCTTTAAATAAATTCAATTAAAAAGTAATTTTCTAAATTAATATTAATTGAAATAATAATTTACTTCATACATTAACTACTTCCGTTGTAACGGCCCGAATTTCCGTACTCTTTGAGTCGTCTAATAAGACCACATGTCCAACCCAAATTGCACAGAAATACGAATCATTATTAGAGAGAAGTTAGAGGATGAGAAATAGAAAGAAAGAAATATTAGAATAGAAGAAAACGAAGAACACAAATCTCACAGTGGAACGAATAAAATATATTAGATAATATAAACTTTGAAATACAAATCAATAACTTTATATACATACCATTATCAGAGCACAACAGCTATCTCTGGAACAGTTATATACACCTATTTCCAGATACAACATAGTACACAACGGAAAATATGATATCTACAACTAACTGATGAAGCCTCCTGCTTCAAACTCCTCCAAGTGAATCTATAAAATCCCGACTACATGACTGCTTGCACAAATTTGGGCACCCAAGAGTTTAGGGAAAATAAACAAAATAAACTCTGGGTCAGTCATGGGACTGGTGTGAGTAAACTCCAACAATTTGTTTAACTTTTTTAAAAAAATCCCTTCGAAAGAAAAGATAATCGTAAGACTGATCCACATATAAACACGAATGGCTTTTACCTTACGATGACCAAAAATATTTTTGATATCAAATCCAGTGAAATTATAATAATGTCTACACCAAATAAATAGAATCTAGCGGAACGCTTGCATCTTACGCTCTATATATAATATAAAATCTAAAACTACAGGGTGTTTATTGGAGATTGGATTTCCAACATGACAAGGTATAGGACCACCTGCCGATGATGTATCTCTAGAGGTGAATACACTGGGTTCAACAAGAACGTCTTGCAACTCGGCCCACACATGACTGACCACTCTTTTCGCTTGAGTGTATCGAATGTATATCACCAACGGTTGGGATCAGCAACCGTTTCCTGGAAGGGACAACATCGATAGATTAAAGAGAAACTAGAATTTCTCTAGATAGGTGACTATACATCCTAATGGGAGCGACCCACATAGCCATGTTGCCTGCCCGATTTTTGTCAATTCCCAGTTGTGAGGCTTGAGGTTTAAATTATCTTCAAGAACATTTGACCACAATTCACTTTGAATGCCACATCGTCAGATCCATCGGAAATCACTAATTGTTTCCCACAAAAGTACTCAAATTGTTAGGCTAAAGAAGTTTCCCTTCTTTACCACCAACTTCGTACGTTTGAAGAAATCAACGTACGTAATCCCTTTGGAAATACTCTGTCAGACACTCATCCTTACAAGTTGTCCTGGGTCTGGACAAACCGAAGACACCATTCTATTAATCCATCTTGGGAAATTTCTACCTAGGATTAACAAAACAGCCCTTGCATTTTACTCCGTCTTCAATTCTCTTCAGCATGAGCTGATACATAACGCTTATACCAATACAGAGTGGTTTTCAAATATTAAATCGGATCCCGGTCTCTCCATATTGACAACGGAGGTATAAAATAAGTCGAAAATTTTGATAGTCGGTGATTTAACTATCAAAGAACATCCATACAATCAACGGTCCTATTTCCAATTGGAAATTCTACCGATCAAGCATCAAACAACACTGGGCCCCTTTTTAATTTAATTCCTTATTAAATTATTATTTCCAATTCCTGTCTCTTAATTCTTTATTGACCCATTCATTTCATTTTCTATGTGTAGAAAATATCTCTCATTTTATTTGGGAAAAACATTTCAAATTAACGCGATGTTATAAAACATCATTGTTTTACTCAACCCACTAATTATTTATTAGCTAACCATATTGCTTAACCAAGTTTCACCATCGAACCTTAACCATTCCTCCATCGATCATCAAGTCAATTAGGTTGGGGTATAATTACCTCTCAGACCTTAATTGAACAACATTCTCAACTTTCAAACAGTCAAAGCTCACAACTTCAAACAAACCATTGTTTACGCGACTCTTAGATTCAATCTAAGAACAAAACATTGATTATAAAGGTAGCGTTATAATCGTTGTTTCCAAATATTTGATTTATAAAAACATCACTTTTAACAACAGCGTTACAATCGCTGTCTAAAATTAGAGAACATTTATTATAGCAGTAGCGTTAAAATCGCTGTTTAGATTTACAAAACATTTATTATAATGGCAGCGTTAAATTTTGCTATTTAGATTTACCAAAAACATTTATTATAACAACAACTTTTAAATTCGCAATTTACAAATATTTTGTTTATAAAAATGCAACTTGTATTTATTTATTTCAAAAATAAATTAATAAGTAAATAAATAATTAAATTTGATTCAAAGCGGAAAGTAAAAATAACTACTTCCCTAAATTCGATATACTCGAATTCCAATAAACATTCTCATTCGAATACTCCATATTCGATTAATATGCCGAACTTCGGAATTTATCTACCATTTTAGGTTGATTCAAATTCTAAATTTACTTTTGAATCCTTCCTTTTCAAATCCTTGCCCAATTCCTTTATAACCATTTTGGTTTACCAAAACGTTATTACAATTTATTTTATTTTCCAAATGTTGGAATAAAACTCATCGTTTTATTTTAAAATGATTATCCATTCCCCTTTCTCATTCACGTTCCAATTTGGATTCATATTTCAAATCCAAATTTCCTCTATAGATATTTTATTTGCCAATATTTACTTTAGACCATTGTCTACTTTAATTCTGAATATATTTCCTTTATATACCATCATTTGGTTTTGTTCTTATAAATATTCTTTTAAACTCAAATTTCTATTTAAAAATTCTATTCAGAATTTTCAAACAATATACTTTTATTCCAATAATTTAAAATCTCGTTTATGATTTACTTTGAAATTTGCCAAGTTAAAATCTCATCTCAATTATTGCTTTCAAATTTGATTTCCATTTTTCTTCCATATAAATTCAAAATTTGAATTTATATTTCAATTTATCCGATGTTACATAAATCGTTTAATTTATAAACACGTTTAAATTCAACCCCTTGTTTTAATAAATAAGTTTCTACTTTTTAATTCCATTCGAAAATTAGACTTTAATTTTTGGAAAAATATTTTTTCTTTTAAATCTCAAATTCATTTCCTATATTTCAGAATATTTTACGGTATTTAAATACCAAAATTTATAGGGCCAATGACAACAAAATCAATCACAGAATACATATCATATCATATAAAGAAAATATATGAATACAACAATATAAATGTTGAGGAACCCAATTGGGCCCCTCCAACCTGTTCCCCTGCATCCACAGATGTTAATCACATCAATATGAGATATCATAGTAAATAGAACTGATAATCGATCAACGATATATCTATATCAATTATTTCACCCAATTTTATCAACCATTTCAACCAATCAACCATCACACAGTATAATTTTTTTGTAAATAAATTTAAAAACTCATTTACATAAAATTATAAACGAGTCAGAGTTAGTGAGTTTACTCACCTTGGCTCGTAGTTGATGCTGCTTTTATTCCGTTTACAATCAAACTAGTGTTTGATTTTATCACAAAAATTTCTAGTAGCTTTAACCTCAGCCAAATCAGTTTCACCGCGACGATCGAGTTGCTATAATTCTAACGTGACCGTTCGCATTCAATTCTTTTCATCAATAGACTAGTTATTCGTGCTACAACCTATAAATTAAATTAAAAAATATATTCTAAATCATCTAATTACTATTATTAAAATAATATCGTCATTTGTTGCAATAGCTACTCGCCTAATCATTGGTTAACCATAGCTTATCTTCCTCTTTTAAAAACACCCGACTTTTTTCTATCCCAGGCATTGACCAACTTCATTTCCGTATTGAACAAAAGCACGCCCATTTTGCTCCTCATCTAAATTCCACTATTTCTGAAGATAACCAAACTTATTTCCTTAGTCAATTTTTTAAACATGTATTACCATGCTAATCCTCCTGCAAATCCCTTACTCCTTAGCTTTTTTAAACTCAATTCGTTCGTCATTCATAAGCTTGTTTACTACCCTCACTAATACGAAGATCAACGGTAGCTCATCACTTTGTTTCCAAGTACAGCACCCGGTCCGATTTGCGATCTGACCTCCTCTTTTACTTCAAAATCCACCTAAATACTGTAGCTCAGAGAGAAAATGCTGCAACTTTGTTAAGAAAACCCTCCTTAAAACCTTCCCACTCTTCCAACCGACTTCGCCATTCACTCCTCTGCGATGTGCAGTCATTACTTTCCCTCCATGGCTCAGTTCGAACTCCATGTACACAGTAAAACAAAAAAGCCCTTTTCTTTCGTCCCACTGACCAACAGTTGAACATCCAACCCCCTTCACTTGATCGCCGCAGCTCTGATCTGTGACTGGACCACCAGAGACAATTCTCAGCCCATCATTCAACGCCCACTGCATCACCTAACCACCGTCGGACCTGACTGCACCTTCACCACCAGTCACATCTCCCTTCGAGCTTCCCCCTCCGTTATACAGTATTAAAATTCCTAAAGCATCAAACTATCATAGCCGCTCACTTTCCCCTTTGCATCTTCTTCCATACTTTATTATTCTCCAATCAAAAACCCCCATGCTACTCCCCATCGGACTTGCCTTCTTCCCATTCCCCTCGCACCAAGCTCGGTCTCCATCACCCATTATAGTGACTGCGTCACTTTCACCCAGCGAAACACCCCAAAATTGAGTGTCCCAACATAAAATTGCACCTAAAACGAGATGTATAGGGTAGAGGATCTTGAAATAAGGATTTTAACAGATCCAACTATACCTGACTTCGTCCGGTATTTAGTTAGATTTTAAATTTTGAAGATTTATAGAAATAGCGGTTTCATGCTTTAAAGCTTCTCCTGGATTTCAAATGGGAATAAGAAGAGATACTTTCATTGAATAAACAATTGATCTTGGTCTTCGAAATGAATTAGAAGGGGTCGGCTGTTTTGGTGATTTTGAAAGAAGAAAATGGACAGAAAGCTTATATTTTTATTGTTTTAATATTGACTGAAGAAAGAAATAAAACATTGGGAATACCAATATTTAAAGACGAAACAGTTTGGGGAACACGACAGCTAATAGCTTGCCACACACGGTTTCAAAATGCCTTTGCACGCACGTTGGTAAATAATGTGGGGACTATACTGTTGTGAAAAGTTTTGGAGAGCACGACTTGAATAGCTTATTAGATATGGTAGAAATTTTATTTATAAATTATAGTTACATACAACAGATGCTAATGAACAACAAAATATAGATGTGAGTGCAAGAAGTAGAGGAATGTGAGCCATCTGATGACCCATGTTTTATATACTATACAAGTCTAAGGTTATTTGTCAATGACACATATTAAGTACTTAATTTATGATGGAGTTCATTCTCAGTTTATATCATTTCCTTGAGTAAAAATAATAATAAAAAGATGGATCATATGCTTAAGCTGGTGACTTTCTTAATTATGCTACAACACACTTTTTTTTTCTTTCTGGTTTCCTATAAAAATGATAGATTTGTTGGTAGAGATCCGAACCCATTCATATTTTATCTCCATGGAGGACGTTTTTAAACTTTATGGTCTGACGCAAGACTTGTATCTTATAATTACTTTCTACAATAAGGAAGATCCTAATATCTCTCTCCCTAGCTCCATATCCTACGCTTACATTTTGTCTAGTATAAAGCATACCTTTATGTAACACATACAATCCCATCGGTAAAAAGATGCCTCCAGATTGTATTTGAAACGACGACCAAACAATAAAGTGACTAGTACAGACTTAGTGGAAGAGGGATGTTGGCAAAGGAAATTGGTCTACGTGATATGTTCATATTTGATAATGTTTGTTAAAGTTAACGCGCTACTAACTACAAAGAATTCCATTTATTATTTCCGATAAAACATTTAAAATAAATTTAAAATAAATTTAAATGTTCAAAATTAGATGGCTAAAAATCTGGGTCGTTACATCCATAGTTAATTTCTTTAAAAAAAAATGTTACTAAAGTTAAAACAATATCCTTTAAACTATTTTATTCAACCACACTAATTTAATAATCAATCATAATTAAAAACGGTCGATTTAATTCATCTAAGCGTGGTTATTCCATTAACCGATTCTAATTAATTCTCACTTTAAATTAATTAATAATATAATTAATTTACAAATTTCCATTTAATTACTTCTTAATAAAACAATTATCCCAATTTAACCATTCGATTTATTTCTCATTCTCGTACTTATAATCTGATTAAAATCAGAATTGACTTCATAAATTCAATTAATAATAAATCAAAGTATTAAATAAATAAAATATTTATTTACTTCCCTTTTATAACCATTATTCAAAATAATACATTTCAAAATCTATCTCCAGTTATAAAATAAATTTTATAACTTCAATTCTATCAATTCACCTAACGGTAAATCAATATAAACAAAACAATTTACTTTTAGGCCATTTACTGCCGATTACTCAACCAATATAGCCCATTGGTTAAAACACAACACCGGTTGACTTTTAAGTCAATGATCGCTAAAAAAATCAATTACCCCGTCATGACAGTTTATATATGATAATATGAAAATAAATAATATATTTGAGGAATCCAATTGGATCCCTCCAACCTGTTCTTCCCTGTATACAAAATGGTTATCACAAACCAGATCATTCCATTCCATTTAACTGATAACTATAATTAACGACCATTTAACATCAACCACAAGCAATTCAACAATTTAAACACGTTTATTATATAAACGTGACCAATAAGGTAATGTAAGATACATTTATTGGAACCAATCGTTAGAATAATGATTTGGTATTTCACTGAAATTAAAAGACGGTTTAATTCCATCAGTTAAATCACAAATAAATATAATACTACCAAACAGTCAACCATTAGCAAACAGCGCATACAAAATAAAAACCCAATTTATATAGAATATAAATGGGAAGAACTGAGTGAGTTTAACTCACCATGATCTGATTTGATGTTTAAATGGCTCATTTCAATTAAATTAAACCATTGTTTAATTTAACTAAAAATCCAATTGACTCTGATTCCATCCAGTACTGTTCCATAACATCGAGCTTGTCGCCATGATCGTAATGAAATCTTTTTGGGTCCATTCTGTTAACGTAACAAGAATTTATTAACATTTTAGCCGTTAAAATTAAATTATACTAATTTTTTTCTTAATTAATTATTTTTAACTTACTAATCTTAGATTAACTAATTTAAATCCTTAATTAAACGTTAATTAAAATTTAATCACTTTGATTAAAGCAAACCGATTACTCTTATTACTAATCACTTCCTTAACCATTTAATTAATCAAACTAAATTACCATTACCAAATTAATTACATTATCAATGAAAGAGGTAGGGGCTTGATATATTTCAGATTCGAAATACGCATGCTAAAATCCCCTTCCACTGTTTCCAATACTGACCCGATCATCTCCCACATTAAAAACCATGGTTTAAGCTTAATTTAATAGTTTGATTCTTCAATTAACAAATTTTAATAATAATTATGTTCACAACAATTCGGCAGATCCCCCTTCTATGCTCAAGGACTTCGTGTCTTCAATTCTAGTTCCAGAACTCACGATGCAACTCTTTCCAACGCACCTGGTTAAATAACAATTCAATTATATTATTGATTAAGGTAATGATTTCTTAATTAAGTTTTAAACCATGTTTATATTTCATTAGAAAACAAGGACTGATCCATTTTCAATTTGCGCTATTGCTTCCTCCTAGTTCTTGAAATACATTGTTCCTGTCCGTTCTTCTGCATTTACAAATTTCTGAAATTAGATTAACGGTTAAGTCTAAGTTATCAACAAATTAGTTAACTAAGAAAACTTAAACACTTATATTAGTGTTAAACATGCCATTGGTTTTACTTTCACTCACGCCTTCGTTGTCAGCTCGTTTCTTCCCTGACCTCTTCGAATTATCCTACTGCCGCAATAAACCCCAGACCACCGACGATTGATCTGAAGCTACCCAACGACTCACGGTGTTCTCCCCTATGCGCTCCCCTAGTATTTCTCCTCCCGGTCAACCAAAACAATGCCAGTGGCTCCAGGAGCGGCTGCCCTTTCGAGCATAACTGTGGCTACATCTTTGCCCAGAATTTCATCATGGCCATTCAAATCTCAGCTCTTGTTGAACTCTTTATTTTTGATTCAGAGAGATTTGCAAAAAAGTGAATTGATTTGAGAAAAATGGGATCGAAGAACATAATTTCTGGTTCGTTGATTTAGGATGGAGGCGGCTCGAAGATGTGTTGACCAGAAATGAATGTGAGAATAGGGTTTCCGACAAACATTGGTATTTATAGGGGATGGTAAATAAATATAATATTATTCAACGAAACTTCGTCGTGAATTAACAGGTGAAACTAACCCCAATCCACTTCTGTTTTCCGATAAAAATGCTTATCCTAGCATAAAAAAAAATTCGGACCCAATGGGATAGGTTTCGTCGAAATCCGACATCGTTTGAAAAAAAATCCTTTATAAAACCAACGGAAAACACGCATTTAAATTTTCCATGATCACTAAATTAATCCAATCAACTTGAAACTTTGAAATCCTATAATAATTAATTAATACGAACCCAATGGCACTAGTTTCGTCACATTCTGAGACTGTTTTCCTAGTAGCTATTTTTATATGCACCGCAATGCCAATTTGGGCACCAAATTACCCGGTCCTCAAAAATAATAAACTATGTACCTATCCTGACTCCAATCGACAATACGAACTCAAAAGAACTAGTTTCGTGGCCTAATTCGATCGTATGGTCAAGTTACACTCAAATATCCCTCTATTACATTAATTACGCGATAATGAAATATAAAGGGCGTTTATGGTTGTCGTGGCCCCATAAAACATCGGTTTGCCATGCAATTTGATTTTCTTACAATAGTTTAACGTTATGGTTCCAATGAAACTAGTTTCATTGAAAACGGAGTCTGTTTGCAAAATGGCCATTTTAAAGGCCTATATTTTAAATAACGATTTCCATAGCGACTATTTCAGAATTTGATTTAGCCATAACTTACTATCTATAATACGAAATCCGTATTTTTCTCTTCTACATGAAAATTATCATCAATACAGTTCTAACGTTTCTTGTTTCACAGAAATCCGACTTATATCGGATCCTGTACGTTCAGTTGAAGTTCAAAACTCCATATTACGAACTGTAGTGCTATTTCGAGCTCGATTTATATCGTATATAAATTATAGCGTTCTAACTTGGTTTTAAATAACAAATTAAATATTAAAATTCATTAATATTCCAAATATAATATTTAAAATAAATAAATTAAATAAATTATTTGACTACCAAAAATACGGGTCGTTACATTCTTCCCCCCTTAAAATAATTTTGTAACACCCCGCATTTTTAATATAATTAAAAATATGTGTATATGCATAGATAGGTAAATAATGGTGATGTACAATGAGAATTAATTAATACATGGAAGAGAAGGAAAAATTAATTCGATGATAGTGTACGTAACAGAGAAGAGAATAAAGTAAGGATACTTAATTTAAATATCAGGAATTAAGTAAAACGGACATCACCATTGCGTTCGTCGTGAAATTCTTCTTGGAATAGAGTCCATGTTTTCGAAAATCGGACTCCGTATGAAAGAGGTATGGCCTGCGGAAGATTCAACAAAAATTCAGAAAAAATACCCAAGCAGGTCGACCTGGGGTCGACCTGGGGGTCAACCTACCAGGGAGGTCGACCTAGGGGTCGACCTTAGTGTCGACCTCCCCCCTGATTTTTCCAGATCTGGGCAGTGACGGTTTTTGATGTGCTGGACGGACTGGATGGCTTCTAGGGCGATCTAATGGCTCTAAAACACTCTCTACACCTATAAAATAGTGCCTAGACCTAACCTAATTCATAAACAATTCCTTCTAACACCTCCATGCCGCCAAACTTCAACATAACATGGCTGCCGCCTCAAAACCCTGAATTAATTTGCAAGTTCTTCATCAACTTTGGAGTTTAACCAAATCAAGGAAGCAAAATTCTTCATCAACGATTCAAGATCTTCATCAATAATCAAATAAGAAGATTAAATCAGCGTTCTACATCAACGACAAATCACTTATTTCTCTAATCTAGTCAATGTGAGTTGATTTGAACTATATTTGTTGTATAATATTGCTTCTATCGTTTACCACTCCCTATAATGAATATGATGTTAATTTGATAAGATCTGTTATTTTATTTATGCCTACGTTTGAGTTCTCTCCTTTTTATCCTTTGCCCTTTTTATTTTTGGATCTAGGTTATCTCGAACCTAGACGAAATCTTATTATATAATACGCATTATTGGAATATGGGGATATTGGAATATAATCTGAAATTTTGGGGTTTGTGGCAAAACAATTGTTATTGCATATATTGGGCATAGTCTATTTTATGCAGTCGAGGAATATAATCTATGCTGAATAGTGCGCAACTATGAATTTTGATTTATGATGTTAACATGAAATTGTGTTAATTTAATTGGAACTATTGGATATGGAATTGGTATAATTCAATATTAACAACATGTAATTGGATAACATGGATAGGTGAAATTTATTTGTAACTTGAAAAGTAAGCCTAGAGGGTGAATTAGATTATATGTATGAACGTGGGAAATGTTGGGATATATATTGGGAAAATATTGATTATATGAAATTGGGTATAATTGGATATTGGAAATTGACATGTTTGGGTATGAATAACATGGCAATAGTGAATTTGGCTAATATGAAAATTAGCTATCTATTATTTAATTGGAGTAGTGAATGGAAAATTGGAAATAGGCATAAAAATGAAATGTAATTAAGTTGAATTTGGAACATATGACACGAATTTGGGGTTTTGTAACGACCCGGAAAATCTGAACCAACTTAAAAATTTTAAAATGGCTAAAATAGTGGATTTTAAATATTTAAAATAAATATTTTAAATAATAGCAATGAAAAGTGAGTTTGAATCGACGTTTGAAAACGAATATAATTAATTCTAATTATAAACAAGGCCTGAAATGGCGCTGCAGTTTCAAAAATTGAATTCAAACTTTGTCGGACTGTACCGGGTGCAAAACAAAACGGATATGAAGTGGAACCCAAAGAGAGATTTCTAATTTATAAACGATATGGAAAACGACAGTGTATAAATTATATAGTCGATGTATGATTTATATAAGCATTGTACACCTCTTGTATAAGCATTGTATAAGTTGTACGTTCGATGTATAAGTTGGATATGCGTTGTAAAAATTATATATGTGTTGAAATAGAAGTGAAATGCTATATATATATATATATATATATATATATATATATATATATATATATATACACGCCCCTCGTCCACAAACCATGGACGATATTTATTGGTTGTGATTGGTGTGAAAATTGATTGATAGCGAATGGTTGATTGGAATTGTTTGTGGTTGATATTGATTGATTGTGGTTGAAAAATACCCGTTTGTGGTTGAGAAATATTTGGTTGAAACCACATAGGATTAGTTTGTGGAAATGAAATAAATATATACATGTCGCCTGCGTGCGAACTAGATGCATGATTCTCCATTGTCAAAAACCGCGAGGTTTTAAGGTAGAGCGAGGAGCCGTACTAGGGACGGTCCCGGTTTTAACTACCCTGCCGTTATGCTGCCGAAATTTTGAATAATATTCATGTGTTTGAATTATTTTCATTTGTTGAAACTATATTTATTCGTTGAATAGAAAGCCTTCATGTGTTGAGTCGATATTCATTCGTTGGATAGAATTTCATATGTTGAATGGTATTCGTGTTTTAAATATAAAAATCACATTTTTATCTATATATATAAACTATAGAAAACCTTCATGTGTTGAATCGATATTCATTCGTTGGATAGAAATTCATGTGTTGAATGGTATATGCGTTTTAAATATAAAAATCACATTTTTATCTATATATATAAACTATAGAAAACCTTCATGTGTTGAACCGATATTCATTCGTTGAATTGAAATTCATGTGTTGAATGGTATTCATATTTTGAAATAAATTGTTTTATAATAAAAATCACATTTTTATCTATATATGTAAACTATAGAAAACCTTCATGTGTTGAATCGATATTCACTCGTTGAATTGAAATTCATGTGTTGAATGGTATTCATATTTTGAAATAAATTGTTTTATAATAAAAATCATATTTTATCATCTATATGAACTATATAAAATAATCTTGTTTTGAAAGAAATTGTTTTATAATAAAAATCCTATTTTTAATACCTATATGAACTATATAAAATAATAGTGTTTTGAAATGAATTGTTTTACAATAAAAATCACAATTTTATTATATACATGAATTGTTAAATATAGTGAAGTGTTGAAATAGAAGACAGTTAGATAAAAATATCATTTTTATCAAATGTATGAAAAGAATATAGCTTTGAAATCGAAGAATCGATATATATATATATATATATAGAATTAAAATATATCGAATAATGAAGCTTCAGTTCGTATTTTGAAACCGTGATTTCAAACGATTATACCGGGGGATCCGACCATCGGATTTTCCCGAAATCGCAACCGTTGGGTTCGCTTTGGAAATATCTTTCCAACGGCACCAACTTTGTAAAAATCCAACGGTTGGATTGTTTGGAATGTTTAATTCAAATCTAAAGAAAAACAGCGCCAGAATCGATTATATATATATATATATATAATTATATTTAATCGAATAACGATGCTGTAGTTCGTATTTTGAAATCGAAACTTCAAACGATTATACCGGGAGATCCGACCGTCGGATTTTCCCGAAACTGGAATCGTTGGATTCGTTTTGAAAAGATCTTTCTAATGATGTAAATTTTGTGAAGATCCAACGGTTAGATTTTCAGATATGTGTAAATCAAATCTAAAGAAAAACAACGCCACGGCCGCGTTATGGCCCGAAGCGTCGTTTTGAATAAATTGGCTATTTTAAAATAAATAAAAATAGCGATAAATCGTTATAAAATATTATAAACAATATGGATGTGAAATTTAGAAACTAACTGAAGGTTGGCTAAGTTGAATGGTTTCTTGGTTATTGATCTGATGTTGGTTTCGGCCTTCGAGGTTAATATTTGGAAAATCGTTCTCTTACCGATTGACGGTTAGTGACTAATGAATTGAAATGATGCGTATGTATGTTAGTGTTGCACTTGTTTATTATATACGCGAGTTGCTCAGAAAGACCGGGTTTATCCCATTCTGAATAACTGAATCGACGATAAGAAATCGAAGATGAAGACGGTGGTCGAAGACCGGAGATCTTCACCTCGTTTGGATGGTAACCGAGGTCCTGATTCGGAGGCATCCCGAAATATGGATAATGAGTGGTGATCGTCCAGACATACGTGGTGATCGATGGGTTTGCGAGGTATATATTGCCTCTGGTTTCGTCGAGACCCAGAACGGACTTGCAAATGGACAGTGTGTCTGACATTGGAATTTATTCTGTGTGATTGATAGCCATCAGTTGCACGGTGTGAATTTCCTGTGTGGCATGCTAAGATGCAGTGATCAGGGCTTCTGTTGAAAAGCAAAGTCTTGTGGTGACGATCAAAGCACCGCCTGTGTGGCATAGCTTTGTGTATAACGTGAATTCGCAAGCCTCACACCCCGGTATGAACCAAAAATGGGAGTAGGACCTCAAGGGGGACATGCGTTTTATTTCTAGCTAGAAGTGGCGTCAGTGGTTTTACACGCCCTGACGAGTTTGACTTATGTGGTTGTTATAGTTGCGAGGCGCCTCGGTTAGATCGGACGATCCGGGTCCGATGGAGTCACTCGTTGGCTCATTTACGCCCCAAAGGGCGGAGGGACGCATTGTTCAGGCATTATAATCCACTTCGTGTGGACCGGCCCTGACGATCCAAGGTACGGTTGCAGCTGTGCCTGAGACACGGGCTAGAGCGTCTCGAATTCGGTAAGGACTATCTTTTTCCTTGGTTCAGGACGGAAATCCAATTTCCAAATACGACATCGTGCGGTATTGATTGTATACCTATATATGGCGACATAGTGGTATGGGGCATTAATGCCGTCTATGATTGAAACTTATGATTTGAATTAGCTTTTGAAATATACAAACACTTGTAATAATATCAAATGCTTTTGTTTTTTTCTTATCAAGCATTTTTTGGCCGTTATAAGGTAAAAACTCTATCCTCCGGTTAGCGTTGCATTGTGTGATGGGAACTGAGTCTTATAATGGCTTCATTTTTATAAAAAGCATTGCGATGTTTAAAAGAAAGATTTATTTTTAAAGCACTGACAATCCAATGGAGTAAACCCATTCCACGAAAGTGGCGTGGTCCTGTGATTAGCCATATTTTAAATGTGTTGAGTAGATTTCTCATACCAGTCCCATGACTGACTCGTAGATTGTTTCACTTTCAAACTCGGTTGCCCCTTTTTCTACATGGGCAGCCTTGTATTCAGGTTTTAGCTGGCTTTTCTGGATAGCTGGAGCTGAAGATGGATTCTATCATTTATCTCTTTTTATGTTGTTCAGCTCCTATTGTACATATTTTGTTTGTTTCCGCTGTAGACATTTATGTATAGCTGAACTGTATTTGTACTAAGTATTATCCGATATACTGTGTAACTCTGATGTTTATGTTTATCCAGTGTATTATTTGTTCATTATCTGGTGTATTTATTTTATTCTGTTCTACTGTTATCTGTTTATGTGTTATATTCCAAAGATTACCCTTGTCTCCGTCTATACGGGAAATGGGGTCGTCACAGATTTGGGTGAAAGATGATTGTTAGTGAACGCCTATGACACGAGGTTAGACGCGTTTGTGGGGTAAGACTGCCCTGAACCGCCCGGCAAATCCAGCAACCACAAGCGGACGTCTAATGTGAGAGGTCAATGGCAAGAACTAGAGGCGTAACGGTTTATGACACGAGGTTAGGCGCGTTTGTGGTCTAAGACTACCCAGAACCACCTGGCAAATCCAACAGCCACGAACGGACATCTAATGTGAGAGGTCATACGTCGTTACGACATTATAAATAAATTAAGAAATACTAACCATAATAAGACATGTGGGTGACATGGGTATGGTTAGAGGTTTAAGTGGGTGATTTAAACGACATATAGAGCATGAATAATGTGGACTTAACCGTTGTAAGACATGTGATGTAAAACATGACTAAGGTAGACTTAACCGTAGTAAGACATGTGTAAGATATGGAAACTATAATAAAGGGGGTTAAGTGTGACACGCGTGACATGTGAAACATAATTTAGACATGTTTAACAAAATGGGACCCGTAACGGTATCATAAATTAATTGAATTGGGTAAAGTTGAATTAACGGGTTAAGTAAAAGGAGGGGTTAAGTCAAATCTAAAATTAATGACACAGTAATGGGGGAATGATAATTACCTATTATAAACTTGATTTGCGGTGATGTATAATTAAATAATAGGAGAACTTGTCATAGGGACAAGGGAAGGTTATGACTTGAGATGTAATACAAGACTTGAAGGGTGGGGTGACTTATACTATGAAATAAGTCAAATATAAAATTAATGACAAGAAATGGGGAATGATAAGTAACCTATTATGAATAAACTTGAATAAGGCAAGAAAGGATAATAGGTGGAAATTATAACTTATGGGACAAGATAAGTTATAAGAAACGATAAGGAAGACGAGATAACTTATATGTAAAGATATACTTAAATTAAGTGGTTTGGAAAGGAGAAATGTGAAATTAAAAATAATATAAGTTATATAAATGGAAAAGAAGTAAATTAGAATCATATATGTTGGTTGGGTTGAGTAATTCTCTGGGTGCCAGTCTGATGTTCATTTCGGTCTTCGGGGCTGGTGTTTAGAGGGTTATTCTCGTAATTAGTATGTATGTGGGATAAGGCATACTTAACCATGAATTATGTATAACATGTTGTTGTAACCCAAAAAGGGAATAATTTATGAAATTGGAAAATAACATGTTGTGGGCTTATTAATGGACTTAAGTGGGTTAAGTATAAATTGAATTAATAAGCAAGGGTAACTTGGTGAAAATGAAAAAAAAGGAATCTAATGTGAATAACCAAGTTAAATGAGAAAGTTGATGAGGTAGCATAAGCATGAAGTAAATGGTTAGACTTAGGGTCTAATGACATATAAAACTAAGGCGTTTGAAGCAGTTCGTGCATTGTAGGATGAATAACCCAACGAGGTAGATCATGATGATGTCATAAGGCACGAGGAGACCGCATGTTCGCTATTTAGGCGGCTCCAACGGACTGGAAGGGGAAGCACGTGGCTTCCTGAGACGTTAAAGGTGCTCTTGGTAGTCCTCTGTAGTGTTTTAGCTTCGGGCCAGGATTACAGAGGTTGGGTCTGCGCGGAACTAACAGGTGGGTGGGCCTTGACTGCACAAGTATGGGGCAGTCAGAATGCTGTACGTAGTGGCATTAAGGGTGGTTCGGCGATTGCCTTAGGCGGAGGTGGAGGTTCAAGACCAAACCATAGCAAGATCGTCAGACGCCTGTCACCATAACCTAAGGAATGCGAAAGGACAAGAGCTAACCCCTAGAGAACGTTAACCTTTGCTATCAAGGGACGGGTGCGGGGAGACCCCACACGGATATTTAGATTGTTTAGTTGTTAGGGGTGGTCGCTTAGCTCATGTGGTCCTTACAGGTTGAGGGAGGGGCTGAGGTGGGGCCATAACTACCATAGAAAAACTAGACCCGAGGATATTTGTACAATGGACACTTGTAACGACTGGAAATTTCCGACTCCTCGAGAGTCGGAAATTTTGAGAAGTTAGTGAAAGAAAGTAGAGGGTGAGGAAGAAAAGATAGAACTAATAGAATAGAAGAAGAAGAAGAACTTACATCATCAGAGAAAACACGAATCTCACAGCGGAACGAATAAAATATAACATAACTTTGAAACACAAATCAGTACTCGTATATACATACCATTTCAAAGTACAACACTTAACAACACAGCGGAATAATAATAGCTATAATCCTGAAGCCTCCTGATCCAAGCACTCCAAGTGTACCTGTAAAATCCTGACTACTTGACTGCCCGTACAAATTTAGGCACCCAAGAGTTTAGGGAAAACAAACAAAATAAACTCCGGGTCAGTCATGGGACTGGTGTGAATAAAACTCCAACACTTGGTTAAATAAAGGATATCTTTCTGATATTATAATAATGTCTAAATACAAATAGATATCAATCTAGCAGAACGCTTGCATCTCACGTTCCACATTCATAGTATACAAATAAATCCGTGAGCGCTTATTGGAGATTGGATTCCTATAGACAAGGTATGGGAGCACCTTCCGATCAGTGTACTCTAGAGGAGATACACTAGGGTTCAACAAGAACGTCTTGCAACCCGGCCACACATGACCGTCCACTCATTTAGCTTGAGTGTAACGAATATATTATCACCGATGGTTGGGATCAGCAACCATCCTTCCCGATAAGGGACAGCATTGAAATAGATTATAAGAAGTACAATTGAATATTCTCTAGATGGTGATAATACACCCTGCTTGGGTATGGCCCAACTAGCCATGCTGCCTAGCCCAACTTCTATTATTTCCCGGTTGTGAGGTTTGAGGTCACGTTTATCACTTTGACAGATTATTTCTTCAATTACTTTGAATGCCACATCGTCATACCCGCCAAATCATTATCGATTTCTCAAGGCATCACGAGTATAAAAGCTAAGAGAAACGAATTTCTCCGTCACCAACGTAATACGTTAAAGAGACCAACATATATGATTCGTTAAGAATACTTTGTCAGACACTCGTCCATATATGTTGTCCTGGGACTGAACAAACCGAAGGCACTATTCAGTGAATCCATCCTACCTAGGCTTTTCACAATAGCTCTTGCACTTCACTCTGTCTTCAATTATCTTCAGCGTACTTGATTCGCAACGCTTATGCTAATACGGAGTGGTTCTTCGGATAATAATCCAACCGGTCTCTCCATATTTACAACGTAAATATGGTCAAAACTTTGATAGTCTGTGATTCAACTATCAAATGAAAACATGTCGGTGTACAAACAACGATCTTATTTCCAAATGGAAATTCGATCGATCAATCATCATATGTTCATATTTCCTTATTTCATATATTTAGAAAATATCTCTTATTAATCATTGGAAAACGGTTCCATAGCTTATTTTCACATCACTATTATTTCGCAACTATCAGTCCCTAACTGTAACTAGTATGAGGACAATTCTCTAAGTATCAGTTCGGAAGGTCGAAACCCACATCAGATCGTCACTTAGAAAACCGTTCAACTTACCCTCTCCAGTTAGTTTCTGAATTTGCTTAACTCTATTTCTTAAATTCTTATCATGAAAACATTTCCTTTTCTATGTTGAGAAAACATATCTGACTATATTTGGAAAACGTTTCCAAAACTCATGTACGGATTTCCAATGAACGTTGTATAAAACATCGTTTCGCTTAATCCATTTATCGTTTATTCCTTAACTTTATTCCTAATCAACCTTTAAGATCGAACCACAACTATTCCTTTGTCAATTCTGAAGTCAATCAAGTTGGGGTATAATTACCTCGCAGACCTTAATTGAACAACGTCCTTTACTGTGAAATAGATGAAGTTCATCACTCACTTTTCACAATCATCTGTTTACGCAAATTCTCGGATTCAGGTTACGAATCCACTTCTTATATGACAGTGTTTGATTATAACTATAACGTTATAATTCCTACCCCTAAAATATCTAACCTAAATTATAAATTTATTTCCTAACTCGAATAATTTAACAGACACCAAATTTCTAAATCAATAACTAAATCTTGATTTAAACCCTGGAAAGTAAATAGTACTTTCCCGAATTCGCTATAATCGAATTCGACGTATAACTCTCTTTCGAGTAATCTCTATTTGATTAACTCTTCTTCGAATAACCTATATTCGATTATCTCTCTTCGAATAACTCATATTCGAAATCTCTCTCTTTCGAATAAACAATATTCGATCTCTTTCTTTCGAATATGCTATATTCGAAAATCTCCTTTCGATTTACTAATCGATAACTCCTTTCGATCAAAATAAAATCGATAACTCCTTTAACTCTATTCGAATAACTAATATTCGACTAACTCCTTTGGATCAACTCATTTGATTAACTCCTTTGAATAACTAATTCGAATAACTTACCTTCGAATAACCAATATTCGATTTACTCTAACTCGATTAACTTAATTCTAATCGATTTACTCCATTTCGATTCAACTTAATTCAAATCGATTAACTTAACTCAAATTGATTAACTCCTTTCGAGTAAATAAATTCGATTTAACTCTAATTGAATAACTAATATTCAATTAACTCTTACGTGTTTAACTCTATTTGAATAAGTAATTCGAATCACTCTAATGTGTTTAACTCTATTCAAATATTTAATTCGAATAACTCATTTCGAATAACTAAATTCGATTAACTCTTTTAACTTCACTCGAATAACTATATTCGATTAAGACTTTCATTCGAATAACTATATTCGATTTACTCTTCGACTAACTCCTTTGGATTAACTAACTCCGAATAACTCCTTTGGATTAACTAACTTCGAATAACTCCTTTGGATTAACTAACTTCGAATAACTCCTTTGGATTAACTAACTCCGAATAACTCCTTTGGATTAACTAACTCCGAATAACTCCTTTGGATTAACTAACTCCGAATAACTCCTTTGGGTTAACTAACTTCGAATAACCAATATTCGATAACTACTCTTCGAATAAATAATATTCGATAGCTCTTCTCAAATGAATCACATTTGATTTCTCCACTCGAATAAACTATATTTGATAACTCTTCTCAAATGAATAACATTTGATTTCTCCACTCGAATAAACTATATTCGATAACTCTTCTCAAATGAATAACATTTGATTTCTCCACTCGAATAAACTATATTCGATAACTCTTCTCAAATGAATAACATTTGATTTCTCCACTCGAATAAACTATATTCGATTTCTCTTCTCTCGAATACACTATATTCGATAACTCTACTTCGGATAAGTGATATTCGGCAACTCTACTCGATTGACTCCACTTGGATAACTCTAACTGGTCAACTCTAACTGGTCAACTCTAACTGAGTAACTCTAACTGATCAACTCTAACTGGTCAACTTTAACTGGTCAACTTTAACTGTTTATCTTTAACTGGTAAATTTTAACTGGTTAACTCAAATGGTTTAACCTAACTTGATTTACTTGTCTCGATTAACTGAACTAATCCACTTAGTTTAACTTAGTTAATTCACTTTGATTAACTCTAACCGATTTACTTAGTTTAACTCAGCTAATTCACTTTGATTAACCCAACTAATTTACTTCGATTAACCAATTAGTTTAACTTGACTAATTCACTTAGTTTTACGCAACTAATTCACTTTGATTTACAAATTAGTTTAACTTAACTAATTCACATCGATTAACCACTTAGTTTAACTTAACTAATTCACATCGATTAACCACTTAGTTTAACTTAACTAATTCACTTTGATTTACTCTAACCGATTCACTTAACAAATTCACTTCGATTAACTCGACCAATTCACTTGGTTAACTCGACCAATTCACTTGGTTAACTCCTATTTATTTAACAAATAAATATCTCCTTTAGTTAAATTCTATTTATTTAATCTCTAAATAAATATCCTTTATATTTCTTTTAACGAATATAATTCCTTTATATTTTGATTTAACAAATATATCCCCTTATATTCGATTAACATATATATTCCCTTGTATTTGATTTACAAATATAATTCTTTTGTATTTGTTTTACCAACTATATTCCTTTATATTCGGAATCCTTTTTCTTATATATATATATATATATATATATATATATAAAATCCCTTGATTTTATATAAATAAACTATTTTCAAAATATACTTTGAAAACCCCTATCCTACATTTTGGTATTTCTCATGGTATTTAACACACCATATAACAACGATAAATATCGTCCCACCACACATAATCACACAGATTATATACATCACATTATATATCACAATATAAAAATCACAGTAAAATAACTGTTGAGGAATCCTGTTGGATTCCTCCAACCTGTTTCCCTTGCATCCACAGATGTTAAACAACACCAGTATAATATTCTGATAAACAGAATCAACATATAACTATTTGACGGTTTATATATATATATATATATAAAATCTCTACTAACTGACTAGCAGTTCAAGAAAACAATCAACACACAGTCAAACAGACAATATTTTAACAGTTCTAAGAATACAACGTGAAAATAAAACTGTTTAGAGTTTGTGAGATTTACTCACCTTGGACGATCATTGTTAATAACGATAACCATCGCTTGATTCATACGGACAATTTATTTTGCAATAAATTGTAAGAGCTTCTATTCGCTCCCAGTCAGTTCCATTCGGTAGTGTCCGTCCATACGATCCTATCGGATCTTGTTTCGCCAGTCAAACTCGGCCCAATAGCAGACACGCTCCTCCACGAAATCTTCTTTTCTTCGATATATACATATGTATATACCACGGCCCAACCCATAGTAGATAACGCAACCAGCCACCATACTTTCATTTTCCTTCTCAATACACTTCACGTTTTGATGTATTGTTTTCATTTAATATAATATGGGCTTCACTTTATAACGCTCGACCCATCATCCTTTTTAGGATAACACACCCACTTCCCCTGTTCACCTTCCCTGACTTCGAGCTTCCCTGTTGCTCCATCAAAACTTAACGCAACTCCACCCCAACTGTTCCATCAAAGAACACCTACAAGCCTCCCAAGTAATTCACTCAACAGACCTTCCAAAAACTGCTTACTTCCTCAAATCAAAACGCTGAACCACACTATCTTCTTCCTTCGTCTGTGCTTCTTCACTAATTCAAAAATAAACACCACCACCGTTAGCACCTTTGAATGCTCCATCAACACATACAATCGTTGTTCAACCCGCACAAGATCACCAACGTGTCTCCCTGTAGTTCGTGGTCATGCTACAGACTACAGTAGCTGCTCACGTTATGTCTTCTTTCGCAGCACTTGGATCCTCGTTCACCAACATGCAACCGTTTCTTTACACTAACCCACTCCGCATGTACCCTCTTTCACAGCAAACACAACATACCACCATACTTCTCAAGACATACAACACCAGTTTCATGCTGCTGCACCATACGCTATATCATTGCACTGGGTCTGATTCCTTAACTCTCCCTCCATCTCCTTGAATCGGTCTAAAACTGATCATCCAACAATACTTTCCATTGCCAGAAAAGTGTGCCGGAACCTCTACTTCATGCCAACCTATTTGGAGTCGAGCTCGACGACCAAGGCCACTCGCAGATCCTCCCCGTCCCATAAACTCTGTCCAGCTTCGCCTACACCAAACGATCTCGGACGTGGTTTGAGTTATATATGAAAGGCTGGACTTGCTTGGGTTTAGAAAAGTTTCCATTTGACTTAATTTGAGATCTCGTTTAGAAAAGAACAGAAGAATGGAAAAGAAACAGGAGAAGAGCGGTTTCTGGTAAACGAAAATGGCGGCTCAAAGAATGAAGTGGGGTGGACCTTTAATTTGTGTTTGTTTTTCCGAAACTTTCGACACACTTTATTGTTTTGATTTATTTACCTGGCCAATCGATGGACAAGTGAATGCAGTTTTTACCTTGTAATGAAGTGATGAGAATATAGGGCCACGTGAGTGATGAACATGGCTTTGTTTGATCCACATAATGAAGTCCAGGTTAGGATAATTATTTTACACTTGAGAATAACCAATTATGCAGAACTCTGTTTGTTCACGGACTGATACGAAAATATCATTAAATCGAGAAATGTGCCGTGATCCCAAAAATATAATAATATCGGTAGTTTGACTCATATTGTGAAAAACCAAAAATATTGGTACAGGGTGCAAAACATTTCAAAATAAAAGTTGCTTATTTAATTAATTAAAAATTATAGAAAAATTCTAAAAATTAAATTATCGCAATGTCCCAAAAGAACCTTGTCTGAATTCACACCCGATATCTAGTTATTTTGAAATAACCGTTACGGCCGATAAACGATTCTATAGCGACTATTCTGAAATTTGATTTGGACATATCTCAAAATCTACACAACGAAATCCTGATTTTTCTCTTCCATTAGAAAGATATACTCCACCAGCTCCACACGTTTCTTGTTTCACAGAAATCCGATTTGAAACGGCTTCTGTATATTCGTTTGAAGTTCGAATCGCCAATTAACGAACTGCAGCGCCATTTCAAGCTCGATTATAATTATATTATAAATTATACGTTCAACTATCGTTTATTTACTATATTCGTTATTTAAATAATTAAATAACTTAATTATTATACCTTACAAAACGCGCCATTATAGACTTCCCCCCTTAAAATAATTTCGTCCTCGAAATTGCTAAGCTAGGAAAATGCTACCAACTTTACTAACTGGATTCAAATATCTTTTAGTTTACTTCTCAACTCCAGTTTCAACTGAACCATTAAATTTTCAATTAAATTATTAATTCATTCTAGCTAACTGAATTTCCATAAATCATGAGAATGTTCTAACGCCTGGAATTTTCGAATTTTTTTTTTTTTTTTGGCCAGTACCTCCTTTGTACTGGTCAATATGACAAACCACAACTCGCCTCTCTAGGCCTCCTCCAATCCAAAAGGAAATCAAAATAGCCAAGCGGCTTGCCAATTCGGCTCATACAATCCAAACTCATATATGATATAAACTTGTACCTTTTTGTCGGGCATTTAACTCTATCCCTTTCATCTGCTACCACTTCAACATATACCAATGTTATTTCCATCAAATTCCAATCAGTTCATATCCTCAAATCCAAATCGAATTTCATTCGAACTCTAATATCATATTTCAAATTATTGACTTATCAATTTAGTTCCATTCTAGATTATCTCTAATCCAATTCAATTTTATTTAACTCGGTTCCAAGTTAAATTTCAATTTATTTTTACCATCTCATTTTATTTAACTTCATTAGTTAAATTTTAATTCCATAACTTAAGTTCCTGGGTTTCTTTCAAATCAATTTGAAATTATAATGCCAGTTCAAAACCTTTGAATTTCTAAACAACTTGTTTTCTCAAAACAATTCAAAAACAAAATCTTTGGTAGTAATCCGTCACTTAGAACTCGAAAATGAACACTGATGATGTCTAGATTCATCATCAGAATCTATTTTCCAGCAAATCGAAGTGAGTTCAATACTATTTCACTTTAAAAAAAATCATTTCTAAACACTTCCATTTTGTAAACAGTTCGAAATCTCCCAGGAACTTAAAATTTACCTATTTTAATTCCAATTCTGATTTAAATTCATATTTAATTCAAACTAGTTCATATATTACATTCATATGAATTCTGATTGGTCATTTATAACCATTTCACCCTTTTATAATCTTATTCGATTATAATAACAACCAACACAATCAATATACTATAATAATTTCAAGATATATATTTCTTCTATAAACAAATATATTTTGGAAAAAATTATTTCATTTACCCTCTTCCAAAACATACCATGACGGTTCATCGTATTCGAGTGTTTAGTAACCCTTATCGATACAGTGGATCAAACTGATCGACCAGAATTCATAAGCCACTCAACCAATGAGTCTCCACAATATAAAACCATTTTATATTGAATAACAATTACGCGCTCATATATATACACTCGAACTCAATCTAGGATATTACTAATCCCATCTCTATCGAGTTATGCCACAGAGCCAAGGTAATCATTTAACTTAAGCTCTGATACCAACTGTAACGACTGAAAATTTCCGACTCCTCGAGAGTCGGAAATTCCGAGAAGTTAGTGAAAGAAAGTAGAGGGTGAGGAAGAAAAGACAGAACTAATAGAATAGAAGAAGAAGAAGAACTTACATCATCAGAGTAAACACGAATCTCACAGCGGAACGAATAAAATATAACATAACTTTGAAACACAAATCAGTACTCGTATATACATACCATTTCAAAGTACAACACTTAACAACACAGCGGAATAATAAAAGCTATAATCCTGAAGCCTCCTGCTCCAAGCTCTCCAAGTGTACCTGTAAAATCCCGACTACTTTACTGCCTGTACAAATTTAGGCACCCAAGAGTTTAGGGAAAACAAACAAAATAAACTCCGGGTCAGTCATGGGACTGGTGTGAATAAAACTCCAACACTTGGTTAAATAAAGGATATCTTTCTGATATTATAATAATGTCTAAATACAAATAGATATCAATCTAGCAGAACGCTTGCATCTCACGTTCCACATTCATTGTATACAAATAAATCCGTGAGCGCTTATTGGAGATTGGATTCCTACAGACAAGGTATGGGAGCACCTTCCGATCAGTGTACTCTAGAGGAGATACACTAGGGTTCAACAAGAACGTCTTGCAACCCGGCCATACATGACCATCCACTCATTTAGCTTGAGTGTAACGAATATATTATCACCGATGGTTGGGATCAGCAACCATCCTTCCCGATAAGGGACAGCATTGAAATAGATTATAAGAAGTACAATTGAATATTCTCTAGATGGTGATAATACACCCTGCTTGGGTATGGCCCAACTAGCCATGCTGCCTAGCCCAACTTCTGTTATTTCCCGGTTGTGAGGTTTGAGGTCACGTTTATCACTTTGACAGATTATTTCTTCAATTACTTTGAATGCCACATCGTCATACCCGCCAAATCATTATCGATTTCTCAAGGCATCACAAGTATAACAGCTAGGAGAAACGAATTTCTTCGCCACCAAAGTAATACGTTAAAGAGATCAACATATATGATTCGTTAAGAATACTTTGTCAGACACTTTTCCATATACGTTGTCCTGGGACTGAACAAACCGAAGGCACTATTCAGTGAATCCATCCTACCTAGGCTTTTCACAATAGCCCTTGCACTTCACTCCGTCTTCAATTATCTTCAGCGTACTTGATTCGCAATGCTTATGCTAATACGGAGTGGTTCTTCGGATAATAATCCAACCGGTCTCTCCATATTTACAACGTAAATATGGTCAAAACTTTGATAGTCTGTGATTCAACTATCAAATGAAAACATGTCGGTGTACAAACAATGATCTTATTTCCAAATGGAAATTCGATCGATCAATCATCATATGTTCATATTTCCTTATTTCATATATTTAGAAAATATCTGTTATTAATCATTGGAAAACGGTTCCATAGCTTATTTTCACATCACTATTATTTCGCAACTATCAGTCCCTAACTGTAACTAGTATGAGGACAATTCTCTAAGTATCAGTTCGGAAGGTCGAAACCCACATCAGATCGTCACTTAGAAAACCGTTCAACTTACCCTGTCCAGTTAGTTTCTGAATTTGCTTAACTCTATTTCTTAAATTCTTATCATGAAAACATTTCCTTTTCTATGTTGAGAAAACATATCTGACTATATTTGGAAAACGTTTCCAAAACTCATGTACGGATTTCCAATGAACGTTGTATAAAACATCGTTTCGCTTAATCCATTTATCGTTTATTCCTTAACTTTATTCCTAATCAACCTTTAAGATCGAACCACAACTATTCCTTTGTCAATTCTGAAGTCAATCAAGTTGGGGTATAATTACCTCGCAGACCTTAATTGAACAACGTCCTTTACTGTGAAATAGATGAAGTTCATCACTCACTTTTCACAATCATCTGTTTACGCAAATTCTCGGATTCAGGTTACGAATCCACTTCTTATATGACAGTGTTTGATTATAACTATAACGTTATAATTCCTACCCCTAAAATATCTAACCTAAATTATAAATTTATTTCCTAACTCGAATAATTTAACAGACACCAAATTTCTAAATCAATAACTAAATCTTGATTTAAACCCTGGAAAGTAAATAGTACTTTCCCGAATTCGCTATAATCGAATTCGACGTATAACTCTCTTTCGAGTAATCTCTATTTGATTAACTCTTCTTCGAATAACCTATATTCGATTATCTCTCTTCGAATAACTCATATTCGAAATCTCTCTCTTTCGAATAAACAATATTCGATCTCTTTCTTTCGAATATGCTATATTCGAAAATCTCCTTTCGATTTACTAATCGATAACTCCTTTCGATCAAAATAAAATCGATAACTCCTTTAACTCTATTCGAATAACTAATATTCGACTAACTCCTTTGGATCAACTCATTTGATTAACTCCTTCGATTAACTAATTCGAATAACTTACCTTCAAATAACGAATATTCGATTTACTCTAACTCGATTAACTTAATTCTAATCGATTTACTCCATTTCGATTCAACTTAATTCAAATCGATTAACTTAACTCAAATTGATTAACTCCTTTCGAGTAACTAAATTCGATTTAACTCTAATTGAATAACTAATATTCAATTAACTCTTACGTGTTTAACTCTATTTGAATAAGTAATTCGAATCACTCTAATGTGTTTAACTCTATTCAAATATTTAATTCGAATAACTCATTTCGAATAACTAAATTCGATTAACTCTTTTAACTTAACTCGAATAACTATATTCGATTAACACTTTCTTTCGAATAACTATATTCGATTTACTCTTCGACTAACTCCTTTGGATTAACTAACTCCGAATAACTCCTTTGGATTAACTAACTTCGAATAACTCCTTTGGATTAACTAACTCCGAATAACTCCTTTGGATTAACTAACTCCGAATAACTCCTTTGGATTAACTAACTCCGAATAACTCCTTTGGGTTAACTAACTTCGAATAACCAATATTCGATAACTACTCTTCGAATAAATAATATTCGATAACTCTTCTCAAATGAATCACATTTGATTTCTCCACTCGAATAAACTATATTCGATAACTCTTCTCAAATGAATAACATTTGATTTCTCCACTCGAATAAACTATATTTGATAACTCTTCTCAAATGAATAACATTTGATTTCTCCACTCGAATAAACTATATTCGATAACTCTTCTCAAATGAATAACATTTGATTTCTCCACTCGAATAAACTATATTCGATTTCTCTTCTCTCGAATACACTATATTCGATAACTCTACTTCGGATAAGTGATATTCGGCAACTCTAATCGATTGACTCCACTTGGATAACTCTAACTGGTCAACTCTAACTGGTCAACTCTAACTGAGTAACTCTAACTGATCAACTCTAACTGGTCAACTTTAACTGGTCAACTTTAACTGTTTATCTTTAACTGGTAAATTTTAACTGGTTAACTCAAATGGTTTAACCTAACTTGATTTACTTGTCTCGATTAACTGAACTAATCCACTTAGTTTAACTTAGTTAATTCACTTTGATTAACTCTAACCGATTTACTTAGTTTAACTCAGCTAATTCACTTTGATTAACCCAACTAATTTACTTCGATTAACCAATTAGTTTAACTTGACTAATTCACTTAGTTTGACGCAACTAATTCACTTTGATTTACAAATTAGTTTAACTTAACTAATTCACATCGATTAACCACTTAGTTTAACTTAACTAATTCACATCGATTAACCACTTAGTTTAACTTAACTAATTCACTTTGATTTACTCTAACCGATTCACTTAACAAATTCACTTCGATTAACTCGACCAATTCACTTGGTTAACTCGACCAATTCACTTGGTTAACTCCTATTTATTTAACAAATAAATATCTCCTTTAGTTAAATTCTATTTATTTAATCTCTAAATAAATATCCTTTATATTTCTTTTAACGAATATAATTCCTTTATATTTTGATTTAACAAATATATCCCCTTATATTCGATTAACATATATATTCCCTTGTATTTGATTTACAAATATAATTCTTTTGTATTTGTTTTACCAACTATATTCCTTTATATTCGGAATCCTTTTTCTTATATATATATATATATATATATATATATATAATCCCTTGATTTTATATAAATAAACTATTTTCAAAATATACTTTGAAAACCCCTCTCCTACATTTTGGTATTTCTCATGGTATTTAACACACCATATAACAACGATAAATATCGTCCCACCACACATAATCACACAGATTATATACATCACATTATATATCACAATATAAAAATCACAGTAAAATAACTGTTGAGGAATCCTGTTGGATTCCTCCAACCTGTTTCCCTGCATCCACAGATGTTAAACAACACCAGTATAATATTCTGATAAACATAATCAACATATAACTATTTGACGGTTTATATATATATACATACGTAAATATATATATAAAATCTCTACTAACTGACTAGAAGTTCAAGCAAACAATCAACACACAGTCAAACAGACAATATTTTAACAGTTCTAAGAATACAACGTGAAAATAAAACTGTTTAGAGTTTGTGAGATTTACTCACCTTGGACGATCATTGTTAATAATGATAACCATCGCTTGATTCAGACGGACAATTTATTTTGCAATAAATTGTAAGAGCTTCTATTCGCTCCCAGTCAGTTCCATTCGGTAGTGTCCGTCCATACAATCCTATCGGATCTTGTTTCGCCACTCAAACTCGGCCCAATAGCAGACACGCTCCTCCACGAAATCTTCTTTTCTTCGATATATACATATGTATATACCACGGCCCAACCCAATAGTAGATAACGCAACCAGCCACCATACTTTCATTTTCCTTCTCAATACACTTCACGTTTTGATGTATTTTTTTCATTTAATATAATATGGGCTTCACTTTATAACGCTCGGCCCATCATCCTTTTTAGGATAACACACCCACTTCGCCTGTTCACCTTCCCTGACTTCGAGCTTCCCTGTTGCTCCATCAAAACTTAACGCAACTCCACCCCAACTGTTCCATCAAAGAACACCCGCAAGCCTCCCAAGTAATTCACTCAACAGACCTTCCAAAAACTGCTTACTTCCTCAAATCAAAATGCTGAACCACACTATCTTCTTCCTTCGTCTGTGCTTCTTCACTAATTCAAAAATAAACACCACCACCGTTAGCACCTTTGAATGCTCCATCAACACATACAATCGTTGTTCAACCCACACAAGATCACCAACGTGTCTCCCAGTAGTTCGTGGTCATGCTACAGACTACAGTAGCGGCTCACGTTATGTCTTCTTTCGCAGCACTTGGATCCTCATTCACCAACATGCAACCGTTTCTTTACACTAACCCACTCCGCATGTACCCTCTTTCACAGCAAAAACAACATACCCCCATACTTTTCAAGACATACAACACCAGTTTCATGCTGCTGCACCATACGCTATATCATTGCACTGGGTCTGATTCCTTAACTCTCCCTCCATCTCCTTGAATCGGTCTAAAACTGATCATCCAACAATACTTTCCGTTGCCAGAAAAGTGTGCCGGAACCTCTACTTCATGCCAACCTATTTGGAGTCGAGCTCGACGACCAAGGCCACCCGCAGATCCTCCCCGTCCCATAAACTCTGTCCAGCTTCGCCTACACCAAACGATCTCGGACGTGGTTTGAGTTATATATGAAAGGCTGGACTTGCTTGGGTTTAGAAAAGTTTCCATTTGACTTAATTTGAGATCTCGTTTTAGAAAAGAACAGAAGAATGGAAAAGAAACAGGAGAAGAGCGGTTTCTGGTAAACGAAAATGGCGGCTCAAAGAATGAAGTGGGGTGGACCTTTAATTTGTGTTTGTTTTTCTGAAACTCTCGACACACTTTATTGTTTTGATTTATTTACCTGGCCAATCGATGGACAAGTGAATGCAGTTTTTACCTTGTAATGAAGTGATGAGAATATAGGGCCACGTGAGTGATGAACATGGCTTTGTTTGATCCACATAATGAAGTCCAGGTTAGGATAATTGTTTCACTTGAGAATAACCAATTATGCGGAACTCTGTTTGTTCACGGACTGATACGAAAATATCATTAAATCGAGAAATGTGCCGTGATCCCAAAAATATAATAATATCGGTAGTTTGACTCATATTGTGAAAAACCAAAAATATTGGTACAGGGTGCAAAACACTTCAAAATAAAAGTTGCTTATTTAATTAATTAAAAATTACAGAAAAATTCTATAAATTAAATTATCGCTATGTCCCAAAAGAACCTTGTCTAAATTCACACACGATATCTAGTTATTTTGAAATAACCGTTACGGCTGATAAACGATTCTATAGCGACTATTCTGAAATTTGATTTGGACATATCTCAAAATCTACACAACAAAATCCTGATTTTTCTCTTCCATTAGAAAGATATACTCCACCAGCTCCACACGTTTCTTGTTTCACAGAAATCTGATTTGAAACGGCTTCTGTATATTCGTTTGAAGTTCGAATCGCCAATTAACGAACTGCAGCGCCATTTCAAGCTCGATTATAATTATATTATAAATTATACGTTCAACTATCGTTTATTTACTATATTCGTTATTTAAATAATTAAATAACTTAATTATTATACCTTACAAAACGCGCCATTACAACACTCTTAGAGGCGGGCCCGTACAGATATAGAAAAGCTCCCAACCAAGTTCCGTGTTTTCTGGTGTATCCCTGCCACGGAACTTGGGTGCACAAGTAGAGATTATGTGCAGTAGAAACATCGAGTATGATTGTAATGACCCGGATATTTGACGGTGTAATAATTAACTTATTTAATTATTTAAATAACGAATATATTATTTAATCGTCGACGTTAGAACGTATAATTATATTATAATTAAAATCGAGCTTGAAATGGCGCGGCAGTTCGCTGTTTGGCGATTCGAACTTCAACTGAATGTACAGGATTCGTTTTAAATCGGATTTATGTGAAACAAGAAACGTGTGGAGCTGGTGGAGTATATCTTTCTAGGGGAGGAGAAAAATCAGGGTTTCGTCGTGTAGATTTTGAGATATGTCCAAATCAAATTTTTAAATAGTTGCTATAAAATCGTTTATCGGCCGTAACGGATTATTTGATATAACTAGATATCGGGTTTGAATTTAGACAAGGATTTTTTGGGACATAGCGATAATTTAAGTTTTAGAATTTTACTGTAGTTTTTAATTAATTAAATAAGCAACTTTTTATTTGGAGTATTTTGCACCCCGTAATCAACATTTTGAGGTTTCAAAATATGAGTTAATCTACCGGTATTATTATATTTTTAGGATCGTGGCATGATGCTATACACGATCGTATATTTATTTTCGTCCATGACCATCCATATATTTATACCGACGTGTCTCTATTTTTACCATATACCCAATAAAAAAAATTCCTTGTAGAGAATATTAGCGGTAAACAAATGAACACATCACGTATGACATTTTAGTCCAAAAGCAAATATCTTAACTTAGTAGTGGACCTAAACTAGGCCACATTGGCACCTTCTTGACCACAACGGAAATGATGAAACGCAAGGTTGGAAACACTACAGCAAGCCAAATATCACCCTTTATAATGCCGTTAACTTCTGTTCGTAAGACCTAAAAGTAAATATCTCCTGCAACACAAAAGAAGCCGCCATTCATCCTTTTCTGCTTCCAAATGAAAACGAGAAAATCGGTGCTTCAAAAATCAAATCAAATTGCAAGAAAAAATCAATAAATCACGAAACTGATGTTTGGGCGATCCTTGAATGACGCTCTTCACGTTGGTATGTATTTTGTGGGTTCGTGTGATTCTTGGTTCGCTGGGTACTGTGAATAACATGAGTAGGCTGTGAGGTGATCGACGCAGGGGAGAAATTCGAAGTTGAGTTCGGGGGAAAGGGGACTGCGAGGCACCGGAACAGGTGCAAGCGAGTTCCATTATGAGTTCGAATTGATTCTTGTATGAGGAGGAGTGGGGCTGTCTTTGAACTGAGGAATCTCGTATGGGGTAGGGAGGTCTTTGTTTTGAGGAGTTGGTGATATTTCAGTTCGCCGTTTGCTGTGTGAAACAGTAGGAGGCGAAATGGCCATTTCACGTGAGTGGCGAGAGGAGTACTGTCCCTTTTGATATGGGGCGTGGGAGTTAAAGAGTGCTTGGGTTGGACTGATTAAATAAGACGGGAGAAGGGATGTTATTGTGTTGGCATTCGGTGACTGGAGTGGTGGTTAGAGGGAGTCAACGGTGGGTCAAAGTCTGGAATGGCATGGGCTTTGTTTCAGGCAGTCACGATTTTCAAACAGGGAAAGTGTGAGCTGGAAAACATGGGCGTTGGGCAGAGATCACGGGTTGACTGTGTGGTGAAGGCAGACGTGTTGTATACTGGTGAGTACGGGTTTGAAGGAATTTCCAAAGGGGATGGCGAAGTAAATTTCTGAAAAACGGGATATTATTGATTGGGAGAGAATGAAATGAGTGGCCAGGTTTAAACGTTCGTGGGCCAAGGAAATTATAAGGATGTGGGCCAAGTTAAAAGAGGGGGTGAGGCCCATTTAATTTATTTAGTCCAACATTTTATTTAAATATTATATGAACTTGTATACGTCATAATTTCATCATACGATACCGGTTTTCAGCGAAACAAGATCCGACGGGATCGTATGGACGGACACTACAACATGGAACTGACTGGAAGTGGATTGGGGTTCGTTTGAAATTATGGAGAAATAAATTGTTTGATTCAAATCAAATAACAGTTTATCGTTCTTTAACGATGAACTGCCAAAGTGAGTAAAACTCACTAACTCTCCTCAATTTATATTTTAATATAAATTGTACTTTATTTTGTTGACTGCTGTATATTGATTGTTAAACTGGACTGTTAAATAGATTTGATTGAAAACGTAGATATAGTCATATATTATATCGTTAATCAAATATTGATTCTGTCCAGTAGAATATTTCATATTGAAATGAAATTGATGTATATTATACTGTGTAACATCTGTGGATGCAGGGAAACAGGTTGGAGGAATCCGACTGGGTTCCTCAACAATTATTTTACTGTTTTCATATATTGTGTTATATGATGTGTTATATAATCTGTTCTAGATTATGTGTGTTAGAATGATATTGGTCACTGTTATTCGATATTTTAAATATCATAAGAAACCCTGAGTTGTAAAAAGGAATATTTCAATGTATATTGAAATAAAGGAATTTTATAAAATCACAGGATTTTATAAAAGGGAAAATATTTATTAAGTAAATAGAAGTTATAAATAGGAAATATTTGTAACGGTAAATAGAAGTTATAAATAGGAAATATTTGTAACGGTAAATAGAAGTTATAAATATGAAATATTTGTAACGGTAAATAGAAGTTATAAATAGGAAATATTTGTAATGGTAAATAGAAGTTATAAAAAATGGAATAGAGTTAAATCGAATTTAGTATTCGAAGGAGCTAATCGAATTTAGTTATTTGAAAAGAGTTAGTTGAATATTAGTTATTCAATTAGAGATAATCAAATAAAGTTAATCAAATAAGAGTTAATCGACTATTAGTTAGTCGAAGATTAGTTAATCGAATATGAGTTAAACAAATAGGATTAATCGAAATAGAGTTAATCGACTAAAGTTAAAATAGACATTGTTATTAAGGATAAAGTTAAATCGAATATTAGTTATTCGGAATAGAGTTAATTCAGTAGAATTAATCAAATAAGAGTTAAGCAATAAGAGTAAAGCAAATAGAGTTATTCAAATATTAGTTGTTCGAATAAGAGTTAAATAAAAAGGAGTTTATCGAATTTAGTTATTCGATAGAGTTAATAAAAAGGAGTTTATCGAATTTAGTTATTCGATAGAGTTAATAAAAAGGAGTTTATCGAATTTAGTTATTCGATAGAGTTAATCAAAAGGAGTTTATCGAATTTAGTTATTCAATAGAGTTAAATCAATAGAGTTAATCGACTTATAGTATTCGAAAAGAGTAAATCAAATAGAGTTAAACAATATTAGAAACTGACTAGAGATTGGTAAGTTGAATATTTTTTTGAGTGTTGATCTGATGTTGGTTTCGGCCTTCGGGGTTTATACTTAGTGAATTGTTCTCTTACTAGTTTATAGTTAGGGACTGATAGTTGTGGAAGTTAGTGGAACATGAATGAGGATTTGGAAATGTTTTCCAGTGTTAATAACATATATTTTCTAAGCATAAAAAATAAGTAATGTGGATATATATATATATATATGTATATGTATATGTATATATATGTTTTGATGATTTGATCGATAATTCCATTTGGAATTTAGATCGTTGTTTGTACACCGACATGTTTTCATTGATAGTTAAATCACCGACTATCAAAGTTTTTACCATTTTAACGTTGTTAATATGGAGAGACCGGTTGGATTCTTATCCAAAGAACCACTCTGTATTAGCATAAGCGTTGCGAATATGCCAAAGAAAATTGAAGATGGAGTAAAGTGCAAGGGCTGTTGTATAAGTCTTAGATAACAGTGACTAAGATGGATGTACTGAATAGTGCCTTCGGTTACGTTCAGTCCCAGAACGAATGTATACGGACGAGTGTCTGACAAAGTATTTCCAATGATCGAATGGGTTGGACGGTATAAATATATATGGTTGCAATGGATTTATTCCCTTCGCATAACATCCAGAATATTTGTGTAAACCAATTAATGATTAACGGATTTGATAATGTGGCATTCAAAGTGATCGCGTTATCAATGAATGGAAAGTAATCGTAACTTCTAGCCTCACATCCGGTAAAAGACAAAAATCGGGCAGGCAGCATGGCTAAGTCGGTCGCACCGAAGTAGGGTGTATAATCACCTATCTAGAGAATATTCATTTGCTTCTTTAATCTATCAATGTTGTCCCATATATATACGGGCAACGGTTGCTGATCCCAACCGTTGGTGATGTACATTCGATACACTCAAGCGAAATGAGTGGTCGGTCATGTGTGTCTGAGTTGCAAGATGTTCTTGTTGAACTCCAGTGTATCGTTCCTAGAGTACACTGATCGGAAGGTGGTTCCATACCTTGTCATAGTTGGAAATCCATTACCCAATACGTGCTTGCAGTTTTGATTGTATATTATATATGTAGAATGTGAGATGAAAGCGTTTCTGCTAGATGATTATTATGGTTGTGGTTGATAGACATTATTATGATATCAAAAGGGTTTTTGATATAAAGATATTTTGGATTCTCATAAGGGAAAAACCCGTTCCATTATACGGCGTGGTCTTATGAGATATCGTTTACTTGTTCAAATTGTTTTAAACTATTTTACTCATACCAGTCCCATGACTGACCCGGAGTTTACTTTGTTTTGTTCTACCTAAACTCTTGGGTGCTTAAATTTGTACGGGCAGTCAAGTAGTTCAGGATTTTATAGATACACCTGGAGAGCTTGGAGCAGGAGGCTTCAAGATTCTATAGCTATTATTATTTCCGCTGTTGTTGTAAGTGTTGTACTCTGAAATGTTATTGTATACATATACTGTTTGTATTTCAAAAGTTATGTTTTATTTTATTCGTTCCGCTGTGAGATTCGTGGTTACTCTGATGATGATGTTCTTCTCCTTCTTCTATTCTATAAATTTCTACCTTATCTATTCTCATCCTCTATCTTCTTTCTATTAGTTTCTTGAATTTCCAATGCAAATTGGGGTTGGACTTGTGTTATTTAGTCAGCTCAAATTGGACCGGATTTTCGGGTCACTACAGTTGGTATCAGAGCTTAAGTTAAGTGAATTACCTTGGCTCTGTGGTGTGACTCAATAGAGATAGGGTTAGTAATACCCTAGATTGAGTTGAGTGTATATATACGATTGAACGTATTTGTTAATTGATATAAAAATTTATTTTATATTGTGGAGCTTTATTGGTTGAGTGGCTTATGAATTCTGGTCGATGGTGGGGCACCACAATATCGATAGGGGTTTCTAAACACTCGAATACGATGAACCAACATGATATGTTTTGACATTAACATAGTATAATTGGTTGTGTTGGTTGTTATTATAATCAGATGAGATTACAAAAAGGTGAAATGGTTATAGATAACTAATCAGAATTCATATAAGTAAAGTATATGAAATAAGATGAATTAAATCTGAAATTAAATCAGGATTAGGAATTAAAATAAGGAAATTTTAAGTTCCTGGGAGATTTTGAAAATGTTTTCAAATTGGAAGTATTATAGTATTGAACTCACTTCGATAAACTGGGAAATAACCCTGATGAGTGTGGCCACATCATCAGTGTTCATTTTCGAGTTCTAAGTGATGGATTACTACCAAAGGTTGTGTTTTTGAATTGTTTAAGGAAAACAAGTGTTTAGAAATTCAAAGGTTTTGAATTGGTATTATGATTTCAAATTGATTTGAAATGAGCCCAGGAATTTAAATTCTGGAATTTAAATTTAACTTATGAAGTTAAATGGATTAGAATAGTAAAAGTGAATAAATAAATTAGAAATTAACTTGAATAAAGTTAAATATAATTGAGGTAGATTAGAGAATAATCTATAATAGAATTAAATGGATAAGTCAAGAATTTGAAATTTAGTTTAGACTTAGAATTTGAAAATCAAGAATGAAACTTGAGATTGAAAATGGGATTCGACTTAGGTATAAGCAAATGATTTGGTTTTGAGAATGAACTGATTGGAGATCAAGTTGGTAATGCATTGTTATATGCAGAAGTGGTAATGAAGGGTAGGGATATAATGATATGCCCGACAAAAAGGTACAAGTTTATATTTTATATGAGTTTGGAATTTATGAGCCGATTTGGCAAGCCACATGGCTGTTTGATTTTCTTTTGGGATGGAGAAGGCCTAGAGAGGCGAGTTGGAGTTTTACCGATAGGGCTGTACAAAGGAGGTTATGGCGAAATTTTCCGAAAAATTTAAGCGTTAGAAAATTTTCAGAATTTTTGAAAATTTAGGTTAGTCGGAAGGAATTAATATTTTAGTCAATATTAATTGGTTCAGTTGAAATTAGAAATAAGGGGTAAACAAATCTTAGGAATTCCAATAGATAGGGTCGTCCTCTACCTTAGTAATTTCGAGGACGAAATTATTTTAAGTGGGGAAGAATGTAATGACCCGGATATTTGACGGTGTAATAATTAACTTATTTAATTATTTAAATAACGAATATATTATTTAATCGTCGACGTTAGAACGTATAATTATATTATAATTAAAATCGAGCTTGAAATGGCGTAGCAGTTCGCTGTTTGGCGATTCGAACTTCAACTGAATGTACAGGATTCGTTTTAAATCGGATTTATGTGAAACAAGAAACGTGTGGAGCTGGTGGAGTATATATTTCTAGGGGAAGAGAAAAATCAGGGTTTCGTCGTGTAGATTTTGAGATATGTTCAAATCAAATTTTAAAATAGTCGCTAAAAAATCGTTTATCGACCGTAACGGTTTATTCGATATAACTAGATATCGGGTTTGAATTTAGACAATGTTTTTTTTTGGGACATAGCGATAATTTAATTTTTAGAATTTTACTGTAATTTTTAATTAATTAAATAAGCAACTTTTTATTTGGAGTATTTTGCACCCTGTAATCAACATTTTGAGGTTTCAAAATATGAGTTAATCTACCGGTATTATTATATTTTTAGGATCGTGGCATGATGCTATACACGATCGTATATTTATTTTCGTCCATGACCATCCATATATTTATACCGACGTGTCTCTATTTTTACCATATACCCAATAAAAAAATTCCTTGTAGAGAATATTAGCGGTAAACAAATGAACACATCACGTATGACATTTTAGTCCAAAAGCAAATATCTTAACTTAGTAGTGGACCTAAACTAGGCCACATTGGCACCTTCTTGACCACAACGGAAATGATGAAACGCAAGGTTGGAAACACTACAGCAAGCCAAATATCACCCTTTATAATGCCGTTAACTTCTGTTCGTAAGACCTAAAAATAAATATCTCCTGCAACACAAAAGAAGCCGCCATTCATCCTTTTCTGCTTCCAAATGAAAACGAGAAAATCGGTGCTTCAAAAATCAAATCAAATTGCAAGAAAAAATCAATAAATCACGAAACTGATGTTTGGGCGATCCTTGAATGACGCTCTTCACGTTGGTATGTATTTTGTGGGTTCGTGTGATTCTTGGTTCGCTGGGTACTGTGAATAACATGAGTAGGCTGTGAGGTGATCGACGCAGGGGAGAAATTCGAAGTTGAGTTCGGGGGAAAGGGGACTGTGAGGCACCGGAACAGGTGCAAGCGAGTTCCATTATGAGTTCGAATTGATTCTTGTATGAGGAGGAGTGGGGCTGTCTTTGAACTGAGGAATCTCGTATGGGGTAGGGAGGTCTTTGTTTTGAGGAGTTGGTGATATTTCAATTCGCCGTTTGCTGTGTGAAACAGTAGGAGGCGAAATGGCCATTTCACGTGAGTGGCGAGAGGTGTACTGTCCCTTTTGATATGGGGCGTGGGAGTTAAAGATTGCTTGGGTTGGACTGATTAAATAAGACGGGAGAAGGGATGTTATTGTGTTGGCATTCGGTGACTGGAGTGGTGGTTAGAGGGAGTCAACGGCGGGTCAAAGTCTGGAATGGCGTGGGCTTTGTTTCAGGCAGTCACGATTTTCAAACAGGGAAAGTGTGAGCTGGAAAACATGGGCGTTGGGCAGAGATCACGGGTTGACTGTGTGGTGAAGGAAGACGTGTTGTATACTGGTGAGTACGGGTTTGAAGGAATTTCCAAAGGGGATGGCGAAGTAAATTTCTGAAAAACGGTATATTGTTGATTGGGAGAGAATGAAATGAGTGGCCAGGTTTAAACGTTCGTGGGCCAAGGAAATTATAAGGATGTGGGCCAAGTTAAAAGAGGGGGTGAGGCCCATTTAATTTATTTAGTCTAACATTTTATTTAAATATTATATGAACTTGTATACGTAATAATTTCATCATACGATACCGGTTTTCAGCGAAACAAGATCCGACGGGATCGTATGGACGGACAATACAACATGGAACTGACTGGAAGTGGATTGGGGCTCGTTTGAAATTATGGAGAAATAAATTGTTTGATTCAAATCAAATAACAGTTTATCGTTCTTTAACGATGAACTGCCAAAGTGAGTAAAACTCACTAACTCTCCTCAATTTATATTTTAATATAAATTGTACTTTATTTTGTTGACTGCTGTATATTGATTGTTAAACTGGACTGTTAAATAGATTTGATTGAAAACGTAGATATAGTCATATATTATATCGTTAATCAAATATTGTTTCTATCTAGTAGAATATTTCATATTGAAATGAAATTGGTGTATATTATACTGTGTAACATCTGTGGATGCAGGGAAAAAGGTTGGAGGAATCCGACTGGGTTCCTCAACAATTATTTTACTGTTTTCATATATTGTGTTATATGATGTGTTATATAATCTGTTCTGGATTATGTGTGTTAGAACGATATTCATCATTGTTATTCGATATTTTAAATATCATAAGAAACCCTGAGTTGTAAAAAGGAATATTTCAATGTATATTGAAATAAAGGAATTTTATAAAATCACAGGATTTTATAAAAGGGAAAATATTTATTAAGTAAATAGAAGTTATAAATAGGAAATATTTGTAACGGTAAATAGAAGTTATAAATAGGAAATATTTGTAACGGTAAATAGAAGTTATAAATAGGAAATATTTGTAACGGCAAATAGAAGTTATAAAAAATGGAATAGAGTTAAATCGAATTTAGTATTCGAAGGAGCTAATCGAATTTAGTTATTTGAAAAGAGTTAATTGAATATTAGTTATTCAATTAGAGATAATCAAATAAAGTTAATCGATTAGAGATAATCAAATAAGAGTTAATCGACTATTAGTTAGTCGAAGATTAGTTAATCGAATATGAGTTAAACAAATAGGATTAATCGAAATAGAGTTAATCGACTAGAGTTAAAATAGACATTGTTATTAAGGATAAAGTTAAATCGAATATTAGTTATTCGGAATAGAGTTAATTCAGTAGAATTAATCAAATAAGAGTTAAGCAATAAGAGTAAAGCAAATAGAGTTATTCGAATATTAGTTGTTCGAATAAGAGTTAAATAAAAAGGAGTTTATCGAATTTAGTTATTCGATAGAGTTAATAAAAAGGAGTTTATCGAATTTAGTTATTCGATAGAGTTAATAAAAAGGAGTTTATCGAATTTAGTTATTCGATAGAGTTAATCAAAAGGAGTTTATCGAATTTAGTTATTCAATAGAGTTAAATCAATAGAGTTAATCGACTTATAGTATTCGAAAAGAGTAAATCAAATAGAGTTAAACAATATTAGAAACTGACTAGAGATTGGTAAGTTGAATATTTTTCTGAGTGTTGTTCTGATGTTGGTTTCGGCCTTCGGGGTTTATACTTAGTGAATTGTTCTCTTACTAGTTTATAGTTAGGGACTGATAGTTGTGGAAGTTAGTGGAACATGAATGAGGATTTGGAAATGTTTTCCAGTGTTAATAACATATATTTTCTAAGCATAGAAAATAAAGAATGTGGATATATATATATGTATATTTATATAAATGTTTTGATGATTTGATCGATAATTCCATTTGGAATTTAGATCGTTGTTTGTACACCGACATGTTTTCATTGATAGTTAAATCACCGACTATCGAAGTTTTTACCATTTTAACGTTTTTAATATAGAAGGATCGGTTGGATTCTTATCCAAAGAACCACTCTGTATTAGCATAAGCGCTGTGAATATGCCAAAGAAAATTGAAGATGGAGTAAGTGCAAGGGCTGTTGTATAAGTCTTAGATAACAGTGACTAAGATGGATGTACTGAATAGTGCCTTCGGTTTCTGTAACAACCCGAAAATCTGGGCCAGTTTAAAATTTTTATTTTGGCAATTTTATCGAATTTTGATTATTTAAAATGGATTATTTTAAATAAAATCAACGAGAAATTTATTTTGAATATAATTCGAACGTATATATTATACGCGTCGTCGTTAGAATATAAATATTTATATATAATTATAAAAGGAATAGAAAATGGCGCGGTAGTTCGATAATTCGATTTCAAACTTCAATTGAATGTACCGGGTGCAAAACAATCCGGATTTTATTGAAACCAAAAACATTAGGATCTAATTGATGATATCTTTCTAACGGATGTAAGAAACTGAGATTTCACTTTAAAAATTGAGAGATATGTCCAGTTGAAAATTCTGAATAGTCGCTATGGAATTCAGGCCCTTAAAAATGGACATTTTGCAAACGACCTCGGATTTCGACGAAACCAGTTTTGTTGGGTCCGGGATGTAAGGTTATTGCTAGATTCCAAATTTCATAATTTTTCGAATCAATATGTGAGCGTGGCAAAGGAAAACGCGTTTGACCAGTTTCAGTTGATTTTAATCGACTGGAAATTGGCCATTTTTCAAACGGTCTCAGAATTCGACGAAACTAGTTTTGTTAGGACCGTATCGTCAATACGAAGCTAGAAAATATTTTTCTGGAATTTTTCTAGTTAGTATGTGACCCCGGTAATTTGAAATGTACGTTTAAAATTCAATATAGAGATTTAAATGTAGATTCAACGGAAACTGATTGTAACTATCGAATCAGCTTGCGATACATACCCCATTGGGTTCGGAATGGGGGTGAAACGCTATGGGCGTCAGGCGTTGGGCCTCGTTTCGTGGTCCTGGGTAAAAGTCAACTTTAAATAAAAAAAAATAAAAAAATAAATAAATAATATTTTTAAATTCCCTCCCCTTTATCTTTCTTCTGCCCCCCCCCCCCCCCCGATTTCACTTTACAGGAAAGAAAAAAAAGAAAAAAAAAAAAAAAAAAGAGAGAGAGAAGCTCGAGCTCCCAAGCCGCCGCCGGCGGTGCTCCATCGCCACCTCCCCAAGACCCTCGCGCCCCATCCTCTGACGAACCCCGCGGCCCCCCCGTTCTCTCCTCCCTCCATCTCGACCTCGCGATGAACTCCAAGTCCACCGCATCACTTCCACTGCCAAACCCTGTCGCTCCCTCCTGACCCCCACCTCGCACCGCGCCCCACCACCACGGCGACCCCACACCGACCACCCCGACGCCCGCGAGTTCGAACCCCCCCCCCCCCCCCGTAAGTCTTTTTTTTCTTCTTTCCTTTTCTTTTTATTTATTATTTTATAACTGTTTTATTTTAACTGATTTTATTTAAAAAAGGGATTAAATACTGTTTTTATTTTAGGAATTTTGAAAAAAAACCTGATTTTGTTTTTAAGGTAGAAAACTGATTTTTATAAGGTAGAAAACTGATTTTTATAAAGTAGCAAAACTGATTTTTATAAAGTAGCAAAACTGATTTTTATAAAGTAGCAAAACTGATTTTTTTAGAAAGGTAGAAAACTGATTTTGTTTAATGTTTAAAACTGATGATTTTAAAAAGATAAAAAAACTGATTTTTGTTTAAAAATAAAAACTGATTTGGTTTTAAAAAAAAGAAAAAAAGAAAAACTGATTTAGTTTTAATAATAAAAACTGATTTTACAAGTTTTAAAAACTGAATTTTATTTTGATGTTAAAACTGAATTTTATTTTGATGTTAAAACTGAATTTTATTTTGTTGTTAAAACTGAATTTTATTTTGATGTTAAAACTGAATTTTATTTACTTTAAAAACTGGTTTTTATTTATGTGGCAAAGTTATAAAAATATAATCTTTATTGAGTAGAAGATTTAAAAATATAGTTTTTATATTTCTAAAGTATTAAAAATATAATCTTTACTATGTAGAAGTGATAAAAATATAGTTTTTATATTTCTAAAGTATTAAAAGTATAATCTTTACTATGTAGAAGTGGTAAAAATATAATTTTTACATGTTAGGAATATTAAAAATATCATCTTTTTATAGGTAGCAAAATAAAATGCGATTTCTATAGGGATGATATTGAAAAGGCAAAATTTTTATATATTGAACTTTGAACTAAAAATTCGATTTTTATATATTGAATAGCGAACTAAAAATTCGATTTTTATATATTGAATAGCGAACTAAAAATTCGATTTTTATATATTGAATAGCGAAATAAAAATTCGATTTTTATATATTGAATAGCGAAATAAAAATTCGATTTTTATATATTGAATAGCGGAGTAAAAATGTGATTTTTACGTATGTAGTGAAAGCAGCAACGAAGGTGACAAAAAGGCGAAACGACGAAGACTTCTGCAAATGAAGAGCCGTGGAGCTAGGATAGCTATATGTGAGAATTTCTCACCTTTCTATTTTATTTCTAGTTATATATATATACTAGGATGCAGACGGTGCTTAGTAGCACCCGACACAATCGTCCACAGACCATGGACTTGTTTGTTTGACTGTTTGGTGATTGATTGCGATATTGGTTTGAATGTGGTTTGTGGTGTGAAAAATCGAATCGATAAATTGGTTAGGATTAGACGTGCGCCGTTATAAGGCGTAGGAGTAAGGCTAGGTTAGACCCTTACTCCAAATTTTGTGGTTTACAAAATGAAATTGATTTGATTGATGAGTGAATGGCGTGGGCCTTCACTAGACCGGGGATAAGGCTAGGCCTCGTCCCGTTTCTAGTATCGTGCCGTTATGCCGCCGAAATTTTCTAAAAATATGTTAGAAAATAAAAATATCATTTTATTGTGTAAATGAATTGAATAGAAATTCATATGTTGAAATAAAATGTGTTATCGTTAAAAATATAATTTTTAACGTGAATGTGAATAAATAAATATTCATTTACAAACCAGACGGTTTGTTTATGTACACCTATTTAAATGACGTTGATTGGGTCGATAAATTTTTCACATCGCCTAACTGCACAAATAAAATATGTGTTTGATTGTTTGAAACCCCACACGGGTGTTAGGATGAAATTTGAAGTTCACTCATCCTGATTGATTAAATATGTCGATCGATTGATTGACAAGCTGCTATAAGCGTTAAATGTCTATATTTGATGCTTATACAGTGTAGTGCACTTTGGTTGATGGTTGATTATTCATCGTTGTTGATATATACATGTGTTGTAGAAAATCCATATAATTAACATTATATGGTAATTGATTGGGCCTCATTCCAGTTTCGAAAAAAAAAAAATATTTGAAATAGAAATATTCGAAATAGAATATTTGAAAATAGAAATATGTGAAGCCGTGAGGATTAGATTGACGCCATTTTGACGTGAACGATATTTATATCGATTTTATTCATTCTAAAATGAATATTGAAAAGTGATTTCGAAATCGAATATTTTGAAATGAATTGAATTGAAAACGATTTCGAAATGAATTGAATTGAAAACGATTTCGAAATGAATTGAAAACGATTTCGAAATGAATTGAATTGAAAACGATTTCGAAATGAATTGAATTGAAAACGATTTCGAAATGAATTGAAAACGAATTCAAATTGAATTGAAAGCAAATTGAAATGAATTCAAATTGAATTGAAATTTGAATTGAATAAAAATGAATTTTGAAACGAATTTATAAAGAAGAATTCAATTTTGATTTGAATTGAAAAGGAAGTTGAAATTGCTTTTGAAACGAATTCAAAACTGTTTATATAATTCGTTTTTAAATAGAAATCGACGAAATATATTATATATATATTATATATAATATAATGGCCTGAATAGAACGCGCCGCGCCGCGGCAGTTCGCGAATTTCGACCATTTATTTCAAACGGACATTACGGGAGATCCGACCGTCGGATTCTCCTAAAACCGGAACCGTTGGGTTCGTATCGAAAAGAGCTTTCTAATGAATGTTAGAAATTTGAAATCTAACGGTTGGATTTGGAGATACGTCCAAATCAAATTCGAAAAAGGTCGCTGTAAGTGCAGTTCGATGGCCGTTAATGGAAATCGACTGTACGGGCCTTGATAAAATTATTAAAAATAGTAATAATTTGTGTAAAATCATAAGAAATGATTTGTGAAAGTTTGGGATGAAAAACTCCATATTTGAAAAGATAAAAATAGATTTTTATCGAAATGAACTAGATTTGAACTAGAATTATAATTCTATTTATTTTTAAATAAATAAATTGAATTTGAAATGGTTTTGAAAATAACCAAAATTTCCAATGATTGCATTGGAGTGGAGTTGAATCGAAATTGTCTTCGGAATATTTCGATGTTGGATTTCGTGATGATACAGATGTTGTTATGGAAATTTGAAAGATATATATATATATCGTTATTTCCAATACGACATTTGTTAGTCGTAGAATTCGATATTGAACATAAGCCGATATATTTTCTATTCGGAGCCTTGTATTGAATATCGAATGTGATTTGGGTTTGTCGTGAATGGTGTCTTCACTAACACTGTTCTTGAACCCAGTTGAGAAATGATTAAATCTTTTTATTTAGATTTAATGAAGTGTACCAATTAAATAATATTTAATTGGAATTGAATTGATATTGATTTTTGGGTTTATCGTGAACAGTGTTTTAAATAACACTTGTTCTTTAACCCGATAATTAATGAATGTGATTTGGGTTTGTCGTGAATGGTGTCTTCACTAACACTGTTCTTGAACCCAGTTGAGAAAAGATTAAATCTTTTTATTTAGATTTAATGAAGTGTACCAATTAAATAATATTTAATTGGAATTGAATGGATATTGATTTTTGGGTTTATCGTGAACAGTGTTTTAAATAACACATGTTCTTTAACCCGATAATTAATGGGATGTGACTTTGGGTTTATCGTGAACCGTGTTTTAAATGACACTGATTCTTTAACCCAGTCACAGATTAAAACTAAGTGGAGTTTTAATGAATCTTTAATTAGATTGAAAAGATCGAGAATGGAGTATCACCAGTTTTGCTCCAGGCGATAGTTAAATCTTTAATTAGATTTGAACGTGAAATTTAGAAACTAACTGTCGGTTAGCTAAGTAGAATGATTTTCTGGATATTGATCTGATGTTGGTTTCGGCCTTCGGGGTTAATATTTGGGGAATTATTCTCTTGATTAATTTACGGTTAATGACTAATGAGTTGGAATGAGGCGTATGTTGTGTTTGTGTAACACTTTTATAATATATACGCGAGTTATTCGGAAAGTCCGGGTTTATCCCATTCTGAATAACTGATATGACGATAAGTCGAAGATGAAGACGATGGTCGAAGACCGGAGGTCTTCACGTCGTTTGGGGGATAACTGATGATCTTGATTGGGCTGTACACCCAAGAAGATGGAAACAGTTAGTGATCGTCCAGACGTACTTGGAGATCGATGGATATGCGGGGTACTAGGTGCCTCCGGTTTCGTTCAGACCCAGAACGGACTTGTAAATGGACTGTGTGTCTGACATCGGATTTCATTCTGTGTGACTGATATCGGTTGCATAGGATGGTTTGCCTGTGTGGCATGCTAAGATGCAAATGAACAAGGCTTCTGTTGAAAAGCAAAGTCTTGTGGTGATGATCAAAGCAAGGCCTTTGTGGCGTAGCTTTGTGTAACGTTTGATTCGCGAGTTTCACACCCGGTATGAATCAAAAACGGGAGACGGACCTCAGGGGGGACATGCGTTTTCTTTCTAGCTAGAAGTGGCGTCAGTGGTTTTACACGCCCTGACGAGTTTGACTTATGTGGTTGTTGCTGTTGCGAGGCGCCTCGGATTGATCGGTCGTTCTCGAACCGATGGAGTCATTTAGTTGGCTCATTTACGCCCCAAAGGGCGGAGAAACGCATTGTTCAGGCATTATAATCCACTTCGTGTGGACCGGCCCTGACGATCCAAGGTACGGTTGCGGCTGTGCCTGAGGGGCGGGCTAGAGCGTCTCGAATCGGTTGAGGACTATCTTTTGCCTCGGTTCATAGATGGAAATCCAATTTCCAAATACGTGACATTTGCGGTTTTATTTGTAAACCTATATATGGCGACATGATATATGGTACCCATGCCGCCTATGATTGATACTTATGATTTGAAGTTGTTTTATACACTACGCACTTATAATAGTATCAAATGATTTGTTTTAAGACGTATCAAGCATTCTTTGGCTGTTATAAGGGAAAACCCTATCCCCCGGCTTGCGTTGCATTGTGTGATAGGACCTGGGTCTTATAACAGCTTCATTTTTCTTTATTTAGCATTGCGCTGTTTGTTTTATGCACTGGTATTCTTGGGAGGAAACCCGTTCCGTGTTATACGGCGTGGTCCCTTGATTTACCTAATGATTTAAAATAAAGATTAACTGTTTTAGTTCTCACACCAGTCACATGACTGACCTGGAGTTTATTGTTTTAACCTAAACTCTGGGTGCCCTTATTTTGACACGGGCAGCTAGTAGTTTTGGTTTTTGCAGATTTATATTCACAGGATCCTGGTTTACAGCTGGAACGATATCCGGAAAGCTTTGTATCCGTATATCTACTTCTAGTTGTGTATTGTATTATTTTCCGCTGCTATGTATTTAAATGTAATTTAAATCTCTGATATTTCTATGTAATATTCATTTATACTCTGTGTATTCTTGTAATCTGGTGCATTGTTGTAATATACAGTGAAAGGTTCTTCTGTATGCGTTCTGTTTTGTCCTGTTCTCAAACGATAGGGCGTTTCGAACGGCCTGGACCGGTTTAGCGACTGGTTCGGACCGAGCGAAATTCCTTGCCGTCACAGTTGGTATCAGAGCTTTGGTTTACAAAGCTCAGAGAACAAGACACATTAGAACCTTACGAAAGAATTCATCAGATATTGGATTAGTAATGTCCAACTAGAATGACTCGTTAGAGATAGGATCAGTAGTATCCTAGAACGAGTGTGAAGAGTATATTTTTGAAAATGAAAACAAATTTTTGTTTTGAAAATTTAAATCAATTATTCGTATTTGATTATCTATTTAAATTGATGTGGACAATCCAGTATATATAGATTTTGCGTATACGTCTGATCCGCGTGTATTCGAAATTTTAATATATTGGATAGATATAGAGTCGCACTCTAGTCGCCCGGACATGGTCCTGATGATGAAGTATACCATCACCAGCATTTATTTTCGAGTAACGAAAGTGTGATTTCTATATATTTCCATTAGGCTGGTGTGAGAACCCAAAACTTATATATAGCTAGAATTCATCGTTGTGATTTGGCATCAAAAACATGATTTTTGTATATATATCAAATTATGAATTTGAAACGTTAAATTCACTAATTGATTGATGTTTGTGTTGTTTGTTAAATTGTTTGATAATTTTTAACCAATTAGCCTGATTGAATCATATATTGACTTATATTGAAAATTGGTCGCATTTGTTTGCATATACATATATATCATTGAACAGGTCATAGCAAGGAGGCTAAAGCCAGAGAATAAAATTTGTTTGCCCGACAAATAGGTACATGTTTACTACATAATTTCCTGTTTTGTTTGGGTGATGATGATTTTGTGAGCCTATTGGCTAGCCGCTTGGCTTTTTCTTTTTCTTTTTGAGATCTGAAGGACCGGGGAAGCTATTTGAAATTCCCCGATGCTCCCGGTGCAGGGGAGGTTATGGCGAAATTTTTCAAAAATTTAGGGTGTTAGCCAAATTTTTGAGATTTTAGAAAATTCTCAGAAACTAAAGAGTTGGAGAATAGAAGCCAGACCGAGCGTAGGGCTGAATAATCAAACCACTTTCGACTTTGTTCCTTTTCGGGGACGAAAAGTTTTAAGTGGGGGAGATTGTAACAACCCGAAAATCTGGGCCAGTTTAAAATTTTTATTTTGGCAATTTTATCGAATTTTGATTATTTAAAATGGATTATTTTAAATAAAATCAACGAGAAATTTATTTTGAATATAATTCGAACGTATATATTATACGCGTCGTCGTTAGAATATAAATATTTATATATAATTATAAAAGGAATAGAAAATGGCGCGGTAGTTCGATAATTCGATTTCAAACTTCAATTGAATGTACCGGGTGCAAAACAATCCGGATTTTATTGAAACCAAAAACATTAGGATCTAATTGATGATATCTTTCTAACGGATGTAAGAAACTGAGATTTCACTTTAAAAATTGAGAGATATGTCCAGTTGAAAATTCTGAATAGTCGCTATGGAATTCAGGCCCTTAAAAATGGACATTTTGCAAACGACCTCGGATTTCGACGAAACCAGTTTTGTTGGGTCCGGGATGTAAGGTTATTGCTAGATTCCAAATTTCATAATTTTTCGAATCAATATGTGAGCGTGGCAAAGGAAAACGCGTTTGACCAGTTTCAGTTGATTTTAATCGACTGGAAATTGGCCATTTTTCAAACGGTCTCAGAATTCGACGAAACTAGTTTTGTTAGGACCGTATCGTCAATACGAAGCTAGAAAATATTTTTCTGGAATTTTTCTAGTTAGTATGTGACCCCGGTAATTTGAAATGTACGTTTAAAATTCAATATAGAGATTTAAATGTAGATTCAACGGAAACTGATTGTAACTATCGAATCAGCTTGCGATACATACCCCATTGGGTTCGGAATGGGGGTGAAACGCTATGGGCGTCAGGCGTTGGGCCTCGTTTCGTGGTCCTGGGTAAAAGTCAACTTTAAATAAAAAAAAAAAAAAAAAAATAATATTTTTAAATTCCCTCCCCTTTATCTTTCTTCTGCCCCCCCCCCCCCCCCGATTTCACTTTACAGGAAAGAAAAAAAAGAAAAAAAAAAAAAGAGAGAGAGAAGCTCGAGCTCCCAAGCCGCCGCCGGCGGTGCTCCATCGCCACCTCCCCAAGACCCTCGCGCCCCATCCTCTGACGAACCCCGCGGCCCCCCCGTTCTCTCCTCCCTCCATCTCGACCTCGCGATGAACTCCAAGTCCACCGCATCACTTCCACTGCCAAACCCTGTCGCTCCCTCCTGACCCCCACCTCGCACCGCGCCCCACCACCACGGCGACCCCACACCGACCACCTCGACGCCCGCGAGTTCGAACCCCCCCCCCCCCCCCCGTAAGTCTTTTTTTTCTTCTTTCCTTTTCTTTTTATTTATTATTTTATAACTGTTTTATTTTAACTGATTTTATTTAAAAAAGGGATTAAATACTGTTTTTATTTTAGGAATTTTGAAAAAAAACCTGATTTTGTTTTTAAGGTAGAAAACTGATTTTTATAAGGTAGAAAACTGATTTTTATAAAGTAGCAAAACTGATTTTTATAAAGTAGCAAAACTGATTTTTATAAAGTAGCAAAACTGATTTTTTTAGAAAGGTAGAAAACTGATTTTGTTTAATGTTTAAAACTGATGATTTTAAAAAGATAAAAAAACTGATTTTTGTTTAAAAATAAAAACTGATTTGGTTTTAAAAAAAAGAAAAAAAGAAAAACTGATTTAGTTTTAATAATAAAAACTGATTTTACAAGTTTTAAAAACTGAATTTTATTTTGATGTTAAAACTGAATTTTATTTTGATGTTAAAACTGAATTTTATTTTGTTGTTAAAACTGAATTTTATTTTGATGTTAAAACTGAATTTTATTTACTTTAAAAACTGGTTTTTATTTATGTGGCAAAGTTATAAAAATATAATCTTTATTGAGTAGAAGATTTAAAAATATAGTTTTTATATTTCTAAAGTATTAAAAATATAATCTTTACTATGTAGAAGTGATAAAAATATAGTTTTTATATTTCTAAAGTATTAAAAGTATAATCTTTACTATGTAGAAGTGGTAAAAATATAATTTTTACATGTTAGGAATATTAAAAATATCATCTTTTTATAGGTAGCAAAATAAAATGCGATTTCTATAGGGATGATATTGAAAAGGCAAAATTTTTATATATTGAACTTTGAACTAAAAATTCGATTTTTATATATTGAATAGCGAACTAAAAATTCGATTTTTATATATTGAATAGCGAACTAAAAATTCGATTTTTATATATTGAATAGCGAAATAAAAATTCGATTTTTATATATTGAATAGCGAAATAAAAATTCGATTTTTATATATTGAATAGCGGAGTAAAAATGTGATTTTTACGTATGTAGTGAAAGCAGCAACGAAGGTGACAAAAAGGCGAAACGACGAAGACTTCTGCAAATGAAGAGCCGTGGAGCTAGGATAGCTATATGTGAGAATTTCTCACCTTTCTATTTTATTTCTAGTTATATATATATACTAGGATGCAGACGGTGCTTAGTAGCACCCGACACAATCGTCCACAGACCATGGACTTGTTTGTTTGACTGTTTGGTGATTGATTGCGATATTGGTTTGAATGTGGTTTGTGGTGTGAAAAATCGAATCGATAAATTGGTTAGGATTAGACGTGCGCCGTTATAAGGCGTAGGAGTAAGGCTAGGTTAGACCCTTACTCCAAATTTTGTGGTTTACAAAATGAAATTGATTTGATTGATGAGTGAATGGCGTGGGCCTTCACTAGACCGGGGATAAGGCTAGGCCTCGTCCCGTTTCTAGTATCGTGCCGTTATGCCGCCGAAATTTTCTAAAAATATGTTAGAAAATAAAAATATCATTTTATTGTGTAAATGAATTGAATAGAAATTCATATGTTGAAATAAAATGTGTTATCGTTAAAAATATAATTTTTAACGTGAATGTGAATAAATAAATATTCATTTACAAACCAGACGGTTTGTTTATGTACACCTATTTAAATGACGTTGATTGGGTCGATAAATTTTACACATCGCCTAACTGCACAAATAAAATATGTGTTTGATTGTTTGAAACCCCACACGGGTGTTAGGATGAAATTTGAAGTTCACTCATCCTGATTGATTAAATATGTCGATCGATTGATTGACAAGCTGCTATAAGCGTTAAATGTCTATATTTGATGCTTATACAGTGTAGTGCACTTTGGTTGATGGTTGATTATTCATCGTTGTTGATATATACATGTGTTGTAGAAAATCCATATAATTAACATTATATGGTAATTGATTGGGCCTCATTCCAGTTTCGAAAAAGAAAAAAAATATTTGAAATAGAAATATTCGAAATAGAATATTTGAAAATAGAAATATGTGAAGCCGTGAGGATTAGATTGACGCCATTTTGACGTGAACGATATTTATATCGATTTTATTCATTCTAAAATGAATATTGAAAAGTGATTTCGAAATCGAATATTTTGAAATGAATTGAATTGAAAACGATTTCGAAATGAATTGAATTGAAAACGATTTCGAAATGAATTGAAAACGATTTCGAAATGAATTGAATTGAAAACGATTTCGAAATGAATTGAATTGAAAACGATTTCGAAATGAATTGAAAACGAATTCAAATTGAATTGAAAGCAAATTGAAATGAATTCAAATTGAATTGAAATTTGAATTGAATAAAAATGAATTTTGAAACGAAATTATAAAGAAGAATTCAATTTTGATTTGAATTGAAAAGGAAGTTGAAATTGCTTTTGAAACGAATTCAAAACTGTTTATATAATTCGTTTTTAAATAGAAATCGACGAAATATATTATATATATATTATATATAATATAATGGCCTGAATAGAACGCGCCGCGCCGCGGCAGTTCGCGAATTTCGACCATTTATTTCAAACGGACATTACGGGAGATCCGACCGTCGGATTCTCCTAAAACCGGAACCGTTGGGTTCGTATCGAAAAGAGCTTTCTAATGAATGTTAGAAATTTGAAATCTAACGGTTGGATTTGGAGATACGTCCAAATCAAATTCGAAAAAGGTCGCTGTAAGTGCAGTTCGATGGCCGTTAATGGAAATCGACTGTACGGGCCTTGATAAAATTATTAAAAATAGTAATAATTTGTGTAAAATCATAAGAAATGATTTGTGAAAGTTTGGGATGAAAAACTCCATATTTGAAAAGATAAAAATAGATTTTTATCGAAATGAACTAGATTTGAACTAGAATTATAATTCTATTTATTTTTAAATAAATAAATTGAATTTGAAATGGTTTTGAAAATAACCAAAATTTCCAATGATTGCATTGGAGTGGAGTTGAATCGAAATTGTCTTCGGAATATTTCGATGTTGGATTTCGTGATGATACAGATGTTGTTATGGAAATTTGAAAGATATATATATATATCGTTATTTCCAATACGACATTTGTTAGTCGTAGAATTCGATATTGAACATAAGCCGATATATTTTCTATTCGGAGCCTTGTATTGAATATCGAATGTGATTTGGGTTTGTCGTGAATGGTGTCTTCACTAACACTGTTCTTGAACCCAGTTGAGAAATGATTAAATCTTTTTATTTAGATTTAATGAAGTGTACCAATTAAATAATATTTAATTGGAATTGAATTGATATTGATTTTTGGGTTTATCGTGAACAGTGTTTTAAATAACACTTGTTCTTTAACCCGATAATTAATGAATGTGATTTGGGTTTGTCGTGAATGGTGTCTTCACTAACACTGTTCTTGAACCCAGTTGAGAAAAGATTAAATCTTTTTATTTAGATTTAATGAAGTGTACCAATTAAATAATATTTAATTGGAATTGAATGGATATTGATTTTTGGGTTTATCGTGAACAGTGTTTTAAATAACACATGTTCTTTAACCCGATAATTAATGGGATGTGACTTTGGGTTTATCGTGAACCGTGTTTTAAATGACACTGATTCTTTAACCCAGTCACAGATTAAAACTAAGTGGAGTTTTAATGAATCTTTAATTAGATTGAAAAGATCGAGAATGGAGTATCACCAGTTTTGCTCCAGGCGATAGTTAAATCTTTAATTAGATTTGAACGTGAAATTTAGAAACTAACTGTCGGTTAGCTAAGTAGAATGATTTTCTGGATATTGATCTGATGTTGGTTTCGGCCTTCGGGGTTAATATTTGGGGAATTATTCTCTTGATTAATTTACGGTTAATGACTAATGAGTTGGAATGAGGCGTATGTTGTGTTTGTGTAACACTTTTATAATATATACGCGAGTTATTCGGAAAGTCCGGGTTTATCCCATTCTGAATAACTGATATGACGATAAGTCGAAGATGAAGACGATGGTCGAAGACCGGAGGTCTTCACGTCGTTTGGGGGATAACTGATGATCTTGATTGGGCTGTACACCCAAGAAGATGGAAACAGTTAGTGATCGTCCAGACGTACTTGGAGATCGATGGATATGCGGGGTACTAGGTGCCTCCGGTTTCGTTCAGACCCAGAACGGACTTGTAAATGGACTGTGTGTCTGACATCGGATTTCATTCTGTGTGACTGATATCGGTTGCATAGGATGGTTTGCCTGTGTGGCATGCTAAGATGCAAATGAACAAGGCTTCTGTTGAAAAGCAAAGTCTTGTGGTGATGATCAAAGCAAGGCCTTTGTGGCGTAGCTTTGTGTAACGTTTGATTCGCGAGTTTCACACCCGGTATGAATCAAAAACGGGAGACGGACCTCAGGGGGGACATGCGTTTTCTTTCTAGCTAGAAGTGGCGTCAGTGGTTTTACACGCCCTGACGAGTTTGACTTATGTGGTTGTTGCTGTTGCGAGGCGCCTCGGATTGATCGGTCGTTCTCGAACCGATGGAGTCATTTAGTTGGCTCATTTACGCCCCAAAGGGCGGAGAAACGCATTGTTCAGGCATTATAATCCACTTCGTGTGGACCGGCCCTGACGATCCAAGGTACGGTTGCGGCTGTGCCTGAGGGGCGGGCTAGAGCGTCTCGAATCGGTTGAGGACTATCTTTTGCCTCGGTTCATAGATGGAAATCCAATTTCCAAATACGTGACATTTGCGGTTTTATTTGTAAACCTATATATGGCGACATGATATATGGTACCCATGCCGCCTATGATTGATACTTATGATTTGAAGTTGTTTTATACACTACGCACTTATAATAGTATCAAATGATTTGTTTTAAGACGTATCAAGCATTCTTTGGCTGTTATAAGGGAAAACCCTATCCCCCGGCTTGCGTTGCATTGTGTGATAGGACCTGGGTCTTATAACAGCTTCATTTTTCTTTATTTAGCATTGCGCTGTTTGTTTTATGCACTGGTATTCTTGGGAGGAAACCCGTTCCGTGTTATACGGCGTGGTCCCTTGATTTACCTAATGATTTAAAATAAAGATTAACTGTTTTAGTTCTCACACCAGTCACATGACTGACCTGGAGTTTATTGTTTTAACCTAAACTCTGGGTGCCCTTATTTTGACACGGGCAGCTAGTAGTTTTGGTTTTTGCAGATTTATATTCACAGGATCCTGGTTTACAGCTGGAACGATATCCGGAAAGCTTTGTATCCGTATATCTACTTCTAGTTGTGTATTGTATTATTTTCCGCTGCTATGTATTTAAATGTAATTTAAATCTCTGATATTTCTATGTAATATTCATTTATACTCTGTGTATTCTTGTAATCTGGTGCATTGTTGTAATATACAGTGAAAGGTTCTTCTGTATGCGTTCTGTTTTGTCCTGTTCTCAAACGATAGGGCGTTTCGAACGGCCTGGACCGGTTTAGCGACTGGTTCGGACCGAGCGAAATTCCTTGCCGTCACAGTTTCGTTCAGTCCCAGAACGAACGTATACGGACGAGTGTCTGACAAAGTATTTCCAATGATCGAATGGGTTTGTCGGTATAAATATATATGGTTGCAACGGATTTATTCCCTTCGCATAACATCCAGAATATTTGTGTAAACCAATTAATGATTAATGGATTTGATAATGTGGCATTCAAAGTGATCGCGTTATCAATGAATGGAAAGTAATTGTAACTTCTAACCTCACATCCGGTAAATGACAAAAATCGGGCAGGCAGCATGGCTAAGTCGGTTGCACCGAAGTAGGGTGTATAATCACCTATCTAGAGAATATTCATTTGCTTCTTTAATCTATCAATGCTGTCCCATATATATACGGGAAACGGTTGCAGATCCCAACCGTTGGTGATGTACATTCGATACACTCAAGCGAAATGAGTGGTCGGTCATGTGCTGAGTTGCAAGATGTTCTTGTTAAACTCCAGTGTATCGTTCCTAGAGTACACTGATCGGAAGGTGGTTCCATACCTTGTCATAGTTGGAAATCCATTACCCAATACGTGCTTGCGGTTTTGATTGTATACTATATATGTAGAACGTGAGATGAAAGCGTTTCTGCTAGATGATTATTATAGTTGTGGTTGATAGACATTATTATTATATCAAAAGGGTTTTTGATATAAAGATATTTTGGATTCTCATAAGGGAAAAACCCGTTCCGTTATACGGCGTGGTCTTATGAGATATCGTTTACTTGTTCAAATTGTTTTAAACTGTTTTACTCATACTAGTCCCATGACTGACCCGGAATTTACTTTGTTTTGTTCTACCTAAACTCTTGGGTGCCTAAATTTGTACGAACAGTCAAGTAGTTCAGGATTTTACAGATACACCTGGAGAGCTTGGAGCAGGAGGCTTCAAGATTCTATAGCTATTATTATTTCCGCTGTTGTTGTAAGTGTTGTACTCTGAAATGTTATTGTATACATATACTATTTGTATTTCAAATGTTATGTTATATTTTATTCGTTCTGCTGTGAGATTCGTTGTTACTCTGATGATGATGTTCTTCTCCTTCTTCTATTCTATAAGTTTCTACCTTATCTATTCTCATCCTCTATCTTCTTTCTATTAGTTTCTTGAATTTCCAGTGCAAATTGGGGTTGGACTTGTGTTATTTAGTCAGCTCAAATTGGACTGGATTTTCGGGTCACTACAACGATTGATGATACGTACGTGGGAAAATCTAGGTACAACCATGTCTGCTCTGGGTGGTGTATCATAGACTAGAGGGCATTATTCGGTGATGGAACCAAACTTGATCGAATAGTTCGAGGACAGCAGTCGGTACGCTTACGTAAAACAGCGAGAGTGGTTCTATGCGGATGTAGTGTTGTACGTTACTATGGCATAGGATGAGGGACTACGCATATTACTATGGCGATACGGAGGAGATCGTGCGAGTGGGGTATCACGGGGTGTACCTCAGTTTGGGGGTAGCTACATATACACTATATTAGGTTAATCTACTAGGGGGTAGAAGGGTGCGACGTGTGTGTAAGCTTTGAGTGCTAATAACACGTACAACCTAATAAATAAGAAAGTGTAATTGAATGGTATATGTAGGATTATTCAAGAAGTGTAGTTTAAATTCATTCACATAGAACTTATGTTTTGACCCCCTCCTCATAACATTCGCAGGTTAGACAGAGACTTATAGCTTTGGGAATACTGATTTAGCAGTATTGTGATTAAGGTAAAGCTATGTTTTGAATATATTATATTTTACTCCTTTCACTGTGAGGTGTTTTCCGAACTCTGACATATCTCTTTTCTCTGTCTTTTTCTGTAGGATACCAGAGCAACCAACTCGGGTTTCGGTGGATTGGATTTAAAAAAAAAAATCGGTTCGTCAGAATCCGGGTTGTTACAACTGGTATCAGAGCTTCGGTTTAGTGATCTTAGGGAGATATTGAGTGAACGTATTTGTATTTTCTAAAATATAAATATATTGTATATATAAAAACCTAAATCCATAAAGTAGCCCACTAGGTAAGGAAAGAGTTAGGATATTTAGTTTGTACACTAAAGTAATAAGCATAGAAATTTTTGAGACCCTTAGGTGGTTTGGTTGGAAAGTGTACAATATGAATTGGTATTTGAGAAAGAAAGTATCCCATAGAATTAAAACTTGAATGTTATTTCAGAGTAGTGGGTTTACAAGTGTAACCTTAGAAAACTAGAAAATGTTGAAAAATGAAAAATGGATTAGGAATATATATAGTCGAGAGAATTGAATTCGTGAAAGTGCCTAGGAAAGCCTAGTTGAGTTGAAGACCCGCTTTGAGTCTAAACCAATGATAAACTTTTAAGAACTTGAATTTGAAAAAAAAGGATTTGTGGTATTTTCCAATATTTAATCTTAAAAGTATTTTGATAAATGTATGTTGGGTTTAAGGTAAAGTGGGGTATATTGTGTAAAATAATGATTTCCTGTTTTAAAAGAATTCTCTCATAAAAAGGTGCATATTATGGAGCATAAATAGCTTGCTAGTTTTCATATATGAAATGAAGTTTTGAAATTCTATTCTTTTACCAATAAATTTTGATTATTGTTTTAAAAAGAAATGTTGTTGTGTGAACAAAATAAGCGGTAGAGTGTAAGAATAGAATAGATATTTGCATCTTAGCAACCAAAGTTAACATTGTAAATAGGAATAGTGTAACCCATTAATTGTCCTTGTCTACTCCAGTTTTTGTGATTTGAATTTTTTTTTTTTTTTTTTTTTTTTTTTGCAATTTTACTTTGTAACATGTTTTTATGGTTTGGCAAAAGCAAGTTTTTGAGAAAATAATAAAAGTTTTACCACTTTAGTTTTTTTTTTTTGAAAGTAGAATGTAATAAAAAGAAAGAAGGCCAAACCATGTTTTAAAAATGGAGTATTTAAGGATTAAGGCCTAGAAAGAACGAGATAAATTTAAAGCTATTAGAAACAACTGGGAATTGGTTGAGATGAGAAATTCTTTGAGTATCAATCTGATGTTGATTTCGGTCTTCAAGGATGATACTTAGAGAGTTATTTTCTTGCCAGTTTACAGTCAGGGATTAGATAATATTAAACTAATGGAATATTTCCCATAGAATGCATAAGCATTGAGAAACCAAGGTTTGTTGCTTGAGAATAAGGATTGTTGCTTGAAAGAGAAGTATAGGCTAGTAATACACAGCAAGAACTAGCAGTGACTACTAGGTAGTTGAAGGGCAAGTAAGTGTAGAGAGTTGGTGGTTGGACTTTTCTTTCGAGAAATAGTCTTCTGATTCTTGGCCCTTGGTAGTAGCTGTGTGGGAAGTTGTTTAAGTTAAAGACAGAAAAGCTTATTTGGAAAATAAACTTAAGTAATTTGATTAAGTCTAATAAGCTAAGAAAGAAACTAGCCTAACTAAAAATAAAACAACATAATCAATCAAGCAGCAAAACGAGACGGGAAAAGAAAATGGAAATCTTAAGAAAAAGATGAATAAATATTAAATTTTTCCAACAATAATGGAAAAAGAGAAGAAATTTTCTTATGTGATTGTACTTGGATAGGAAAATAGGAAATCTTCATAGAATAGTCATATAAAAATCCAAGTACGATTAGAAAAGAAAAACGGTGGATGTGAATTTTTCCGTTTTACACCTTTTCGTAACATAAGAAATCGAATTTGGAAAATTAGATTTTTCTAAATTTTGAATTTAATGATGGTTGGTAGGATTTTGGATGCGAAAATTGGATGAACTATGCTCTTACTCTGTAAGAATGTAGGAAAATGTGGATGAAAAACATTTTGATTTTTCAAAAATATTGCATTCATATAGAACTGCAAGTATATTTAGGATGTGAGCATCATGTTTTGAAAGAGTTTTTTTAGATTTTCGTACATATAGGTGGATCCAAATTAGGCATACATACTTTGCTATGATGTAATTCACTTTGCATATGTGCACAATGTTTGCAACAACTGGATGCACACTTGATGGATGGATATTGCGAGGGGTTATCTATTTCACTCTTATCGAATTTCGGGGATGAAATTCTTTAATGGTGGGAGAATGTAACACCCCGCATTTTTAATATAATTAAAAATATGTGTACATGAATAGATAGGTAAATAATGGTGATGTACAATGAGAATTAATTAATACATGGAAGAGAAGGAAAAATTAATTCGATAACAGTGTACGTAACAGAGAAGAGAATAAAGTAAGGATAATTAATTTAAATATCAGGAATTAAGTAAAACAGACATCACCATTGCGTTCGTCTCGAAATTTTGCTTGGAATAGAGTCTAAGTTTTCGAAAATCAGACTCCGTATGAAAGAGTTATGGCCTGTGGAAGATTCAATAAAATTTCAGAAAAAAATACCCAGGCAAGTCGGCCTCGAGGTCGACCTGGGGGTCGACCTACCCAGGGAGGTCGACTTGGGGGGTCGATCTGGGGGTCAACCTACCAAGGAGGTCGACCTGGGGGTCGACCTTAGTGTCGACCTCCCCCCTGATTTTTCCAGATCTGGGCAGTGACGATTTTTGATGTAATGGACGGATTAGATGGCCTCTAGGGCGATCTAATGGCTCTAAAACACTCTCTACACCTATAAAATAGTGCCTAGACCTAACCTAATTCATAAACAATTCCTTCTAACACCTCCATGCCCCCAAACATCAACATAACATGGCCGCCGCCTCAAAACCCTGAATTGATTTGTGGGTTCTTCATCAACTTTGGAGTTTAATCAAATCAAGAAAGCAAAATTCTTTATCAGCGATTCAAGCTCTTCACCAATAATCAAATAAGAAGATTAAATCAACGTTCTACATCAACGACGAATCAGTTATTTCTCTAATCCAGTCAATGTGAGTGGATTTGATCTATATTTGTTGTATAATATTGCTTCAATCGTTTACTATTCCCCATAATGAATATGATGTTAATTTAATAAGATCTGTTATTTTATTTATGCCTACGTTTGAGTTCTCTCCTTTTTATCCTTTCCCCTTTTTATTTTTGAATCTAGGTTATCTCAATCCTAGACGAAATCTTATTATACAATACGCACGATTGGAATATGGGGATATTGGAATATAATCTGAAATTTTGGGGTTTGTGGCATAACAATTGTTATTGCATATATTGGGCATAATCTATTTTATGCAGTCAAGGAATATAATCTATGCTGAATAGTGCGCAACTATGAATTTTGATTTATGATGTTAACATGAAATTGTGTAAATTTAATTGGAACTATTGGATACGGAATTGGTATAATTCAATATTAACAACATGTAATTGGATAACATGGATTGGTGAAATTTATTTGTGACTTGAAAAGTAAGCCTAGAGGGTGAATTAGATTATATGTATGAACGTGGGAAATGTTGGGATATATATTGGGAAAATATTGATTATATGAAATTGGGTATAATTGGATATTGGAAATTGACATGTTTGGGTATGAATAACATGGAATTAGTGAATTTGGCTATAATTTGATAATTTGGGTAATATGAAAATTAGCTAACTATTATGTAATTGGTGTAGTGAATGGAAAATTGGAAATAGGCATAAAAATGAAATGTAAATTAGTAGAATTTGGAACATATGACATGAATTTGGGGTTTGAGTGAAAGACGATTGTTAATGAACGCCTATGACACGAGATCAGATGCGTTTGTGGTGTAAGACGGCCCGGAACCGCCCGGCAAATCCAGCAACCACAAGTGGACATCTAATGTGAGAGGTCAACGGCAATAACTAGAGGCGTAATGGTTTATGATACGAGGTTAGGCGCGTTTGTAGTGTAAGACTGGCCGGAACCGCCTGACAAATCCAGCAGCCACGAACGGACGTCTAATGTGAGAGGTCATACATCGTTACAGCATTATAAATAAATTAAGAAATACTAACAATAATAAGACATATAGGTGACATGGGTATGGTTAGAGGGTTAAGTGGGTGATATAAACGACATATAAAGCATGACTAATGTGGACTTAACTGTTGTAAGACATGTGATGTAAAACATGACTAAGGTAGACTTAACATTAGTAAGACATGTGTAAGATATGGAAACTATAATAAAGGGGGTTAAGTGGGACACTTGTGACATGTGAAACAAAATTTAGACATGCTTAACCAAATGGGACACGTAACGGTATCATAAATAAATTGAATTGGGTAAAGTTGAAGTAACGGGTTAAGTAAAAGGAAGGGTTAAGTCAAATCTAAAATTAATGACACATTAATGAGGGAATGATAATTACCTATTATGAACTTGAGTTGCGGTGATGTAAAATTAAATAATAGGCAAACTTGTCATAGGGACAAGGGAAGGTTATGACTTGAGATGTACTACAGGACTTGAAGGGTGGGACGACTTATACTATGAAATAAGTCAAATCTAAAATTAATGACAAGAAATGGGGAATGATAAATAACCTATTATGAATAAACTTGAATAAGGCAAGAAAGGATAATAGGTGGAAATTATAACTTACGTGATAAGATAAGTTATAGGAAACAATAAGGAAGATGAGATAACTTATATGTAAAGATATACTTAAATTAATTGGTTTGGAAAGGAGAAATGAGACATTAAAAATATTATAAGTTATATGAGTAGAAAAGAAGTAAATGAGAATCATATATGTTGGTTGGGTTGAGTAATTCTCTGGGTGCCAGTCTGATGTTGATTTCGGTCTTCGGGGCTGGTGGTTAGAGGGTTATTCTCGTAATCAGTATGTATGTGGGATAAGGCATACTTAACCATGAATTAAGTATAACATGTTGTTGTAACCCAAAAAGGGAATAATTTATGAAATTGGAAAATAACATGTTGTGGGCTTATTAATGGACTTAAGTGGGTTAAGTATAAATTGAATTAATAAGCAAGGGTAACTTGGTGAATACGAAAAAAAGGTAGCTAATGTGAATAACCAAGTTAAATGAGAAAGTTGACGAGGTGGCACAAGCGTGAAATAAATGGTTAGACTTAGGGTCTAATGACATATAAAACTAAGGCGCTTGAAGCAGTCCGTACATTGTAGGATGAATAAACCAACGAGGTAGATCATGATGGTGTCATAAGGCACGAGGAGAACACACGTTCGCTATTTTGGTGGCTCTAACGGACTGGAAGGGGAAGCACGAGGCTTCCTGAGGCGTTAAACGTACTCTTGGTAGTCCTCTATAGTGGTTTAGCTTCGGGCTAGGATTACAGAGGTTGGGTCTGCGCGGAACTACCAGGTAGGTGGGCCTTGACTGCACAATTAGGGGGCAGTCAGAATGTTGTACGCAGTGGCATTAAGGGTGATTCAGCGATTGCCTCAAGCGGAGGTGGAGGGTCAAGACCAAACGATAGCAAGATCGTCGGACGCCTATCATCAGCAGCCTAAGGAATGCGAAAGGACAAGAGCTAACCCCTAGGGATCATTAACCTTTGCTATCAAGGGACGGGTGCGGGGAGACCCCACATGGATGTTTAGATTGTTTGCTTGTTAGGGGTGGTCGCTTAGCTCATGTGGTCCTTACTAGTTGAGGGAGGGGCTGAGGTGGGGCCATAGCCACCATAGAAAAACCAGATCCGAGGGATATCTGTACATTGGACACTTTTAGAGGCAGGCCCATACAGATATAGAAAAGCTCCCGACCAAATTCCATGTTTTCTGGTGTAGCCCTGCCACGGAACTTGGGTGCACAAGTAGAGATTATGTGCAGTAGAAACATCGAGTACGATTGATGATACATACGTGGGAAAGTCTAGGTACAACCATGTCTGCTCTGGGTGGTGTATCATAGACTAGAGGTCATTATTCGGTGATGGAACCAAACTCGATCGAATAGTTCGAGGACAGCAGTCAGTACGCTTACGTAGCACAGTGAGAGTGGTTCTATGCGGATGTAGTGTTATACGTTACTATGGCATAGGATGAGGGACTGCGCATATTACTATGGCGATACAGGGGAGACCATGTGAGTGGGCTATCACGGGGTGTACCTCAGTTTGGGGGTAGCTACATATACACTATATTAGGTTAGTCAAATAGGGGGTAGATGGGTGCGACGTGTGTAAGCTTTGAGTGATAATAACACGTATAACCTAATAAATAAGAAAGTGTAATTGAACGTTATATGTAGGATTATTCAAGAAGTGTATTTTAAATTCATTCACATAGAACTTATGTTCTGACCCCCTCCTCATAACATTCGTAGGTTAGATAAAGACATATAGCTTTGGGAATACTGATTTAGCAGTATTGTGATTAACGTAAAGCTATGTTTTAAATATATTATATTTTACTCCTTTAACTATGAGGTGTTTTCCGAACTCTGACATATCTCTTTTCTCTCTCATTTTCTGCAGGATACCAGAGAAACCAACTCGGGTTTCAGTGGATTGGATTTTTGATTAAAAATTGGTGCGTTGAAATCCGGGTTGTTACAAATTTCGTCCTCGAAATTGCTAAGGTAAGAAAAATGCTACAAATCCCGTTAATTTCCAAATACGATTTATTTTAAATTGAAAACCATTTTTCATATCGTAAATAAATATTTCCGAAAATATCAAAAAAATCCAAACACCTTAAATTCCCGGAAAAATTCGGCAGAGTCTCCCCTATACGGAGTGACATTTGCGATATCGCAGGAACAAATAATATATATCCATCGACCCATATGGTCGGAAAACAAAAATAAAAACCCCAAAATTATATATTTTCGCGTAGGCTTACATTTACGAGCGTTATTGAGCATATATGCTAAACGTATATGTGATTTACTCAACAATATCTGTCTGGCACCTGCACTTAACTCAATTCACATATCAGTAGTCGATACATGATTTTTAAATAATATGTTATTAATCAACAATATAACTATACCAATTCCAACATCAAACAGATAGCATCAATTCATTATCAATTACAGGGTCAAACCACAAATTCCCATTGATATGCATTTTTATTCCAGTTTAATTTTACTGGAAATTATTCTTTCGTTTATAATTCATTTAGCTCCCTTAAATTGTTGATTACTCTCATTCAAACAAACTATCATCCAGTAACAAACAATTCACAATCAACAGCCAATACACAACCAAATTAACCAAATAGTTGAATAACATTCAATGTTAATATTTTACTTTGGTTTCACATATTTGAACATCAATCGATTAATATCCAATTGGTTTCAATTAGATTATTATTTATTCATTAAATCTCCTATTTATTTAATTTAATTTCAATATCATTCTCGGTTTAATTACACTTAACTAGGTTAAGCTTCAATTCAAATTTTCAATCCGATTTGAATTCCACTCAAATCGATTAAACACTCTAATATCTTAATAATTTGATAGAATTACTTCTTTTCTATAAAAAAATATACTTTAGGAAAAATTATTTCATTTACCCTCTTTACAAAACAATATTGTATCAATTGCCAGTTCAACGCTTCTCAACACCTAAACCGATCAATTAACACAATTCAAAACACTTGTATATAAAACTCACAAATACGCTTTCATATATATACACTCAATCTCGATCTAGGGTATTACTAACCCTATCTCTATCGAGTTATACCACAGAGCCAAGGTTAATACTAAACCAATAGATCTGATACCACTGTAACGAACATAAATTTTCGGCCCCGAAAATCGACATAAATACCTTTACCGTAACTCATGCCGACCTTCAAACACCAAAACACTTGAACGTTATTAGAAAGAAATTATAGGGTGAGATAAGAAAGTAAGAAATATTAGAATAGAAGAAGAAGACGAACCAACACAACACAGAGTCTCATATCGCAGCGGAACAAAATATAATACAGAAATAAATCTTTACTGAGAGCTTTTAAAAATACTTACAATATTAGAGTACAACACACATCTGGACAGTTATAACAATCTGTCCTCATATTCAATACACAGCAGAATACACATCATATATATATAATACATCTGAACTCCTCCAGCTCGTCCCTGGACTTCACAGCATCCGATAACCTGGACCTGTACACCCCGGCCTAACCCAAGCATTTACAAAACACTGGGTCAGTCTGGTGAACCAGAGTGAGAAAAACTTGCACAGTATTAAGGTAACACACAACTTGATTTTTAAGTTAAAATCTTTTCAAAGAAAAGGATAATCATAAGACCAAATCCAGACATAAATACGGATGGTTTTTTACCATACGATAACCCAAATCATTTCTGAAATCAATATCTTTTCTGATATTATAATAGTGTCTAATTACAAGTAGATAGAATCTAATAGAATGCTTGCATCTCATGCTCCACATATATAGTATACAATCAAAACCGCTGGCGCTTATTGGAGATTGGATTCCGACTATGACAAGGTATGGGACCACCTGCCGATAGTGTATCTCTAGAGGCGAATACACTGGGTTCAACAAGAAGGCCTTGCAACCCGACCCCCACATGACTGACCACTCATTTCGCTTGAGTGTATCGAATGTATATCACCATCGGTTGGGCTCAAACCACCGTTTCCCGAAAAGGGACAACATCGAATTAGATTAAAGAAGAAAAAGAAATTTCTCTAGATAGGTGATTGTACACCCAAATGGGAGCGATCTACATAGCCATGTTGCCTGCCCGATTTTTGTCATTTCTCGGTTGATGAGGCTCGAGGTTTGAATTTCCTTTTTGAAATATCAGGTCACCGTTCACTTTGAATGCCACATCGTCAGATCCACCAGATATCGCTTAATTGACGTCCACAAAAATACTCTAGTCATTTGGCTAGAGAAAAACCATTTCTCCGCCATCAACTATCGTACATTTGAAGAAATCAACATACGTAATTCGTTTGGAAATGCTCTGTCAGACATCCATCCATACAAGTCATCCAGGAACAGGATGAACCGAAGGTACCCTCCTACCACATCCAAGGAATCGTCATATAGATTAGTAGAGAGTAGTCCTTGCAAATCCGTAGATTTCAATTACGACATAATTACTATCGAAATATCTTTGGCCGCTAAATCAGAGAAACTCAACAAGTAGTTCTTCTGCTCATGAAGATCAATGGTCTTCAATTGCTTCATCTCGAATTATCTTCTTTTACGTATTTGTTGGTCGGAATGGTTTTCGAATATAAATCCGATTCTGGTCTTTCCACACCAACAATCATATTGGACAAACTTGATAGTCGGAGATTTAACTATCAAAATAAATAGTGATTCAATCATGAAAATCCAATGGGTTCACTGGTTCAGTATTCAGCATCGATTGGCCTTTTTAATTAAAACAAACCAGTTCACTTCTGCTTAATTAAAACTTCTAACTCTTTTAATATTTAAAATACGTTAATTGAATCTTATATACTAATGTTCTTAAAACCATTTCATTCTATTACTTAGAAAAATAACTTATAACCGTATTTCATTTCTACTTAATTCTCCTTTCACAACATGTGTTACATCTTTCTTTAGTATTTAAACTTGGAAAATCCATTCAACTTATTATTCATAAATAGCGTTATGTAATATCTTTTATTTCATTCATGAAATAGTAATTAATATTTATTTAAATAAAAATAAAACTCAACTTTACATTTCCTTTCTAACTCGAGAGTATCGTTATAAATCACGAAATCCCTTTTTTTATGTTTTTGTTTTTCTTTGGAATTCTTATTAGCTAATTTCCCTTCTTACTAATTTCCTTTACTTCGGATCTCTCGTTATATGTTCTCCAAATTTCCACCAAACGTTACATTGTTATTTCACTAATTGAAATAATGAATTAGCACTAACCTCTTTTACGATTACCAACTAATATCATCTTCAGATAATCCTGATGTTGTTCAAGTTAGGGTATTTTAGTTACCTCTCAGACCTTGATCAACAACATTCTTATCCTTAGATAAATATAAGTTGTGATCAAACCAATATTCCATTCCAGACTCGAAACAAATTCCATTATAAATTGGATTTGATTATACAACCCTACGACCCACTTTTTTCCCAAATTCACTTTTATCAATCTTCTTTCAAATCTGTTCAACCATTCCACGCTTTGGAAATCCATTTCCCCCTTTCTACTTAATCTCATTTTTTAGTAACTTTAATGTAAAATTAACACTTTAACACTTCAAATCTCATTTATATAATCCTGGTTTATTATAACCCTTTATCTTGATTTCCTTTGACTTAATTCAATTAACTAAGTAACATTAATTTCAAGCAATTTCATTTGCTAGGAATTCCCTTTATAACATCATTATAAAAGTTCGGATTTTAAATATAAAACCTGTTCGTAAACTCCTTTCACCATTCAACTAGATTTCATTTCAACTTCGATTACTCTTTAAATAAATTCAACTAAAAAGTAATTTTTTAAATTATTATTAATTGAAATAATAATTTACTTCGAGCACTAACTACTTCCGTAGTTAATTTCTTTAAAAAAATCTTACTAAAGTTAAAACAATATCCTTCAAACAATTTTATTCAACCACACTTATTTAATAATCAATCCTAATTAAAAACTGTCGATTTGACTCACCTAAGCGTGGTTATACCATTAACCGATTCCAATTAATTCTCACTTTAAATTAATTAATAATATAATTAATTTACAAATTTCCATTTAATTTTTTCTTAATAAAACAATTATCCCAATTTAACCATTCGATTTGTTTCTCATTCTCGTACTTATAATCTGATTAACATCAGAATTGACTTCATAAATTCAATTAATAATAAATCAAAGTATTAAATAAATAAAATATTTATTTACTTCCCTTTTATAATCTTTATTCAAAATAATACATTTCAAAATCTATCTCCAGTTATAAAATAAATTTTATAACTTCAGTTGTATCAATTCACCAATTGTAAATCAATATAAACAAAACAATTTACTTTTAGGCCATTTACTGCTGATTACTCAACCAATATAGCCCATTGGTTAAAACACAACACCGGTTGACTTTTAAGTCAATGATCGCTACTGAAATCAATTACCAAATCATGGCAGTTTATATATGATAATATGGAAATAAATAATATATTTGAGGAATTCGGTTGGATCCCTCCAACCTATTCTTCCCTGTATACAAAATGGTTATCATAAATCAGATCATTTCGTTCCATTTAACTGATAACTATAATTAACGACCATTTAACATCAACCACAAGCAATTCAAACAATTCAGAAATTTAAACACGTTTATAAATAAACGTGGCCAATAAGGTAAGTTACCTTTATTGGAACCAATCATTAGAATAACGATTTGTTATTTCACTAAAATTACATGACGGTTTAATTCCATCAGTTAAATCACAAATAAATATAATATAAGCAAACAGTCAACCATTAGCAAATAGAGAACACAAAATAAAAACACAATTTATATAGAATATAAATGGGAATAACTGAGTGAGTTTAACTCACTTTGATCTGATTTGATGTTTAAACGGTTCATTTCAGTTAAATTAAACCATTATTTAATTTAACTAAAAATCCAGTTGACTCTGATTCCATCCTGTACTGTTCCATAACATCGAGCTTGTCACCACAATCGTAACGAAATCTGTTTGGGTCCATTCTGTTAACGTGACAAGAAGTTATTAACATTTTAGCTGATAAAATTAAATTATACTAATTTTTTTCTTAATTAATTTTTTTAACTTACTAATCTCAGATTAACTAATTTAAATCCTTAGTTAAATGATAATTAAAATTTAATCACTTTGATTAAAGCAAACCGATTACTCTTATTACAAATCACTTGCTTAACCATTTAATTAATCAAAATAAATTACTATTAGCAAATTAATTACATTATCAATGAAAAAGGTAGGGGCTTGATATAGTTCAGATTCGAAATACAAATGCTGAAATCCCCTTCCACTGTTTCCAATACTGACCCGATCATCTCCTACATTAAAAACCATGGTTTAAGCTTAATTTAATAATTTGATTCTTCAATTAACAAATTTTAATAATAATTATGTTCGCAACAATTCAGCCGATCCCCCTTCTATGCTCAAGGACTTCTTGTCTTCAATTCTAGTTCCAGAACTCACGGTGCAACTCTTCCCAACGCACCTGGTTAAATAAAAATTCAATTATATTATTGATTAAGGTAATGATTTCTTAATTAAGTTTTAAACCATGTTTATACTTCATTAGAAAACAAGGCCTGATCCATTTTTAATCTGCGTTGTTGCTTCCTCATGGTTCTTGAAAAACATTGTTCCTATCCGTTCTTCTACATTTACAAATTTCTGAAATTAGATTAACGGTTAAGTCTAAGTTATCAACAAATTAGTTAACTAAGAAAACTTAAACACTTATATTAGTGTTAAACAGGCCGTTGGTTTTACTTTCACTCACGCCTTCGTTGTCAGCTCGTTTCTTCGCTGACCTCTTCGAATTATCCTACTGCCGCAACAAACCCCAAATCACTAATGATTGATTTGAAGCTACCCAACGACTCGCGGTGTTCTACCCCATGCGCTCCCCTAGTATTTCTCCTCCTGGTCAACCAAAACAACGCTAGTGGCTCCAGGAGCGGCTGCTCTCTCGAGCACAACTGTGGCTACATCTTTGCCCAGAATTTAATCATGGCCATTCAAATCCGAGCTCTTGTTGACCAGAAATGAACAGGAGAATAGGGTTTCTGACAAACATTGGTATTTATAAGGAAAGGTAAATAAATATAATATTATTCAATGAAACTTCATCGTGAAGTAACAGGTGAAACTATCCCCAATCCACTTCTTTTTTCCAATAAAAATGCTAATCCTAGCATAAAAAAATATTTCGAACCGAATGCGACAGGTTTCGTCGAAATCCGACATCGTTTGAAAAAAATTCCTTTATAAAACCAACGGAAAACATGCGTTTAAATTTTCTATGATCACTAAACAAATCCAATCAACTTGAAACTTTGAAATCTTACAATAATTAATTAATACGAATCCAACGGCACCAGTTTCATTGCATTCTGAGACTGTTTTCTTGGTAGGCTATTTTTTATACGCACCGCAATGCCATTTTAGGCAACAAATTACCCGGTCTTCAAAAATAACAAATTATATATCTATCCTGACTCTAATCGACAATACGAACTCAACGTAATTGGTTTCGTGGCCTAATTCGATCGTATGGTTAAGTTACACTAAAATATCCCTCTATTACATTAATTACGCGATATAGAAACAAAAAGGGTGTTTATGGTTGTCGTGGCCACATACAACATCTGTTTGGCATGCAATTTGATTTTCTTACAATAGTTTAACGATACGATTCCAATGAAACAGGTTTCATTGAAAACGGAATCCGTTTGTAAAATGGCCATTTTAAAGGCCTACATTTTAAATAACGATTTCCATAGTGACTATTTCAATATTTGATTTAGCCATAACTTACTATTATAATACAAAATCTGGATTTTCCTCTTCCATATGAAAATTATCATCAATACGGTTCTAATTTTTCTTGTTTCATAAAAATCCGATTTATATCAGATCCTATACGTTTTGTTGAAGTTCAAAACTCCATATTACGAACTGCAGCGCTATTTCGAGCTAAATTTATATTATAAATAAATTATAGCGTTCGAACTTCATTTTAAATAATGAATTAAATATTAAAATCCATTAATATTCCAAATATAATACTTAAAATAAATAAATTATTTGACTACCAAAAATACGGGTCGTTACAGTCCCACCACACAATGCAACGTGAGCCGGAGGATAGGGTTTTCCCTTATAATTGCTAAACATGCTTGGTACGTTTAAAACTAATCATTTGATACTATTATAAGTGCATAGTGTATAAAACAACTTCAAATATAAATGTATCAATCGTAGACGACATGGGTACCAAATATCATGTCGCCATACGAGGCTCGATAAATAAAACCGAGATGTCACGTATTGGAAATTGGATTTCCATCATGAGTCGAGGCAAGGAATGTACTCCTCGCTGGCTTCGAGACACTCTAGGAAATGCCTCAGGATCCCCCGCAGAAGACCCCTGGATCCTCCGAGGCCGGTCCACACTTACGTTTGTGGATTAGTTATCCCTGAACACACATTTCCCGGTCCTATAGGACCTATATCCATCGGGTCCGCAGTAACCAATATATCCAAGGTGCCTCGCAATCCAACAACCACATAGGTAAAAATAATAAATGACTAGGCTACATACCATGACACCACCTATAGCTAGAAAGAAATTTCATGCCCTATTTGGGTCTCTTATCCTGTTTTTGACTCATACCGAGGTGTAAGGCTTGCAAATTAATGCTATACACAAACCCATGTTATATTAAAGCTGTGATTTGATCATCAACCACAAGACTTCGCTTTTCAACAGAAGCTTTGATCTTTTGCATCTCAGCATGCCACACAACAAATTCACGCCATGCAACTGATGTCTATCGATATATAACGTCTGAGATCGTACGTATCAGAGAAGGGCGTTAAGCAAGAGAATAAATTCTCCGCCGCCAAATAGATATATATTTAATAGAAATCAATCAACAAAGAATAAAAATCCAATGTCAGACACACATCCATTTACATGTCCATTCTGGGTCTGAATGAAATCGAAGGCACCTTATTCCTCATCCCATATGTCCAATACAGGAGAAATTTCATCGCATATCCTGTTGATCTCCAAGTACGTCGGACGATCGCCACTTATTACCTCGTCTTAGGTGTACAGCCCAATCAAGACATCGGTAATCATCCAAACAATGTGAAGACCTCCGGTCTTTAAACACCGACTTAATCATTGACTTATCGTCGAATCAGTTATTCAAAATGGGTATAAACTCAGCCTTTCCGAATAACCAGCGTATATTATAAACATATGCTATAAAAACACAACATACACCTCATTCCAATTTTGAATATTCTTTTATTTAAATATTCATATTCTTTGGGAAAGGTTCCCATTCATTTTATCAAAGATAAATTCTTTAAATTTATTCTTTAATCTTCCTCTGAATATCAATTCTAAACCAATTTAAGGTTTATCAACTAGTCGGGTTTATCGAACCTTACCGAAGTAATCATTTGTTTAATTTCCCAATCCCAACATATTCATCCCATGGAGCAAAACTTTTAATACTCCATATCTAACACCATGGTGTTTTCAGTAAATATAATTACCATTTCACGTCCAAATCTAATTAACGATTTAACAATCGCTTGGAGCAAAACTGGTGATACTCCATTCTCGATCATTTCCCAAATTTGATAATTTAAATTATCACATTCCAATCTAATTAAAGATCCATTAAAACTCCACTTAGTTTTAATCTTTCCAAAGATCAATATTAATGATTATTTAACTTTGGGAAATCAAACATGCCGCATCGACAATCTACACCATACTATAGATTTCTGCCTATATATAACCTCTAAGTTCGTACGTCTTAGAGAAGGGTGTTAAGCAAGAGAATAAATTCTCCCCCACCAAACAGATGTATATTTAGCAGAGATCAACCATACAGTTCAAAATACAATGTTAGACATGTAATCCTGTCTTTAACTGGGTTACAGAACTAATGTCATTTAAAACACAGTTCACGATAAACCCAAATCACATTCTATTAATTATGGAATCTTCATGGAAAGTAGATCAATATATAATCGATATCAATTTCAGTATCCGACCAATAATATAAATGGAATAACGACAAAGCCTTTTAAATTCCATAATTATTAACAGTCTTCCTCTGTAGAAGCTCAATTCGATTGTTATCAAATCGAATTCCATTCAATTCCAATTTAATATATTAAATTGGAAAACTTTACTTTGGAAAATTCCATTAAATCTTAATAAATGATTTATAAATTCCAAATTTTAACTGCACTGTTAATGGTTAAAGAAAAAGTGTTATTTAAAGCACCGTTCACGATAACCCAAAAATCCAATTCTTAATTCAATTCAACTAAATATTAATTAATTGATAATTTTCTCTAAATCTTAATTAAAAGATCTATTCTTTTTTCAACTAGGTTTAAGAAAAGTGTTAGTGAAGACACCGTTCATGACAAACCCAAAATCCAATTTGATATTAAATACAAGGCTCTGAATAGAAATTATATAGGCTTCTATTCAATATCAAATTCTGAAACCAACAAATATCGTATTGGAAATAACGATATAAAATATATTTCCAAATTTCCATACCAATATCCGTATAATCACGAAATCCAATATCGAAATATTCCGAAGATTATTTCCATTCCAATTTGGTCGTTGGAAATTTTTGGTTATATTAAAACCATTCACATATCCAATATATCTTATTTAACAATTATTGGATTTCAACTCTAGTTAATAACTAGTTCATTTTGATAAAAATATATTTTTATCTTTACGAATGTGTAATTTTTCATCCCAATTCTTTCCAAATCATTTATTATGATTTTACACAAATTATCAATATTTTTAATAATTTTATCAATGCCCCTACAGTCGATTTCCACAAACGGTCATCGAACTGCATTTACAACGACCTTTTCCAAATTTGATTTGGACATAATTGAAAATCCAACTGTTAGATTTCAAATCTCTTATAAGCTCTTTTCGATACGAATACAACGGATATGGTTTTAGGAGAATCCGACGGTTGAATCTCCGGTAATGCCAATTCGAAGTCAATGATTGAAATTCGCGAAATGCCACGGCGCGACGCATTCTATTCGGGCCATTAAATATATATATATTGTCGATTTCCATTTAAATCATATTTTATTAAATATTTTCAAAACGATTCCAACTTCATTTTCAATTTTAAATCAAAATTGAATTTTCCTTATCATTATAATATATAAATGATAATATTTTCAAAATACCAGATTTTGAAATCATTTCCTTTTCGATATTCATTATAAAAATGAATAAAATCAATATAAATATCGTTCACGTAAAATTGGCATTAATCTAATCAACACGGCTTCATATATTTAAATATTTACGCATCCATCCCAAATCGGACATCAAAATCATAATTTGAACCATTACTGAATATTATTTTAAAATATTAGTTATTTTAAAATATTCATTATTCGTCATTTTAAAATATTCGTTAATTTAAAATACTCGTTCTTTCCGAATTGGAATCAGACACAGTCAATTACCATATAATTTTATTTATATGGATTTCATATACACATGTACGCAACAATAATCAAACATAGTCAACCATCATCCAATGTGCACTACACATGTAACAAACCAATTTTTCTAACATTTAAATTTATGAAATTTGTTTGAATTTATTTTTAGGAAATTATATTTGGTTAAAATTTGTAATCTAATCTATTTATTTAGGTTTTAAATCAATTTTCTATATATAAGCTAGAATTTTCTTTTAGATTCGATATAAATATTTCATTAAATTAAATATTAGTAATATTCTAAACTAACTAATATATATTGTTTGTGAATTTATTTGAATAAGTTGGTATATTTTGAAGTTTTATTTGAATTAGAATAGTTTCATTAAATTTAAACGACGTTAATATTTTAGAACTAATTGGAATTATGCTACGAAACTATAAATTTGATTTTTCATTTTTACTTGAGAATTATAAGCGGATTTAAATATATTTATTTAGTTGAACTTGGATTAATTATGTAGGATTTATATGAAAAATACTTGTATTTTGTTTGTATATATGGTACAATAAATAGTGTAAATGTAACACCCCACCTCCGCAAGGGTCACTCGCAAAGGGAATGCACTAGCTTTGGTGGAGCATTATCTAGGTAAACTTACCCAGAAATATTACAAGACAGAACATATAATACAACGGAAGAAGAACCAAATTTCATTGCTTTAAAATCTAGAAAGGTCTAAAGCCTTTTACATCAAAATGCTACTAAATCCATTACATCGAAATCTGTCTTGCTCAAAAACAAGGAAGCATGAAAATAAATTGTAGTATTCCCCAATAAAGCAGCAAAGCAAGCCATAGCCAAGAGAAATTCAAGCAGTACATGAAAGAGCCTTGGAGCTTGGTAAGATCCGAACTAAGCTGTATTCCCACCCTGCGAACCTTAGGGGGGGGAACGAAAGAAAAAGAGGTAAAACAAACTGGGTCAGTCATAAAGACTGAGTAAGTCCTAGTTGCTTTCAGCATAAAAACAGGTGAAGATAATAAACATAAGCATGATGACAAGGTAAGCTACAGGCACAATGAATCAAGTATAACATTGCAAGGTTTCTATTAAGTATAACATCGCAAGATTTCTAAGCATCACCATTCCACTATTTTCTTTGATTTCCTATATTCTCTGCACCAACTGTACTAGTACCCCAACCCATATCATCCTTTCCATGTATATGTACAGTCCCTTGCCGTATATCGTACGGGTTTCATCACGTAATTCTATACTACTTCAACGTAGTGCCACCATTCTTAAAATCGTTTGGACCGCCACCCTTGTTCTGGCTAGGTTTCCTTATCATGAACTATCGCGTGTTCAACTAGGATTTACGCCACCTAGGACCACTAGGGATTATGCTACCTATTGAACGTTTTCTAGATTCGATTACGGTTTATGCCACCTAGGACCACTAGGGATTATGCTACCTAACGAATTCCACGTAACGATTTATTAATCAATCGGCTCCCTACAAGTCCTAGCTCGTTCATGTGTCTGTGTCATACGGCCCAATCACGAAATGTAGTCACCTGCGCTAGGTCCACCATAGGGTGTATCAAGCCCTAGGGTGCCAACCACCGACACGAATCAAGCACGCACAGTGTAAACCTACTGGTGCCCAATGCCTGCTTTTTCAACTCCGGACTACGTGCACGACCATAGTCCGCCTGAACCTATAATGGCGCACCAACTCAGCCGTCGTTCTGGTCGCTTACAATCAGCCCAGTAGTCGTGCCCCACCCTGCCTAGTTCCAGGGTACCTTGATACATCCAGTGGGTTACTACTGAAAAGGACCGCGCACCTAGGGTTTCCGTCCAGTGGGTTAAGTGTTGTCATTTAAATTCGAGACTTAACCCCATCAGTCTAGCATGTCAAGTTGGCTAAGTGTTGTCATTCAAGTTCGTGACTTAACCCGCCTACGTGTCTTGTCAAATTGGCTAAGTGTTGTCGTTCAAGTTCATGACTTAGCCCTACGAATCATCTGTCAAGTTGGTTAAGTATATTCAATCGATTCATGACTTAACCCTATCAAATCATCGTGTCCAATTGGTTAAGTATATTCAAGCGGTTCATGACTTAACCCTATCAAATCATCGTATCAAATTGGTTAAGTATATTCAAGCGGTTCATGACATAACCCTATCAAATCATCGTGTCAAATTGGTTAAGTATATTCAAGCGGTTCATGATTTAACCCTATCAAATCATCGTATCAAATTGGTTAAGTGTATTCAAGCGGTTCATGACTTAACCCTATCATGTGGCATTAATTCATTAATGCACCCCAACCTCTCACATCAGACCTGTTGTGGTCACTGGATATGCCGGGCAGTTCCGGGCAGATTTACACCACAACTCAATCTGACCTCGGGTTTCAAGCGTGATATGACCACCTACCCACATTGGATCCTATTGTTTGCAGTAACTGGATTTGCCGGGCGGTTCCGGGCAGATTTACACTGCAAACTCAACCCAACCTCAAGTTGGCCATTTTCCTGTTTATTCTAATGTCATGTCCATGTTCAAGTTTCATGTCAAGTTTCATGTTTTCACTTGTGCCTATTATCAAGTTAATGATTCATATTCATAACCAATTCATGTTTCAAGTTCACAAGCATGCTCACGTGCCTTCTAGATGTCCAATACATACCAACTACCCAAAACCCAACTTGGGCGTGTTCATATGAAACTTTCTCCAAGTCATAAATTTTCACATATGTTTTAACTCCAAATTTTACAAAATTAACATATGCCCAAGTTCTAGATTACATGTAAATTTTACATATGCCCAATTCGTACCAAATTTACATAAGTCCAATTTGTGCCGTTTTACATGTATGCCAATTTTATGCCATTTTACCATGTCAAGTTATAGCCATAATTACTCAAGTTTCATACCCAATAAACTCAAATCATGATTCATGATGTAGTTATCCCAAACTATAACCTTTTTATTACAGCACATGTCAGTTGCCCAAGTTCATAATACATGTTTATGCCAAATTATTTACATGTTATATATACCAAATCTCATGTTACATTACATAGATCCTGTTTATGCCAAATTCCATGTATATAATATTTATGCAAATATTTCATAACAAGATTATACCAAAATTTACATATCACGCCCAAACTTGCAAATACTGATAATATCCAATTTCATGTTGCCAATTATTACATCATATTCATATAGGCAATAATCCCATAATTCTCCCGTATGCATATCGTACGCAAATCGCGATTTTAGGCCAAGATCCGAAATTGACCAAGGTTCATGAAAGAAAATAAATTGGGGGAGATAGAAATTGAATAAAAATGTGATCATAGGAAAACATCATCATTGGCATAAATATTACAACTTGATGATAACATCATTAGGAATCAAGAAAACTGCTGAATAGATCATAAACTTGTCATGAGTATAAAGATAGACAAGTCCCAAAACATAAGATTAAAGGAGCAACAGAAATAGATCAGAATCGATAAACATACTTAAATCAAATTCTAGTTTATTCCATGGCCACCTTATAATTAAATGTTTAAATCTAAAAACAACTAAAACTTACATAGCATGGCTAGTGAATTAGGAACTGAATTTGTTGTACAAATGTTGCGGTGTTGTTGATTTATTGTCTTGAATCATTGTTGAAGCTTTGTTCTTTGAATTGATTTGAGTTTGAATGTTTGTACTTTGATTTGGAGACGGCGGCCATGGTTCAAGAGGTATTTTAGTAGCATAATGGTGTATGAATGATTTGATATGAATTAGGTTAGGTCTAAGTGTGTTTTTATAGGTGTAGCAACTAGTTTAGGCCCTTAGATTAACCCTAGAATCAATCCGGACCGTCAAAACACGTCTCGGGCTTCAAAAATGAGTTCTGGGTCAGACCAGGTCGACCTGTAAGGGGGGAGGTCGACACTATGGTCGACCTGGGAGGTAGGTCGACCCTATGGTCGACCTAGGGGGGGGGGGGGGGTAGGTCGACCCCCTAGTCCAGTGCTGCTTGAAAACTGCTGAAGCTTGTACATGCCATAACTTCTTCATCCGGACTCCGATTTTCGAAAACTAGGACTCTATTTCATGTAAAATTTCGAGATGAACGCAATGGAGTAACCCGTTTCCCCTGATTCTGAATTTAAAATTTAATTCTGCCTTGATTTCTTGTTTTAACATGTTATAAAAATACGGGTTGTTACATTCTCCCCTCCTTAAAGGATTTCATCCCTGAAATCTTCAAGTTAAGAAGAATGTGTCCTACCATCCAATCATCCATCTACTCAATCATCAATCAAAGGCATCCATTGTCCTTAAGAGATTTCTAATGTTGTATGAATATATGCAGAAAGTTTGTGTATATGTTCCTTATCTAATGCAAACGATCAGGCCTGATTGATCTTCTTAATGCAAAATATGTTTAGTGCCATGAATCCAACATGTATGCAAATAGCCCTAATCACATAAACACTATATGTGCGTACAAACGTCCATCCATATGCATAATCTATATGATAACACATCCAATTTCATCCATAAACAAGTATAAACACTCATGCATATGCAATATGAAAATGTGTCTGAGCCGATCTAGTGCCTAATGTGTGTTATGTAACCACGAGCAACCACTTGCGACCACTTGCAACCACTTGCAACCATCAATCAAAACATGTCTCAAACACATGTTTCCCCCAATTGTTCCTACCTAAAGATATAGCGGAATGATAGAAGCAAGTAAAAACTTTGTGCCCATTAGGCAATGTCAAAGCTGGAAATCTATGTTACATATATACTAAATAGGAGAAGAACTCCCTAAGCACCAGCCTATATCCTATAAAACCCAAAAAGTTTAGTCAACCCAACGGACACCCTCAAACCCCAACATATATTACTAACAGATAAGTCATACTCCCTATGGGGTTTGCAATAGAAATAGGATTGAGAATAGGACCGAGAGGTTATACTTAAGAGATAGCATGCAAGTAAGCTCTGCAGGAAAAGAGGAATCAAGGATATACTCTTAAAAAGAGATATGATGTGCGTATCTAATCTTCAATCTTCTAAGTCGTATTTCCTTGAGCTTAACTCCATTGTGCTTTGACCGTCTTTAACTTCACAATTTCATAGTTCCTTCATTCTTGTTCCCAGAATATGAGTTGGAACTCATTCCACTGTCGCCTCTCGTTCCACTTTCGCTTATTCTCTTTCTAGTATACCCGATTCAAACATAACTGCGTACTCATGGTTTCATGCAAGCTCTACAAAGTTCACTAGTGAATCTTGGATCTCATTCACTTACTAGAAGGTATTCCACATAAATGAATTATCCCTTGAAAATAAACAAATGCCAACCATTTGCCAAGTGTACTTACTAAGGTGATTTTCTATAACTCATGCATAAGCGAAATGAACCATCCGCCTTAGTGGCGAACACTACTCGAGCGGATCGATAAATGTATCAAGAGATTCTAGGTCTAAGGGTTACACTAGACTTCGAGGGCATTACCAAGGCAAGTCAAGCGTCTAACTACCCTCTTTTCATACTCAAGAATGGTACCATTTCTGGACAACCACTCCATCCCTAGAATCGACCCATAGCCCAAAAACATAAGCTTTACTTCTAAACTCAACACTTAGCATAAACATTCTCAAATCCAAACAAGTCATGAATAAATGAGCCGATTCCCCAACAGGATTTGAGACGAAAATGGGATCCTCTACTACGCTAGTACTAAGATGCAGAGACTCAACTATCGAGGCAGAATTAAAAGGATGCGATGTATAAAAACAAAGTTCCCACGGTATGATAGAAAAGAGAAGCTAAACTTTTAACGGAAACGTTACCACCTCTCTTAGGTATGCTAGCAGTGAGAGCATACAATTGCCCTCTCGACGATCTTGTTCTTTTCCCTTGTCCTTGTCCTATGATACTTAACTACATGTCCCTTTTTACCATACCAACGATGTTCTTTCTTATCATGGGTTTTATTATTCTTTTACTTTGACCTCTTCCCTTTCACCTTTTCCTCCTTCGTGCATTACGCCTTATCAACAAGTTTCTCATCCTTAGGCTTGTGTTCTTTATCCTCGTTCTTACTATCCTTGTATAGCTTGTTGACAAGTTTCTCGAAAGCTACTTCCTGTAATGACCCGCATTTTTAGAGATATATAATTAATTTATTTAATTATATAAGTGGTGATTTAGAGAAGTTAATGATCGTTTAATTAAATAATATTGAATATTTAATTAATAATTATAATATAATAATATATTATAATGTCGAAATAGTCAGAAATAACTGAATTCACAATACAGTGTGGATTGGATTATATATAAGGTATAATTCAGTTTGGAATTGAATTTGAATAATGAATATATTATATAAACGACAGTTTGAACGTATATTTATATTATAATTAAAACCGAGCTTGAAATGGCGCTGCAGTTCGTTAATTGGCTATTCAAACTTCAACTGAATATACAGGGACCGTTTGAAGTCGGATTTCTGTGAAACAAGAAACGTGTGGAGCTGGTGGAGTATATCTTTCTAGTGGAAGAGAGAAATCGGGATTTCGTCGTGTAGATTTTGATTTATGTCCAAAACAAATTTTAGAAAAGTCGCTGTGGAATTCCTTTATATTTTGCGACGCTTTATATACGTTACAAATCGATTTTTCGATACGAACTGAATATCGATCAAATCGGAATTTCTGAAAATCAAGTCATAAATTCTGGCAGGATATTCTGAAGCCGTACGACATCATCTGTGGATATATACGAGAATATTAATTTATTTATATTAAATTTAATAATATTTAATAATATTTATATATTTAAAAGGTCAGTTCAACGCTTGAAAAATAGCCAGTTTTTCATACGACCTCCGTTTTCGACGAAACCAGTTTTGTTTGATCCGCAATGTCAAATAGTTGTTAGATTCCAAGTTTTGTGATTTTTAGAGTCAGTGTGTGACCGTAGGGATTTTTAGAGTGGAAAATAGTTAGTATTTCGATAGTTAAAAATACGCTGTGTGAGCATAAGAAGTCGGAATTCGACGAAACCATTTTCGTTGGGACCGTAATGACGAACTCTAGCTACATGCAAATTTTCATGATTTTTAGGCGTCGTATGTGTTCGCAGTGATTTTTAGAAGACTAGAACGAATATAAAATTAATAAAAAAAAATATCTTAACTCATTTTGAGGTCAAACAAGAGCCACATCATCCTGTTAACAACCACACAACATACCCACCACCATTATAAAACCATTCTAAGCCGCCACATTCATTCAACAGAAAAAAAACACAAAACGCAAAGAAATAAATTCAAAATCAAACTATAGAAAATTCCTAAAATCCTATTACACACATACATGGATTCGGCAACACAAAAACTTCACTTCTGTGTGAGTTTTTCGCAGCTCGACGTCATTTTGGCAAGGGTGCGGTTTTACAGTAAGACCTAGGGTTGGTAATCGAGAGAGATTCAAGCTTTAAAACCCGAATTCGAGTTGAGCTTTGGTATTGTGGGGTTGTATAGAGTTTCCAGGAAGATTCTGGTGAGGTTCGAAGTTTAAAGGTGTCGCCATTTCACTATAGGCGGCGAATTGAAGCTCCAGTTCGCGAGAGATTTTGGGGATCGAGTTTAAGGGGGAGTACGTGAGGGTGTAGAGGAGGTGTAGACAAGTACAATGGTGGTTTTAGCTTGATAGTCGGTGAAGGATTTGTGGAAACAGGGATTGATTTTGGGTCCTGGAATGTCTTTCGAAGATCAGGAGTTCGATACCAGGATAAACGAAGAAGAAGGAAAAGGGATATGGAGCGGGCCTTGGTTTTTAAGGGAGGTGTTGGGCCAGTATATGCTAAATGGGCCGAAAGGAGATAAAGGAAAAGGTTAAGGCCCGATGTGAATTAAATTGGTTTTGTTTTTATTTAATTCAATATTATATGTTAACTTGAATAATGTATAACCGTATCATACAATATTAGAACTTGACGAAACCGGATCCGACAGGATCGTATAGACGGACACTACCCAATGGAACTAACGGGGAGTGGATTGGAGCTAGTTTGAAATTACGGCGAATTAAACTGTTTGATTCAAATCAAACAACAGTTTATCGTTCTTTAACGATGAACTGCAAATGTGAGTAAATCTCACTAACTCTGTTCAGTTTATATTTGTATAAACTGTACTTTATTTTTAATGATTGATTGCTGTGTATTGATTGTTAAATTGGACTGTTAAATTGGACTGTTAAATAGATTTGATTGAAAACGTAGATATAGTTATATATAGAAAACCGTCAATCAAATATGGATTCTGATTATCAGTATATTTCATGTTGGGATGAAATTGATGTATATTATACTGTGTAACATCTGTGGATGCAGGGAAACAGGTTGGAGGAATCCAACTGGATTCCTCAACAGTTATTTTACTGTGATTTATATATTGTGATATATAATGTGATATATAATCTGTTGGCGATTATATGTGGTTGAACGATATTGAACATCGTGATTTGATATGATTGAATACCATAACATATCGAAATGTTGATAAGGGAAGTTTCAAAGTGATATTGAAAATAGCATATTTATAAAATGGGATATTTATAAATAAGCGATATTTATAAAGTGGAATATTTATAAATAAGGAATATTTATAAATTGGGATATTTATAAATAGGAGATATTTTAAAAAGGAAATAAATTCAAAGCATTTCTTTTTTAATGGAAAGGCCTGTGTGGCGAGTTTGGGGATTTTCCCGATGCTCCCGATACAAAGGAGGTTATGGCGAATTTTCCCGGGAATTTAAGGAGTTAGAATATTTCAAGAATAAATTTGAAAAGGAAAATATTTGTAAACCATTTACAAATAGAATTGGAAAGGGAAAATTATAAAAAGGAAATCATTTTTAAAGTGTAGAACCGTTATTTAAAAGTAAATCTTTTCAAATGAATAAAACGTTGTTAAAAAGGAAATCTTTATAAAGTGAATAAAGTAAATCGAATATGGTATTCGAAAGGAGAAATCGAATATGGTATTCGAAAGGAGAAATCGAATATGGTATTCGAAGTTAGTTAATCGAATATGGTATTCGAAAGGAGTTAATCGAATATGGTATTCAAAGTTAGTTAATCGAATATGGTATTCTAAAGTTAGCTAATCGAATATGTTATTCGAAAGGGGTTAGTCAAGTCGAGTTAGTCAAATAGAGTTAACCAGTTAGAGTTAATCAGTTAGAGTTAACCAGTTGGAGTTAATTAGTTAGAGTTAATCGATTAGAGTTAAAACGAACTAGAGTTAATCAAATATAGTTGTTTGAGACAGAGTTAGTCAAACATAGTATTCAGGGTAAGTCGCCATCTTGTACGACTGCTAGCGTAATTCGCAGGGCTGTAAATAGCCTACGGCGGTCGGATGTTTCCTGAGGGAGTCAGGCGTAACCATTGTGATCGCTACGATCTAGAGTCAAGCGAATGGAGTTTAATCGAATATTAGTTATTCGATAAGAGTTAATCGAGTTGACCGAGTTGAGAAATAAGTTAAGTTAAATAAGTTGAGTTGATCGGGTGGTTCGACCAAGTTAGTCGAGCCTAGTTAATCGAATCAGATTGGTCGAACTAAGTTAGTCGAGTTAAGTTAGTCAAGTTAGTCGAGTTAAGATAGTCAAGTTAGTCGAGCCTAGTTAATCGAATCGAACTGGTCGAACCAAGTAAGTCGAGTTAGTCGAGTTAAGTTAGTCGAGTTAAGTTCGTCGAGTTAAATAAATCGATGTTAGTTTCATCGAAAGGAGTTATCGATGTTAGTTTCATCGAAAGGAGTTATCGATGTTAGTTTCATCGAAAGAAGTTATCGATGTTAGTTTCATCGAAAGGAGTTATCGATGTTAGTTTCATCGAAAGAAGTTATCGATGTTAGTTTCATCAAAAGGAGTTATCGATGTTAGTTTCATCGAAAGAAGTTATCGATGTTAGTTTCATCGAAGGGAGTTATCGATTATAGTTTAATCGAAGTAAGATTTTCAAATATGAGATATTTGAAAAGGAAGAGTTATCGAATACTAGTTATTCAAAGAGATATTATCGAATATCGTTTATTCGAGAAGGAGTTAATCGAATATAGGGTATTCGAAGAAGAGTTAATCAAATAGAGATTTCTCGAAGAGAGTTAATCGGCAAATTCGACTATATCGAATTCGGGAAAGTACTTATACTTTCCAGTGTTTAAATAGAGATTTATTTATTTATAAATAAATAAGTGTTAGGTTAATTATTCACTAATAAGAATAGAAGTTATAATTAAAGTTAGATAATTCGAAAGTAGGGATTATAGCGTTATCGTTATAACCAATGTTTTAAATATAGAAGTAGATTAGTAAAATTGAATCCGAGAAAGGCGTAAAGAAGTTGTTAAGGATTAAAAGATAAACTTTGACCATTTCGAAGTTATAATGTTGTTCAGTTAAGGTCTGAGAGGTAATTATACCTCAACTTGATTGACTTCCTTCTTAATTAAGAAATGGTAAGGTTTGATCGTAAAGAAGTTTTGGAAATGTTTTCCAAACAAGAATCAGAAATGTTTTCTGATAAAAGAAAATAAGAATTTAGAATATAGGGAAACAGGAGATAAGTAGATAAATGAACTAAAGAGATTAATGTTAAATGTTGTTTGTTCGATATAATTTCCATTTGGGAATAATATCGTTGTTTGCACACTTGTTTTTCTTTGATAGTTAACACACAGACAATCGAAGTTTTGACGATTTTAACGTTGTTAATATGGAGAGACCGGTTGGATTATTATCCATAGAACCACTCTGTATTGGCATAAGCGTCGCGAATCATATATGCCAAAGATAATTGAAGACGAAGTAAAATGCAAGGGCTATCCTGTTTACAGAATAGTGCCTTCGGTTTGTCCAGTCCCAGGACAACTTGTATGGACGAAGGCCTGACAGAGTATATCCAGTGGATCGCGTAAGTTGATCTGTTCAAACGTATTCACATTTGGTGGTGGAGGAATTCGTTTCTCTTAGCTGTATACCCATGTTATTTTTGGATAAGTCAATTTGTGATTTGGCGGGTATGACGATGTGACATTTCTAAGTGAATGAAGATGGATGTCTGACATAGTATTTCCAGACGATCACGTACATTGATTTCTTCAACTATACCAAGAGTGGAAGCGGAGAAGGAAACTTCTTTTAGCTGACACGTAATGTATGGTTGTAGACATCAATTAGTGATTTTCGATGGATTTGACAATGTAGCATTTGAAGTGAATCTGATGTAATGATAAAGCGTAGCTTCTAGCCTCATCAACCGGTAAATGACAGAAATCGGGCAGGCAGCATGGCTAAGTCGGTCGCACCGAAGTAGGGTGTATAATCACCTATCTAGAGAATATTCATTTGTTTCTTAAATCTATCAACGTTGTCCCATATATATACGGGAACAGTTGCTGATCCCAACCATTGGTGATGTACATTCGATTCACTCAAGCGAAATGAGTGGTCGGTCATGTGTGGCTGAGTTGCAAGATGTTCTTGTTGAACTCCAGTGTATCGTTCCTAGAGTACACTGATCGGAAGGTGATTCCATACCTTGTCATAGTTGGAAATCCATTATCCAATACGTGCTTGCGATTTTGATTGTATACTATATATGTAGAACGTGAGATGAAAGCGTTTCTGCTAGTTGATATCTATTTGTACATAGACATTATTATAATATCAAAAGGTTTTTGATATAAAGATATTTTGGATTCTCATAAGGGAAAAACCTGTTCCGTTCTGCGGCGTGGTCTTATGAGATATCGTTTACTTGTTCATATACCTGTTTAAACTGTTTTACTCATACCAGTCCCATGACTGACCCGGAGTTTATTTGTTTTGTTTTCCCTAAACTCTTGGGTGCCTAATTTTGTACGGGCAGTCAAGTAGTCAGGAATTTACAGATATACTGGAAGAGCGTGGAGCAGGAGGCTTCAAGATCATATAACTATAGTTATTTCCGCTGTGTTGTAAGTGCTGTACTCTGATAAGTGCTATTGTATACATAACTGTTATATTTCCAAAGTTATGTTATATATTATATGTTATTCGTTCCGCTGTGAGGTTCGTGTTACTCTGATGTTGTGTTCTTCTTCTTCTTCTATCCTAAGTTTCTATCTTATCTATTCTCACCTTCTAATTTCTTTCATTAATTACTGGGATTTTTCGATGTTTTGGTTATCGACGTCGAGCTTACGTCGATAACCAAAGTCGCCGAAAATCCGGGTCGTTACAGTTGGTATCAGAGCTTATGTTTTAGTGATCGGACATAACTCTGTGGCGTAACTCAGTAGAGATGGGATTAGTAATATCCTAGATTGAGTTGAGTGTATATATATACAAGAGAGCGTATATGTTATTGAATATAAAATGGTTTTATATTGTGGAGATTTATTGATTGAGTGGCTTATGAATTCTGGACGATCAGTTTGATCCACTGTATCGGTAGGAGTTTTATAAACACTTGAATACGATGAACCGGCATGATATGTTTTGAAATTAATATAGTATATTAGTTGTGTTGGTTGTTAGTAAAATCGAATGAGATTATAAAAGATGAAATGGTTATAAATAACGAATCAGAATTCATATCAGTAAGGTATATGAAGTAAGACGAATTGAATCTGAAGTTAAATCAGAATTGGAATTAAAATAAGTAAATTTTAAGTTCCTAGGAGATTTTGAACTGTTTTCAGAATGGAATTGTTTGGAAATGATTTTTGAAAGTAAAATAGTATTGAACTCACTTCAATTACTGGAAAATAGATTCTGATGAGTGTGGCCACATCATCAGTGTTCATTTTCGAGTTCCAAAGTGACGGATTACTACCAAAGGTTTTGTTTTTGAATTGTTTTGAGAAAACAAGTGTTTAGAAATTCAAATGTTTTGAATTGGTATTGTGATTTCAAATTAATTTGAAATGAACCCAGGAATTTGAAATTTGAAATTTAAATTTAACTTATGAAGTTAAATGAAAATGGAATTGATTAGCGGATAATCTGGATTTGGATTTGAAATGACAAGTTGAGAGTTTGGAATTTGAAACTCGAATTTGAAATTGAATTCGGCTTGAATAAGCGAATGGTTGTGTTAAGAATAACTTGGTTAGAGTTGATTGGGATGGCATTTGTATATGCCGAGTTGATAACAGATGGTAGGGATATAATGATATGCCCAACAAAAAGGTACAAGTTTATATTTTATATGAGTTTGGAATTTATGAGCCGAATTGGCAAGCCGTTTGGCATTTTGATTTTCTTTTGAGTTGAAGGCCCAGAGAGGCGAGTTGGAGTTTGAGCTATTGAACAGTACAAAGGAGGTGCTGGCGAAATTTTTCGAAAGTTTAAAGTGTTAGAAAATTTTCAGAATTTTTGAAAATTTTAGTTAGTTGGAATGAATAAATATTTTAATCAATATTAATTGGTTCAGTTAAAATCAGAAAGAAGGGGTAAGCAAATCTTAGGAATTCCAATAGATAGGGTCGTCCACTACCTTAGCAATTTCGAGGACGAAATTATTTTAAGTGCGGAAGAATATAATGACCCGCATTTTTAGAGATATATAATTAATTTATTTAATTATATAAGTGGTGATTTAGAGAAGTTAATGATCGTTTAATTAAATAATATTGAATATTTAATTAATAATTATAATATAATAATATATTATAACGTCGAAATAGTCAGAAATAACTGAATTCACAATACAGTGTGGATTGGATTATATATAAGGTATAATTCAGTTTGAAATTGAATTTGAATAATGAATATATTATATAAACGACAGTTTGAACGTATATTTATATTATAATTAAAACCGAGCTTGTAATGGCGCTGCAGTTCGTTAATTGGCGATTAAAACTTCAACTGAATATACAGGGACCGTTTGAAGTCGGATTTCTGTGAAACAAGAAACGTGTGGAGCTGGTGGATTATATCTTTCTAGTGGAAGAGGGAAATCGGGATTTCGTCGTGTAGATTTTGATTTATGTCCAAATCAAATTTTAGAAAAGTCGCTGTGGAATTCCTTTATATTTTGCGACGCTTTATATACGTTATAAATCGATTTTTCGATACGAACTAAATATCGATCAAATCGGAATTTCTAAAAATCAAGTCATAAATTCTGGCAGGATATTCTGAAGCCGTACGACATCATCTGTGGATATATACGATAATATTAATTTATTTATATTAAATTTAATAATATTTAAATATATTTATATATTTAAAAGGTCAGTTCAATGCTTGAAAAATAGCCAGTTTTTCATACAACCTCCGTTTTCGACGAAACCGGTTTTGTTGGATCCGCAATGTCAAATAGTTGTTAGATTCCAAGTTTTGTGATTTTTAGAGTCAGTGTGTGACCGTAGGGATTTTTAGAGTGGAAAATAGTCAGTATTTCGATAGTTAAAAATACGTTGTGTGAGCATAAAAGTCGGAATTCGACGAAACCAGTTTCGTTGGGACCGTAATGACGAACTCTAGCTACATGCAAATTTTCATGATTTTATGCGTCGTATGTGTTCGCAGTGATTTTTAGAAGACTAGAACGAATATAAAATTAATAAAAGAAAATATCTTAACTCATTTTGAGGTCAAACAAGAGCCACATCATCCTGTTAACAACCACACAACATACCCACCACCGTTATAAAACCATTATAAGCCGCCACATTCATTCAACAGAAAAAAACACAAAACGCAAAGAAATAAATTCAAAATCAAACTATAGAAAATTCCTAAAATCCTATTACACACATACATGGATTCGGCAACACAAAAACTTCATTTCTGTGTGAGTTTTTCGCAGCTCGACGTCATTTTGGCAAGGGTGCAGTTTTACAGTAAGACCTAGGGTTGGTAATCGAGAGATATTCAAGCTTTAAAACCCGAATTCGAGTTGAGCTTTGGTATTGTGGGGTTGTATAGAGTTTCTAGGAAGATTCTGGTGAGGTTCGAAGTTTAAAGGTGTCGCCATTTCACTGTAGGCGGCGAATTGAAGCTCCAGGTCGCGAGAGATTTTGGGGATCGAGTTTAAGGGGGAGTACGTGAGGGTGTAGAGGAGGTGTAGACAAGTACGATGGTGGTTTTAGCTTGATAGTCGGTGAAGGATTTGTGGAAACAGGGATTGATTTTGGGTCCTGGAATGTCTTTCGAAGAGCAGGAGTTCGATACCAGGATAAACGAAGAAGAAGGAAAAGGGATATGGAGCGGGCCTTGGTTTTTAAGGGAGGTGTTGGGCCAGTATATGCTAAATGGGCCGAAAGGAGATAAAGGAAAAGGTTAAGGCCCGATGTGAATTAAATTGGTTTTGTTTTTATTTAATTCAATATTATATGTTAACATGAATAATGTATAACCGTATCATACAATATCAGAACTTGGGATCCGACAGGATCGTATGGACGGACACTACCCAATGGAACTAACGGGGAGTGGATTGGAGCTAGTTTGAAATTACGGCGAATTAAACTGTTTGATTCAAATCAAACAACAGTCTATCGTTCTTTAACGATGAACTGCAAATGTGAGTAAATCTCACTAACTCTGTTCAGTTTATATTTGTATAAACTGTACTTTATTTTTAATGATTGATTGTTGTGTATTGATTGTTAAATTGGACTGTTAAATTGGACTGTTAAATAGATTTGATTGAAAACGTAGATATAGTTATATATAGAAAACCGTCAATCAAATATGGATTCTGATTATCAGTATATTTCATGTTGGGATGAAATTGATGTATATTATACTGTGTAACATCTGTGGATGCAGGGAAACAGGTTGGAGGAATCCAACTGGATTCCTCAACAGTTATTTTACTGTGATTTATATATTGTGATATATAATGTGATATATAATCTGTTGGCGATTATATGTGGTTGAACGATATTGAACATCGTGATTTGATATGATTGAATACCATAACATATCGAAATGTTGATAAGGGAATTTTCAAAGTGATATTGAAAATAGCATGTTTATAAAATGGGATATTTATAAATAAGCGATATTTATAAAGTGGAATATTTATAAATAAGGAATATTTATAAATTGGGATATTTATAAATAGGAGATATTTTAAAAAGGAAATAAATTCAAAGCATTTCTTTTTGAATGGAAAGGCCTATGTGGCGAGTTTGGGGATTTTCCCGATGCTCCCGATACAAAGGAGGTTATGGCGAATTTTCCCGGGAATTTAAGGAGTTAGAATATTTCAAGAATAAATTTGAAAAGGAAAATATTTGTAAACCATTTACAAATAGAATTGTAAAGGGAACATTATAAAAAGGAAATCATTTTTAAAGTGTAGAACCGTTATTTAAAAGTAAATCTTTTCAAATGAATAAAACGTTGTTAAAAATGAAATCTTTATAAAGTGAATAAAGTAAATCGAATATGGTATTCGAAAGGAGAAATCGAATATGGTATTCGAAAGGAGAAATCGAATATGGTATTCGAAGTTAGTTAATCAAATATGGTATTCGAAAGGAGTTAATCGAATATGGTATTCAAAGTTAGTTAATTGAATATGGTATTCTAAAGTTAGTTAATCGAATATGTTATTCGAAAGGGGTTAGTCAAGTCGAGTTAGTCAAATAGAGTTAACCAGTTAGAGTTAATCAGTTAGAGTTAACCAGTTGGAGTTAATTAGTTAGAGTTAATCGATTAGAGTTAAAACAAACTAGAGTTAATCAAATATAGTTATTTGAGACAGAGTTAGTCAAACATAGTATTCAGGGTAAGTCGCCATCTTGTACGACTGCTAGCGTAATTCGCAGGGCTGTAAATAGCCTACGGCGGTCGGATGTTTCCTGAGGGAGTCAGGCGTAACCATTGTGATCGCTGCGATCTAGAGTCAAGCGAATGGAGTTTAATCGAATATTAGTTATTCGATAAGAGTTAATCGAGTTGACCGAGTTGAGAAATAAGTTAAGTTAAATAAGTTGAGTTGATCGGGTGATTCGACCAAGTTAGTCGAGCCTAGTTAATCGAATCGGATTGGTCGAACTAAGTTAGTCGAGTTAAGTTAGTCAAGTTAGTCGAGTTAAGATCGTCAAGTTAGTCGAGCCTAGTTAATCGAATCGAACTGGTCGAACCAAGTAAGTCGAGTTAGTCGAGTTAAGTTAAGTTAGTCGAGTTAAGTTCGTCGAGTTAAATAAATCGATGTTAGTTTCATCGAAAGGAGTTATCGATGTTAGTTTCATCGAAAGGAGTTATCGATGTTAGTTTCATCGAAAGGAGTTATCGATGTTAGTTTCATCGAAAGCAGTTATCGGTGTTAGTTTCATCGAAATGAGTTATCGGTGTTAGTTTCATCGAAAGAAGTTATCGATGTTAGTTTCATCAAAAGGAGTTATCGATGTTTGTTTCATCGAAAGAAGTTATCGATGTTAGTTTCATCGAAGGGAGTTATCGATTATAGTTTAATCGAAGTAAGATTTTCAAATATGAGATATTTGAAAAGGAAGAGTTATCGAATACTAGTTATTCAAAGAGATATTATCGAATATCGTTTATTCGAGAAGGAGTTAATCGAATATAGGATATTCGAAGAAGAGTTAATCAAATAGAGATTTCTCGAAGAGAGTTAATCGGCAAATTCGATTATATCGAATTCGGGAAAGTACTTATACTTTCCAGTGTTTAAATAGAGATTTATTTATTTATAAATAAATAAGTGTTAGGTTAATTATTCACTAATAAGAATAGAAGTTATAATTAAAGTTAGATAATTCGAAAGTAGGGATTATAGCGTTATCGTTATAACCAATGTTTTAAATATAGAAGTAGATTAGTAAAATTGAATCCGAGAAAGGCCTAAAGAAGTTGTTAAGGATTAAAAGATAAACTTTGACCATTTCGAAGTAATAATGTTGTTCAGTTAAGGTCTGAGAGGTAATTATACCCCAACTTGATTGACTTCCTTCTTAACTAAAAAATGGTAAGGTTTGATCGTAAAGAAGTTTTGGAAATGTTTTCCAAACGAGAATCAGAAATGTTTTCTGATAAAAGAAAATAAGAATTTAGAACATAGGGAAACAGGAGATAAGTAGATAAATGAACTAAAGAGATTAATGTTAAATGTTGTTTGTTCGATATAATTTCCATCTGGGAATAATATCGTTGTTTGCACACTTGTTTTTCTTTGATAGTTAACACACAGACTATCGAAGTTTTGACGATTTTAACGTTGTTAATATGGAGAGACCGGTTGGATTATTATCCATAGAACCACTCTGTATTGGCATAAGCGTCGCGAATCATATATGCCAAAGATAATTGAAGACGAAGTAAAATGCAAGGGCTATCCTGTTTACAGAATAGTGCCTTCGGTTTGTCCAGTCCCAGGACAACTTGTATGGACGAAGGTCTGACAGAGTATATCCAGTGGATCGCGTAAGTTGATCTGTTCAAACGTATTCACGTTTGGTGGCGGAGGAATTTGTTTCTCTTAGCTGTATACCCGTGTTATTTTTGGATAAGTCAATTTGTGATTTGGCGGGTATGACGATGTGACATTTCTAAGTGAATGAAGATGGATGTCTGACATAGTATTTCCAGACAATCACGTACATTGATTTCTTCAACTATACCATGAGTGGAAGCAGAGAAGGAAACTTCTTTTAGCTGACACGTAATGTATGGTTGTAGACATCAATTAGTGATTTTCGATGGATTTGACAATGTAGCATTTGAAGTGAATCTGATGTAATGATAAAGCGTAGCTTCTAGCCTCATCAACCGGTAAATGACAGAAATCGGGCAGGCAGCATGGCTAAGTCGGTCGCACCGAAGTAGGGTGTATAATCACCTATCTAGAGAATATTAATTTGTTTCTTAAATCTATCAATGCTGTCCCATATATATACGGGAACGGTTGCTGATCCCAACCGTTGGTGATGTACATTCGATACACTCAAGCGAAATGAGTGGTCGGTCATGTGTGGCTGAGTTGCAAGATGTTCTTGTTGAACTCCAGTGTATCGTTCCTAGAGTACACTGATCGGAAGGTGATTCCATACCTTGTCATAGTTGGAAATCCATTATCCAATACGTGCTTGCGATTTTGATTGTATACTATATATGTAGAACGTGAGATGAAAGCGTTTCTGCTAGTTGATATCTATTTGTACATAGACATTATTATAATATCAAAAGGTTTTTGATATAAAGATATTTTGGATTCTCATAAGGGAAAAACCCGTTCCGTTCTGCGGCGTGGTCTTATGAGATATCGCTTACTTGTTCATATACCTGTTTAAACTGTTTTACTCATACCAGTCCCATGACTGACCCGGAGTTTATTTGTTTTGTTTTCCCTAAACTCTTGGGTGCCTAATTTTGTACGGACAGTCAAGTAGTCAGGAATTTACAGATATACTGGAAGAGCGTGGAGCAGGAGGCTTCAAGATCATATAGCTATAGTTATTTCCGCTGTGTTGTAAGTGCTGTACTCTGATAAGTGCTATTGTATACATAACTGTTATATTTCCAAAGTTATGTTATATATTATATGTTATTCGTTCCGCTGTGAGGTTCGTGTTACTCTGATGTTGTGTTCTTCTTCTTCTTCTATCCTAAGTTTCTATCTTATCTATTCTCACCTTCTAATTTCTTTCATTAATTACTGGGATTTTTCGATGTTTTGGTTATCGACGTCGAGCTTACGTCGATAACCAAAGTCGCCGAAAATCCAGGTCGTTACACTTCCATTGCATAGCAACCCTACAAAGCTTCAGATAAGATTAGTCGCAAGTAAAACTACTGCGGCTACAGATGGAGGTTGGACACTACTTTGCCCTCCGACATGCGTCGCATGCCTATAAACTATGGTGAAAAGGAAAGAGAGAAGAGACCCAAGGAGAGAATAAAAAGATAGTGCATATGGCTTTAGGGAATATGCCTTTGGTAAAACGAAATTTTTCTTGAAAAATGCTTCTTTGTAAATGGCTTTGAAAATAATTTCAAAAGGTTTTATAAATTTTGCCCAGTCTAGTAACCTTCTGCTCTGATACCAAATGTAACACCGCACCTCCGCTAGGGTCACTCACAAAGGGATTGCACTAGCTTTGGTGGAGCATTATCTAGGTAAACATACACAGAAATATTACAAGACCGAACATGTAAAACAGCGAAAGAAGAACCAAATTTCACTGCTTTAAAATCTAGAAAGGTCTAAAGCCTTTTACATCAAAATGCTACTAAATCCATTACATCGAAATCTATCTTGCTCAAAAACAAAGAGGCATGAAAATAAATTGTAGTATTCCCCAATAAAGCAGCAAAGCAAGCCATAGCCAAGAGAAATCCAAGCAGTACATGAAAGAGCCTTGGAGCTTTGTAAGATCCGAACTAAGCTGTATTCCAAACCTGCGAACCTTGGGGGGGGGGGGGGGACGAAAGAAAAAGAGGCGAAACAAACTGGGTCAGTCATAAAGACGGAGTAAGTCCTAGTGGCTTTCATCATAAAAACTGGTGAAGATAATATGACATGAATAAATTGAAAGTAAACATAAGCATGACGACAAGGTAAGCTACATGCACGATGAATCAATTATAACATTGCAAGGTTTCTATTAAGTCTAACACCGCAAGATTTCTAAGCTTCACCATTCCACTATTTTCTTTGATTTCCTATATTCTCTGCACCAACTGTACTAGTAACCCAACCCGTATCATCTTTTCCATGTATATGTACAGTCCCTTGCCATATATCGTACGGGTTTCATCACGTATTTCTATACTACTTCAACGTAGTGGCACCATTCTTGAAATCGTTTGGACCGCCATGCTTGTTCTGGCTAGGTTTCCTTATTATGAACTATCGCGTGTTCAACTAGGATTTATGCCACCTAGGACCACTAGGGATTATGCTACCTATTGAACGTTTTCTAGATTCGATTAGGGTTTTTGTAATAACCCGGAAATTCTGAGCCAGTTTAAAATTTTATTTTGGCAATTTTAGCGAATTTTGAATATTTATAATAGATTATTTTAAATAAAAACGACGAGAAATTTATTTTGAATATAATTCGAACGTATATATTATATACGTCATCGATAGAATATAAATAAATATATATAATTATAAATAGAATTGAAAATGGCGCGGTAGTTCGATAATTCGATTTCAAACTTCAATTGAATGTACAGGATTCAAATTAACCGGATTTTAGCGAAATTGAAAATTTTAGAATCTATTCGTGAATATCTTTCCAACGAATCCGAAAAATCGAAATTTCATAGCGGGAATCAAAAGTTATGCCCAGTTGAAAATTCAGAATAGTCGCTATGTAAATTATACATGGCCCTAAAAGTCAAATTTTGCATACGGGTGAATTTGGACTCGAAACCACTTCCATTGAGTTCAAAATGCCGTTTAGAACTCCGAAAAGTATAAGCTTCGATATATTCCGATATCCGGAATAGTGGCTATGGGCTGGTGTTGTTCGGTTAACAATACATAGCCCTTAAAAAGTGAAATTTTGCATATGAGCTCAGAATTCGACGAGATAAATTTTTATCGATTCATAATGACAAATTATTGTTATGTTCCAAAGGGCGCATCGAACGGAGTTAGTATGTGGCCGTGCGAGCTGAAACAGTTCGGGGTAAAACGAGCAGTCATTTTACAAAGGAACATTATTGATACGACCTTGGAATTCAATTCTACTTTTTTTTTCTAGATTCGTATCATCTAATAATGGTTAAATCCAAGAGGGCTTGATTTTTTGAGTTAGCATGTGAGCGTGCGAGAAGAAAAGGTGCGTCAAAATCACATTTTTAGAGCTTATCTGAGCATTTTTGTGATTTTTAACGGACGGTCAAACGAACTCGGAATTCGACGAAACTTGTTTCGTTGGACTCGACTTCACGTCTACTATCTCGTGTCCGAAATCCGCGGCGATTGGAGACCGTTAGCGTTCAGGCGATACGCGAGAAACTAGCATATAATCATTTTTTCTCCTTTTCTTCACTCACTTTTCTCTCTTCCTCCTTTCTTCCTCTTTCTTCATTAATGGGGACCTCAACCCCCATGCCACCGCTGCCACCCTCCTCCACCAGCCACCGCCGCCAGCCACCGCCACCACCTCCTCCTTCCTCCTCCTCCTCTCTCCTTCCTCCTCTCTCTTAATTCGCAACCCTAGCCCCTAAATCACCAACCACCACCACCGCAACCACCACGGGCCCCACCGCCACCACCAGCACCCTCCCCCACGTCCATCAGGCCCGCCACCGCCCGCTGGCCACCCAACTCCGGCCGTGGGCCCCGCTACACCCAAAAATCCATTTTCACCAAAAATCCCGTTTTGCAAATAATACCCTGTCACTATTTCGCGAATAACTCCCAAACCGTGCGTTTCTAGCCAAAGTTCCTCAAAACCAAAGTCGAAGAGCACGATTTTCTCTTCGATTTGGTATATGATAAGTCCTATTTTGCATTGCGGAGTTGTCGGAAAAACGCGTTCGAAGTCTGCTGTTCAAAAGCTGAAAAATTCGTGTACTTTTGCGAATTCTGGCGAATTGGAGCATTTTCGGCAAAAGGACCCTTAGGCGAAAGTTGTCCGGAATGGCGTGCTTGTGCTAGATAAAAAAATGGTGTGAAGATTGAAGCTCGTTTGCAAATTCTGGAACCCGAACAGTGAATCCGGGCGTTATAAAAAAAGTGAGTTTTCTCCATTTTAAAGCTTCTACAGTTTTTGACATATGAAATAAATAAAAATATGATCTTTATATTATAGAGAGGATAAAAATCCGATTTTTAACTTATAGAAGGTATAAAGATAAGATTTTTATATAATGTAGATAATAAAAATGTGATTTTTATACATGTAGTGGCTACGGGCAACGAAAGTGACAAAAGGGGAGAACGACAAGATTTTCTACATAAGAAGAGTCGAGATGATTGGATTAGCTAGTTGGTGAGAACTTCTCACTCAAAATCTCCTTTTCTAGTTATATATATATACTAGGATGCAGACGGTGTTTAGTAGCACCCGACACCCGTCATCTACAGACCATGGATGGCTTGTTTGTTAAATTGTTTGGTTGTGTAGTTGGTTAGATTATTTGGTCTGAGTTGAATTGTTTGGTGAAATGAATGGATTTGATTGATGTGTGAATGGCGTGGGCCTTCACTAGACCGGGGATAAGGCTAGGCCTTGTCCCGTTTCTAGTATCGTGCCGTTATGCCGCCGAATTTTCTAAAATATGTTAGAAAAATAAAAATATCATTTTATTGAATAAATGAAATGAATAGAAACTCATGGGTTAAAATTAAATGTTTTATCGTTAAAAATATAATTTTTAACGTGAAAGTGAATAAATGAATATTTATAAACAAATCGGCCGATTTGTTTATATACACTGATTTGACTGATATCGATTGGGTCGATAAATTTTACACGTCGCCCAACTGCACAACTAAAATCTGTGTTTGATTGTTTGAAACCCCACACGGGTGTTGGGATGAAATTTGATGTTCACTCATCCTGATTGATTAAATATGTCGATCGATTGATTGACAGGTTGTTATAAGCGTCAGATATCTATATTTGATGCTTATACAGTGTAGTGCACTTTGGTTGATCGTTGATTATTTTTCAATGCTATTATATACATGTGTTGTATGGAATCCATATAATTAACATTATATGGTGATTGATTGGGCCTCATTCCAATCGGGAAAATAATGAATATTATAAAAGAAAATTCATGTGTTGAAACTATTCATGTGTTGAGTAGAATATTTTAAATAATAAAAATTACATCTTTATCATATTTACAATTAGAGTCTACTTCACGGTGGAGTCTAATTAAAATCAAAACAATAGATACCATAGTTTTATAAAATGTTTTACATAACAAAAATAGTGATGTGTTGACAGTACTCATGTGTTGAGATTAGTCGTGTGTTGAAAGAAATATAGATTCATGTGTTGAATGGGATAAATATTCATTTGTTGAATAGAACAAAGAAGTTTTTGAAAAATATAAAGCCGTGTTGAGTAGAGATGCGTTATTTTGACGCGAACGATATTTATATCGATTTTATTCGTTTTATAATGAATATGGAAAAGTGATTTCAAAATTTAATATTTGAAATGAATTCAAATTGAATTGAACAGAAAGTGAATTTGAAAACTGAAATTGAATTGAAATCAATTTGAAACGAATTCGAATTGAATCAAATAGAAGGTAAATTCAAATTTAATTGAATTGAAACGAATTAGAATTTGAATTGAATTGAAACGAATTTGAATTCGAATTAAATAAAATTGAAAGGAATTCAAATTGAATTGAAATCAAATCGATTTGAAATTGAATATAGTGTTGAAATGGTTTTGAAAACGGATTTAAAACGATTTATAAAATACGTCTTAAAAGGAAGTCGACGATATATATATAATATATATATTATATATATAATGGCCTGAATAGAACGCGTCGCGCCACGGCTGTTCGTGAATTTCAACCATTGACTTCGAATTGACGTTGCGGGAGATCCGACCGTTGGATTCTCCTAAAACCGGAACCGTTGGGTTCGTATCGAAAAGAGCTTTCCAATGAATATTAGAAATTTGAAATCTAACGGTTGGATTTGGAATTATGTCCAAATCAAATTCGAAAAAGGTCGCTATAAGTGCAGTTCGATGGCCGTTGATGGAAATCGACTGTACGAGCCTTGATAAAATTATTAAAAATATCTATAATTTGTGTAAAATCATAAGAAATGATTTGAGAAAAAATTGGGCTGAAGAATTCCACATTTGAAAGGATAAAAATAGATTTTTATCGAAATGAACTAGTTTTGAACTGAAATTAAAATCAATTTATTTTTAAGATAAATAAATTGAATTTGAAAGTGATTTTAAAAATAATCAATATTCCCAATACGTGAATTGGACTGGAGTTGAATCGAAATTATCTTCGGAATATTTCGATGTTGGATTTCGTGACTATACAGATATTGTTATGGGAATTTGAAAGACATTTTATATCGTTATTTCCAATACGATATTTGTTGGTTTCAGAATTTGATATTGAATATAAGCTGAAATATTTTCTATTCAGAGCCTTGTATTTAATATCAAATGTGATTTGGGTTTATCGTGAATCGTGTTTTAGAGGACATTGGTTCTTTAACCCAGTTAAAGGCAAGATGTTGATTTTTGAAAAGATTAAAACTAAGTGGGGTTTTAATGAATCTTTAATTAGATTAAAAATGTGAATTGATAATTTAAATTATCAAATTTGAAAGGTGATCGAGAATGGAGTACCACCAGTTTTGCTCCAAAGCGATAGTTAAATCTTTAATTAGATTGGAACGTGAAATGGTAATTAATTTTACCGATAACACCATGGTGTTAGATGTGGAGTATTACCAGTTTTCTCCATGGGATATATAGGTTGGGATTGGGAAATAAAACAAATAATTACTTCGGTGTGGTTCGTTAATCCCGACTAGTTTGAAATGATATCCAAAGGAAGATTATAGGATAAATTTAGAAGAATTTATCTTGGATAAAATTAATGGGAACCTTTCCCTAAGAATGTGATTTTCTGAATAAAAGGATATTCTGTATTGGAATGAGGCGTTCGTTGTGTTTGTGTAACATTTGTTTATTATATACGTGGGTTATTCAGAAAGGCCGGGTTTATACCCGTTCTGAATAACCGATTCGACGAGATGTCGAAGATGAAGATGGTGGTTGAAGACCGGAAGTCTTCACATCGTTTGGGTGATTACTGATGATCTTGATTGGGCTGTACACCCAAGATGAGGGAAACAGTTGGTGATTGTCCAGACGTACTTGGAGATCGATGGATATGCGAGGAAAGTGCCTCCGGTTTCGTTCAGACCCAGAACGAACTTGTAAATGGATTGTGTGTCTGACATTGGATTTTATTCTGTGTTGATTGATCTCTATTAAATATACATCTGTTTGGCGGCGGAGAATTTATTCTCTTGCTTAACGCCCTTCTCTGAGACGTACGAGCTCAAAGGTTGTATATCGATGGAATCAGTCGCATGGAGTGAATTGCCTGTGTGGCACGCGTAAGTGGCAATTGATCAAGGCTTCTGTTGAAAAGCAAAGTCTTGTGGTTGATGATCAAAGCACGGCCTGTGTGGCATAGCTTTGTGTATAACGTGAATTCGCGAGCCTCACACCTCGGTATGAGTCAAAAACGGGATACGGACCCAAGGAGTGCACGACGTTTCTTTCTAGCTAGGGTGGTGTCAGTGACCTACCAGCCCTGACATTTATATACTTTTCACCTGTGTGGTTGTTGGATACGAGGCGCCTCGGATATAGGTCTGTAAGGACCGGGAAACGTGTGTTCAGGAATAATTAATCCTCAAAGTAAGAGAGGACCGGCCTTGGAGGTTCCAAAGGATCAGAGTGGGGGCCTGAGGCATTGCTAGGGTGTCTCGAACGCGGAGAGGTGCTTGCCCCTTGCCTCGACTCATGACGGAAATCCAATTTCCAATACGTGATATTTCGGTTTTAATTGTAGAACTAGTATGGCGACATGATAGATGGTACCCATGCCGCCTATGATTGATATTTATGATTGAAATTGTTTTGACACTATACACTTATAATAGTATCAAATGATTTGTTTTAAACGTACCAAGCATGTTTGGCTATTATAAGGGAAAACCCTATCCTCCGGCTTGCGCTGCATTGTGTAATGGGACCTGGGTCTTATAATAGCTTCATTTTTCCAAAAAGCATTGCGTTGTTTTGTTATATGCACTAGTATTCTTGGGAGGAAACCGTTCCGTGTTATACGGCGTGGTCCCTTGAAATACTCTCTTTTAAAGTAAAATTTTAAATAACTGTTTTAGTTCTCACACCAGTCACATGATTGACCTGGAGTTTATTGTTTTAACCTAAACTCTGGGTGCCCCTATTTTCCACACGGGCAGCTATTAGTTTTGGTTTTGCAGATTTATATTCACAGGGTCCTGATTTACAGCTGGAACGATGCTCGGAAAGCTCTGTATCCGTGTATCACTTTCAGTTGTATTTTGTATATTTTTCCGCTGCTGTGTAATTTATTGTAATCTCTGATATTTATCAGATGTAATTTATTCATTTATACTCTGTATATTCTTGTATCTGATGGAATTGTTGTAATAACAATGAAATGTTCTTCTGTTTGCGTTCTATTTTGTCTTGTCCTCAATTCTATCCGTGCTTTCCTTCACGGGGAAGTTCGGGTCGTCTCAGTTTGGTATTAGAGCTTTGGTTTACAGAGCTCGAGAACAAGACACATTAGAACCATACGAAAGAATTCATCAGATATTGGATTAGTAATATCCAATTAGAATGACTCGTTAGAGATAGGATCAGTAGTATCCTAGAACGAGTGTGAAGAGTATATTTTTCAAATGAAAACAATTTTGTTTTGTAAATTTAAACCATTTTATACGTATTTAATTATTTATTTATTTTGAATATGGACAATCGAGTATATGAAGATTTCGCGTATACGCTTCATGAACGTATATTCGAAGTTTTAATATATTGGATAGATATAGAATCACATTCTAGACACCCGGGGATAATTCTGATGATGTGGCCACATCATCAGTATTTATGTTTGTGTTTCGAAGGTGTGATATCTATATATTTCCATTAGAATGGTGTGAGAAACAAAACTTATATAGTTAGAACACATTGTTGTGATTTGGCATCAAAAACATGATTTTCGGTATATATATCAAAATTATGAAATTGAAACTCTAATCCACTAATTGATTGATGTTGGTGTTGTTTGTTTATTTGTTTGCTAATTTTTAACCACTATGCCTACTTGAACCAAATATTGAATTGTATTGAAAATTGGTCGCACTTGCTTGCATATACAAGTGCTTACATTGAACAGGTCATAGCAAGGAGGCTAGAGCCAGAGAATAAAATTTGTTTGCCCGACAAATAGGTACATGTTTATTACATAATTTACTGTTTTGTTTGGGTGATGATGATTTTATGAGCCTATTGGCTAGCTGCTTGGCTTTTTCTTTTTCTTTTTGAGATCAGAAGGCCTATATGGCGATTTCGGGATTTTCCCGTGGCTCCCGGTGCAGGGGAGGTTATGGCGAAATTTTTCGAAAATTTAGGGTGTTAGCCAAATTTTTGAAGAATTTGAAAATTCTCAGAAACTGAAAAGTTGGAGAATGGAAGCCAGATCGAACGTAGAGTTGATTAATCAAACCACTTTCGACTTTGTTCCTTTTCGGGGACGAAAAGTTTTAAGTGGGGGAGATTGTAATAACCCGGAAATTCCGAGCCAGTTTAAAATTTTATTTTGGCAATTTTAGCGAATTTTGAATATTTAAAATAGATTATTTTAAATAAAAACGACGAGAAATTTATTTTGAATATAATTCGAACGTATATATTATATACGTCATCGATAGAATATAAATAACTATATATAATTATAAATAGAATTGAAAATGGCGCGGTAGTTCGATAATTCGATTTCAAACTTCAATTGAATGTACAGGATTCAAAATAAACCGGAATTTAGCGAAACTGAAAATATTAGAATCTATTCGTGAATATCTTTCCAACGAATCCGAAAAATCGAATTTTCATAGCGGGAATCAAAAGTTATGCCCAGTTGAAAATTCAGAATAGTCGCTATGTAAATTATACATGGCCCAAAAAGTCAAATTTTGCATACGGATGAATTTGGACTCGAAACCACTTCCATTGAGTTCAAAATGCCATTTGGAACTCCGAAAAGTATAAGCTTCGATATATTCCGATATCCGGAATAGTGGCTATGAGCTGGTGTTGTTCGGTTAACAATACATAGCCCTTAAAAAGTGAAATTTTGCATACGAGCTCAGAATTCGACGAGATAAATTTTTATGGATTCATAATGACAAATTATTGTTATGCTCCAAAGGGCGCATCGAATGGAGTTAGTATGTGGCCGTGCGAGCTGAAACAGTTCGGGGTAAAACGAGCAGTCATTTTACAAAGGAACATTATTGATACGACCTGGGAATTCAATTCTACTTTTTTTTCTAGATTCGTATCATCTAATAATGGTTAAATCCAAGAGGGCTTGAGTTTTTGAGTTAGCATGTGAGCGTGCGAGAAGAAAAGGTGCGCCAAAATCGCATTTTTAGAGCTTATCTGAGCATTTTTGTGATTTTTAACGGACGGTCAAACGAACTCGGAATTCGACGAAACTTGTTTCGTTGGACTCGACTTCACGTCTACTATCTCGTGTCCGAAATCCGCGGCGATTGGAGATCGTTAGCGTTCAGGCGATACGCGAGAAACTAGCATATAATCAATTTTTCTCCTTTTCTTCACTCACTTTTCTCTCTTCCTCCTTTCTTCCTCTTTCTTCATTAATGGGGACCTCAACCCCCATGCCACCGCTGCCACCCTCCTCCACCAGCCACCGCCGCCCGCCGCCAGCCACCGCCACCACCTCCTCCTTCCTCCTCCTCCTCTCTCCTCCCTCCTCTCTCTTAATTCGCAACCCTAGCCCCTAAATCACCAACCACCACCACCGCGGCCACCACGGGCCCCACCGCCACCACCAGCACCCTCCCCCACGTCCATCAGGCCCGCCACCGCCCGCTGGCGACCCAACTCCTGCCGTGGGGCCCGCTACACCCTAAAATCCATTTTCACCAAAAATCACGTTTTGCAAATAACACTCTGTCACTATTTCGCGAATAACTCCCAAACCGTGCGTTTCTAGCAAAAGTTCCTCAAGACCAAAGTCGAAGAGCACGATTTTCTCTTCGATTTGGTATATGATAAATCCTATTTTGCATTGCGGAGTTGTCAGGAAAACGTGTTCGAAGTCTGCTGTTCAAAAGCTGAAAAATTCGTGTACTTTTGCGAATTCTGGCGAATTGGAGCATTTTCGGCAAAAAGACCCTTAGGCAAAAGTTGTCCGGAATGGCGTGCTTGTGCTAGACCAAAAAAAGAAGTGAAGATTGAAGCTCGTTTGCAAATTCTGGAACCCGAACAGTGAATCCGGGCGTTAAAAAAAAAGTGAGTTTTCTCCATTTTAAAGCTTCTACAGTTTTTGACATATGAAATAAATAAAAATATGATATTTATATTATAGAGAGGATTAAAATCCGATTTTTAACTTATAGAAGGTATAAAGATAAGATTTTTGTATAATGTAGATAATAAAAATGTGATTTTTATACATGTAGTGGCTACGGGCAACGAAAGTGACAAAAGGCGAGAACTACAAGATTTTCTACATAAGAAGAGTCGAGATGATTGGATTAGCTAGTTGGTGAGAACTTCTCACTCAAAATCTCTTTTTCTAGTTATATATATATATACTAGGATGCAGACGGTGTTTAGTAGCACCCGACACCCGTCATCCACAGACCATGGATGGCTTGTTTGTTAAATTGTTTGGTTGTGTAGTTGGTTAGATTATTTGGTCTGAGTTGAATTGTTTGGTGAAATGAATGGATTTGATTGATGTGTGAATGGCATGGGCCTTCACTAGACCGGGGATAAGGCTAGGCCTTGTCCCGTTTCTAGTATTGTGTCGTTATGCCGCCGATTTTTCTAAAATATGTTAGAAAAATAAAAATATCATTTTATTGAATAAATGAACTGAATAAAAATTCATGGGTTAAAATAAAATGTTTTATCGTTAAAAATATAATTTTTAACGTGAAAGTGAATAAATGAATATTTATAAACAAATCGGCCGATTTGTTTATATACACTGATTTGACTGATATCGATTGGGTCGATAAATTTTACACGTCGCCCAACTTCACAACTAAAATCTGTGTTTGATTGTTTGAAACCCCACACGGGTGTTGGGATGAAATTTGATGTTCACTCATCCTGATTGATTAAATATGTCGATCGATCGATTGACAGGCTGTTATAAGCATCAGATATCTATATTTGATGCTTATACAGTGTAGTGCACTTTGGTTGATGGTTGATTATTTTTCAATGCCATTATATACATGTGTTGTATGGAATCCATATAATTAACATTATATGGTGATTGATTGGGCCTCATTCCAATCGGGAAAATAATGAATATTATAAAAGAAAATTCATGTGTTGAAACTATTCATGTGTTGAGTAGAATATTTTAAATAATAAAAATTACATCTTTATCATATTTACAATTAGAGTCTACTTCACGGTGGAGTCTAATTAAAATCAAAACAATAGATACCATAGTTTTATAAAATGTTTTACATAACAAAAATAGTGATGTGTTGACAGTACTCATGTGTTGAGATTAGTCGTGTGTTGAAAGAAATATAGATTCATGTGTTGAATGGGATAAATATTCATTTGTTGAATAGAACAAAGAAGTTTTTGAAAAATATAAAGCCGTGTTGATTAGAGATGCGTTATTTTGATGCGAACGATATTTATATCGATTTTATTCGTTTTATAATGAATATGGAAAAGTGATTTCAAAATTTAATATTTGAAATGAATTCAAATTGAATTGAACAGAAAATGAATTTGAAAACTGAAATTGAATTGAAATCAATTTGAAACGAATTCGAATTGAATCAAATAGAAGGTAAATTCAAATTGAATTGAATTGAAACGAATTAGAATTTGAATTGAATTGAAACGAATTTGAATTCGAATTATATAAAATTGAAAGGAATTCGAATTGAATTGAAATCAAATCGATTTGAAATTGAATATAGTGTTGAAATGGTTTTGAAAACGAATTTAAAACGATTTATAAAATACGTCTTAAAAGGAAGTCGACGAAATATATATAATATATATATTATATATATAATGGCCTGAATAGAACGTGCTGCGCCTAGGCAGTTCGTGAATTTCAACCATTGACTTCGAATTGACGTTGCGGGAGATCCGACCGTTGGATTCTCCTAAAACCGGAACCGTTGGGTTCGTATCGAAAAGAGATTTCCAATGAATATTAGAAATTTGAAATCTAACAGTTAGATTTGGAATTATGTCCAAATCAAATTTGAAAAAGGTCGCTATAAGTGCAGTTCGATGGCCGTTGATGGAAATCGACTGTATGAGCCTTGATAAAATTATTAAAAATATCTATAATTTGTGTAAAATCATAAGAAATGATTTGAGGAAAAATTAGGCTGAAGAATTCCATATTTGAAAGAATAAAAATAGATTTTTATCGAAATGAACTAGTTTTGAACTGAAATTAAAATCAATTTATTTTTAAGATAAATAAATTGAATTTGAAAGTGATTTTAAAAATAATCAATATTCCCAATACGTGAATTGGACTGGAGTTGAATCGAAATTATCTTCGGAATATTTCGATGTTGGATTTCGTGACTATACAGATATTGTTATGGGAATTTGAAAGATATTTTATATCGTTATTTCCAATACGATATTTGTTGGTTTCAGAATTTGATATTGAATATAAGCTGAAATATTTTCTATTCAGAGCCTTGTATTTAATATCAAATGTGATTTGGGTTTATCGTGAATCGTGTTTTAGAGGACATTGGTTCTTTAACCCAGTTAAAGGCAAGATGTTGATTTTTGAAAAGATTAAAACTAAGTGGGGTTTTAATGAATCTTTAATTAGATTAAAAATGTGAATTGATAATTTAAATTATCAAATTTGAAAGGTGATCGAGAATGGAGTACCACCAGTTTTGCTCCAAAGCGATAGTTAAATCTTTAATTAGATTGGAACGTGAAATGGTAATTAATTTTACCGATAACACCGTGGTGTTAGATGTGGAGTATTACCAGTTTTCTCCATAGGATATATAGGTTGGGATTGGGAAATAAAACAAATAATTACTTCGGTGTGGTTCGTTAATCCCGACTAGTTTGAAATGATATCCAAAGGAAGATTATAGGATAAATTTAGAAGAATTTATCTTGGATAAAATTAATGGGAACCTTTCCCTAAGAATGTATTTTCTGAATAAAAGGATATTCTGTATTGGAATGAGGCGTTCGTTGTGTTTGTGTAACATTTGTTTATTATATACGTGGGTTATTCAGAAAGGCCGGGTTTATACCCATTCTGAATAACCGATTCGACGAGATGTCGAAGATGAAGATGGTGGTTGAAGACCGGAAGTCTTCACATCGTTTGGGTGATTACTGCTGATCTTGATTGGGCTGTACAACCAAGATGAGGGAAACAGTTGGTGATCGTCCAGACGTACTTGGAGATCGATGGATATGCGAGGAAAGTGCCTCCGGTTTCGTTCAGACCCAGAACGAACTTGTAAATGGATTGTGTGTCTGACATTGGATTTTATTCTGTGTTGATTGATCTCTATTAAATATACATCTGTTTGGCGGCGGAGAATTTATTCTCTTGCTTAACGCCCTTCTCTGAGACGTACGAGCTCAGAGGTTGTATATCGATGGAATCAGTCGCATGGAGTGAATTTCCTGTGTGGCACGCGTAAGTGGCAATTGATCAAGGCTTTCTGTTGAAAAGCAAAGTCTTGTGGTTGATGATCAAAGCACGACATGTGTGGCATAGCTTTGTGTATAACGTGAATTCGCGAGCCTCACACCTCGGTATGAGTCAAAAACGGGATACGGACCCAAGGAGTGCACGACGTTTCTTTCTAGCTAGGGTGGTGTTAGTGACCTACCAGCCCTGACATTTATATACTTTTCACCTGTGTGGTTGTTGGATACGAGGCGCCTCGGATATAGGTCTGTAAGGACCGGGAAACGTGTGTTCAGGAATAATTAATCCTCAAAAGTAAGAGAGGACCGGCCTTGGAGGTTCCAAAGGATCAGAGTGGGTCCTGAGGCATTGCTAGAGTGTCTCGAACGCAGAGAGGAGCTTGCCCCTTGCCTCGACTCATGACGGAAATCCAATTTCCAATACGTGATAATTCGGTTTTAGTTGTAGAAGTAGTATGGCGACATGATAGATGGTACCCATGCCGCCTATGATTGATATTTATGATTGAAATTGTTTTGACACTATACACTTATAATAGTATCAAATGATTTGTTTTAAACGTACCAAGCATGTTTGGCTATTATAAGGGAAAACCCTATCCTCCGGCTTGCGCTGCATTGTGTGATGGGACCTGGGTCTTATAATAGCTTCATTTTTCCAAAAAGCATTGCGTTGTTTTGTTATATGCACTAGTATTCTTGGGAGGAAACCCGTTCCGTGTTATACGGCGTGGTCCCTTGAATTACTCTCTTTTAAAGTAAAATTTTAAATAACTGTTTTAGTTCTCACACCAGTCACATGACTGACCTGGAGTTTATTGTTTTAACCTAAACTCTGGGTGCCCCTATTTTCCACACGGGCAACTAGTAGTTTTGGTTTTGCAGATTTATATTCACAGGGTCCTGATTTACAGCTGGAACGATGCTCGGAAAGCTCTGTATCCGTGTATCACTTTTAGTTGTATTTTGTATATTTTTCCGCTGCTGTGTAATTTATTGTAATCTCTGATATTTATCGGATGTAATTTATTCATTTATACTCTGTATATTCTTGTATCTGATGGAATTGTTGTAATAACAATGAAATGTTCTTCTGTTTGCGTTCTATTTTGTCTTGTCCTCAATTCTATCCGTGCTTTCCTTCACGGGGAAGTTCGGGTCTTCTCAGTTTATGCCACCTAGGACCACTAGGGATTAAGCTACCTAACGAATTCCACGTAATGATCTATTAATCGATCGGCTACCTACAAGTCCTAGCTCGTTCATGTGTCTGTGTCATACGGCCCAATCACGAAATGTAGTCACCTGTGCTAGGTCCACCATAGGCTGTATCAAGCCCTAGGGTGCCAACCACCGACACGAATCAAGCACGCACAGTGTAAACCTGCTGGTGCCCAATGCCTGCTTTTTCAACTCCGGACTACGTGCACGACCATAGTCCGCCTGAACCTACAATGGCGTGCCAACTCAGCCGTCGTTCTGGTCACTAACAATCAGCCTAGTAATCGTGCCCCACCCTGCCTAGTTCCAGGGTACCGTGATACATCTAGTGGGTTACTGCTGAAAATGAACGCGCAACTAGGGTTTTCGTCCAGTAGGTTAAGTGTTGTCATTTAAATTCGAGACTTAACCCCATCAGTCTAGCATGTCAAGTTGGTTAAGTGTTGTCATTCAAGTTCGTGACTTAAACCGACTACGTGTCATGTCAAATTGGCTAAGTGTTGTCGTTCAAGTTCATGACTTAGCCCTACGAATCATCTGTCAAGTTGGTTAAGTATATTCAATCAGTTCATGAGTTAACCCTATCAAATCATCGTGTCCAATTGGTTAAGTATATTCAAGCGGTTCATGACTTAACCCTATCAAGTCATCGTATCAAATTGGTTAAGTATATTCAAGCGGTTCATGACTTAACCCAATCAAATCATCGCGTCAAATTGGTTAAGTATATTCAAGCGGCTCATGACTTAACCCTATCAAATCATCATATCAAATTGGTTAAGTGTATTCAAGCGGTTCATGACTTAACCCTATTATGTGGCATTAATTCATTGATGCACCCCAACCTCTCACATCAGACCTGTTGTTGTGGTCACTGGATATGCCGGGCGGTTCCGGGTAGATTTACACCACAACTCAGTCTGACCTCGGGTTTCAAGCGCGATATGACCAACTACCTACATTGGATCCTATTGTTTGCATTAAATGGATTTGCCGGGCGGTTCCGGCCAGATTTACACTGCAAACTCAACCCAACCTCGAGTTGGCCATTTTCATGTTTATTCTAATGTCATGTCCATGTTCAAGTTTCATGTCAAGTTTCATGTTTTCACTTATGCCTATTATCAAGTTAATGATTCATATTCATAACCAATACATGTTTCAAGTTCATAAGCATGCTTACGTGCCTTCTAGATGTCCAATACATACCAAACTACCCAAAACCCAACTTAGGCGTATTCATATGAAACTTTCTCCAAGTCATAAATTTTAACATATGTTTCAACTCCAAATTTTTCAAAATTATCATATGCCCAAGTTCTAGATTACATGTAAATTTTACATATGCCCAATTCATACCAAATTTACATATGTTCAATTTATGCCACTTTACATGTATTCCAATTTTATGCCATTTTACCATGTCAAGTTCTAGCCACAATTACATGTATCACGTTTCATACCCAATAAACCCAAATCATGATTCATGATGTAGTTATCCCAAACTATAACCTTTTTATTACAGTACATGTCAGTTGCCCAAGTTCATAATACATGTTTATGCCAAATTATTTACATGTTATATATACCAAAATCTCATGTTACATTACATAGATCCTGTTTGTGCCAAATTCCATGTATATAATATTTATGCAAATTTTTCATAACAAGATTATACCAAAATTTACAGATCACGCCCAAACATGCAAATACAATGATAATATCCAATTTCATGTTGCCAATTATTACATCATATTCATATAGGAAATAATCCCATAATTCCCCCATATACATATCGTACGCAAATCGCAATTTTAGGCCAAGGTCCGAAATTGACCAAGGTTCATGAAAGAAAATAAATTGGGGGAGATAGAAATTGAATAAAAATGAGATCAGAGGAAAACATCATCAATGGCATAAATATTACAACTTGATGATAACGTCATTACGAATCAAGAAAACTGCTGAATAGATCATAAACTTGTCATGAGCACAAAGATAGACAAGTCCCAAAACACAAGATTAAAGGAGCAACAGAAATAGATCAGAATCAACAAACATACTTAAACCCAATTCCACTTTATTCCATGGCCACATTATAATTAAATGTTTAAATCTAAAAACAACTAGAACTTATAGAGCATGGCTAGTGAATCAGGAACTGAACTTGTTGTACAAATGTTGCGGCGTTATTGATTTATTGTCTTGAATCATTGTTGAAGCTTTGTTCTTTGAATTGATTTGAGTTTGAATGTTTGTACTTTGAATTGGAGACGGCGGCCATGGTTCAAGGGATATTTTAGCAGCATAATGGTGTAAGAATGATTTGATATATATTAGGTTAGGTCCAAGGGTGTTTTTATAGGTGTAGCAACTAGTTTACGCCCTTAGATTAACCCTAGAATCAATCCGGACCGTCAAAACACGTCTCAGGCTTCAAAATTGAGTTCTAGGTCAAAACAGTCTGACCAGGTCGACCTGTAGGGGGGAGGTCGACACTATGGTCAACCTGGGGGGTAGGTCGACCCTATGGTCGACCTTGGGGGGGGGGGGGGGGGGGTAGGTCGACCCCCTAGTCCAGTGCTGCCTAAAAACTGCTGAAACTTGTACAGGCCATAACTTCTTCATCCGGACTCCGATTTTCAAAAACTCGGACTCTATTTCATTTAAAATTTCGAGACGAACGTAATGGCGTAACCTGTTTCCCCTGATTCTGAATTTAAAATTTAATTCTGCCTTGATTTCTTGTTTTAACATGTTATAAAAATACGGGTTGTTACAGTAAATATTAAAAGCGTTGTTAGAATTGGTGAGAATCTATGTTTAAATTTCGAATGTTCATTCAGATCGCATCTAACAAAATTTTGATTTAAAGAATGGTTTTGACACTTATTAAGTTGAGCAACGTTTAGAATCCACGTGTTAATATTACTTTGTGTAAATTCTGTTTAAACCGTGTAAGCCAATAACAATATGTCGTTTTGAACGTTTTGAGTTGGTTTAATTACCGACTTGAGACGGGAAAAATGCCAGTTCATTACAATTGGTATCAGAGCTTAGGTTTGACAAAGCATAGCTTATCGGTTTTAAAAACTCACTAGAGATAGAGTAGAAATACTCTAGAATGAGTGGAATTGACACAAGAATTGCTGTAGAGAGAGCGTATTTTGAAAATAAAATTATTTTGAAATCAATAAACCGTTTTGAAAGGCATAATTATTTTGAAATACAAATTATTATAAGAGTTTTTGAGTATTTTATTGACGTCGAGATTGGACTATTTAGTATGTAAGAATTTGCATATACGCCTGATCAACTTATATACGAAGACCGATATATACTAGATGTACATAGAATCACACAATAGTCGCCCGAGGATGATTCTGATGATTGATCGATCATCATCAGAAAAAAAAATCGAGTTTCGAAAGTGGGGTGACTATATGATTCTGATTGAAACGTCGAGAAATACTTGAAACCGTTAGATAAGCATTTGAAAATGTATGAATAATTCTAATAAAATGTTGTGATAAGGTAATGCGAACGGGAGTGAATAAGCTAAATAAATGAGTAAAGTAAAAATTGAACTTCAAACTGAATTGGGAAAATTTTGGAATCATTGAATAAAAATTGAATAATAACGAATGTGTTAAAATATAAAATTACCTCATTGCTTGGCTTAGTGCTTTGCTTTTCTTGACCTGCTATCATCCATCGCATATCTTTCGAACCATTCATGCTTGGAATTTTGGAATTGTCCAAATCTGATCCTTGAATCCCTTGCATTGCGTTGATAAATCTAAGGACAAGTTGGAATTTGGAAAATACTTATTTGAGAATATCGTTCCCAATATTTTTGAAATTGATTTCTATTATTTAGAATTAGTATTTGGGAAATGAAACTAGTTTGAAATATATACTGAATCAGAGTAGCGCAGCGAAGCGAAGCATGAAGATATTTTGAATAAATTGTTTCAAGAGATTTTTCGACTATTTGAATAAAGTACCCTTTACGAATGATATTTAATATTCGATACGAAAATGAAGTCATCTTATGTTTTAAGCAAACGATTTTTGGAAATGAATTTTGAAAAGGAAAATTTATGATTTTACGAGTCTCTTGGAAATGTTTTCTTTTGTGTAGATATTCGAATTCTTGTATTAATGATATTTCAGAATAATTTGAAATTTACGGAAACCCGATATGGCTTATGTACTAAAAATGGTTTATAAACGAAGGATGTTCGATGACTTGAATCCCGAGATTTTGAAAGGATTTGAAAAACGATAACAATACTATTTGGAAGTATTTGAAAATATTACTGCGAAATGATTTATAACTTCAGGTAATGAAATAAAATGATTTATTGCTAAGATTCGAATATCCCGTGACTAAAGAAAGGTACAACGTGGGTATAAGCCCTTGATTGTTGATGGTCTGCTCTAGGGTCCGTAGAGACCTCATTATTTGAAATCGACACATGTGTAGGCCGTGCCTCGTGGCCTTGTCATTGGGAGAAACCTCTAGACTTGGGACATAAATGCTTATGTCGTTTATCGTAAATATTTGAAATTTTCGAAATGATTTTGGTTTGAAAATCCTGAAGAAAGTATGATTCGATATAAAAAGAAAATATAGACTTTCAAATGATTTGAAATGAAACCGGGATATTGAGTCAAAGAAGTTATACCATGCTCTGATTTTTTAGAATTTTAAATTCTATTATTATTTTATTTTATATATGTATGGTTTTAACAAATCTTTCCTTTTCGAGGACGAAAAGCCTCAAGTGGGGGAGATTATAACGAACCAATTTTTCTAACGTTTAAATTTATGAAATTTATTTGAATTTATTTTTAGGAAATTATATTTGGTTAAAATTTGTAATCTAATATATTTTATTTTGGTTTTAAATCAATTTTCTATGTATAAGTTAGAATTTTCTTTTAGATTAGATTTAAATATTTCGTTAAATTAAATATTAGTGATATTCTAAACTAACTAATATATATCGTTTGTGAATTTATTTGAATAAGTTTGTATATTTTGAAGTTTTATTTGAATCAGAACAGTTTCATTAAATTTAAACGATGTTAATATTTTATAACTAATTTGAATTATGCTAGGAAACTATAAATTTTATTTTTCATTTTTACTTGAGAATTATTAGTGGATTTAAATATATTTATTTAGTTGAACTTGGTTTAATTATGTAGGATTTGTATGAAAAATACTTGTATTTTGTTTGTATATATGGTATAATAAATAGTGTAAATATTAAAAGTGTTGTTAGAATTGGTGAGAATCTATGTTTAAATTTCGAATGTTCATTCAGATCGCATCTAACAAAATTTTGATTTAAAGAATGGTTTTGACACTTGTTAAGTTGAGCAACGTTTAGAATCCACGTGTTAATATTACTCTGTGTAAATTATGTTTAAACCGTGTAAGCCAATAACAATTTGTCGTTTTGAACACTTTGAGTTGGTTTAATTACCGACTTTAGATGGGCAAAATGCCAGTTTATTACAACACAACTGCATAAGCATTAAATATAATTAATTTACGCTTACAACAGCCTGTCAACCAATCGATTGATATACAACTAAACAATTGGGATTAGTGTATGTCAAATATCATCCCAATGCCCGTGTGGGGTTTTAATCAACACACACCGATTTAATTTGTGCAGTTGTGTGTAAAATATATCGTCCCAATCAATATTAGTCAAATGTGTGTACATAAATAAATCGTCTAATTTGTAAATGAATATTTATTTTCATTCATATACTCGTTAAAAATTATATTTTTAATGATAAATATTTATTTAAACACATGAATATTTTATAAAGTTCGTTTATACAATAAAAATGATATTTTTATGGTTCTAACATATTTAGGAAATTTCGGCAGCATAACGACGCGATACTAGAATCGGAATAAGGTCTAGCCTTATCCCTCACACAATAATGGCTCGCACTATGTAATGACCCGTATTTTCAACGATGTATGATTTATTTATTTAATTATTTAAATAGCAATTTAGAGATCTATATGGTTGTTTAATTAAATACTATTGAATATTTAATTAAAATAAATAATAGAATAATATATTTAATTCAGAAACAATCAAAAATAGTGGAATTCACAATATTGTGTAAACTGGATTATTTAAAATATATATATCAGTTTGGAATTGAATTCGAATAATGAATATATTATATAAATGATAGTTGAACGTATAATTATAATCGAGCTTGAAATGGCGCGGCAGTTCGCTATTTGGCAATTTGAACTTCAACTGAATATACAGGGTCCGTTTTAAATCGGATTTCTGTGAAACAAGAAACGTTAGGAGCTGGTGAAGTATATTTTTATAATGGAAGAGAAAAATCGGAATTTTATTATGTAGATTTTGATTTATGTCCAAATCAAATTTTAGAAAAGTCGCTATGGAATTACTTTATAATTTATAACGATATATATAAGGAATTTCAATATAAATTGGAATATCGATTCAACCGGGATTTGAATATCGAGTTGTAAATCCCAGCGGAGCTGTATGATATTCTATTGTGAATATATACATGATAATATTTATTTTTTAAATATTAAATTTAATTATTTTTAAATATATTTATATATTTAAATGGGTTATTTATAGCTTTAAAAATAGTCAGTTTTGCAAACGACCTCGGTTTTCGATGAAACTAATTTTGTTAGATCCGTAATATGAAATTATTGTTAGATTTCAATTTCCATGATTTTTGAAGTCAGTGTGTGGCCGTATGGATTTTTAATGTGAAAAACAATCAGTATTTTGACGGTTAAAAATACGCTATGTGAGCAAACGGAGTCGGAACTCGATGAAACCAGTTTCGTTGGGACCGTAATGTCGAACAGTAGCTGCATGTCCACTTTCATGATTTTTGGGTATCGTATGTGCTCACAGGAATTTTAGAGAACGAATACAATTAGAAATACATTAAAATTGAATATTAAATCCAATATTAAAATATTTATTATACCTTATAAATACCATCCTTAAACTTTCTAAACCTATTCTCAGTTTTCTCAAAGTCAACCAACAAGGCGCCTCCATTTTTCCACCGTAAGTAATTTGGATCCTCAAATAAAATCACAAAAATCAAAATAAAATTCCTAAAATTAGGAAATATATATATTTGGATTGCTGATAAGAATAGCTTCACCCTCGTGTAATAATCGGGTTCGACTTCATACTAGTTCACTGTATTTATCACGGTGGAGCTAGGGTTGGCGGGTTTGTGATTTTCAAGCCTTAATTGGTGAATTGGAGAATTGATCTGAGTTCTTGATGGAAATATGCACTCACTTGCAAAGTTAGGGATGGATCGACGCTAAGTGATGTCGCGAGCACCACTGCATATCCGGGAGAATGTTGTTCAATGCATTTGAATCCACGGACGCGAGTTGAGGATAAGTTGTACAGTATGGAAGAGAAATCAATGGAGAATGTTATGGTAGTTTTAGTTTTGATTTATGTTGGACAATGAAGGAGGATGCGGTGAAGAAGGATGCCATAATGGCCATTGTTGTGGGGAGTACGGGATTGCCTGGAGCAATGAGATGTTGATGTTCGCACGGGGAAGAAGTAGTTGGAAGTGCGGACTGTTTTTTGGGCCGAGGAGTTCATTTTAGTTTGTTCTATTTTGATTTGAGGAGGAACTAAAGATACAGTGTTGGCCAAAAGGATGGTGTCTGATCCGTATTCATTTTGGAGAAGATGACTGTATGAGTGATTGTGGTTATGAGGTGGAGTTGGTCAAGTATTTGCGCTGGGATGAGAAGATGTTCCAGGTTGATGACATAACTCATTTGGAAAAAAGAAATGTCGAAAGTGGAGTTGCTTCTTACTAAACTGTTTGGGAAGAAATAGGGTGAGTATGCACTAAGAAAGTTAAGTGGGATATTAAGTATATTAATTGTATAATTAATTGTTAATGCCATCTAAATTAAGCTATAACTTGGGAAAAAAATCAAATCTTATTCAGACGTGATCACAATTCCATAAAAACAATCCGACAGGATCGTATGGACGGTGGCTCCACAATGGAACTAACTGGGAGCAAATCAGAGCTCGTTACAATTTATAGCAAAATAAATTGTCTGTCTGAATCAAGCGATGATTATCGTTATTAACGATGATCGTCCAATGTGAGTAAACTCACCAACTCTGAACAGTTATATTTTTGTAGCATATTTTAAGAACTGATAATTATCTGTTGATTACTGTGTGTTAACTGTTTGGTTGAATTGCTTATGTAATGGTTGAGATTATAGATAACGATATAAATAAATCGTTATTCAAATATTGATTCTGTTTAGCAGAATATTTTATATTGTAATGAAATCGATGTTAATTATATTTTTTAACATATGTGATGCAGGGAAATAGGTTGGAGGGACCCAACTGGGTTCCTCAATATATAAATACTATTTTGTTTCATATATTGTGATATATGATTTGATGTATAATCTGTTGTTGATTATATGTGTTTGAATGATATCGATCACTGTTGTTTGGTATTTTAAATACCGTTAGAAATACTGGGATGTAAAAAGGGGATTTCCAAAGTATATTTTGAAAATAAATTATTTATATAAAATCAATGTATTTTATATATAAAGGGAAAAGGGTTTTACAAAAGAAAACAATTATAAAATCAAAGAGTTGAAAAGGGAATTATTTGTAAAACAAATAAAAAAGGAAAATATTGTGAAATAAATAGGAAAAGAAATATTTATTTAGAAAATAAATATATGGAATTGAAAAGGGAGTATTTGTAAACCATTTACAAATAGATTTAAGAAGGAAATATTTGTAAAACATTTACAAATAGAATTAAAAAGGAAATATTTATTTAGAAAAATAAATAGAGTTATAAAAAGGAAATATTTATTTAGGAAATAAATAGAGTTATAAAAGGGATTTATTGGGAAATGAAAAGAATGTCATATAAGGAAATATTTGGCAAATGAATAGAATTTTACATCAAGAAAGTTTAGACCAGTGCTTCGTACACGGGTATAACGTGATATGGATTTAAAGCAAAGATTTTAAGTAGAATCTGTTGTAACCAATAGATTGAGAAGATTAATTTATAAACCATATTTTATAAATTAAATAAAATATTTATCATTGGATAAATAGAATATATAAGTCAGGGCTTATATAGAGAAGTGAGAATCGATTTCAACATCGATATTTGAAACTGAATATGGACGTAGAGTTAATCAAAGGAGTTAATCAAAATGTGTTAATCAAAATGAGTTAGAGGAGTTAATCGATTAGAGTTAGAGTTAATCGATTAGAGTTAGAGTTAATCGATTAGAGTTAAATCGAACTAGAGTTATTCGAATAGAGTTAATCAAAAAAGAGTTAGTCGAATATTTTTTATTCGAATAGAGTTAATTGAATTAGAGCTAGTCGGATTAGAGTTATTCGAATATAGTTTATTCGAAGAAAGAGTTATCGAATAAGGTTATTCGAATACGAGAATTAATCGATTATAGTTTATTCGAATAGAGAAAGAAATTATCGAATATTAGTTATTCGAAAGAAATTATCGAATATTAGTTATTCGAAAGGAATTATCGTATATTAGTTATTCGAAAGGAGTTATCAAATATTAGTTATTCGAAAGGAGTTATCGAATATTAGTTATTCAAAAGGAATTAATCGAATATTAGTTATTTGAAAGGAGTTAATCGAATATAGTTTATTCGAAAGGAGTTAATTGATAAGAGTAAATTAGTTAGAGACAATTGAATAGAGTTAATCCAGTAGGGTAAATCAAATAGAGTGTAACGACCCAGAAAATCTGAACCAATTTAAAATTTTTAAATTGGCTAAAATAATGGATTTTAAATATTTAAAATAAATATTTTAAATAATGGCGATGAAAACTGAGTTTGAATCGACATTTGAAAACGAATATAATTAATTATAATTATATATAGAATTTAAATTGGCGCGGTAGTTCGATAATTCGATTTCAAACTTCAATTGAAAATACCGGGTGCAAAACAATCCGGATTTTAGTGAAACCAAAAATATTTAAATCTGTAAGTGAATATCTTTCTAACGAATCCGACCAATCGAAATTTGATAGCGGGAATCAAAAGCTATGTCCAGTTGAAAATTCTGAATAGTCGCTATGGAATTCAGGCCCTTAAAAATGGACATTTTGCAAATGACCTCGGATTTCGATGAAACCACTTTTGTTAGATCCGCAGTGTCAAGTTATTGCTAGGTTTCAAATTTCATAACTTTTCGAATCAATATGTGAGCGTGGCAAAGGAAAACGTGTTTGACCGGTTTCAGTTGATTTTAATCGACTGGAAGCTGGCCATTTTTCAAACGGTCTCAGAATTCGACGAAACTAGTTTTGTTAGGACCGTATCGTCAATACGAAACTAGAAAATATTTTTCAGGAATTTTTCTAGTTAGTATGTGACCCCGGTAATTTGAAATGTGCATTTAAAATTCAATATAGTGATTTAAATGAAAATTCAAAAGGAAACTGATTGTAACGATCAAATCAGCTTACGATACATATCCCATTGTGTTCGGAATGGGGGTAAAACGCTATGAACGACAGGCGGTAGGCCTCGTTTCGAGGTCGTATGTAAAAGTCAACCTTTTTGCAAAATTAAATAATTAAATAAAATAAAAATAAAAATATATTCCCTCCTTTTCTTCTGCTTGCCCCCCCCCCCCCGATTCATTATTCAGAAAAAAAAAGAAAACCTAACAAATCGAGCCGCCTTACCCTCGAAGCCGCCGACGAACCTATCGTCGCCTACCTCGAAGTCGCCGCGCCCCCGCGAAGCCCTCGAACCTAGCTCGCGACGCCCCCAGTCAAATCAAATCGAAGCCGCCGACACCATCGAGCCACCAGCGAACGCCACCCTCGAAGCCGCCGACGCTCCTTCTTCTTCCCTCCTCTTCGCAGACGACGGTGAGCATTTAGGGTTATTTTATTTTTGTTTTTATTTTTGTTTTGCAGTAAACTAATTTCTGATTTAAAGATTTTAAAAACTGTTTTTTTTATGATATAAAAACTGATTTATAAAAAAAAAAAAACTAATTTCGGGATTTGTTAAAGATTTAAAAACTGAATTTTTAAAAGAATTTAAAAAACTGATTTTTAAAGAAAATAAAAACTGATTTTATTTTAAGGTTTAAAATAGAAAAAAAGGTTTAAACTTTGAAATAGAAAAAAGGTTTGAACTTTAAAAAGAAAAAGGTTTTAACTTCAAAGAGAAAAAGGTTTGAGCTTTAGAATGGAAAAAAGATTTGAACTTTAAAAATAAAAATCATATTTTTATATATTGAATAGCGTAGTAAAAATCATATTTTTATATATTGAATAGCATAGTAAAAATTCGATTTTTACATGTGTAGAGAATACGGGCGAAAGCGACAAAAGGCGGAGATTTCTATAAAGGAAGAGTCGTAGTTGGATAGCTATTGGTGAGATTTCTGATTTAAAAATATTATATGTGTGTGAAATGAAAGTGAATAGCTATATATATAAATTGCTATATATAATTATATATATATACGCCCCTCGTCCACAAACCATGGACGATATTTATTGGTTGAAATTGTTGTGAAAATTGATTGATAGTGAATGATTGTTTGGGATTGTTTGTGATTGATATTGGTTGATGGTGGTTGAAAAATACCCGTTTGTGATTGTGAAATATTTGGTTGAAACCACATAGGATTAGTTTGTGGAAATGAAATAAATATATACATGCCGCCTGCGTGCGAACTAGATGCATGAACCCCATTGTCAAAAACCGCGAGGTTTTAAGGTAGAGCGAGGAGCCGTACTAGGGACGGTCCCGGTTTAACTACCCTGCCGTTATGCTGCCGAAATTTTGAATAATATTCGTGTGTTTGAATTATTTTCATTTGCTTAAACTATATTTATTCATTGTATAGAAAACACTCATGTGTTGAATTGATATTCATTCGTTGATTAGAAATTCATGTGTTGAATGGTATTCATATTTTGAAATAAATTGTTTGATAATAAAAATCACATTTTTATCTATATATAGAAACTATAGAAAACATTCATGTGTTGAATTGATATTCATTCGTTGATTAGAAATTCATGTGTTGAATGGTATTCATATTTTGAAATAAATTGTTTGATAATAAAAATCACATTTTTATCTATATACAGAAACTATAGAAAACATTCATGTGTTGAATTGATATTCATTCGTTGATTAGAAATTCTTGTGTTGAATGGTATTCATATTTTGAAATAAATTGTTTGATAATAAAAATCACATTTTTATCTATATATAGAAACTATAGAAAACATTCATGTGTTGAATTGATATTCATTCGTTGATTAGAAATTCATGTGTTGAATGGTATTCATATTTTGAAATAAATTGTTTGATAATAAAAATCACCTTTTATCGACTATATGAACTGTGTAAAATAGTCTCGTTTTAAAAGAAATTGTTTTATGATAAAAATCCCATTTTTATCACCAACTTGAACTATATAGAAAAATAGTGTTTTGAAATGAATTGTTTTACAATAAAAATCACATTTTTATTGTATGCATAAATCGTTGAAATGTGAAGTGTTAAAAATAGCCACTTGTTCAAAATAAACATATATGAGTTGAAATATTCATTAATTAGCTAATGAAATGATTTGCACCTATTTATGTAACATTAGAATGAATGGTGTTTTTAAACCAAACAGAAATCAAATATGAAGTTGAATAGAAAATGATAAATGATAAGAACTGTATATATATGTACATGCATATTCATTGAACAGGTTATAGTAAAGGGGCTAGAGAAGAGGAATAAAATTTTGTGCCCGACAAATAGGTACACATTTACTGCTTTGTTTGGGTGATGATTTTATGAGCCTGTTGGCTAGCCGCTTGGCTTTTTCTTTTTCTTTTTGAGATTAGAAGGACCGGGAACGCTATTTGCGATTTCCCGATGCTCCCGGTGCAGGGGAGGTTATGGCGAAATTTTCCAAAATTTTAAGGTGTTAGAAATTTTTTTGAAGTGAAAACGATATTGAAATCATTGAATGAACTATATTTATATAAATATATAAATATAAATAAAATTAAAACGAAACGAGGCCGTGCAGTTCGTATTTTGAAACCGTGATTTCAAACGACTAGTGCGGGAAATCCGACCATTGGATTTTCCCGAAACCTCAACCGTCGGGTTCGCCTTGGAATAATCTTTCCAACGGCACCAACCTTGTTAAAATCCAACGGTTGGATTGTCTGGAATGTTTAATTCAATTCTGAAGAAAAACAGCGCCAGAAACGATTATATTTATTTATATATATATATATAATTATATTTAATCGAATAACGACGCTGCAGTTCGTATTTTGAAATCGAAATTTCAAACGATTGTACCGGGAGATCCGACCGTCGGATTTTCCCGAAACTGGAACCGTTGGGTTCGTTTTGAAAAGACCTTTCTAATGATGTAAATTTTGTGAAGATCCAACGGTTAGATTTTCAGATATGTGTAAATCAAATCTGAAGAAAAACAGCGCCACGGCCGCCTTATGGCCCGAAGCGTCGTTTTGAATAAATTAGCTATTTTAAAATAAATAAAAATAGCGATAAATAGTTATAAAATATCATAAGCGATATGGAATGGAAATAAACTGAATTTGCTTGATTTATGTGATATTTGATGGTTGAATGTGTTTGGTGTGAAAATTACATTAAAGAACAAAATTGGTGTTGTCGAATAATTTAACCATTGAAATAAATCGAATTGAAATTCTAAATATACTTGAATTATTTGAAAAGGCCGAGTTAATTCTCATTTCGAATAATTGACCGACGATTGAAATTCGAAGATGAAGACGGTGGTCGAAGACCGGAGATCTTCACCTCGTTTGGATGGTAACCGAGGTCCTGATTGGGAGGCATCCCGAAATATGGATAATGAGTGGTGATCGTTCAGACGTACGTGTTGATCGAAGGGTTTGCGAGGTATTTAGTGCCTCCGGTTTCGTTCAGACCCAGAACGGACTTGTAAATGGACTGTGTGTCCGACATTGGATTTTATTCTGTGTTGATTGATCTCTGTTAAATATACATCTGTTTGGCGGCGGAGAATTTATTCTTTTGCTTAACGCCCTTCTCTGAAACGTACGAGCTTAGAGGTTGTATATCGATGGACATCAGTCGCATGGCATGAATTGCCAGTGTGGCACGCTAAGATGCAGTGATCAGGGCTTCTGTTGAAAAGCAAAGTCTTGTGGTGATGATCAAATCACCGCCTGTGTAGCGTAGCTTTGTGTATAACGTGAATTCGCGAGCCTCACACCCCAGTATGAACCTAAAACGGGAGGAGGACCTCAGGGAGGGCATGCGTTTCTTTCTAGCTAGGGTGGTGTCAGTGACCTACCAGCCCTGACATTTATATACTTTTCACCTATGTGGTTATTGCTGTTGCGAGGCGCCTCGGTTTGATCGGACGATCCGGGTCCGATGGAGTCATTCGTTGGCTCGTTTACGCCCCAAAGGGCGGGGAAACGTATTGTTCAGGCATTTTAATCTACATCGGTGGACCGGCCCTGTCGCTCCAAGGGCCCACCTGAGTCTGGGTCCTGTGGCTCGGGCTAGAGAGTCACGAATTCGGTAAGGACTATCTTTTGCCTTGGTTCATGACGGAAATCCAATTTCCAAATACGTGACTGTGCGGTTTCGATTGTATATATACATTTGGCGACATAGTGGCATGGGACGCTCATGTCGTCTATGATTGATAGTTATGATTTGAAATTGTTTTCAAAACATATAGACACTAGCAATAATATCAAATGCCTTTGTTTTATTCGTATCAAACATATTTTGGCCATTATAAGGTAAAACTCTATCCTTCGGTTTGCGTTGCATTGTGTGATGGGAACTGAGTCTTATAATGGCTTCATTTTTATAAAAAGCATAGCGATGTTTAAAAGAAAGATTTGTTTTAAAGCACTGGCGATCCAATGGAGTAAACCCGTTCCACGAAAGTGGCGTGGTCCTGTGATTAGCCAATTATATATGTGTTGAGTGGATTTCTCATACCAGTCTCATGACTGACTCGTAGTTTGTTTCACTTTCAAACTCGGGTGCCCCTTTTTCTACACGGGCAGCCTTGTATTCAGGTTTAGCTGGTTCTTTCTGGATAGCTGGAGCTGAAGATGGATTCTATCATTTATTTCTTTTTATGCTGTTCAGCTCCTATTGTACATATTTTGTTTATTTCCGCTGTAGACATTTATGTATAGCTGAACTGTATTTGTACTAAGTAAGATCTTGTATACTGTGTAACTCTGATGATTACTTTTATCCAGTATATTTTGTTGTTCATTCTGGTGTATTTATTTAATTCTGTTCTGCTATTATATGTTTCTGTGTTATATTCCAAAGATAACCTTGTTTCCGTGAGAACGGGAATTCGGGTCGTCTCATCGTGGTATCAGAGCTTTGGTTAAGCTTAGTTCTGGAATATAACATTTGAACGAACTCGTCAGAAATAGAACCAGTAGTGTTCTAGGAGGGGTAACTCTATACAGATAGGATCAGTAATATCCTAGTATGAGTATAGCAGAATCAGAACAACTCGTTAGAGATGGGGTCAGAAGTGCCTCAGAATGAGTCGAGAGTAATATGTTTTTAAATAACGTATTTGTGAGTATATATATAGTCTGGTTTTAGAAATATAATTTTTGAATATATAAAAGATATCTATTTGAAAGTTAAAAAGGTTAAAAACAATTGGATTGGTTGTTGTGTTGTGTGATTGTAGATTTATCAAACCACTTTCGACTTTATTCCTTTTCGGGGACGAAAAGTTTTAAGTGGGGGAGATTGTAACGACCCAGAAAATCTGAACCAATTTAAAAAATTTTAAATTGGCTAAAATAATGGATTTTAAATATTTAAAATAAATATTTTAAATAATGGCGATGAAAACTGAGTTTGAATCGACATTTGAAAACGAATATAATTAATTATAATTATATATAGAATTGAAATTGGCGCGGTAGTTCGGTAATTCGATTTCAAACTTCAATTGAAAATACCGGGTGCAAAACAATCCGGATTTTAGTGAAACCAAAAATATTTAAATCTGTAAGTGAATATCTTTCTAACGAATCCAACCAATCGAAATTTGATAGCGGGAATCAAAAGCTATGTCCAGTTGAAAATTCTGAATAGTCGCTATGGAATTCAGGCCCTTAAAAATGGACATTTTGCAAATGACCTCGGATTTCGATGAAACCACTTTTGTTAGATCCGCAGTGTCAAGTTATTGCTAGGTTTCAAATTTCATAACTTTTCGAATCAATATGTGAGCGTGGCAAAGGAAAACGCGTTTGACCGGTTTCAGTTGATTTTAATCGACTGGAAATTGGCCATTTTTCAAACGGTCTCAGAATTCGACAAAACTAGTTTTGTTAGGACCGTATCGTCAATACGAAACTAGAAAATATTTTTCAGGAATTTTTCTAGTTAGTATGTGACCCCGGTAATTTGAAATGTGCATTTAAAATTCAATATAGTGATTTAAATGAAAATTCAAAAGGAAACTGATTGTAACAATCAAATCAGCTTACGATACATATCCCATTGTGTTCGGAATGGGGGTAAAACGCTATGGACGACAGGCGGTAGGCCTCGTTTCGAGGTCGTATGTAAAAGTCAACCTTTTTGCAAAATTAAATAATTAAATAAAATAAAATAAAATAAATATATTCCCTCCTTTTCTTCTGCTTGCCCCCCCCCCCCCCCGATTCATTATTCAGAAAAAAAAAAAAACCTAACAAATCGAGCCGCCTTACCCTCGAAGCCGCCGACGAACCTATCGCCGCCCACCTCGAAGTCGCCGCGCCCCCTCGAAGCCCTCGAACCTAGCTCGCGACGCCCCTAGTCAAATCAAATCGAAGCCGTCGACACCATCGAGCTACCAGCGAACGCCACCCTCGAAGCCGCCGACGCTCCTTCTTCTTCCCTCCCCTTCGCAGACGACGGTGAGCATTTAGGGTTATTTTATTTTTGTTTTTATTTTTGTTTTGCAGTAAACTAATTTCTGATTTAAAGATTTTAAAAACTGTTTTTTTTTATGATATAAAAAATGATTTATAAAAAAAAACTAATTTCGGGATTTGTTAAAGATTTAAAAACTGAATTTTTAAAAAGAATTTTAAAAACTGATTTTTAAAGAAAATAAAAACTGATTTTATTTTAAGGTTTAAAATAGAAAAAAAGGTTTAAACTTTGAAATAGAAAAAAGGTTTGAACTTTAAAAAGAAAAAGGTTTTAACTTCAAAGAGAAAAAGGTTTGAGCTTTAGAATGGAAAAAAGATTTGAACTTTAAAAATAAAAATCATATTTTTATATATTGAATAGCGTAGTAAAAATCATATTTTTATATATTGAATAGCATAGTAAAAATTCGATTTTTACATGTGTAGAGAATACGGGCGAAAGCGACAAAAGGCGGAGATATCTATAAAGGAAGAGTCGTAGTTGGATAGCTATTGGTGAGATTTCTGATTTAAAAATATTATATGTGTGTGAAATGAAAGTGAATAGCTATATATATATAAATTGCTATATATATATATATATATATATATATATATATATACGCCCCTCGTCCACAAACCATGGACGATATTTATTGGTTGAAATTGTTGTGAAAATTGATTGATAGTGAATGATTGTTTGGGATTGTTTGTGATTGATATTGGTTGATGGTGGTTGAAAAATACCCGTTTGTGATTGTGAAATATTTGGTTGAAACCACATAGGATTAGTTTGTGGAAATGAAATAAATATATACATGCCGCCTGCGTGCGAACTAGATGCATGAACCCCATTGTCAAAAACCGCGAGGTTTTAAGGTAGAGCGAGGAGCCGTACTAGGGACGGTCCCGGTTTAACTACCCTGCCGTTATGCTGCCGAAATTTTGAATAATATTCGTGTGTTTGAATTATTTTCATTTGCTTAAACTATATTTATTCATTGTATAGAAAACACTCATGTGTTGAATTGATATTCATTCGTTGATTAGAAATTCATGTGTTGAATGGTATTCATATTTTGAAATAAATTGTTTGATAATAAAAATCACATTTTTATCTATATATAGAAACTATAGAAAACATTCATGTGTTGAATTGATATTCATTCGTTGATTAGAAATTCATGTGTTGAATGGTATTCATATTTTGAAATAAATTGTTTGATAATAAAAATCACATTTTTATCTATATACAGAAACTATAGAAAACATTCATGTGTTGAATTGATATTCATTCGTTGATTAGAAATTCTTGTGTTGAATGGTATTCATATTTTGAAATAAATTGTTTGATAATAAAAATCACATTTTTATCTATATATAGAAACTATAGAAAACATTCATGTGTTGAATTGATATTCATTCGTTGATTAGAAATTCATGTGTTGAATGGTATTCATATTTTGAAATAAATTGTTTGATAATAAAAATCACCTTTTATCGACTATATGAACTGTGTAAAATAGTCTCGTTTTAAAAGAAATTGTTTTATGATAAAAATCCCATTTTTATCACCAACTTGAACTATATAGAAAAATAGTGTTTTGAAATGAATTGTTTTACAATAAAAATCACATTTTTATTGTATGCATAAATCGTTTAAATGTGAAGTGTTAAAAATAGCCACTTGTTCAAAATAAACATATATGAGTTGAAATATTCATTAATTAGCTAATGAAATAATTTGCACCTATTTTTGTAACATTAGAATGAATGGTGTTTTTAAACCAAACAGAAATCAAATATGAAGTTGAATAGAAAATGATAAATGATAAGAACTGTATATATATGTACATGCATATTCATTGAACAGGTTATAGCAAAGGGGCTAGAGAAGAGGAATAAAATTTTGTGCCCGACAAATAGGTACACATTTACTGCTTTGTTTGGGTGATGATTTTATGAGCCTGTTGGCTAGCCGCTTGGCTTTTTCTTTTTCTTTTTGAGATTAGAAGGACCGGGAACGCTATTTGCGATTTCCCGATGCTCCCGGTGCAGGGGAGGTTATGGCGAAATTTTCCAAAATTTTAAGGTGTTAGAAATTTTTTTGAAGTGAAAACGATATTGAAATCATTGAATGAACTATATTTATATAAATATATAAATATAAATAAAATTAAAACGAAACGAGGCCGTGCAGTTCGTATTTTGAAACCGTGATTTCAAACGACTAGTGCGGGAAATCCGACCATTGGATTTTCCCGAAACCTCAACCGTCGGGTTCGCCTTGGAATAATCTTTCCAACGGCACCAACCTTGTTAAAATCCAACGGTTGGATTGTCTGGAATGTTTAATTCAATTCTGAAGAAAAACAGCGCCAGAAACGATTATATTTATTTATATATATAAATATAATTATATTTAATCGAATAACGACGCTGCAGTTCGTATTTTGAAATCGAAATTTCAAACGATTGTACCGGGAGATCCGACCGTCGGATTTTCCCGAAACTGGAACCGTTGGGTTCGTTTTGAAAAGACCTTTCTAATGATGTAAATTTTGTGAAGATCCAACGGTTAGATTTTCAGATATGTGTAAATCAAATCTGAAGAAAAACAGCGCCACGGCCGCCTTATGGCCTGAAGCGTCATTTTGAATAAATTAGCTATTTTAAAATAAATAAAAATAGCGATAAATAGTTATAAAATATCATAAGCGATATGGAATGGAAATAAACTGAATTTGCTTGATTTATGTGATATTTGATAGTTGAATGTGTTTGGTGTGAAAATTACATTAAAGAACAAAATTGGTGTTGTCGAATAATTTAACCATTGAAATAAATCGAATTGAAATTCTAAATATACGTGAATTATTTGAAAAGGCCGAGTTAATTCTCATTTCGAATAATTGACCGACGATTGAAATTCGAAGATGAAGACGGTGGTCGAAGACCGGAGATCTTCACCTCGTTTGGATGGTAACCGAGGTCCTGATTGGGAGGCATCCCGAAATATGGATAATGAGTGGTGATCGTTCAGACGTACGTGTTGATCGAAGGGTTTGCGAGGTATTTAGTGCCTCCGGTTTCGTTCAGACCCAGAACGGACTTGTAAATGGACTGTGTGTCCGACATTGGATTTTATTCTGTGTTGATTGATCTCTGTTAAATATACATCTGTTTGGCGGCGGAGAATTTATTCTTTTGCTTAACGCCCTTCTCTGAGACGTACGAGCTCAGAGGTTGTATATCGATGGACATCAGTCGCATGGCATGAATTGCCTGTGTGGCACGCTAAGATGCAGTGATCAGGGCTTCTGTTGAAAAGCAAAGTCTTGTGGTGATGATCAAAGCACCGCCTGTGTGGCGTAGCTTTGTGTATAACGTGAATTCGCGAGCCTCACACCCCGGTATGAACCTAAAACGGGAGGAGGACCTCAGGGAGGGCATGCGTTTCTTTCTAGCTAGGGTGGTGTCAGTGACCTACCAGCCCTGACATTTATATACTTTTCACCTATGTGGTTGTTGCTGTTGCGAGGCGCCTCGGTTTGATCGGACGATCCGGGTCCGATGGAGTCATTCGTTGGCTCGTTTACGCCCCAAAGGGCGGGGAAACGTATTGTTCAGGCATTTTAATCTACATCGGTGGACCGGCCCTGTCGCTCCAAGGGCCCACCTGAGTCTGGGTCCTGTGGCTCGGGCTAGAGAGTCACGAATTCGGTAAGGACTATCTTTTGCCTTGGTTCATGACGGAAATCCAATTTCCAAATACGTGACTGTGCGGTTTCGATTGTATATATACATTTGGCGACATAGTGGCATGGGACGCTCATGTCGTCTATGATTGATAGTTATGATTTGAAATTGTTTTCAAAACATATAGACACTAGCAATAATATCAAATGCCTTTGTTTTATTCGTATCAAACATATTTTGGCCATTATAAGGTAAAACTCTATCCTTCGGTTTGCGTTGCATTGTGTGATGGGAACTGAGTCTTATAATGGCTTCATTTTTATAAAAAGCATAGCGATGTTTAAAAGAAAGATTTGTTTTAAAGCACTGGCGATCCAATGGAGTAAACCCGTTCCACGAAAGTGGCGTGGTCCTGTGATTAGCCAATTATATATGTGTTGAGTGGATTTCTCATACCAGTCCCATGACTGACTCGTAGTTTGTTTCACTTTCAAACTCGGGTGCCCCTTTTTCTACACGGGCAGCCTTGTATTCAGGTTTAGCTGGTTCTTTCTGGATAGCTGGAGCTGAAGATGGATTCTATCATTTATTTCTTTTTATGCTGTTCAGCTCCTATTGTACATATTTTGTTTATTTCCGCTGTAGACATTTATGTATAGCTGAACTGTATTTGTACTAAGTAAGATCTTGTATACTGTGTAACTCTGATGATTACTTTTATCCAGTATATTTTGTTGTTCATTCTGGTGTATTTATTTAATTCTGTTCTGCTATTATATGTTTCTGTGTTATATTCCAAAGATAACCTTGTTTCCGTGAGAACGGGAATTCGGGTCGTCTCATCGTGGTATCAGAGCTTTGGTTAAGCTTAGTTCTGGAATATAACATTTAAACGAACTCGTCAGAAATAGAACCAGTAGTGTTCTAGGAGGGGTAACTCTATACAGATAGGATCAGTAATATCCTAGTATGAGTATAGCAGAATCAGAACAACTCGTTAGAGATGGGGTCAGAAGTGCCTAAGAACGAGTCGAGAGTAATATGTTTTTAAATAACGTATTTGTGAGTATATATATAGTCTGGTTTTAGAAATATAATTTTTGAATATATAAAAGATATCTATTTGAAAGTTAAAAAGGTTAAAAACAATTGGATTGGTTGTTGTGTTGTGTGATTGTAGATTTATCAAACCACTTTCGACTTTATTCCTTTTCGGGGACGAAAAGTTTTAAGTAGGGGAGATTGTAACGACCCAGAAAATCTGAACCAATTTAAAATTTTTTAAATTAGCTAAAATAATGGATTTTAAATATTTAAAATAAATATTTTAAATAATGGCGATGAAAACTGAGTTTGAATCGACATTTGAAAACGAATATAATTAATTATAATTATATATAGAATTGAAATTGGCGCGGTAGTTCGATAATTCGATTTCAAACTTCAACTGAAAATACAGGGTGCAAAACAATCCGGATTTTAGTGAAACCAAAAATATTTAAATCTGTAAGTGAATATCTTTCTAACGAATCCAACCAATCGAAATTTGATAGCGGGAATCAAAAGCTATGTCCAGTTGAAAATTCTGAATAGTCGCTATGGAATTCAGGCCCTTAAAAATGGACATTTTGCAAATGACCTCGGATTTCGATGAAACCACTTTTGTTAGATCCGCAGTGTCAAGTTATTGCTAGGTTTCAAATTTCATAACTTTTCGAATCAATATGTGAGCGTGGCAAAGGAAAACGCGTTTGACCGGTTTCAGTTGATTTTAATCGACCGGAAATTGGCCATTTTTCAAACGGTCTCAGAATTCGACGAAACTAGTTTTGTTAGGACCGTATCGTCAATACGAAACTATAAAATATTTTTCAGGAATTTTTCTAGTTAGTATGTGACCCCGGTAATTTGAAATGTGCATTTAAAATTCAATATAGTGATTTAAATGAAAATTCAAAAGGAAACTGATTGTAACGATCAAATCAGCTTACGATACATATTCCATTGTGTTCGGAATGAGGGTAAAACGCTATGGACGACAGGCGGTAGGCCTCGTTTCGAGGTCGTATGTAAAAGTCAACCTTTTTGCAAAATTAAATAATTAAATAAAATAAAATAAAATAAAAATATTCCCTCCTTTTCTTCTGCTTGGCCCCCCCACCCCGATTCATTATTCAGAAAAAAAAAACCTAACAAATCGAGCCGCCTTACCCTCGAAGCCGCCGACGAACCTATCGCCGCCCACCTCGAAGTCGCCGCGCCCCCTCGAAGCCCTCGAACCTAGCTCGCGACGCCCCCAGTCAAATCAAATCGAAGCCGCCGACACCATCGAGCCACCAGCGAACGCCACCCTCGAAGCCGCCGACGCTCCTTCTTCTTCCCTCCCCTTCGCAGACGACGGTGAGCATTTAGGGTTATTTTATTTTTGTTTTGAAGTAAACTAATTTCTGATTTAAAGATTTTAAAAACTGTTTTTTTTTATGATATAAAAATTGATTTATAAAAAAAAAACTAATTTCGGGATTTGTTAAAGATTTAAAAACTGAATTTTTAAAAAGAATTTTAAAAACTGATTTTTAAAGAAAATAAAAACTGATTTTATTTTAAGGTTTAAACTTTGAAATAGAAAAAAGGTTTGAACTTTAAAAAGAAAAAGGTTTTAACTTCAAAGAGAAAAAGGTTTGAGCTTTAGAATGGAAAAAAGATTTGAACTTTAAAAATAAAAATCATATTTTTATATATTGAATAGCGTAGTAAAAATCATATTTTTATATATTGAATAGCATAGTAAAAATTCGATTTTTACATGTGTAGAGAATACGGGCGAAAGCGACAAAAGGCGGAGATTTCTATAAAGGAAGAGTCGTAGTTGGATAGCTATTGGTGAGATTTCTGATTTAAAAATATTATATGTGTGTGAAATGAAAGTGAATAGCTATATATATAAATAGCTATATATAATTATATATATATATATATATATATATATATATATATATATATACGCCCCTCGTCCACAAACCATGGACGATATTTATTGGTTGAAATTGTTGTGAAAATTGATTGATAGTGAATGATTGTTTGGGATTGTTTGTGATTGATATTGGTTGATGGTGGTTGAAAAATACCCGTTTGTGATTGTGAAATATTTGGTTGAAACCACATAGGATTAGTTTGTGGAAATGAAATAAATATATACATGCCGCCTGCGTGCGAACTAGATGCATGAACCCCATTGTCAAAAACCGCGAGGTTTTAAGGTAGAGCGAGGAGCCGTACTAGGGACGGTCCCGGTTTAACTACCCTGCCGTTACGCTGCCGAAATTTTGAATAATATTCGTGTGTTTGAATTATTTTCATTTGCTTAAACTATATTTATTCATTGTATAGAAAACATTCATGTGTTGAATTGATATTCATTCGTTGATTAGAAATTCATGTGTTGAATGGTATTCATATTTTGAAATAAATTGTTTGATAATAAAAATCACATTTTTATCTATATATAGAAACTATAGAAAACATTCATGTGTTGAATTGATATTCATTCGTTGATTAGAAATTCATGTGTTGAATGGTATTCATATTTTGAAATAAATTGTTTGATAATAAAAATCACATTTTTATCTATATATAGAAACTATAGAAAACATTCATGTGTTGAATTGATATTCATTCGTTGATTAGAAATTCATGTGTTGAATGGTATTCATATTTTGAAATAAATTGTTTGATAATAAAAATCACATTTTTATCTATATATAGAAACTATAGAAAACATTCATGTGTTGAATTGATATTCATTCGTTGATTAGAAATTCATGTGTTGAATGGTATTCATATTTTGAAATAAATTGTTTGATAATAAAAATCACCTTTTATCGACTATATAAACTGTGTAAAATAGTCTCGTTTTAAAATAAATTGTTTTATGATAAAAATCCCATTTTTATCACCAACTTGAACTATATAGAAAAATAGTGTTTTGAAATGAATTGTTTTACAATAAAAATCACATTTTTATTGTATGCATAAATCGTTGAAATGTGAAGTGTTAAAAATAGCCACTTGTTCAAAATAAACATATATGAGTTGAAATATTCATTAATTAGCTAATGAAATGATTTGCACCTATTTATGTAACATTAGAATGAATGGTGTTTTTAAACCAAACAGAAATCAAATATGAAGTTGAATAGAAAATGATAAATGATAAGAACTGTATATATATGTACATGCATATTCATTGAACAGGTTATAGCAAAGGGGCTAGAGAAGAGGAATAAAATTTTGTGCCCGACAAATAGGTACTCATTTACTGCTTTGTTTGGGTGATGATTTTATGAGCCTGTTGGCTAGCCGCTTGGCTTTTTCTTTTTCTTTTTGAGATTAGAAGGACCGGGAACGCTATTTGCGATTTCCCGATGCTCCCGGTGTAGGGGAGGTTATGGCGAAATTTTCCAAAATTTTAAGGTGTTAGAAAATTTTTTGAAGTGAAAACGATATTGAAATCATTGAATGAACTATATTTATATAAATATATAAATATAAATAAAATTAAAACGAAACGAGCCCGTGCAGTTCGTATTTTGAAACCGTGATTTCAAACGACTAGTGCGGGAAATCCGACCATTGGATTTTCCCGAAACCTCAACCGTCGGGTTCGCCTTGGAATAATCTTTCCAACGGCACCAACCTTGTTAAAATCCAACGGTTGGATTGTCTGGAATGTTTAATTCAATTCTGAAGAAAAACAGCGCCAGAAACGATTATATTTATTTATATATATAAATATAATTATATTTAATCGAATAACGACGCTGCAGTTCGTATTTTGAAATCGAAATTTCAAACGATCGTACCGGGAGATCCGACCGTCGGATTTTCCCGAAACTAGAACCGTTGGGTTCACTTTGAAAAGACCTTTCTAATGATGTAAATTTTGTGAAGATCCAACGGTTAGATTTTCAGATATGTGTAAATCAAATCTGAAGAAAAACAGCGCCACGGCCGCCTTATGGCCCGAAGCGTCGTTTTGAATAAATTAGCTATTTTAAAATAAATAAAAATAGCGATAAATAGTTATAAAATATCATAAGCGATATGGAATGGAAATAAACTGAATTTGCTTGATTTATGTGATATTTGATGGTTGAATGTGTTTGGTGTGAAAATTACATTAAAGAACAAAATTGGTGTTGTCGAATAATTTAACCATTGAAATAAATCGAATTGAAATTCTAAATATACGTGAATTATTTGAAAAGGCCGAGTTAATTCTCATTTCGAATAATTGACCGACGATTGAAATTCGAAGATGAAGACGGTGGTCGAAGACCGGAGATCTTCACCTCGTTTGGATGGTAACCGAGGTCCTGATTGGGAGGCATCCCGAAATATGGATAATGAGTGGTGATCGTTCAGACGTACGTGTTGATCGAAGGGTTTGCGAGGTATTTAGTGCCTCCGGTTTCGTTCAGACCCAGAACGGACTTGTAAATGGACTGTGTGTCCGACATTGGATTTTATTCTGTGTTGATTGATCTCTGTTAAATATACATCTGTTTGGCGGCGGAGAATTTATTCTTTTTCTTAACGCCCTTCTCTGAGACGTACGAGCTCAGAGGTTGTATATCGATGGACATCAGTCGCATGGCATGAGTTGCCTGTGTGGCATGCTAAGATGCAGTGATCAGGGCTTCTGTTGAAAAGCAAAATTTTGTGGTGATGATCAAAGCACTGCCTGTGTGGCGTAGCTTTGTGTATAACGTGAATTCGCGAGCCTCACACCCCGGTATGAACCTAAAACGGGAGGAGGACCTCAGGGAGGGCATGCGTTTCTTTCTAGCTAGGGTGGTGTCATTGACCTACCAGCCCTGACATTTATATACTTTTCACCTATGTGGTTGTTGCTGTTGCGAGGCGCCTCGGTTTGATCGGACGATCCGGGTCCGATGGAGTCATTCGTTGGCTCGTTTACGCCCCAAAGGGCGGGGAAACGTATTGTTTCAGGCATTTTAATCCACATCGGTGGACCGGCCCTGTCGCTCCAAGGGCCCACCTGAGTCTGGGTCCTGTGGCTCGGGCTAGAGAGTCACGAATTCGGTAAGGACTATCTTTTGCCTTGGTTCATGACGGAAATCCAATTTCCAAATACGTGACTGTGCGGTTTCGATTGTATATATACATTTGGCGACATAGTGGCATGGGACGCTCATGTCGTCTATGATTGATAGTTATGATTTGAAATTGTTTTCAAAACATATAGACACTAGCAATAATATCAAATGCCTTTGTTTTATTCGTATCAAACATATTTTGGCCATTATAAGGTAAAACTCTATCCTCCGGTTTGCGTTGCATTGTGTGATGGGAACTGAGTCTTATAATGGCTTCATTTTTATAAAAAGCATAGCGATGTTTAAAAGAAAGATTTGTTTTAAAGCACTGGCGATCCAATGGAGTAAACCCGTTCCACGAAAGTGGCGTGGTCCTGTGATTAGCCAATTATATATGTGTTGAGTGGATTTCTCATACCAGTCCCATGACTGACTCGTAGTTTGTTTCACTTTCAAACTCGGATGCCCCTTTTTCTACACGGGCAGCCTTGTATTCAGGTTTAGCTGGTTCTTTCTGGATAGCTGGAGCTGAAGATGGATTCTATCATTTATTTCTTTTTATGCTGTTCAGCTCCTATTGTACATATTTTGTTTATTTCCGCTGTAGACATTTATGTATAGCTGAACTGTATTTGTACTAAGTAAGATCCTGTATACTGTGTAACTCTGATGATTACTTTTATCCAGTATATTTTGTTGTTCATTCTGGTGTATTTATTTAATTCTGTTCTGCTATTATATGTTTCTGTGTTATATTCCAAAGATAACCTTGTTTCCGTGAGAACGGGAATTCGGGTCGTCACATAGAGTTAATCCAATAGAGTTAATCAAATAGAGTTAATATAATTAATTAAATCAAATAGAGCTAACTGATAAGAGTAAATCGATTAGAGTTAATCGAATAGTGTTAATTGAATAGAGTATTCAAATATAGGTTGTTCGAAGAAGAGAGATTAACGAATATAGTTTACTTAAAGGAAAGAGTTATCGAATAGAGATTTATTCGAAAGAGAGTTACGTAAGAAAGTTTGTTAAAGATTTAAAAGATAAACGTTGACTATTTCGAAGTTAAAACGTTGTTCAGTTAAGGTCGGAGAGGTAATTATACCCCAACTTGATTGACTTCCTTCTTAACTAAGGAATGGTAAGGTTTGATAGTGAAAGATGGTTAAGTGAATTTAGTTAATGAGTGAAATGGTTTGAGTTGGCATGGAGATGTTTGATTTAAATATCAATTTAAATCCAATGAAGGAGTTTTGGAAATGTTTTCCAAATAAGAATCAGAAATGTTTTCTGATAATAGAAAATCAGAATTTAGAATATATGGAAACAGGAGATAAGTAAATTAATGAACTAAAGAGATAAATGTTAAATGATGATTGATCGATAAAATTTCCATCTGGAAATAACATCATTGGTTGCACACGTGTTTTTCCTTGATAGTTAAATCACAGACTATCAAAGTTTTGACCATTTTTCCGTCGTCAATACGGAGAGACCAGTTGGATTCTTATCCACAGAACCACTCTGTATGGGCGTTAGCGTTTCGAATCAAATAGATCGAAGACAAATTGAAGACGGAGTAAAGTGCAAGAGCTGTTGTATAAGTCCTAGGTAGAGATTACCTAGGTTGGGTGTACGGAATAGTGCCTTTGGTTTGTCCAGTCCTACGACAACTTGAATGGACGAATGTTTAACAGAGTATATCTGGTAGATCACATAAGCTGATCGTTTCAAATGTATTTACGTGGTGGCGGAGGAATTCGTTTCTCTTAGCTTATACCCGTGGTATTTTTGGCGAAATCAATTTGTGATTTGACGGGTATGAAGATGTGGCATTCGAAGTAAATGGAGGAGTGATCTGTTACAAGATACATTTTGACCTCGAGCCTCATCAACTGGGAAATGACAGAAATCGGGCAGGCAGCATGGATAAGTGGTTCACAACCAAGTAGGGTATATTCTCACCATCTAGAGAATATTCATATTTGTTACTTCTTTCAATTATGTATCTCCCGGGAATGGTTATGTTGGTTTACCAACTGTAAGGTGACAATATATTCGATACACTCAAGCGAAATGAGTGGTCGGTCATGTGTGGCCGAGTTGCAAGATGTTCTTGTTGAACTCCAGTGTATCGCTTCTAGAGAGCGGAAGGTGGATCCATACCTTGTCATATTTGGAATCCATTCCCCAAATAAGAGCCCGCGGTTTTGATTGTATATTATATATGTAGAACGTTAGATGCAAGCGTTTCTACTAGATTGATATTACTTGTGTTAGACATTATCATAATATCAGAATAATATTGCTTTACTAATGATTTGGGTTATCATAAGGTAAAAACCATCCGTGTTTATGTGTGGATCGGTCTTATGATTATCCTTTGTTTCAAAAGGATTTTGAAAGTTAAATCAAATAATTTGATTTTACTCACAACATTTGTTTTCCCTAAACTCTTGGGTGCCCAATTTTGTACGGGCAGTCAAGTAGTCGGGATTTACAAATACTTGAAGAGCTGGAGCAGGAGGCTTCAGAATTATATAGCTATGGTTTTTCCACTGCGTTGTAAGTGTTGTACCTTGGAAATGATATGTATATTCAAGTACAGATTTATATTTCAAAGTTATGTTATGAAATATATTTATTCGTTCCGCTCTGAGATTCGTGTTTACTCTGATGTTGTATGTTCTTCTTCTTCTTCTTTTCTAAGTTTCTATCTTATCTATCCACATCCTCTAATTTATTTCATCAACTACCGGTATTTTCGATCCTTGGATGTTCGATGTGTGTTGTATATCAGATAACCAAGATCGACATTTTTCGGGACATTACAGTTGGTATCAGAGCAAAGGTTAAGTAATTACCTTGGCTCTGTGGCGTGACTCAGTAGAGATAGGGTTAGTAATACCCCAGATTGAGTTGAGTGTATATATGAGAGAACGTATGTGTAGATTTTATAAAATTGTTTTATATTGTAGTGATTTATTGGTTGAGTTGTTTATGGGTTCTGGTCGATCAGTTTGATCCACTGTATCGGTAGGAGATTATAAACACTCGAATACGATGGGTCAACACGATATGTCTTGAAAAGAGGGTAAATGAAAATAGTTTTACCCAAAGTATATTTTGATATAGAGAAATTATATATATTGGAATTATAATATATTGGTTGCTATTATAATCGAGCAAGATTATAAATTGAAATGGATGTAAGTAACCAATCAGAAATCATATAGTAGAAACATATGAAATCCGATGAATTGAATCTGAAATTTGAATCAGAATTGGGATTAAAACCCAAAAAATTTGAAAAGTGTTTGTAAATGAATCTGGTTTAAATATATGTGAATTTTAAAATCCTGGGAGATTTTAAATTTGTTACAAGCATTGTGAATGGTATTTTGAAATGTATTTCAAAATGGAATAGTTTAAAAGTGATTTTGAAAGTGATATAGTATTGAACTCACTTTGATGGCTGGGAAATAACCCTGATGATGAATTGCGACATCATTAGTGTTCATTCTGAGTTCTAAGTGATGGATTACTACCAAAGATATTAATTTCAAATTGTTTTGGCAAAACCAGTTGTTTTAAACCCTGAAAAGGAAAGTTTGACTTTTGAGAAAAGCAAAGCTGTTTAAAACTCCCAGGAAGAGATTGTTTTAAGTAAAATCAAATTTAAATAAAAATTTATGGAAATAAATTGGAATGAAAACCAATTAACTGGAAATTGAATTGAATTAGAATGGTATCGAGAAAAATTGGATTATGAGTTTTGAATCGAAAAACGAAATTTAAAATTGAAATCGAATTTGGCTGGGATAAGTGAATGGTTGTGTTGGAGATAAAGGTGATTTGAGTTTGATTGGGATAACATTTGTATATGTTGAATTAACAGCAGATGGAAAGGATAATGATATGCCTGACAAAAAGGTACCAGTTTATATTTATATGGGTATGAGATTTATGAGTTGAATTGGAAAGCCGCTTGGCTGTTTGATTTTCTTTTGGGTTAGAGAAGGCCCAGAGAGGCGAGTTGGAGTTTGAGCCATTGACCAGTACAAAGGAGGTGCTGGCGAAATTTTTCGAAAAGTTAAGGTGTTAGAAAATTTTCAAGATTTTTGAAAATTTTCATTGGTAAGAATTAATTAATATTTTAATTGAAATTAATTGGTTTAGTGAAACTGGAGTTAAGAGGTAAACAAATAATTTTTACCCAGTTAATAGGGTCTATTTTCTACCTTAGCAATTTCAAGGACGAAATTATTTTAAGAAGCGAAGAATGTAACGACCCGTATTTTCAGCGATGTATAATTAATTTACTTAATTATTTAAATATCGATTTAGAGATTTATATGGTTGTTTAATTAAATACTATTGAATATTTAATTAATATAAATAATATAATAATATATTTAATTCAAAAATAATAAAAAATAGTGGAATTCACAATATTGTGTAAATTGGATTATTTAAAATATATATCAGATTGGAATTGAATTCGAATAATGAATATATTATATAAACAACAGTTGAACATATAATTATAATCGAGCTCGAAATGGCGCGATAGTTTGCTATTTAGCGATTTGAACTTCAACTGAATATACAGGGTCCGTTTTAAATCGGATTTCTGTGAAACAAGAAACGTTAGGTGCTGGTGAGGTATATTTTTCTAATGGAAGAAAAAAATCAGGATTTCATTGTGTAAATTTTGATTTATGTCCAAATCAAATTTTATAAAAGTTGCTATGGAATTCCTTTATAATTTATAAAGATATATATAAGGAATTTCAATATAAATTGGAATATCGATTCAACCGGGATTTGAATATCGAGTTGTAAATCCCAGCAGAGCTGTATGATATTCTATTGTGAATATATACACGATAATATTTATTTTTTAAATATTAAATTTAAATACTTTCAAATATATTTATATATTTAAATGGGTTATTTAGAGCTTTAAAAATAGCCAGTTTTGCAAACGACCTCGGTTTTCGACGAAACTAATTTTGTTAGATCCGCAATATTAAATTATTGTTAGAATTCAATTTCCATGATTTTTGAAGTCGATGTGTGACCGAATGGATTTTTAATGTGAAAAACAATCAGTATTTTGACGGTTAAAAATACATTGTGTGAGCAAACGGAGTCGGAATTCGACGAAACCAGTTTCGTTGGGACCGTAATGTCGAACTGTAGCTACATGTCCACTTTCATGATTTTTGGGTATCGTATGAGCTCACAGGAATTTTAGAGAACGAATACAATTAGTGGTTCATTAAAATTGAATATTAAATCGAATATTAAAATATTTAATATACCTTATAAATACCATCCTTAAACTTTCTAAACCTATTCTCAGTTTTCCCAAAGTCAACAAACAAAGCGCCTCTATTTTTCCACCGTAAGAAATTTGGATCCTCAAATAAAATCACAAAAATCAAAATAAAATTCCTAAAATTAGGAAATACATATATTTGGATTGCTAATAAGAATAGCTTAACCCTTGTGTAATTTTCATCGGGTTCGACTTCATACTGGTTCAATGTATTTATCACGATGGAGCTAGGGTTGGCGGGTTTGTGATTTTCAAGCCTTAATTGGTGAATTGGAGAATTGATCTGAGTTCGTGATGGAAAGCTGCACTCACTTGCAAAGTTGGGGATGGATCGATGATAAATGATGTCGCGAGCACCACTGTATATCCTGGAATTGATGTTCAATGCATTTGAATCCATGGGCGCGAGTTGAGGATAGGTGGTACAGTATGGAAGAGAAATCGATGGAGAATGTTTTGGTAGTTTTTGTTTTGATTTATGTTGGAGAATGAAGGAGGATGTGGTGAAGAAGGATGCTGTAATGGCCATTGTTGTGGGGAGTACAGGATTGCCTGGAGCAATGAGATGTTGGTGTTCGCACGGGGAAGAAGTAGTTGGAATTGCGGACTGTTGTTTGTGCCGAGGAGTTCATTTTAGTTTGTTCTATTTTGATTTGAGGAGGAAGTAAAGACACAATATTGTTAGAAAGGATAGTGTCGGATCCATATTCATTTTGGAGAAGATGGTTGTATGAGTGGTTGCGGTTATGAGGTGGAGTTGGTCAAGTATTTGCGCTGGTATGAGAAGATGTTTCAGGTTGATGACATAACTCATTTGGCAAAAAGAAATGTCGAAGTGGAGTTGCTTCTTACTGAACTGTTTGGGAAGAAATAGGGTGAGCACGGGTTAAGAAAGATAAGTGGGATATTAAGTATATTAATTATATAATTAATTGTTAATGCCATTTAAATTAAGTTATAACTTGGGGAAAAAAATCATATCTTATTCAGACGTGATCAGAATTCCGTAAAACAAGATCCGATAGGATCGTATGGACGGTGGCTCTATAATGGAACTGACTGGGAGCAAATAAGACCTCGTTACAATTTATAGGAAAATAAATTATTTGTCTGAATCAAGCGATGGTTATCGTTATTAACGATGATCGTCTAATGTGAGTAAAACTCACCAACTCTGAACAGTTATATTTTTATAGCATATTTTAAGAGCTGATAATTATCTGTTGATTGCTGTGTGTTAACTGTTTGGTTGAATTGCTTATGTATTGGTTGAGATTATAGATAACGATATATATATATATATATATATATCGTTAATCAAATATTGATTCTGTTTAGCAGAATATTTCATATTGAAATGAAATCGATGTTAATTATATTGTTTAACACCTGTGATGCAGGGAAACAGGTTGGAGGGACCTAACTAGGTTCCTCAATATATAAATATTGTTTTGTTTCATATATTGTGATATATGATGTGATGTATAATCTGTTGTTGATTGTGTGTGTTTGAATGATATTGATCACTGTTGTCTGGTATTTTAAATACCGTAAGAAATACTGGGATGTAAAAAGGAGATTTTCAAAGTATATTTTGGAAATAAATTATTTATATGTAATCAATGGATTTTATATATAAAAGGAAAAGGGTTTTATAAAAGAAAACAATTATAAATTAAAGAGCTGAAAAGGGAATTATTTGTAAAACAAATGAAAAAGGAAAATATTGGGGAAAAAATAGGAAAAGAAATATTTATTTAGAAAATAAATACATGGAATTGAAAAGGGAGTATTTGTAAACCATTTACAAATAGATTTAAAAAGGAGATATTTGTAAAATATTTAGAAATAGAATTAAAAAGGAAATATTTATTTAGAAAAATAAATAGAGTTACAAAAAGGAAATATTTATTTAGGAAATAAATAGAGTTATAAAAGGGATTTATTGGGAAATGAAAAGAATGTCATATAAGGAAATATTTGGCAAATGAATAGAATTTTACGTCAGCAAAGTTTAGACCCGTGCTACGCACACGGGTATAACATGATATGGATTTAAAGCAAAGATTTTAAATAGAATCTGTTGTAACCATTAGATTGAGAAGATTAACTTATAAAAAATATTTTATAAATAAAATAAAATATTTATCATTGGATAGATAGAATATATAAGTCAGGGCTTATATAGAGAAGCAAGAATCGATTTTAACATCGATATTTGAAACTGAATATGGACATAGATTTAATCAAAGGAGTTAATCAAAATGTGTTAATCAAAATGAGTTAGAGGAATTAATTGATTATAGTTAGAGTTAATCGATTAGAGTTAGAGTTAATCGATTAGAGTTAGAGTTAACTAGTTAGATTTAATCAGTTAGAGTTAATCGATTTGCGTTAAATCGAACTAGAGTTATTCGAATAGAGTTAATCGAACAAGAGTTGGTCGAATATTTGTTATTCGAATAGAGTTAATTGAATTAGAGTTAGTCGGATTAGAATTATTCGAATATATTTTATTCGAAGAAAGAGTTATCGAATAAGGTTATTCAAATAAGAGAATTAATCGAATATAGTTTATTCGAATAGAGAAAGAAATTATCGAATATTAGTTATTCGAAAGAAATTATTAAATATTAGTTATTCGAAAGTGGTTATCGAATATTAGTTTTTCGAAAGGAGTTATCGAATATTAGTTATTCGAAAGGAGTTATCGAATATCAGTTATTCGAAAGGAGTTAATCGAATATAGTTTATTTGAAGGGAGTTAATTGATAAGAGTAAATTAATTAGAGTTAATTGAATAAAGTTAATCCAGTAGGGTAAATCAAATAGAGTTAATCCAATAGAGTTAATCAAATACAGTTAATAGAATTGAGTTAATCAAATAGTGCTAACTGATAAGAGTAAATCAATTAGAGTTAATTGAACAGAGTTATTCGAATATAGGTTGTTCAAAGAAGAGAGATTATCGAATATAGTTTCTTCGAAGGAAAGAGTTATCGAATATAGGTTGTTCGAAGAAGAGAGATTATCGAATATAGTTTATTCGAAGGAAAGAGTTATCGAATAGAGATTTATTCGAAAGAGAGTTACGTAAGGAAGTTTGTTAAAGATTTAAAAGATAAACTTTGACTATTTCGAAGTTAAAACGTTGTTCAGTTAAGGTCTGAGAGGTAATTATACCCAACTTGATTGACTTCCTTCTTAACTAAGGAATGATAAGGTTTGAGAGTGAATTTAGTTAATGAGTGAAATGTTTTGAGTTGGCATGGCGATGTTTGATTTAAACATCAGTTTAAATCCAGTGAAGGTGTTTTGGAAATGTTTTCCAAATAAGAATTAGAATTTTTTCCTGATAATAGAAAATAAGAATTTAGAATACATGGAAACAGGAGATAAGCTAAAGAGATAAATGTTAAATGATGATTGATCGATAAAATTTCCATCTAGAAATAATATCATTGTTTGCTCATGTGTTTTTCTTTGATAGTTAAATCACAAACTATCAAAGTTTTGACCATTTTTCCGTCATCAATACGAAGAGACCGGTTGGATTCTTATCCAAATAACCACTCCGTATGGGCGTTAGCATTTCGAATCAAATAGATCGAAGAAAAATTGAAGACAAAGTAAAGTGCAAGGTCTGTTGTATAAGTCCTAGGTAGAGATTGCCTAGGATGGGTGTACGGAATAGTGCCTTCGGTTTGTCCAGTCCCAGGACAACTTGAACGGACGAATGTTTGACAGAGTATATCTGGTAGATCACGTAAGTTGATCGTTTCAAACATATTTACGTTGGTGGCGGAAGAATTCGTTTCTCTTAGCTTATACCCGTGGTATTTTTGGGGAAATCAATTTGTGATTTGACGGGTATGACGATGTGGCATTCGAAGTAAATGGAGGAGTGATCTGTTAAAAGATACGTTTTGACCTCGAGCCTCATCAACTGGGAAATGACAAAAATCAGGGAGGCAGCATGGCTAAGTGGTTCGCAACCAAGTAGGGCATATTGTCACCATCAAGAGAATATTCATATTTTTACTTCTTTCAATTCTGTATCTCCCGGGAGTGGTTATGTTAGTTTACCAACTGTAAGGTGACAATATATTCGATACACTCAAGCGAAATGAGTGGTCGGTCATGTGTGGCCAAGTTGCAAGATGTTCCTGTTGAACTCCAGTGTATCGCTTCTAGAGTACACTGAGCGGAAGGTAGATCCATACCTTGTCATAGTTGGACTCCATTCCCCAAATAAGAGCCCGCAATTTTGATGGTATGTTATATATGCAAAATGTTAGATGCAAGCGTTTCTACTGGATTGATATTAATTATGTCAGACATTATTATAATATCAGAATAATATTGCCTTACTAATGATTTGGGTTATCGTAAGGTAAAATCCATCTGTGTTTATATGTGGATCGGTCTTATGATTATCCTTTGTTTCAAAAGTATTTTGAAAGTTAAATCAAAGAATTTGAGTTTACTCACAACATTTGTTTTCCCTAAACCCTTGGGTGCCCAATTTTGTACAGGAAGTCAAGTAGTCGGGATTTATAGATACTTGAAGAGCTGGAGCAGGAGGATTCAGAATTATATAGCTATGGTTTTTCCGCTGCGTTTAAGTGCTGTACTTTGGAAATGATATGTATATTCAAGTACAGATTTATATTTCAAAGTTATGTTATGAAATATATTTATTCGTTCCGCTGTGAGATTAGTGTTTACTCTGATGTTGTATCTTCTTCTTCTTCTTCTTCTTCTTCTATTCTAAGTTTCTATCTTATCTATCCTCACCCTCTAATTTCTTTCATTAACTACCAGTATTTTCGATCCTTGGATGTTCGATATGTGTTGTATATCGGATAACCAAGATCGAATTCTAATCAATTAAATTTACCCCTAAATCAAATTCAACAAATAAATCAATCCAAACACACAACCAAACATCCATGCTTTCAAACAAAAGTGTCGGGTGTTACTAAGCACCGTTTGCATCCTAGTATATATATTTAACTAGAAAATAAAATTAGAGTGAGAAGTTCTCACCTTTGGGATCCACTCCTCCATTTTATTCTGAATTTCTGAACCGTTTGGATTTGCCCGAAATTCAAGCGCAATCTTTTCCACGCTTACATTGCGTTGTTTGTTGGAGATATGGGAGGGAGGCATTGCTGACGTCCGGGGAGAAGGCGGCTAGGGTTTCAAATTAATTTGGGGGGTTTGAAGGGGGCTTGTGGGTTGGGGCTTTCTGGGGTAGGCGAGAGAGAAGGAAAGGGGATGGCCAGGGGGTGCTACAGTGAGGCTACGCTAGGGGGCCGCGACGGCGGGGAGAGCGGAGGGCGATGGGGTGGCTGCGTTTTTCTTTTTTTTTAATTCCATCGTTGACTGAATAGAGAGAGAGGGGAGAGAGGAAAATATATAAATATATAAATATATAAATATATAATATTTAATTTAAGTCCGAAAAAGGTGCTTTTCAATTTGAACCCCAAATCGGACCCAACGACTGTAGTCCCTAGCTTATTACCCCCATTCCGAACACAATAGGATATGTTTCATATGCCAATTCGACTGTTTATATCAGTTTCCGCTAAATTTTAAAATATAAATCATTATATTTTAAACTTAAACGCACATTTTAATTTACCAGGGCCACATACTGACTCCAAAAATTCCCAAAAAATAAATTTAGTTATGTTTTGACGATACGGTCCTAAGAAAACTAATTTCATCGAATTCGGAGACCGTTTGAAAATGGCAATTTTCTGGTCGATCCAAACTGATAAAATTTGACCAAACACGTTTTCTTGTGCCACGCTCGCATACTAATTCCAAAAATTATGAATTTTGGAATCTAGCAATAATTTGACATTCTAGATCCAACAAAAGTGGTTTCATCAAAAATGGAGGTCGTTTGCAAAATGGCTATATTTAAGGGATTTATTTATATTAAATTCCATAGCGACTATTCTAAATTTTCGACTGGACATAACTTTTTGTTCCCATTATGAAAGCTGGATTTTTCATATTCGTTGGAAATATATTTTCTAACAGATTCAAATATTTCTGGTTTTACTGAAATCTATTTTATTTTGAATCCTGTACATTCATTTGAGATTTGAAATCGAATTTTCAAACTACCACGCCATTTCAGGCTCGTTATATAATTAAAATAAATATATACGATCTAACTTCGATTAAAAATAATTTTTTAGTCACTATTATTTAAAATACATCATTTTAAATATTCAAAATACATTAAAATTGCTAAAAATAAAATTTTTAAATTGGTTCTGATTTTACGGGTTATTACAGAGGGATCCAACTAGATTCCTCAACAATTTTATTGTTGATTTTCATAAAGTGCTTTATATGATGTGACAAATAATCTAGGGTTGCTTATTGTGTGGTTAGGATGTCTGAATAACATTGACCTGAAATAATTGGTATTTAAATACTGTAAAATATATTCAAATATATTGGAAAAGAATATGGGGTTTTAAAAGGGAAAAAACTAATTTTTAAATAGAAATCAAATTTTGATTTGGATTGTAAAGTAATAACTTATTTTAGTTAAAATAAGCAGTTTGATTTATTAACGATATTTATAAATGGAATAAAGTAATTATTTTAAATAATTAGTGTTAAATAATTCGTGAGTGTTAATTCAAAAATGAGAAATGGAAAGAGAACTCACTGAATTTATTTCATGGTTCGAAATGTGAATATGAATTGAATAAAACTATAAGTATTTGTAATTATAATTCGACAATGTCAAAGGTTTTTAAAATAATTTACTTTTAGATATTACATATTATATAATTTGAAAATTTATGGGATAATTAATATTGGTTTAAAACCAATAATTTACAATAGAATATGTAAGCAAGACTAAGTTATAAACTTAATATATAATTAGCAAAGAGTCGACTCGTAAATAGTGTTTACGAAGTGGGATATTGATATGAATTTATTAATAGCCCGATAGATGAAATTTAACCGATAATTAGTATTTACTATTTAAATCATGATTTATTGGATATAACAAGTCCAGATTTTCTATAAAGAATGATATTCATGTTTTAAAGTGAATAAGAATTTAAAAGCAAATGTTTTACAAATTTGGATGGTGATTAAAGGAAATTGATGGATATTTTAGGTGATAAATTCAAACATGAATTCAGAAATCAAGTTAACCCGAAACAGTTAGTTTATTCCAACGTTCAGAATGTAAATTGAATAGAGTATATTCAAAAGTGAGTTATATGTTAGAATTTGATTCTTTGGACTTTAGGAAAATACCATTTACATTCCGTTATAATCAAGAGTTATTTATTTATCTAATTAATTAATTAATTAAAAGTTATATTATGAAATTAAATATTTCGAAAGTAGACATTATAGCGTTATCGTTATAATCGAAGATATCTGTAAAGAAGTGGATTCATAAAATGAATACGAGAGTTGTGTAAACAATGTTTTTGTTAATAAGGAGTTAAGTATGGAGGTAAGGAAATTAGAAACTGACTGGAGATTATTCAAGTTGAATGGTTTTTACTAAATATCGATCTGATGTTGGTTACGGCTTTCGGGGTTGGTACTTGGAAAATTGTTCTCTTGCTAGATTATAATTAGAGACTGATGAATATGGAATAATAGTGATGCATGAATAAGTAATTTCTTCCGATGTTAATAACATATATTTTCTAAATATAGAAATAAGAGTTGTGAATGTATGGAATTAATTCTCGATGATAAAAAGATATATTTTCTAAATATAGAAAATAAGTAGTTTAAAATAGATGGAAACGTTGTCCAAGTATCGTGCGAGGCAAAACGGGTTTGGAGAAGTATTTGGGAAATATCCAAAACAGGAAATTGGGAAAATGAATAAATTATTGATAAATTAATTTAAGAGGCTCAGTATTGATGGATGATTAAACGATAAATTTCCATTTGGAGATAAGATCATTGTGTGTATGGATGTTTTCCTTTGATAGTTAAATCATCGGCTATCAAAGTTTTGACCATTTTTTCGTTGTCATTACGGAGAGACTGGGGTCAGATTCATTATCTGAAAACCACTCCATATGGGCATTGGCGTTGCGAATCAAATATGATGAAGATAGTTGAAGACGACGCTTATGCAAGGGCTGTTCTGGAGATCCTAGGTAGAAATTGCCTAAGATGGATTTACAAAATAGTGCCTTTGTTTTGTCCAGTACTAGGACAACTTGTGTGGATGAGTGTTTGATAGAGTATATCTAATGGATCGCATAAGTTGATCTCTTTAAATGTACTTACGTCTGGTGGTGGAAAAATTCGTTTCTCTTTGCTTTATACCCATGGTATTTTTGGGGAAAATCAATTTGTGATTTGGCGGGTATGACGATGTGACATTCCAAGTAAATAAAGATGTGAAATATCTTAGGATAGTTATGACCTCAAGCCTCACAACTGGGAAATGGAAAAAATGGGGTAGGTTGCATGGCTAAGGGGGTTGCTCCCCATAGGGTGTATTGTCACCATCTAGAGAATATTCATATTACTTCTTTTCATTTCTATATCTCCCGGGATTTATAGTGGTTGCGATAAAAAGCCATAAGGTGACAATATATTTGGAACATTCAAGGTTAAATGAATGGTCTGTCATGTTTATCCTGGGTTGCAAGATGTTCTTGTTGAACCTTGGTGTATTCCCCTCTAGAGATACACTGACGGAAGGTGGTCTCATACCTTACCATAGTTGGAGTCCATTCTCCAATAAGAGCCCGCGGTTTTGATTGTTTACTATATATGTAGAGCGTAAGATGCAAGAATTCTGCCAGATCGTTAATTATTTGCGTTAGAAACTATTATATTATCAGAAAGTTATTGATTTTAAAAAAAAATTGGGTTATCGTAAAGTAAAAACCATCCGTGTTTATATGTGGATCTGGTCTTATGATTATCATTTCTTTAAAAAAAGATTTTGAAAAGTTAAATCGAATGGTTGGAGTTTACTCACACCAGTCCCATAACTGACCCAGAGTTATTTTTTTGTTTTCCCTAAACTCTTGGGTGCCCAAATTTGTACGCGCAGTCAAGTAGTTAGGATTTTGCCGATACTAGGAGGAGCTTGGAGCAGGAGGCTTCAACACTAGCTATATATAGAGTATTTCCGATGTCATATACATGTGATGTACTCTGATGATATATGTAAGTACAAATACAGTTTTCATTCTAAAGTATGTTATATATTATATTTATTCGTTCCACTGTGAGATTCATGTTTACTCAGATTTTGTTCAGTTGTGATCTTCTCTTTTTTTTATTCTAAATTTCTTTCTTTCTATTCCTCACCCTCTAACTTCTTTCTACTAATGCTATGGTATTTCTAATTCTCGAATAGTTGACATGGTGTTTTTGTTGATTTTCGGGGTCGAAAATCCATGTTCGTTACAGTGGTATCATAGCTGAAGGTAAATGATTACCTTGGTTCTGTGGCTTAACTCAGTAGAGATGGGGTTAGTAGTACCCTAGATTGAGTTTGAGTGTATATATATGAGAGTGTATTTGTAAATTGATATAAAAACTGTTTTATATTGTGTTAATTGGTTTGTCGAGTAGTTTATGAATTCTGGTCGATACAGTAATGCAAACTGTGTCGATAGCTGTTTCTAAACTCTTTGATAGAGTAATTCGACACAGTATGTTTTGAAAAGAGGGTAAATGAAATAATTTTACCCGAAATTTGTTTTGATATAAAGGAAGTGTATATATTGGATTATTATATATATTGGATGTGTTAGTTGTTATTATAATCGAACAAGATTAAAATTAAGATGGTTATATAAATAACCAATTAGAATTTGTATAACTATAATGCATAAAAATCAGATAAAACTAAATCTGAATTTAAAATAGAATGGGAATTAAAATTCCAAAAACTTAAAAAGGGTTTGTAAATGAATTTTGGAATAAATATATGGGAGCTTTAAAATCCTAGGAGATTTGCAAATGTTTTCAAACATCGTTAAAGATATTTAGAGAAATTTCCAAATGGAGGTGTTTAGAACTGAGTTTTGAAATAATATAGTATTGAACTCACTTTAATCACTAGAAATTAATTTTCATGATGATGGTTGCATAATCATTGTTCATTTTCGAGTTACTAAATAACGAATGACTACCCAGGGATTTTGTTTTTGAATTATTTTGAGGAAACAAGATGTTTAGAAATTAAAATGTTTTGAAATGTTATTGTTATGTGTTAATATATATAGGATTTCAAACTGATTTGAAATAAAACCCAGGAATTTTAATTTTGAAATTTAAATTTAACTTATGAAGTTAAATAAATTGAAATGGTATAAGTGAATAAATAAATTAGAATTTAACTGATACTGAGTTAAATAAAATTTGATTAGATTAGAGATAACCGGAATGGAATTGAATTAATAAGTCATGAGTTTGGAATTGGAGTTTGAATGGAATCTGGCTTACGTATAAGCAAAGGATCTAATTCAAGGATGAATTGATTTAAGACCAATTGGGAATGCATTGGTATATGCTGAGATAGTAGAAAATAGAAGAGATAAAGTTGGATGCCTGTAACACCCCATGTTTTCTGTTAACACTAAACTAATGAATTGAGGAACAATTAATTTTAAATGTGAGAATCAATGGAAACGGGTTACGAAGTTGTGTTCGTCTCAGGATTCTGGTTGAGATAGAGTCCGAGTTTGCGTAAATTGGACTCTGTATGAAGAAGTTACGGCTGTCGGAAGTTTCCAGAAATTCAAGTTTAAATTCAAAAATGAATTCAGACTCGGAAACGGGCAGGGCGAGAAATTTCCCGCCCCAGGCCAGGTCGACCAGGAGGTTGACCCTAGTGTTGACCTACACTATAGGTTGACCTGGGGGTCGACTTAAGGGTCGACCTGGGGGTCGACCTACCCCCCTGGGGCAGATTTGAATTAAGCCCAATTCTGAGCTGCTACTGAGTCATTAGGGCTGAGTTGGCTTTTTGGATAGTTCAGGTTGCTTCTAGGTTGATCAGATGGCCTAAATTAATCCTAATTTCTATATAAACACATGTAGACTCGAACCCTAAACCTAATCAAAATTAAAACCATGTCGTCATGCTATCACCCCGCAACCTAGAGTAGGCTCCACCAACTAGAAGCAAAGTAAAGCTAATCAACTCAATTCAACTCAAGTCTATAACAACAACAACGAATTTGTCTACTTCAAAGGCGAGCTAATTCAACTACAGAACACAGATCCTAGAACTCAAGATCTTCTTTCAGTTGTGAGTTCGATTTCTTTAATAAGATAATTAACAAGTTAATTAGGTTGAGTTATAATTTGGGTTATATGGCTATGTTTGTGAATCATTGGAAAAATGTGATATTTTGTGAATATATTCTAGTTGTTCATAATGTTAGTTTTTGTTGTGGATCCCTTTGTATATGCCCAATCACCTATGTTCAACTTGATTCATGTTTGACATCATTTTATATGCAAGTTTGGGGGTAGATTATAATGCTAGTTTCTATGTGAATTGTACACAAGTTTACATGTGAACCAAGTAAAATGACTATATGCAAGTTTAGGTAGTAATTGGATTCCCATATATGCAAGTTTACACCTTTAGGTTTAGATCTATGACATACATAGTTCTATGCAAGTTTGTGACTATGGCCTATGCAAGTTTGGGTGAAAACTATATTCATACATGTAAGTTCACACCTTTAGGTCTATGTTTAAATTCATGACAATACCAAGTTTATGCAAGTTATGTTGTAATCCTTATTTGCAAGTTAAAGCCATTTTGTGTGTTATGCAAATTTGCGATGTTTCTTCCCTTTTATGTGTTAGACTAATTGCTAGTCTAATATATATATATATATATATATATATATATATATATGTCATGACAAGAGAACGAACAATTTGGGGATGATGGGGGTAATATTGAATATACACATATTGAGAATTGGCATGTAATGGCCTTAAAAGGCATACAATTAATTTGAGGAAATAATTCGAATAATTGTATACTTGAAATAAATGGACATAATTTAGGTGACAATTATGGACATAAGTATATATGGAATTTATTGACAAATTTGAATAGGGATATTAATCCACTTTGGGGTTAAATAAAGATATGTAATAATTAACTGCCTGAGACACGAGGTTAGACTCGTTTGTGGTGTAAGACTGCCCGGACCCGCCCGGAAAATCCAGTAACCACAAATGGTAGTCTAAAGTGAGAGGTCAATGGCACGAATTAAATGCATAACGATTGTAAAGACACGAGGTTGAGCTCTTTTGCAGTATAAGACTGCCCAGACCCGCCCGGAAAATCCAGCAACCGCAAATGTCAGTCAAATGTGAGAGTTCTTTACAAGGTTACAGTCCTAATGAATTAAGAAACACTTAACCAAATAAACATATGGTGGGGCATGAGGGTTAAGTGGGTGGCCTTGGGTGGCTTGTGAAATACGATTAGAAACACTTAACCAAGTTGGAACATGTAAGAAGACATGAATAAGAAGGGGTTAAGTGGGATGTACTAGAGGGGACCAAGCATAGGTGGGAAGCTTGTGTCAGGCATGGGGGCCCTTATCAGACCAGTAAGCCATTAAGTATCTTTGTGGGCTCGACCCAACTAGAGGACGGGACACGCGTACTGGGTTCGATTGTAAGAGGTCAAAACGGGTTAGCAGTGGCAATGCAAGTCCAACAGGGTCATGTGCGTGTATGGGCCCGGGCTGGTAGGTACGACGTTGTTGCATCGTGTAGGTATAAGCCATGCATCTTTAGTGGTATCGGGTTGTCACTTTGGGAATGATACACTCCACTATGGGACCTGCATGGGTATCTACGAGTTAGGAAGCCGATCGCATGGGGGTAGTGGGTACACCTATTGGAGTAGGGGCAGGCGGCACCTATGTAGACAACTAGGGGTACACGAGACTACTATTATGATTACTGAGTTTAGTAGGCGGGGATCAACTTTTAAAGGGTTTGGTGTGGTGCAATGTAGTAATTATCTTATAGTGATTAGGTGCGCCATTAACGTTATCTTTGTTCATCCTATTTCCTTTGTTTGCTCTGTCATGCCCATTTGTTCATAGTCATTTCCTTATTTACCAGCTTATGCCTTATCCTAGTTACTTTAATGATTATATTGTTAAAGTTATTGCACTCGCTAGACTTTATGTCTGACCCCTTTGTTTCCACCTCTTTTCCTCCTTCCCTCCCCCCCTAGGTGCTCAGGGTGGGACTAGTACTAGTGGAGCTTGATTTGGACCGCTTTATCTCTTTCTTTTGGAAGTTGCTTGGATTGCTGAAGTAAAGTTCAACCTATCTTATTTATGGCTATTTTATGTTGGGGTTATGTCTTTTATTTTATGTACTCAGAACTTACTTGTCAAGATGGATAATAAGTGTATTTGGTTTTGTAGTTGGTTTTTGATGTGATGTTACCAAACTATTTCTCCGCTGCAATAAAAGTTGTTTCTATTTTCCAAGTACAAATATATTTATCTGTCTTGTTTACTTTTATGTTCTATACACAATAAACGCTCCACCAAAATTAAGGCATTCCCTTTGTGAGTGACCTTAATGGAGTTGGGGTGTCACACGTGGTATCAGAGCTGAAGGTTACCAGAACAGATAAGATATTTTGAAAAACTATTTTTCAAAAAGCATTTTCATAAAATGATACTTTCAAAAATACGTTAAGGGGAGTATTTTCAAGAGAAAAGTTTATTTTAAAACCATAACCCCCAAGAGCCATATATCTTTCCTTTGATTCTTTTGTTTTGAATCTTTTTTTTCCGTTTCAGCATGTCTGGGGATCTTAACCTTCCGGAGGGTGTACCAATACCAGGATGGTTTAGGAGGTATTTGGAGGCTAGGGCCACCGCCGCAGGCCCAGCAAATGTTCCTCCTCCCCAGCTGCACTCGTTCCTCTTCCTCCTCCCCCTCCTCGTGTTGATACTTTCGCAAAGATATGCAAGGACTTTCGGGCAATCGATGGAAAATCTTTTCACGGGTCGGAGACGTTTGTTGAAGCTCGAAATTGGCTAAAGGAGGTGGAAGAGTTGTTTGGAATCTTTGAGGTAGAAAATGGAAGAAAGGTCCAATTAGCTACCTGGTTAATAAAGGATGAGGCCTCGTTTTGGTGGGAGGTCACTAATGGAGAGCGTCCAGTCGAGACATGGCCGGATTTCAGGCATAGGTTTGAGGCAAAGTTTCTCTCATGGGCCGAAGAGAATCTATATATGGAAAGGTTTTTGACATTGAGGCAGGGAAATCTGTCAGTGAAAGAGTACGCCAACAAGTTCAATCAATTGGCGAGATTTGTCTTAGACTCGGTGAATACACCCGAAAAGAAGGCCCTGAGATTTGTTATGGGTTTGAACGAGCCACTGCATGGGTTAGCTATGACCCATATCCCTATGAGAGCCACCTTTAAGAGGCTAGTTGACATGGCGCTTATGCATGAAGAGGAGAAAGGCGCCAATGCTAATAAAGCACCTGAGAAGAAAGGAGATCAAAAGAAACCACAACAGCAACAGCAGAACAAGAAGGGTGGTAAAGACAACAATGGCATGGGAAAGAAAAGATGCTTTAACTGTAGGACACCAGGCCATCTGAGCAAAGACTGTAGGAAGAAAAATAAGATGGGTTGTTTCCACTATGGCAAGGTAGGACATCTGATTAAGGACTGCACAAAGAAATGGCAGAGGGTAGGGTCTACCTCTGGAGGGCAGGTCCAGGCTCTCATGGCCTCCACCGCTGCAAGAACGAGGTAGAGCGATTTCCGTTGAAAGTTTAGTTTATCTTTTTGATCATCCTGTTCGCACACTCTTTGATTCTGGTGCATCGCACTCTTTTATATCTACTGCTTTAGTTGAGTCTCTACAACTAAACACCAGTATAGTAGAGGATCCCTTAGTTGTTTCAAATCCAATTAGGGGCTCAGCCTATTTGTCGATGATTTGTTTGGATTTGGAAATTTCTATACTTAGCGTTGGGTTTAGATGTGATGCTTATGTTTTGGGCTTCACGGGCTATGGGTTAATTCTGGGCATGGATTGGTTATCCAGTAATGGAGCCATCCTAGATTGTGAAAAGAGAGAGGTTAGGATTATGACTCGCTTGGGCAACACTCTCGAAATCTCTTGTAATCCCATGAATTCTGTTATGCTAAGTTATCTAGAATCGCTTGACGCGTCTGCTGAGAATTTGCAGTCTGTTAGAGTGGTCCGTGAATACTCGGATGTCTTTGAGGAAGTATAGGGCTTGCCTCCGAAGCGGGAGATAGACTTCCGCATATACCTAGTTGATAACGCAAAACCCGTTGCTTTACCCGTTAGACACATGGCTCCAAGGGAGAGAAAGGAGCTTAGCAAGCAAGTTAAGGAGCTGCTAGAAAAATGGTTTATAAGGCGGAGTATTTCTGAATGGGGTGCTCCAGTGGTGTTCGCAACCAAAGCAGATGATGCACTTCGCCTATGCGTTGATTATAGGGAGCTAAACAAGCTGACCAAGAAGAGTAGGCACCCACTGCCAAGAATAGATGATTTGTTCGATAAGCTCGTAGGTGCAACAGTTTTCTCCCAATTAGATCTGGCTACCAGATTTCATCAGCTAAGAGTGGCTGAAGATAGCATTGATAAGACCGCGTTCAGAACCCCAAACGGTTTCTTCGAATGGCTTATCATGCCTTTCGGCTTGACAAACGCACCTGCTTATTTCGTCGATTTGATGAGTAGAGTGTTCCGGGAATTTCTCAATAAATTTGTGGTGGTCTTCGTAGATGACATTCTGATTTTCTCGAAGAATGAGGAAGAGCATGCTTTGCATTTAAGGGAAGTCATGGATACTCTCCGTGTACATCAGTTGAAAGCAAAATTCTCCAAGTGCCACTTCTGGAGAGAAGAAGTAAGATTTCTTGGGCATGTGGTGTCCAAAGAAGGGTTAGCTGTCGACCCCGCAAAAGTAGTTGCGGTCTAAGACTGGAAGGTTACAAAGAATGCAACCGAAGTCCGAAGTTATCTTGGACTAGCAGGCTTTTATCGCAAGTTCATTAAAGACTTTGCGAAAATCTCAGCTTCACTTACAAGGTTAACGAAGAAGAACCTGACTTTCACTTGGGATTTGGATTGCGAAGTCGCTTTCCAACGGTTGAAGAGGGCTCTGACAACAACCCCAGTTTTGATATTACCAGATGGGAGCAAGATGTTTACAGTATACACAGATGCATGCGGTACGGGACTAGGCGTTGTTTTGATGCAAGAGGGGAAGGTAGTAGCTTATGGTGGAAGGAAGTTGAAAGTGCATGAGAAAAACTACCCAACCCACGATCTAGAGTTAGCAGCCATCGTTTTTGCACTTAAGTCTTGGTGCCACTATCTCTTAGGTGAGATTGAATTGTATACTAACCATAAATCGTTGAAGTGCCTTTTCTCGTAGAAAGACCTCAATCTAAGGTAGCAAAGATGGATGGAGTTTCTTGCCTCATATGACTTTGAGATCTCCTATACTCCTGGCAAGGGCAATGTAGTAGCAGGCACCTTAAGTAGAAAGAAGCTGACCTTAAGTCCTCTCTTTGTAGAAAGGCAAAGTTTGGAGTACATAGTAAATTTTGATTTTAGACCATCTATTGATTATGTGACTGGCTTGATGGCAATGCTAGAGGTGCGGCCTACTTTGTTGGACTCAATAGGAACCGCGCAATGTGAAGATCCTCAGCTAGTTGATGTGATAGACAAGCTGATTAGAGGAGAGACTTCTAATCACATCAATAGATAAACCATTGATGATAAGGGTTGGTTGAGACGGGATGGAAGACTATGTGTCCCACAAGCAAGAGATTAAGTGAAGATGGTTCTGGAAGAAGTACATCATTCCAAGATGATCATACACCCCGGTGGAGACAAGATGTACAAAGATATCAAAAGAGTTTTCTTTTGGATTGGCATGAAGAGGAATGTAGCTGAATTTGTTTTCGAAATGCATGATATGCCAGCAAGTCAAGGCAGAGCATAAGAAGCCTGGTGGTTTGCTTCATCCTATAGAAGTTCCGCAATGGAAATGGGAAAGCATCTCGATGGACTTTGTTGATGGGTTGCCTAGGTCAAGATGGGGCAATACCGGTATTTGAGTAATAGTGGACAGGCTCATAAAAATCGCTCATTTTATACCTGTCAAGAGTTGGAGGACCGCCTCTTTATCTTAAGGAGATAGTTCGACTCCATGGGATACCCTCCAGCATAGTGAGTGATCGAGACCCTATCTTTACAAGCGATTTTCGGAGGAGTTTGCAAGAGGCTGTAGGCACACAGCTATGTTTAAGCACAACCTATCATCCTTAAACCGATGGTCAGACGGAAAGGGTGAACAGAGTACTGGAAGAACTTTTGAGATTGTGCATTCTTGACTTTGGAGGATCTTGGGAGGATCGTCTCCCTTTGGTGGAATTCACTTATAACAATAGCTACCAAGCCACTATAGGCATGGCACCCTTCGAAGCTTTATATAGAAGGACATGTCGATCACCAACTTGTTGGTGGGAGTCCACGGATAAACTAATACTTGGTTCGGACATGATTAGAGAGACTTCAGAGAAAGTGGACTTGATACGAAGGAGAATGAAGACTGCCCAAGATAGACAGAAATCCTATGCAGACAAGAGAAGGACCGACCTTGAGTTTGAGGTTGGGGATAAGGTGTCCCTTAAAGTATTTCCTTTGAGGAATGTCATTCGCTTTGGGTCCGTAGGAAAGTTGGCATCACAATTTGTAGGACCATTTCCTATCATCAAAAGGATTGGGATGATGGCCTACAGAGTAGAGCTACCTGAAAGACTGGCTGGAGTTCATAATGTTTTTCATGTCTCTCTGCCTACGAAAGTGCTTACATGAGTCGGCAGAAGTTGTGGCGCCAAGCATACTAGAGGAATTCGAAGTGGAATGAGAAGTGACTGTAAGGAGAGTTCCAACTTGTATCTTGGGGATGGAAGTCAAAAAGCTATGCAACCCTGAAGTCAAGCTTGTCAAAGTTCAATGGAGCGACGCCGAGGAAGACGCGACTTGGGAAACTGAGGCCAAAATACGTGCAGCCTACACTTTTCTTTTTGAGGGTACATCTTTGATCTTTTTTTCCTTAAAGTTTATTCAAGCTTGTATCTACTTTTTTAGTGTATCTCCTCGGTCATATTCTTTATCCTTAGGTAGAGACCAATGGATGTAAACATGTATTTGAAACATGTTATGATTGATGGAAGCTAGTGGATGCAAGTGTTTGCTAGTGCTTGCTCGTGGATGCATATACACACACATTAGGCACTACATCGGCTTAATCACTTTCATACTGCATATGAATGTGTGCTTATTTAGGTTAATGGATGTATAATGGTTGTGTTATCATATGGATGCTGCATTCGGATGAATGGTTGTGCACGCATGTAGAAATAATATGTATCAATAGGGATCTTTTGCATACATAATGGACGCATGGCACTATCATAATTTACATTAAGGAGGTCAATTGAGTCATTAGACCGCCTGATTTTACATTAGATATGGACATGTACACACACTGTGCATATTAACATGAAAGCATTAGAAGTCTTTTAAGGACAATGGATGACTGTGTTTGATGGTTGCGTAGATGGATGATTGGATGGTAGGATATGTATTCTTCGTGACTTGAAGATTTCGGGGTCGAAATCCTTTAAGGAGGAGAGAATGTAACACCTCGTGTTTTCTATTAACATTAAACTAATGAATTGAGGAATAATTAATTTTAATGTGATTATCAAGGGAAATTGGTTACTCCATTGTGTTCGTCTCGGAATTCTGGTTGAGATAGAGTCCGAGTTTGCGTAAATTGGACTTCGTATGAAGAAGTTATGGGTGTCGAAAGTTTCCAGAAATTCAAAAATGAATTCAGACTCAGAATCGGGCAGGGCAGGAAATTTTCCGCCCCAGGCCAGTTTGACCAAGGGGTCGACCTTAGTGTCGACCTACCCTATAGGTCGACCTAGCGAACGACCTGGGGGTCAACCTACCCCCCTGGGGCAGATTTGAATTAAGCCCAATTCTGAGTTGCTGCTGAGTCATTAGGGCTGAGTTGGCTTTTTGGATGGTTCAGGTTGCTTCTAGGTTGATCGGATGGCCTAAATTAATCCTTATCTCTATATAAACACATGTAGACTCAAACCCTAAACCTAATCAAAATTAGAACCATGGCCGTCATGCTATCACCCCGCAACCTAGAGTAGCTGCCACTAACTAGAAGCAAAGTAAAGCTAATCAACTCAATTCAACTCAAGTCTATAACAACAACAACGAATTTGTCTTCTTCAAAGGCGAGCTAATTCAACTATAGAACACAGATCCCATAACTCAAGACCTTCTTTGAGTTGTGAGTTCGATTTCTTTAATAAAATAATTAACAAGTTAATTAGGTTGAGTTATAATTTGGGTTATGTGGCTATGTTTGTGAATCATTGGAAAAATGTGATATTTTGTGAATATATGCTAGTTGTTCATAATGATAGTTTTTGTTGTGGATCCCTTTGTATATGCCCAATCACCTATGTTCAACTTGATTCATGTTTGACATCATTTTATATGCTAGTTTGGGTGTAGATTATAATGCTAGTTTATATGTGAATTGTACACAAGTTTACATGTGAACCAAGTAAAATTACTATATGCAATTTTAGGTAGTAATTGGATTCACATATATGCAAGTTTACACCTTTAGGTTTAGATCTATGACATACATAGTTCTATGCAAGTTTGTGACTATGGCCTATGCAAGTTTGGGTGAAAACTATATTCATACATGTAAGTTCACACCTTTAGGTCTATGTTTAGATTCATGACAATACAAAGTTTAGCAAGTTATGTTGTAATCCTTATTTGTAAGTTAGCTCCATCTTGTGTGTTATGAAAATTTGCAATGTTTCTTCCCTTTTATGTGTTAGACTAATTGCTAGTCTAATATATATATATATATATATATATATATATATATGTGTGTGTGTGTGTGTTTGTGTGTGTGTGTGTATGTGTGTGTGTGTGTCATGATAAGTGAACGAACAATGTGGGGACGATTGGGGTAATATTGAATATACACATATTGAGAATTGGCATGTAATGGCCTTAAAAGGCATACAATTATTTTGAGGCAATAATTGGTATAATTTGTATACTTGAAATAAATGGAAATAATTTAGGTGACAATTATGGACATAAGTATATATGGAATTTATTAAAAAATTTGAATAAGGATATTAATCCACTTTGGGGTTAAATAAAGATATGTTATAATTAACTGCCTGAGACACGAGGTTAGACTCCTTTGTGGTTTAAGACTGCCCGGACCCGCCCGACAAATCCAACAACCACAAACAGTAGTCTAATGTGAGAGGTCAAAGGCACGAATTAAATGCGTAACGATTGTAAAGACACGAGGTTAGGCTCTTTTGTGGTATATGTAACATCCCAGATTTTTGCTGTTTTATAATGGATATTTAAATTTATTTTAAATATTTAACTGAAATAGTAAATGGATTTTTATTGAATTAATCGAATTAATATATGATTTAATTTTTAATATATTGAAATATCGTAATACGAAAAGCGATAAATAATCGAATTCTAAGTCATAACTGAATTTAATCAATTCAGTAGACCAATATAAATTTTATATTGAATTTGAACAATAATTATTATTTATTTTTGGTAAATTTAATTATTTGAAACCGTTTTGTATTTTAATCAAATTGAATGTCAGAATCTGTACCGTTGAGGTCAGAATAGCATTATAATCTGAATGTGCCCATCGTACGTTAAAATGGTGGTTCGGGACTTCGAATTTAGGGACCCTGAGATATTTTCGTATTTAAAATCAAAATAAAATTTATAATAAATGAAATAAAATAATAATGGCCGACCTATATTTACGCAGACCTATACCTCTACAGTCTTTTCTTTCAATCTGTGTACCAATGGTCTCCTACATCTGGTATCAAAGAAACAAAGAATTTATGGCGTGTGGTACGTATGTCTTCTGTTCGCTCTATATAACCCATCGCCTTGTATTCCATTCTCAAATCTACCTAAACATTCATTCTCTTTTCTTTCAGTAAATGGAAACCACCGTTTAAATAAAACTAAAATCAAATCGCAAATCGCGATTTCCACAAAGCTCGATTCGAGCTAGGCGCTCGCGAAATAGTGTGTTGGTGGGTTCAAGGGAGGATCGAAGGCACGATTTTTGGGGTGCGCGAAGTCGTCAGAAGGAGGTTCGAACTGGAGCACGTCAAGTTAGGACAGTTTGATTTCGTGCTAGGGATTTGGGATCGTGTTCTTGGTCAGAGGGGGGTCGCGACATCAGTGTTTGGTTCGACGTGGATGAAGTGGCGATGTTGGATCTCGATGTGGCAACGTGCGAGTTCGACAGGTGGTGACTGGAAGGGATTAACAGGGGGTAGCAGATTTTGGATACTTCCGTTGGAATTTTGACGATGCCAGTAGCATCAACAAGGGGCTGCGACGGATCTCAAACGGTGTTCGAGCTGAATGGTCATTCAATGGACTGTTTTCAGGTGATGCTAGGGTTTTTGTTTGGCAGCAGTTGCGATCAACAAGAGTGTTCGGGAAAGAGGAGTTCGTCAGTGTCCCATAGTCTTTTGAGTGTGGTTCGACAGTAAGGTGTTCGAGGAAATGCCATAATGAGTAATTGCAATGGAGGGGGCTGATTTCAGTTTTGGAGCATTTGGAGAAAATTGATTCGATTAGAGAAGCATGGAAGCTTCTCTACCATTAACAACAAGGTATAGTTTTAATTAAAATTTAAAATACTTATTTATTTATTTTAGTAGTCCATAAATAGTTAATCGATTAAATTAAAACTAAAAATATTATAATGCAAAGTATTTAATTTATACAAGGTCAAGAAAGTTTCTAGCGCGAGTTGGACACTTCAGGAATTGTATATGGATTTTCCCGAGACAAAGGGAATATAAATCAAGCGTCTTCAATTTAATTCCGGCAATTAAATCTCCGGTGAGTAAATCTCACTCACCTTTAAAATTATTTTTATTTCATTAAAAATAAATTGTTTGTTGCTTGTTGAATGTTTTCTGGTTGTTTCACATATATTAGTTATTTAGGCTATATATATATATATTGGGTTGATTGATTGGTTGGATTCCCGCAGTCTCATTAGCGGATGCCCGCAGTTTCATAGCGGATGATTACCCTATACGCCCCACGCTATGATTAGTGGATGACCTTCTATACCGCGATATTCTGCCACGAAGCAGAATGGGTATTATTTATGTGCTAACATCTGTGGATGCAGGAAAACAGGTTGGAGGAATCCAACTGGATTCCTCAAAAATATATTATCTGTTTGTTTATTTGATTTCATATATATTATCGTATATGATGTGTTTGAAACCTGTCACTTATAATTGGTTGTTTTGAGTATTGAAATATCACTGGGCCCAAATAATAATATTTAAAAATATAGTGAAAGGATATTTTGAGAATTTAAAAGGGAAATCTATTTTTCAAAAAAATGGAATTCGAATTTCGAATGGACTAGAAATATTAACTTGTTTTGAATAAATAAAACAGGTAATAAATTTATAAACGTTGTTTATAAATTAATTAATACAGGAAATTTAAGTGATGAATTTATAAACGTGTTTAAAAATAAATAATGCAGAGAAGTGAAATCAGCTTATAAACGGTGTTTATAAATAAAGGGGAAAAATTATCATTTTTATAATTTGAATATTTAAATTCAAATATGAATTTAAAAATAGAAATGTGGAATCATTTTAAAGGAGTAAGCGATGAAATTTTATTCTGATAATCAGAATAAAAATTGAACTGAAAATAAATCCGTATGGATTTATGGATTGAATTCGATTAGTTCGAATTCTTTTAAATAAATATTTCTAGAATAGATGTTAGGATTATATCAAATAGAAGTTAAATTAAAATATGAAAACACATTCTATATTTATATAGATAGATTAAAATAAATAGGAATTTCCAAAATGAGATTTGGTTTGAATAAAATTTGAAATGGACTTGTTTGAATTTTAAACAAGTAGATTTATAAACAAATGTTTATAAAGTTAGTGAATCAATTATCAGGAGATATTCTGTGATTCAGGTATGAATGAAAATATAATTTGAAATCATTTCGGGAAAAAGGAATGATGGGTTTTATTCTGGAATTCAGAATATAAAGGGATTGAATTTCAAATGGGTTTTGAAATGGAAAGCTTGTTCTGATATATAAAACAAGGAAGTGGATTTATAAATGGAGTTTATAAATCGAGTAAAATAAATTATCATTTGATAGTTTAGAAATTGATATTTCAAGTATGAATTGAAAAGTGAATTGGAAACGAGTTGGGATAAAACAATTGATGTGATTCAGAATAGAAACAGAATTGAGAAAATCCAAAGGAGTTAAAGTTTGGAATTCGACGATATCGATTTTTTTTAAAATAAGTTATAAAGAAATTGGAATTTAGAATAGAAATCTAGTTATAAATAAATTTATAACTGAGTAGTGGAAATCGACGATTTGAGATGAATCGGAAATGTCAAGTTGAATTTGAAAAAAAAACTAGACTTGGATATATATTTATATATATTCGAACGAGGTTGAAATACAAATTATAAACGACGTTTAAAACGTTTATATTTATATATATAATTAAAACGAACTCGCCGCAGCGCTGCAGTTCGTAAAATAGCGATTCGAACTTCAATTGAGTATACAGAACGCAATTGAAGTCGGAATTCTTCGAAACAAGAAACGTCAGGACCGGTCTGATAATAGTTTTCTAATGAAAGAGAAAAATCTGAATTTCGTCGTATAGATTTTGAGTTATGTCAAAATCAAATTTTCAGAAAAACAGCGCCAGAACCAATTGAAAACCGTAATGGTGTATTTAAATGAATAAAAGGATTTTTATAAATAAAAATTCGAATTTCCATCTAGACTGGAGATATAAAACAAATATGAACTCCAGTGAAGTAAATGAATTGATTTTTGAAACAGAAATCAGATTTTTGATTATTGAATAGAATTAACTAATTCGAATGGTAATTAGTTAATGAGATTTTGAATTAATATTGGGCTTTGAATAAGCGAATTCGATTTGAAAATTTATATTCGGAATCAAAAGGGGAACTAAAATTGAAATTGAAATTCAATTTGGTCGTGAGCGAGTTAAACATTTTATTTGAACGTGCTATGTTCAAACGAAGGAGTAAAATAGGCAAAATGGCCGATTTAAAGAATAAATGGCGAAACTGAATTCAAACGATTAGATGGTATTGAATTGAATTGAAAACAGGTGAACATGTGTAAGCAGGTTTGATATGAAGTATATGAAGTTATAAATGTAGTGCTCGACAAAAAGGTACATGTTTAATTCGTATATGAGTTTTATGCGCCGTATCGGCAAGCCGCTTGGCTTTTTCTTTTTCTTTTTGAGATTGGAAGATACCGGGATGCTATTTAAAATTTCCCGATGCTCCCGATACAGGGGAGGTTATGGCGAATTTTTCCGGGAATTTAAGGAGTTAGAATATTTTTAAGAAATTTGACAATTAGAAATCTATATATCGATATATATAGAATTCGATAAGGAAACGAAATCAAAAATAGCGTAAAGGGCCAATATGGTTATTGAAAATATTTGGTTAACAAATATTGATAGAGAAAATGGAGAAGAGATTTAATTAATGAATATTAATTAAAGAGCCCAGTGATTTGTTTGATATGTTGATTGAACACTTGTTTTTATTCGATAGTTAAATCACAGACTATCGAAGTTTTTGACCATCGTTGTCAATATGGAGAGACCGGTTGGATTATTATCCGAAGAACCACTCCGTATCGGCATGAGCGTTGCGAACCAAGTATGCTGAATATATTGAAGACGGAGTAAAGTGCAAGGGCTTTTCTAGTAATAGAAATGGTGCCTTCGGTTTCGTTCAATCCCAGAACGAACGTAAATGGACGAATGTCTGACAGAGTATTTCCAATGATCAAATGGGTTGGTCTGTATGAATATATATGGTTGCAACGGATTTTATCCCTTAGCATAATATCCAGAATATTTGTGCAAACTCAACCAGTGATTAACGGATCTGACAATGTGGCATTCAAAGTGATTGTGTTATCAAGGAATGGTAAGTATTCGTAGCCTCAGGCCTCAACAACCGGGAAAGGACAAAAATCGGGCAGGCAGCATGGCTATGTGGGTCGCTCCCATTAGGGTGTATAATCACCTATCTAGAGAAATTCCTTTTGTTTCTAAATCTATCGATTCTGCCTATTCGGGAAACGGTGGTTTGAGTCCAACCGTTGGTGATATACATTCGATACACTCAAGCGAAATGAGTGGTCGGTCATGTGTGGGCCGGGTTGCAAGACGTTCTTGTTGAACCCAGGTGTATTCGCCTCTAGAGATACATCATCGGAAGGTGGTTCCATACCTTGTCATGTTGGAAATCCAATCTCCAATAAGCGCCATGCGGTTTTTGAGTTTACACTATATATGTAGAGCGTGAGATGCAAGCGTTCTACTATTTGGTTATTTATTTGATGTAGACATTATTATAATATCACTGGATTTTCGTATCAAAGTGTTTTGGGTTATAGTAAGGTAAAAACCGTCCATGTTTATGTGTGGGCTGGTCTTACTATTATCTTTTCTTCCGAAAAGAGTTTTGAAAGTTAAACAAGTGGTTGGAGTTTACTTACACCAGTCCCATGACTGACCCAGAGTTTGTTTTGTTTTGTTTTCCCTAAACTCTTGGGTGCCCAAATTTGTACGGGCAGTCAAGTGTTTCAGGCTTTTACAGATACACTTGGAGGAGCTTGAAGCTGGAGGCTTCAATGTTAATTATTTAGAGTTACTTCCGCTGAATCAAATGTTATGTGTACTCTGATGATGGTATGTGTATATGTACAAAACAGATTTGTATTTCAAAGCTTATGTCATAGAATATATTTTATTCGTTCCGCTGTGAGTTGTGATCTTCGTTTTTTTCTCCTATTCTAATATTTCTTTCTTTCTATTTCTCATCCTCTAACTTCTTTCTAATAATGAGTCGTATTTCTGTGGTATTTGAGTTGGACGTGTGGTGTTTTTAGTCAACTCAGATAGCACGGATTTGCGGGTCGTTTCAGTTGGTATCAGAGCTTAGGTTGAGCGAATACCTAGGCTTGTGTGGCATGTGCTCATTAGAGATAGGGTCAGTAGTACCCTAGAATGAGTTGAGTGTATATACGAGAGAGCGTATTTGTTAGTTGATATAAAAATTGTTTTATATTGTGTTGACTAGTCTGTGAGTGGTTTATGAATTCTGGTCGAATCGTGGGACGCCACGACGTCGATAGGAATTTCTAAACACTTGAACAGAGGACTGAACACGATATTGTTTTAAGTGGGTAGATGAAATAATTTTACCCAAAATTTCTATTTTTGATATAGAAAGAATAATTTTCTAGAATTATTATTATATGGATGTGTTGGATGTTGATTTTATAATCAAATAAGATTAAAAAAAAAATTTAGAATGGTTATTTATAACCAAATAGAATTTGTATAGAAATTAAATATACAAATGAGATAAATTAGAATTAAATTCAAACCAGAATTAAGAATTCAAAATCCTGGGAAGTTGACAAATATTTTTCAAAGTATGTTAAAATAATATAGATTTGTTTTAAAGGATTTGAGAGAAAATCATGGATTTTGAAATAATAAAGCACTGAACTCACTTCAGTGGCTGGGAAATTATTCTGATGATGATTGCAACATCATCAGTGTTCATTTCCGAGTTTCTAAGTGATGAATTGCTACCTTAGAAAGTTTTTGATGGAAATTTGTTTTGAAAGAAAACAAGTAGATTGAAAATTCAAGTGTTTTGAATTTGAAATGAAAATAAATATATGTGTATATTTATGGGATTTCAAAAGAATTTGAAATAAAAACCCAGGGATTTGAATTCTGGAATTGAAATTTAACTTAAGCAAGTTAAATGGTTCAAGGTGAATAAATTAACTAGAATCAATTTGAAATAAATTGAAATGAATATGAATTAGAATGCATATGAATGGAAACCAAAAGTTTTGGTTGAAATTAAAGTCATAGAAATATGAGGAGTTGAGTTTCAACATGAGTGAGATGTCGGAAAGTAATGGATTTGTATCCTTTTTCCTACCTTAGCAATTTCGGGGACGAAATTCTTTTAAGGGGGAAAGAATGTAACATCCCAGATTTTTGCTGTTTTATAATGGATATTTAAATTTATTTTAAATATTTAACTGAAATAGTAAATGGATTTTTATTGAATTAATCGAATTAATATATGATTTAATTTTTAATATATTGAAATATCGTAATACGAAAAGCGATAAATAATCGAATTCTAAGTCATAACTGAATTTAATCAATTCAGTAGACCAATATAAATTTTATATTGAATTTGAACAATAATTATTATTTATTTTTGGTAAATTTAATTATTTGAAACCGTTTTGTATTTTAATCAAAATGAATGTCAGAATCTGTACCGTTGAGGTCAGAATAGCATTATAATCTGAATGTGCCCATCGTACGTTAAAATGGTGGTTCGGGACTTCGAATTTAGGGACCCTGAGATATTTTCGTATTTAAAATCAAAATAAAATTTATAATAAATGAAATAAAATAATAATGGCCGACCTATATTTACGCAGACCTATACCTCTACAGTCTTTTCTTTCAATCTGTGTACCAATGGTCTCCTACATCTGGTATCAAAGAAACAAAGAATTTATGGCGTGTGGTACGTATGTCTTCTGTTCGCTCTATATAACCCATCGCCTTGTATTCCATTCTCAAATCTACCTAAACATTCATTCTCTTTTCTTTCAGTAAATGGAAACCACCGTTTAAATAAAACTAAAATCAAATCGCAAATCGCGATTTCCACAAAGCTCGATTCGAGCTAGGCGCTCGCGAAATAGTGCGTTGGTGGGTTCAAGGGAGGATCGAAGGCACGATTTTTGGGGTGCGCGAAGTCGTCAGAAGGAGGTTCGAACTGGAGCACGTCAAGTTAGGACAGTTTGATTTCGTGCTAGGGATTTGGGATCGTGTTCTTGGTCAGAGGGGGGTCGCGACATCAGTGTTTGGTTCGACGTGGATGAAGTGGCGATGTTGGATCTCGATGTGGCAACGTGCGAGTTCGACAGGTGGTGACTGGAAGGGATTAACAGGGGGTAGCAGATTTTGGATACTTCCGTTGGAATTTTGACGATGCCAGTAGCATCAACAAGGGGCTGCGACGGATCTCAAACGGTGTTCGAGCTGAATGGTCATTCAATGGACTGTTTTCAGGTGATGCTAGGGTTTTTGTTTGGCAGCAGTTGCGATCAACAAGAGTGTTCGGGAAAGAGGAGTTCGTCAGTGTCCCATAGTCTTTTGAGTGTGGTTCGACAGTAAGGTGTTCGAGGAAATGCCATAATGAGTAATTGCAATGGAGGGGGCTGATTTCAGTTTTGGAGCATTTGGAGAAAATTGATTCGATTAGAGAAGCATGGAAGCTTCTCTACCATTAACAACAAGGTATAGTTTTAATTAAAATTTAAAATACTTATTTATTTATTTTAGTAGTCCATAAATAGTTAATCGATTAAATTAAAACTAAAAATATTATAATGCAAAGTATTTAATTTATACAAGGTCAAGAAAGTTTCTAGCGCGAGTTGGACACTTCAGGAATTGTATATGGATTTTCCCGAGACAAAGGGAATATAAATCAAGCGTCTTCAATTTAATTCCGGCAATTAAATCTCCGGTGAGTAAATCTCACTCACCTTTAAAATTATTTTTATTTCATTAAAAATAAATTGTTTGTTGCTTGTTGAATGTTTTCTGGTTGTTTCACATATATTAGTTATTTAGGCTATATATATATATATTGGGTTGATTGATTGGTTGGATTCCCGCAGTCTCATTAGCGGATGCCCGCAGTTTCATAGCGGATGATTACCCTATACGCCCCACGCTATGATTAGTGGATGACCTTCTATACCGCGATATTCTGCCACGAAGCAGAATGGGTATTATTTATGTGCTAACATCTGTGGATGCAGGAAAACAGGTTGGAGGAATCCAACTGGATTCCTCAAAAATATATTATCTGTTTGTTTATTTGATTTCATATATATTATCGTATATGATGTGTTTGAAACCTGTCACTTATAATTGGTTGTTTTGAGTATTGAAATATCACTGGGCCCAAATAATAATATTTAAAAATATAGTGAAAGGATATTTTGAGAATTTAAAAGGGAAATCTATTTTTCAAAAAAATGGAATTCGAATTTCGAATGGACTAGAAATATTAACTTGTTTTGAATAAATAAAACAGGTAATAAATTTATAAACGTTGTTTATAAATTAATTAATACAGGAAATTTAAGTGATGAATTTATAAACGTGTTTAAAAATAAATAATGCAGAGAAGTGAAATCAGCTTATAAACGGTGTTTATAAATAAAGGGGAAAAATTATCATTTTTATAATTTGAATATTTAAATTCAAATATGAATTTAAAAATAGAAATGTGGAATCATTTTAAAGGAGTAAGCGATGAAATTTTATTCTGATAATCAGAATAAAAATTGAACTGAAAATAAATCCGTATGGATTTATGGATTGAATTCGATTAGTTCGAATTCTTTTAAATAAATATTTCTAGAATAGATGTTAGGATTATATCAAATAGAAGTTAAATTAAAATATGAAAACACATTCTATATTTATATAGATAGATTAAAATAAATAGGAATTTCCAAAATGAGATTTGGTTTGAATAAAATTTGAAATGGACTTGTTTGAATTTTAAACAAGTAGATTTATAAACAAATGTTTATAAAGTTAGTGAATCAATTATCAGGAGATATTCTGTGATTCAGGTATGAATGAAAATATAATTTGAAATCATTTCGGGAAAAAGGAATGATGGGTTTTATTCTGGAATTCAGAATATAAAGGGATTGAATTTCAAATGGGTTTTGAAATGGAAAGCTTGTTCTGATATATAAAACAAGGAAGTGGATTTATAAATGGAGTTTATAAATCGAGTAAAATAAATTATCATTTGATAGTTTAGAAATTGATATTTCAAGTATGAATTGAAAAGTGAATTGGAAACGAGTTGGGATAAAACAATTGATGTGATTCAGAATAGAAACAGAATTGAGAAAATCCAAAGGAGTTAAAGTTTGGAATTCGACGATATCGATTTTTTTTAAAATAAGTTATAAAGAAATTGGAATTTAGAATAGAAATCTAGTTATAAATAAATTTATAACTGAGTAGTGGAAATCGACGATTTGAGATGAATCGGAAATGTCAAGTTGAATTTGAAAAAAAAACTAGACTTGGATATATATTTATATATATTCGAACGAGGTTGAAATACAAATTATAAACGACGTTTAAAACGTTTATATTTATATATATAATTAAAACGAACTCGCCGCAGCGCTGCAGTTCGTAAAATAGCGATTCGAACTTCAATTGAGTATACAGAACGCAATTGAAGTCGGAATTCTTCGAAACAAGAAACGTCAGGACCGGTCTGATAATAGTTTTCTAATGAAAGAGAAAAATCTGAATTTCGTCGTATAGATTTTGAGTTATGTCAAAATCAAATTTTCAGAAAAACAGCGCCAGAACCAATTGAAAACCGTAATGGTGTATTTAAATGAATAAAAGGATTTTTATAAATAAAAATTCGAATTTCCATCTAGACTGGAGATATAAAACAAATATGAACTCCAGTGAAGTAAATGAATTGATTTTTGAAACAGAAATCAGATTTTTGATTATTGAATAGAATTAACTAATTCGAATGGTAATTAGTTAATGAGATTTTGAATTAATATTGGGCTTTGAATAAGCGAATTCGATTTGAAAATTTATATTCGGAATCAAAAGGGGAACTAAAATTGAAATTGAAATTCAATTTGGTCGTGAGCGAGTTAAACATTTTATTTGAACGTGCTATGTTCAAACGAAGGAGTAAAATAGGCAAAATGGCCGATTTAAAGAATAAATGGCGAAACTGAATTCAAACGATTAGATGGTATTGAATTGAATTGAAAACAGGTGAACATGTGTAAGCAGGTTTGATATGAAGTATATGAAGTTATAAATGTAGTGCTCGACAAAAAGGTACATGTTTAATTCGTATATGAGTTTTATGCGCCGTATCGGCAAGCCGCTTGGCTTTTTCTTTTTCTTTTTGAGATTGGAAGATACCGGGATGCTATTTAAAATTTCCCGATGCTCCCGATACAGGGGAGGTTATGGCGAATTTTTCCGGGAATTTAAGGAGTTAGAATATTTTTAAGAAATTTGACAATTAGAAATCTATATATCGATATATATAGAATTCGATAAGGAAACGAAATCAAAAATAGCGTAAAGGGCCAATATGGTTATTGAAAATATTTGGTTAACAAATATTGATAGAGAAAATGGAGAAGAGATTTAATTAATGAATATTAATTAAAGAGCCCAGTGATTTGTTTGATATGTTGATTGAACACTTGTTTTTATTCGATAGTTAAATCACAGACTATCAAAGTTTTTGACCATCGTTGTCAATATGGAGAGACCGGTTGGATTATTATCCGAAGAACCACTCCGTATCGGCATGAGCGTTGCGAACCAAGTATGCTGAATATATTGAAGACGGAGTAAAGTGCAAGGGCTTTTCTAGTAATAGAAATGGTGCCTTCGGTTTCGTTCAATCCCAGAACGAACGTAAATGGACGAATGTCTGACAGAGTATTTCCAATGATCAAATGGGTTGGTCTGTATGAATATATATGGTTGCAACGGATTTTATCCCTTAGCATAATATCCAGAATATTTGTGCAAACTCAACCAGTGATTAACGGATCTGACAATGTGGCATTCAAAGTGATTGTGTTATCAAGGAATGGTAAGTATTCGTAGCCTCAGGCCTCAACAACCGGGAAAGGACAAAAATCGGGCAGGCAGCATGGCTATGTGGGTCGCTCCCATTAGGGTGTATAATCACCTATCTAGAGAAATTCCTTTTGTTTCTAAATCTATCGATTCTGCCTATTCGGGAAACGGTGGTTTGAGTCCAACCGTTGGTGATATACATTCGATACACTCAAGCGAAATGAGTGGTCGGTCATGTGTGGGCCGGGTTGCAAGACGTTCTTGTTGAACCCAGGTGTATTCGCCTCTAGAGATACATCATCGGAAGGTGGTTCCATACCTTGTCATGTTGGAAATCCAATCTCCAATAAGCGCCATGCGGTTTTTGAGTTTACACTATATATGTAGAGCGTGAGATGCAAGCGTTCTACTATTTGGTTATTTATTTGATGTAGACATTATTATAATATCACTGGATTTTCGTATCAAAGTGTTTTGGGTTATAGTAAGGTAAAAACCGTCCATGTTTATGTGTGGGCTGGTCTTACTATTATCTTTTCTTCCGAAAAGAGTTTTGAAAGTTAAACAAGTGGTTGGAGTTTACTTACACCAGTCCCATGACTGACCCAGAGTTTGTTTTGTTTTGTTTTCCCTAAACTCTTGGGTGCCCAAATTTGTACGGGCAGTCAAGTGTTTCAGGCTTTTACAGATACACTTGGAGGAGCTTGAAGCTGGAGGCTTCAATGTTAATTATTTAGAGTTACTTCCGCTGAATCAAATGTTATGTGTACTCTGATGATGGTATGTGTATATGTACAAAACAGATTTGTATTTCAAAGCTTATGTCATAGAATATATTTTATTCGTTCCGCTGTGAGTTGTGATCTTCGTTTTTTTCTCCTATTCTAATATTTCTTTCTTTCTATTTCTCATCCTCTAACTTCTTTCTAATAATGAGTCGTATTTCTGTGGTATTTGAGTTGGACGTGTGGTGTTTTTAGTCAACTCAGATAGCACGGATTTGCGGGTCGTTTCAGTATAAGACTGCCCGGACCCACCCGGCAAATCCAGCAACCGCAAATATCAGTCTAATGTCGGACGTCTTTACAAGGTAACGGTCCTAATGAATTAAGTAACACTTAACCAGATAAACATGTGGTGGGGCATGGGGGTTAAGTGGGTGGCCTTGGGTGGCTTGTGAAATACGATTAGAAACACTTAACCCAGTTGAAACATGTAAGAAGACATGAATAAGAAGGGGTTAAGTGGGATGTACTAGAGGGGACCAAGCATAGGTGGGAAGCTTGTGCCAGGCATGGGAGCCATTATCAGACCAGTAACCCATTAAGTATCTTTATGGGCTCGACCCAAGTCGAGGACGGGACATGCATACTGGGTTTGATTGTAAGAGGTCAAAACGGGTTAGCAGTGGCAACGCAAGTCCAACGGGGTCATGTGCGTGTATGGGCCTGGGCTGGTAGGTAAGACGTTGTTGCATCATGTAGGTATAAGCCGTGCATCTTTAGTGGTATCCGGTTGTCACTTTGGGGAATGATACACCCCACTGTGGGACCATCACGGGTATCTACGAGTTAGGAAGCCGATCGCATGAGGGTAGTGGGTACACCTAGTGGAGATAGGGGCAGGCGGCACCTATGTAGACAGCTAGGGGTACACGAGACTACTACTATGATTACTAAGTTTAGTAGGCGGGGATCAACTTTTAAGGTGTTTGGTGTGGTGCGATGTAGGTATTGTCTTATAGTGATTAGGTGCGCCTTTAACGTTATCTTTGTTCATCCTATTTCCTTTGTTTGCTCTGTCAGGCCCATTTGTTCACATTCATTTCCTTATTTACCATCTTTTGCCTTATCCTAGTTACTTTAATGATTATATTGTTAAAGTTATTGCACTCGCCAGACTTTATGTCTGACCCCTTTGTTTCCACCTCTTTTCTTCCTCCCCCCCCCTCAGGTGCTCAAGGTGGGACTAGTACTAAGTGGAGCTTGATTTGGACCGCTTTATCTCTTTCTTTTGGAAGTTGCTTGGATTGCTGAAGTAAAGTTCAGCCTATCTTATTTATGGCTATTTTATGTTGGGGTTATGTCTTTTATTTATGTACCCAGAACTTACTTGTCAACATGGATAATAAGTGCATTTGGTTTTGTAGTTGATTTTTGATGTGATGTACCAAACTATTTCTCCACTGCAATAAAAGTTGTTTCTATTTTCCAAGTACCAATATATTTATCTGTCTTTTTTACTTTTCTGTTCTATACACAATAAACGCTCCACCAAAATTAAGGCATTCCCTTTGTGAGTGACCTTAATGGAGATGGGGTGTCACAACGCCCAACAAAAAGGTACAATTTTATATTACATGAGTATGAGATTAATCAGCCAGTTTGGCAAGCCGCTTGGATGTTTTATTTACTTTTGGATTGAAGAAGGCCTAGAGAGGCGAGTTATAGTTATACAAATTGAATTGTGTAAAGGAGACGCTGGCGAAATTTTTGAAAAATTTAGAGAGTTAAAAAAATTTCATTAGTATACATGAATTGATTTTGAAATAAATTGGTTCTATTGAACTGAAATTGAAAAGTAAAACAAATTATTTTTAACCTGGTTTATAAAGATTGCAACATTTTTCCTACCTTAGTAATTTCGGGGTTTTTAGCGATATAATAATTATTTAATTTAATTAATATTATAATGGTTTAATAATGTAAATGGTTTAAATTAAATATTTTGAATATTTAAATAATAGGATAATATTATATAGTCAGAAATGGCTGAATTGGCAATATTGGGTAAATTGGATAATATAAGATATTTAATCGAGTTTAGATCCGTGTTATATTAACAAATTAATTAAATAAACAACAGTTGAACGCATATATTATAATTTAATTATAATCAAGCTCGTATCGGCGCTATAGTTCGTAATTTAACATTTTGAACTTTAAACGACTATACAGGGTTCGTTATAAGTCGAATTTCTTCGAAACAAGAAACATTAGAATCCATCGAGTTATAATTTTCAAATGGAAGTAAAAAATCGATATTTCGTCTTATAGATTGTAAATTATGTCCAAAACAAATTTTCAAATAGTCGTTATGGAATCGTTTACAAGCCGTAATGGTTTATTTAATATAATTAAATATTGGTTTAGAATTTGGATAAGATTTTTGACACGTATCATAAATTAGATTTTTAGAATTTTCTGTTATTTTTAATTGGGAAAATAAGCAAGTTTTTATTTGGAGTGTTTTACACCCTATATCGGTGATTTTGGCGTTTCACAAAATAAGTTAACTTGTCTGTTTTATTATATTTTTGGGATCGTGACACATTGCATGTCATAACAATATTTTTGTTTTTGCCATTAGCAGTACACAAATGAATGAAAATTTACGTAATAGGGTTTGTAAGAAATTAGTTAAACTTCAATAAAACTGAGTTAACACATCAAATATCAGATATCCACTTCAAATACCTGAGTAACCAACGCAATAAAAAGAGATGTTTTTGGATAACAGGAAAATGATTTATATCCAAATGGTGAAGGTGTCTTACAGCAACTAGACCATCACCACCATTATTTCCTATTTGAAAGTCGACTACTATAATCGTAGCTTGTGTAATAATAAATCCTATGGCGCAAATGTATACATCTGTATTGAAGTTTAGGGTTGTGACACTACCTTCATTTCTTTTTGTTGAGTTTATTCAATCCGACGTGTTTATCTAATCGTTGCCTAGTTGTAGTTCCAAGTTGTGAAATTTTATCCACATGTAGATTAAGGATATCAGATTGAATATGGGAGGATGAACCTGAACAAGGTCTTAAACTATATAAGTCATTAAATTTACGATAGTCAATGGCATATTGGGAGAAATATGAAAACGTTAATCCATCGTAATCAAACCTTATTAGATAAGGACTCAATTTATGATAGTGAATGCATATGCTAAAGCAATATCTAAATTAACAATACAACATCAGGTGATATGCCTGCAAACATACTCTACAATGGGAATTTAGCCTAATAGTGGTGACCGTACCTTATATATATACCTTATATATGTGTGTGTGTGTGTATATAGACTAAGCTATAAATTGTCAACGCCTATTTCTTTCTAGTTTTCCTAATCACTCAAATCCTACGAAGCTTCACGTCTAAGGATTTGTAGACCTCCCCCGTAAAATTACAGCTAGTCTAAGTGCTACACTAACGCACATGGTTGTTGAGTGGACATCGACGCTATCCCCATATTTTTTTTCTTCAATAAATACGTTGGGTGTCATCGTGTTTTCCCTCCAAAACCATAGCAGCTGAAGTTTTGATGGCTTAAGAAATCAAAATCAAACCAAAATACAGCTGTTCTAATTCATTTAAAAATCGAGAACAAGTGGAAACCTTCACGAAAAATCTGGGGGGAAATAGAATTGATCCTCCTGACGAGATTCTCGTCAACTTGGCATGCTTCTTAAGGGATTCGAAAACATTATGTGTTCACTACTCTTTAACCCAGCATGCATCCGAGACGGTGGATGGAAGCTAAGAGTGATGGAGGAGGGTGACCAGATCTGAAATGCATCGGAGGTAAGCTCTTTGCGAGGTGATGGTTGGGATGGACGTGAGAGTAGGGAGAGTTAAATGCATGGGTGTGGTTGGAAGAAATATTGCTGTGTGGAAGAAAAGCTAGTAGTTGAGATAAAATATTTAAGGGGTTGAGATGCGTGAAGAATTGGGAAGCAAGGTGACAGTGCATGGTTCCCTCCAGAAGCACGTGAGTTTTTCGGATTCATGAAAGAAAATAATGGTTGGAAGAAATGTTTCCAGGCAAGCATACCATTTCCTGTAGCAGCTTCGGATAGGAATGAAGAGAGTTGGGACTTGGGAGAGAGGTTCAACAGTGTTTTCATTTTTATGTTTCGTGAAGAGGTGAGGTCTTGGGGTTTAAAAAAGCGTTCAAATGAGGAAAACGCTGCATGGGTGTAGTATTTTTCAAGGAGAATTTGCGCGATATGTTAGGCAGGTGGAGCCATTCCTTGCGTGAGATGATGGAGCGGTGTAAATTTTGGAAGAAAATTGAATACTGGGAGCAGACGAAAATATGGAGAAGATGGGTGATATATCGTTGCGGGCTGGAGGATGAGTTATAGGCCGACAATAATAATAATTGATGAGGCCCGTTGCCTATTAGTAGTATAAGTTATTTTATATAATTTTATATATATGCAAACGTTTGCAGTAGAGGCATGAATCAAGGCTTTGTGGATCACTATATCGAAATAAATAAGGGAGAAGTCGGCATGTTTCCGCATGTAGCAAACAATTGGGATGAAAGGTAACAGTGAGATCAAGGAGGCTTTGTCAAAACTAAATGGTAATTAGATTTAGGGTAAGTTAGTTTAATATGTTGATTGGTTTAATTATAGGATCTTATAAATTAACAACTTATTCATACGATCACAGAATTCAGTGAAACAGTGTTCGTTAGAATCGTATGATTGTAGACTACACGATGAAGCTGGTTTGGAGCCATTTGGAGCTCATTACAGTTTTAGATGAATTATAACGTCTAATTTAATCAACCAACGTTAATCGTTATTTCAGATTAACGAACAAGGTGAGTAAATTCACTAACTCTGTCCAGTTTTATAAATTTATAAATGTTATTTAATATTGATAAAAATGATTGAGAGCTATGGTTGTTTAGATGATTTGCTATTTGATTGGTTGAATATATAGACATTGTTATACATACATATATATATATATGTCATTAGTTGAATATTGATTCTACTTATTTTAATATTTCATATTGATATGAAATTAGTGTTATTTATATTGATTAACGTCTGTGGATGAAGGAAAATAGGTTGGAGCGATCCAACTTGATTCCTCAACAATTTTATTTTTGATTTTCAAATATTGCTTTATATGATGTAACAAATAATCTGGGGTTGATTATTGCGTATTTGGGATGTTTGAATAACATTGACCTGAAATAATTTGTATTTACATACTGTAAAATATATTGGAAAAGAATTTGGGGTTTTAAAAGGGGAAAATCAAATTTTTAATTGAATTTCGATTTGGATTGGAAAGTAATAACTTGTTTTAGTTAAAATAAGTAGTTTGATTTATTAACGATATTTATAAACGGAATAAAATAATTATTTTAAATAATTATCATTAAATAATCACTTTGAGTGTTAATTCAAAAATGAGCAATGGAAAGAGAAATCATTGAATTTATTTCATGGTTCGAAATGTGAATATGAATTGATTAAAACTATAAGGATTTGTAATTATAATACGACAATATTGAAGTGCAAAACCCCTGAATTTTGGAACAATTTAAAATTTTTATTTTAGCAATTCTAATGGTTTTTAAATATTTAGAATAAATTATTTTAAATAATAATGACAAAAAATTTATTTAAATTGAATTTGGAACGAATATATTTTTTTAATTATAAAAGGAGTTGAAAGAGGGCGGTAGTTTGAAATTTTGAATTTGAACTTTGATTGAATGTGTAGGATGCAAAATAAATTGGATTTTAGTGAAACCAAAAATATAAGAATCTGCTTCTAAATATCTTTCCAACGAAACTGAAAAATTGAAATTTCATAGCGAGTATCAAAAGTTATTCCCAGTTTAAAATTCAGAATAGTCGCTATAGAATTTTTATATATATTTTAATATTAAAAATAGTCATTTTACAAATGACCTCTGTTTTCGATAAAACCACTTTTGTTGGATCCAGAATGTCAAATTATTGCAAGATTCCAATTTTCATAATTTTTGGAATTAATATGTGAGCGTGGCAAATGAAAACGTGTTTTGATAGTTTCAGTCAAATTTGTGGTCCGGGTGAATTAAAATGTACGATCAAATTAAATAATTAAATGTTTTATATTTTAAATTAAAGAGAAGTTGTAACATACCGTCTTTCGTCCACTTCAAGCTGGTAATTAAACCAACTCAAACCGTCTGAAATGACAGAATGTTATTAGCTTCTGAGGTAAATAGAATAAATCATAGAATCACAGACACAGAAAAACAGAATATCTCGCAGCGGAACAAATAAATTATACGATAGTAGTTCATGAAGCTACTAAATAAAATCAAAGTTTATACATAATATCAGAGTTACAAAATTAAATACAGCGGAAGTCTAAACACAAGAATTTCTAATACATAGAAGAAATAGCCAGAATCAACAGGTAGAGGTGATATCTTCAACAGTCTCCAGCTTCAGAAGGTGAAATTTCAACACTGCATTACTCGATCTGACCCGAGCAATAATGCAAAACAAAACAACTCGGATCAGGACTAACATTCTCATGGAAGTAAATCAACTCAAATGAAATGTTTAATGAAATGCAATCAGTAACTTAAAGGATGTTTGGGATCACCATCCTCTAAGGATCCGTTAAACTAATATCATATAATATAATACGCTATTATAATAATGTCTATGTTTAAATATACTATTGAAAACAGTGTAAGCGGGATTACCATTATTACCCTTACACCGTTTATACCGTTATCGTACAGTTTGCATATAACACACCAGTACGTCGGCGGATAGGGATGCGCCGTGATACAACAACGCTAAATCAAAATCGTAGAGGGCTCGATCAGGATAATATGACAAGGCACACGAGGAATACCCACGGTAGGATTCTACCGATGCACGCCCGGACCGGTGGTAACGCATAGCCGCAACTACCGCCCACCTCGAACAACACTCCCATAATCAAGGGTGGCCACCAATCAAATCACAAAGTAATAGATATAGTTCGAAGAAGTGTGTCCGATGGAGGTGCGACCTCACTTAATCACGGTATAGCACCTGTTTTAGTCATTTTAATTATGACCCGAAGGTCAAGGCTATCCATCAACGTTCTTTTTCTTCAATCCAGTAATCGCCACCAAACCATCCTACTTCATTCTGGAACTCCACCACGTACACAGTTGTTAAAGTGGTTTTCGGTATTGGCAGAGAGTATGACAATATCCGATCCCGGTCTCTTTAACAACCAAACGTTTACATTTTTCACACCGTGGCCATTTTAATAAAATCATATGTTGAAATAAATTGATTTAAGAAATTTCTTTAATTCAAACCAAAAAGTTTATGAATCAATTCCATGTATAAAATTATTTCAATTCATATTCAGTCAAGTTATAATCGAAATTATATACTCATATCAATTATAAATTCAAATTCCAATTAACTACGTAGTTCACGTTCATTTCCTATACGGTTCGATATTTAAGTCAATTCAAAATTCGCATTTAGTTGATTTAAAACATATTCATTGAATCAAGTATCGTTATATAAATTTAATTCTCTAAACCTTGCATTTAAATCGCAAAATCAAAACTTATCCACCTTTTGAGTTTATTATTAAAGTTTATAAAATATATATAAAATATTGAAAATATTATTTATAAGTTATAAATTTATATAGAAAATAGCTTTATAAACATATATAGGTTTAAAATAATTTAGAAAGAGGTTTAAAAAGAATAATTTATATAATACATTAATTTAAAGTTAAAAAAATACATATATGATTAAATTATATACTTTAAAATAAATGAATTATAAGTAAAGTCTTAAATAAGCATTTAAGTACATTTTTACTTAAAAAACATTTTAAAACATATAATTTAAAATTTACAAAATATAAGTACAAATCTTTAAAATATAAATATAAGATCTTAAATTAATATTATTACAATCAAACTTTCCAAATCATTTTAATTCGAAAACATGACCAACAGTGTCCATATATAGTTTTCTACCCTATGGTCAAGTGGTACGGATATTTATCATTTCAACCCGCAATTTATAAAATTTATACGGGTTTATCATTTCAACCCGCAATCCCAAATTCAGTAAAAATCGTTCAGGTCTATCATTTCAACCCATAACGATTTTTCCCTAATCTAATGTCTGTTCGGGTATATATCATTTCAACCCTTAGTGATTTTCCTAAAGTAGGGGTATATACAACATAACAAACCATCACATATAGTCAATCACATCATAGTCATATATATTCAGTGTACATACATGTCATATGAATATCGTGTCACATATAAAAGTGTATATTTAAACAAACAATTTCTACTGACAATCCTATACATTTCATAACAGTTCATTTAGTTGATCTAACATCTATGAAGTAATGTGAGTCAGGTGTGAGATAAACTCACCTTTCGTGGCGCAGATTAAAGATAATAGATGAATTTATGCAGAATTGAAACGATGACTTCCATGCACGATTCAAAATGATTTCAGCTCGATGACCGCTCACTAAATTTTTATTTTCATAAGAGGAGGCTAGGGAATGTCTCAAAGGATCGGTAAGGCTACTGGGTTTCAGAACGATCTTTAAACTCAACACCAAACCGACTTAAAATATAGACACAACATTTACTTTTACAAAACATTATATATATTTATATATATACAGATACGAATGGTAAAATCATAACATATATATATATAATTCAAGTTCAACACACACCAAAATATTTTATAAATTTATATATTATGTAACACACCAAAAACTATATATATATATATATATATATAATAAATATACAATGCAAACTCACACGATACATAAAAACCATTGTACGCATATATAAACATTGAAATATATATATATATATATATATATATAGACATTTTTTTTTTCAAATAAATTTTCATAACAAACTCAACACAAATATACGCACACAATGCTGTACCTACACCATTTCACACGCAAGAAAACAAGCTTGTATATTATAGATTATATATAACATATATACATACATATAAATTTTCCTTCAAAACAAATTGTAACGACCCGTATTTTTCTGCCAATTTAATTGGATTATTTTAAATATTTTAATAATTTAAAATATTGGTTTGAGGTTGGATAATCGAATTTAACGATTATATTGTGAATATATTATATAAAATAAATAATAAATATTATTTTAATTTCCAAAATATGGGAAATTGTCGAATTTGAACTATAATGTGATGGGACAGTTTAAAGTGGTCAAATATTGTTTATGGTGGAATATTAGTGACAATTCGTTTTGAAAACGACGACGAATATATATAGTTTATAATTTAAGGAAATAACGAGCTGCAGCGGCGCGGTAGTTCGCGATTTGGCGTTTTGAACTTCAATTGGTCGTACCGGGTTCAAAATAGGTCGGATTTCCTCGAAACAAGAAACGTTGGGACCAGTTTGACAATATCTTCCCAACGGCAGAGAAAAATCCAGTTTTCGTCGTGTAGATTTTGTTTTATGTCCAAATCAAATTTTGGGAAAAGCAGCGCCAGAATTCCTTTTATATATATGGCGCTGCAGCTATATAAAATAACGGTTTTTAAATGTTTTACATATCGATTCGACTTGGAATTCAACCCGGGATATTTTTCCTTGGTAATACACCAAATTCTGGTCGTGTATGGCCAACTGCAATATTTTAATAATATTATATTGAAGTACTTTAAAATTGGGTTATTTTATTCAAAATTAGCCAGTTCAAAAGGGACATTTTTCAAACGACCTCTGTTTTCGACGAAACAAATTTTGTTGGGACCGTATAAGTAAATTATTGCCAGATTTTCTAACGGCGCGTCAATCGGGGTTATTCTGTGAGCGTGGCAAAATAAAATGTAAAATAAATCGATCAAATTGGACGTGTACAAGCGCTATTTGAGCATACGAGCACGGAATTCGACGAAACAAGTTTCGTTAGGACCGTATCGTCAAATTATACTATGCCGTCCAGTCGCAACTCGAACGGGGTTCGTATGTGAGCGCAACAGCGAATAAACGATGTTCGAAAACGCGATAGGTACGAATAAAAATCGTTAGTCATGTCAGTAGTCACCTCAACATTAAAATAACGTTTTCCCTCATCTATTTAAACCCTCCCAGCTCAGACCTTCCCCAGCCAACTTCATCTTCACCCGTAATTTTGCAATAAAGCCCCTCAAAACAAAATCCATTATATCTTTCAATCCAAGAAGAATTTGCTATGGCGACCAAAGGCAAAGTTGTAGATCGGCTCGTTGTCTACCTCCTGTAAAAAGTTGGGGTTGATCGGAGCTAGGTGGTGGCCGGAAATCGCGAAGAACGGCCAGAAATGACTTTCGTTCTTGGCTTAAATTTGAGAGCTATGGTTGATTTGGGGTGGCGAGACCATAGGGCTTTCGAAGAGGGAAGAAAGGACTTTAAAAAGGTGGTGGTCTCGGGGTCTAACATCGCCTGTGGTGGTCCTAAGGAGGAGATGAACGGAGGAGTCCTATTTTGGTCAATTTTCGAAAGTCACGGTGGAAAATTCGCCAATTCCGGCGACTGGAGGCGGAGTGGACGTCGTGGTCTGGGGCTGGACGGAGCTGGGTGGCGAGCTCCGTTGATCGGTGGTGGTCCAGTCGTTGATGGGTGGCCGGGGCGTCGGAATTTGGTTGATGAACCAAATTGGGGCTTTGTTCGAATTTCGGTGGAGGAGGCGATTTGGCGGCCTGGCGTTGGTGGCGGTGGGACCTGACGCTGCGGCGGTTCCGGCGAAGGTACGGTGGCAGTCTCCGGTGCAGGGGGGGCGGCGTTGGGAAGCTTTGAAGGTGGCGGTGAGTTTTGACGTGGGGTTAGTATTGAAGAGGAAGGATGGTCGGGTTTTTCCAAAGGAGGAAAATGAAAACGCGTGGGATTTGTTTTGCTAAGGATGACGTGGCAATGTTTAAGGTAATGGACCAATGATTTATTTAGTTAATTTAATAATTAGCTAGTTTAATTATCGTTTAATGGTTATAAACTTAAAAACGCGATATCTCTCTCACACGATAACAAAATTTAACGAAACAAGATGCGTTGGGATCGCAGGGACGAGACCTACCCGATGGCACTGGCTAGGAGTCAATCTGACGCTGTTGAAAATTCAGCTAATTTTGAATGGTCGTCTGAAATTAAAAGCAACAAACGCATCAACCGTTGACCAGAATAAACTCTGGTGAGTTAATTCTCACACCTTCTGGAATACTGTGATGTGGTAAAGTCACAGTTAAATATAATTTACAGTTAACAGTTTAAATTGGCTGATTGGATGCGATGGATGCAAGTTGCTTGTTGTTGGTTGATGGTTGCAGTAATTATATTCTGCAAATTGTTTAATTCGCATATTGTTATCAACTGACATCTGTGATGCAGAGAAGGACAGGTTGGAGGATTCGACCGGATTCCTCAAAATTTACTGTATTTGTTTTTGTTGTGCATATATATGGATTGTTCACATCATCTGACACCAAAACTATTTGAATGTTGATAGTTGAATATACAACCATCGTTGTTGTGGTTAAAGTCAATTGTTTGTGTTGACTGAGTAAATGGGCAGTATTGGTCTAGTCGTAGTATTTTAACTTTGTTTTACCGTCAGGGGGAATTGACGGGGTTAAAATTATAAATTTACTTATAACCGAATTAAGGTTATTCAACTATTTTATACGACTAATTAAGTTGGGAATTTGAAATTAAATATATTTAAATTGAGTTAGTAAGGAAATCTAGTTAAATGGTTTATATCAGTTGAGAAACAGAAATCAAGGATTTTATATGGATTAGTAAAAAGGGTAATAATTGTTTCCAAACAATTAAAAGGTGATTTTAATTAATTAAATTAATTAATTAATTAATTTAAGAAAGGGGAAATGGCAATTGGAATTTCAGTTAATAGTTAACTGATGTGTGGTTTGGTAAATTCACCGTTTCGACAAAGGAATAAACTATGAGGTAAATAAGCGTTAAAGTATAACAAATGGTGTGGATATTAGTTAATCTCCGATTAGCTATTTTCTAAAAAAATAATTGAATTGGTTATTGTTAATAACCCTAAGTAAGCTTGGAAAAGTGATGATAAATCCTATTTTTGGGTTAAGATTAAAGTTAACTATATTTTTATATAGTAGAGGTCAAAGCAAACTATTCTTTAATTTAAAATGATTTAAAGTAGTGAATTTAATTTAATGTCAAACAAGGATTTTATTAAATGGACTTGTAAACACAAGTTCGAACAAGATTTGATAAAAGGGGATTTAAATTAACAAGTGGTCGACCGACGAGGGAGTTTAGCTAAAGTGGCGATGAAGGTTTATTATAAAATGTCCAAGTAGATGGAATCAAATCATTTGACGAGAGATTTACATCATAAGTAAAAGGGTTAAAGTGAAATAATACTTGAAGATTAAGTGATGTTTTAAGGAATGTGTACTTAAATAAAGTAATTAAGTAAAAGAACTTAACGAGGATTTCAAATAAAAGATGGGTTTTAAACACCAGATTGAAATCCAAAAAGGGAATCAAAGGGGAAGTGTGATTGTGACATTAGTGGTTAAACCAATATTATTCTGAGGTGAGAAGGTTGTCGACTAAGGTCTGAGAGGTAACTAAAATACCCCAACTTGGTTTGCTTCCCTATTATCAAGGAATAGTATTAGTTGGGAATAAGTGTAATGTTTGAGATTGGTTTTATCCTATACGAGGAATATCAAACTATGATGCAAGGTTTGGAAATCTAATAATATTACGATATTAGGTTCAAAGGGAATAAGAATGTGTTTTCAAATCATAGTAAACATTTGTTATTCAATTAGAATTGGTCGAATAAAATCAGAGTTAGTCAACACAGTTAATCAAGGAAAGTTTCCATTGCGTACGACTGCTAGCGAAATTTGCAGGGCTGCAGATAGCCTACGGCGGTCGGATGTTTCCTGAGGGAATCAGGCGTAACCATTGTGATCGCTGCGATCTAGAGTCGAGCGAATGGAGTTAAGTCGAGTATTAGTGAATAGGAGTACTCAAGTCAAGTTTGTCGAGTTAAATAAGTCGAGTCAGTCAAGTTAGAGTTAATCAATCATAGTAGATCAGTTAAAGTTAGTCAAAAGGGAATTTGGTTAAATATATTTTAAAAGAGGTCGAGTTGTGCCAAGTACTGAATCAGAAAACTTGTTGTGTTCACACTATTGTTATTTGATAGTTAAAACACCGACTATCAAACCAGACCAATACGATTTTTGGTTCGGAAAGTCCGGGATCGAATTATATTCGAAAACCATTCCGACCATCAAATACGTGAAGACGTCAATTGAAGATGGAGCAAGTGAAGACCGTGGATCTTCATAAGCGGAAGGACTACTTGTTGAATTTCTCTGGCCTGCAGCCAGAGTTATTTTGATTTGTGATTCTGTCGTGGTTGAAATCCACGGGTTGCAAGGACTTCTCGCTACCGATTCATGGGGTGATTCCTATATGAGATGCAGTAGGAGAGTACCTTCGGTTCATCCTGTTCCTGGATGACTTGTATGGATGGATGTCTGACAGAGTATTTTCAAAGGAATTACATGAGTTGATTTCTCCAAACGTACGATAGTTGACGGCGGAGAAATGGTTATTCTCTAGCCTGCTAGCTAGAGTTTGTTTGTGGACGTCAATCAAGTGTGATCTGGCAGATCTGACGATGTGGCATTCAAAGTGAATGATGACCAGATGTTCTAGAGATAAAGTTCTAGCCTCAAGCCTCATCAACCGGGAAATGACAAAAATCGGGCAGGCAGCATGGCTATGTGGGTCGCTCCCATTAGGATGTATGATCACCTATCTAGAGAAATTCCTTTTGCTTCTTTAATCTATGTTTCGATGCTGACCCTATTCGGGTGGCGGTTGTTGATCCCAACCGTCGGTGATATACATTCGATACACTCAAGCGAAATGAGTGGTCGGTCATGTGAGGGCCGGGTTGCAAGACGTTCTTGTTGAACCCAGTGTATTCGCCTCTAGAGATACACGTGCGGAAGGTGGACCCATACCTTGTCAAGTTGGAATCCAATATCCAATAAGCGCCCATGGTTTTTCGATTGTATACTATATATGGGGAGCGTGAGATGCAAGCGTTTCCCTAGATTATTATTTACTTGTATTTAGACATTATGATAATATCAGAGAAAGATATTGATTTCAAAAATGGTTTGGGTTATAGTAAGGTAAAAACCGTCCGTGTTTATGTGTGGGCTGGTCTTACTATTATCCTTTTGTTTCGAAAAGGATTTCCAAAGTTAAACAGGTATGTGTGTAAACAAGTGTGTGTTATGTGAATTTATCACTGATAGTATTCCAGACTGACCCGGTGTATTTTGTTTTAAATCAAATGGGCTCGGGTCAGACCGAGTATGTTACAGGTTAGGTTTCGCTTGGAGTTTCAGGAGCTGGAAGCAGGTGGCTTCACCGCTAGTTATTCAAAGTTATTATTCCGCTGTGACTGATGTATGTGTACTCTGATGATTGGTATGTATATACAGTTTTGTATAGAGGTATTTGATAATATATTTTATTCGTTCCGCTGTGAGATTCTGATGTGTTCTTCTTCTTTCTTCTATTCTAATATTTCTTCCTTTCTATTCTCACCTTCTAAATTCTTTCTCATGACAATCTGGGGGTTCGATACTTCGGTTTTTGGCAAGTGATACGGGTTTATGTATTGTTGTCGAGAACCCGATTGTCGTTCTTTTCCCCGGGTCGTTACAGTGGTATCAGAGCTATTGGTTTAATGATTAACCTTGGCTCTGTGGTGTGACTCAATAGAGATGGGGTTAGCAGTACCCTAGATTGAGTTTGAGTAGATATACGAGAGAGCGTATTTGTGATTTGATATAAAATTATTTTTAATGATTATTTTTGCCCAGTTTATTTTATAATAAAATAAAGGTAAAAGTTATTATAGTATGGGCAATCATCTTGATTGGTTAATGTTGATTGTATAATATGTTTGTGGTGTATGGTTGATTGCTTGAATATAACCTGAACTTGAAATAGATAGACTTGGTTGAAAAACCAAAGATGAAATAAACAAGTTGGGTAATCAATCCAAATTTAACAGATCTGAATGGATAATTTAAGAAATAAGCGAAGTGATATAAATAATTATAATCTCGTGTGGGTTGAACTGTGTATATGATTGGTTGGTGTGGAATGATATGGATGTATCGAACATAATTGACATTTGTTGATAACTGATAAGTTTGTTTGAGTTGAGAACAGGTGTAAAGTGCCAGTTCAGCTTTAAACCCAACCAAAGGAGAAAATCTGGAGTTATTTGAATCCAGTTGAGTAGAGTTGCAAAATCAATTAAGCAGGCTCGAATAAATATATCGCTCATTGCATAATAACGCTCGCCAAAAGGTACGCTTACGAAAATATGAAATTTTGGGTTTTGTTTGGATTTTGGGATTTGATTTTGAATTTTCCGACCATGAGAGTCGAGGTATACATATTTCTTGATCCTGCGATATTGCAGATGTTCCTCCGTACAGGGGAGACTCTGCCGAAATTTTTCTAAAATTCAAGGAGTTAGAAAATTTTTGGAATTTTTTTTTTTTTTAGGAAATTCTTTCCTTTGAAATAAATTGGTTTTAAAACCAATAGGGTCAGTTTGAAAATAAATTCGAGTTTTAAATTTTATTATTTTTGGAAAGACAATAATAGACGACATTTCTTCTACCTTAGCAATTTCGAGGACGAAATTATTTTAAGGGGGAAGGAATGTAACGACCCGTATTTTTCTGCCAATTTAATTGGATTATTTTAAATATTTTAATAATTTAAAATATTGGTTTGAGGTTGGATAATCGAATTTAACGATTATATTGTGAATATATTATATAAAATAAATAATAAATATTATTTTAATTTCCAAAATATGGGAAATTGTCGAATTTGAACTATAATGTGATGGGACAGTTTAAAGTGGTCAAATATTGTTTATGGTGGAATATTAGTGACAATTCGTTTTGAAAACGACGACGAATATATATAGTTTATAATTTAAGGAAATAACGAGCTGCAGCGGCGCGGTAGTTCGCGATTTGGCGTTTTGAACTTCAATTGGTCGTACCGGGTTCAAAATAGGTCGGATTTCCTCGAAACAAGAAACGTTGGGACCAGTTTGACAATATCTTCCCAACGGCAGAGAAAAATCCAGTTTTCGTCGTGTAGATTTTGTTTTATGTCCAAATCAAATTTTGGGAAAAGCAGCGCCAGAATTCCTTTTATATATATGGCGCTGCAGCTATATAAAATAACGGTTTTTAAATGTTTTACATATCGATTCGACTTGGAATTCAACCCGGGATATTTTTCCTTGGTAATACACCAAATTCTGGTCGTGTATGGCCAACTGCAATATTTTAATAATATTATATTGAAGTACTTTAAAATTGGGTTATTTTATTCAAAATTAGCCAGTTCAAAAGGGACATTTTTCAAACGACCTCTGTTTTCGACGAAACAAATTTTGTTGGGACCGTATAAGTAAATTATTGCCAGATTTTCTAACGGCGCGTCAATCGGGGTTATTCTGTGAGCGTGGCAAAATAAAATGTAAAATAAATCGATCAAATTGGACGTGTACAAGCGCTATTTGAGCATACGAGCACGGAATTCGACGAAACAAGTTTCGTTAGGACCGTATCGTCAAATTATACTATGCCGTCCAGTCGCAACTCGAACGGGGTTCGTATGTGAGCGCAACAGCGAATAAACGATGTTCGAAAACGCGATAGGTACGAATAAAAATCGTTAGTCATGTCAGTAGTCACCTCAACATTAAAATAACGTTTTCCCTCATCTATTTAAACCCTCCCAGCTCAGACCTTCCCCAGCCAACTTCATCTTCACCCGTAATTTTGCAATAAAGCCCCTCAAAACAAAATCCATTATATCTTTCAATCCAAGAAGAATTTGCTATGGCGACCAAAGGCAAAGTTGTAGATCGGCTCGTTGTCTACCTCCTGTAAAAAGTTGGGGTTGATCGGAGCTAGGTGGTGGCCGGAAATCGCGAAGAACGGCCAGAAATGACTTTCGTTCTTGGCTTAAATTTGAGAGCTATGGTTGATTTGGGGTGGCGAGACCATAGGGCTTTCGAAGAGGGAAGAAAGGACTTTAAAAAGGTGGTGGTCTCGGGGTCTAACATCGCCTGTGGTGGTCCTAAGGAGGAGATGAACGGAGGAGTCCTATTTTGGTCAATTTTCGAAAGTCACGGTGGAAAATTCGCCAATTCCGGCGACTGGAGGCGGAGTGGACGTCGTGGTCTGGGGCTGGACGGAGCTGGGTGGCGAGCTCCGTTGATCGGTGGTGGTCCAGTCGTTGATGGGTGGCCGGGGCGTCGGAATTTGGTTGATGAACCAAATTGGGGCTTTGTTCGAATTTCGGTGGAGGAGGCGATTTGGCGGCCTGGCGTTGGTGGCGGTGGGACCTGACGCTGCGGCGGTTCCGGCGAAGGTACGGTGGCAGTCTCCGGTGCAGGGGGGGCGGCGTTGGGAAGCTTTGAAGGTGGCGGTGAGTTTTGACGTGGGGTTAGTATTGAAGAGGAAGGATGGTCGGGTTTTTCCAAAGGAGGAAAATGAAAACGCGTGGGATTTGTTTTGCTAAGGATGACGTGGCAATGTTTAAGGTAATGGACCAATGATTTATTTAGTTAATTTAATAATTAGCTAGTTTAATTATCGTTTAATGGTTATAAACTTAAAAACGCGATATCTCTCTCACACGATAACAAAATTTAACGAAACAAGATGCGTTGGGATCGCAGGGACGAGACCTACCCGATGGCACTGGCTAGGAGTCAATCTGACGCTGTTGAAAATTCAGCTAATTTTGAATGGTCGTCTGAAATTAAAAGCAACAAACGCATCAACCGTTGACCAGAATAAACTCTGGTGAGTTAATTCTCACACCTTCTGGAATACTGTGATGTGGTAAAGTCACAGTTAAATATAATTTACAGTTAACAGTTTAAATTGGCTGATTGGATGCGATGGATGCAAGTTGCTTGTTGTTGGTTGATGGTTGCAGTAATTATATTCTGCAAATTGTTTAATTCGCATATTGTTATCAACTGACATCTGTGATGCAGAGAAGGACAGGTTGGAGGATTCGACCGGATTCCTCAAAATTTACTGTATTTGTTTTTGTTGTGCATATATATGGATTGTTCACATCATCTGACACCAAAACTATTTGAATGTTGATAGTTGAATATACAACCATCGTTGTTGTGGTTAAAGTCAATTGTTTGTGTTGACTGAGTAAATGGGCAGTATTGGTCTAGTCGTAGTATTTTAACTTTGTTTTACCGTCAGGGGGAATTGACGGGGTTAAAATTATAAATTTACTTATAACCGAATTAAGGTTATTCAACTATTTTATACGACTAATTAAGTTGGGAATTTGAAATTAAATATATTTAAATTGAGTTAGTAAGGAAATCTAGTTAAATGGTTTATATCAGTTGAGAAACAGAAATCAAGGATTTTATATGGATTAGTAAAAAGGGTAATAATTGTTTCCAAACAATTAAAAGGTGATTTTAATTAATTAAATTAATTAATTAATTAATTTAAGAAAGGGGAAATGGCAATTGGAATTTCAGTTAATAGTTAACTGATGTGTGGTTTGGTAAATTCACCGTTTCGACAAAGGAATAAACTATGAGGTAAATAAGCGTTAAAGTATAACAAATGGTGTGGATATTAGTTAATCTCCGATTAGCTATTTTCTAAAAAAATAATTGAATTGGTTATTGTTAATAACCCTAAGTAAGCTTGGAAAAGTGATGATAAATCCTATTTTTGGGTTAAGATTAAAGTTAACTATATTTTTATATAGTAGAGGTCAAAGCAAACTATTCTTTAATTTAAAATGATTTAAAGTAGTGAATTTAATTTAATGTCAAACAAGGATTTTATTAAATGGACTTGTAAACACAAGTTCGAACAAGATTTGATAAAAGGGGATTTAAATTAACAAGTGGTCGACCGACGAGGGAGTTTAGCTAAAGTGGCGATGAAGGTTTATTATAAAATGTCCAAGTAGATGGAATCAAATCATTTGACGAGAGATTTACATCATAAGTAAAAGGGTTAAAGTGAAATAATACTTGAAGATTAAGTGATGTTTTAAGGAATGTGTACTTAAATAAAGTAATTAAGTAAAAGACCTTAACGAGGATTTCAAATAAAAGATGGGTTTTAAACACCAGATTGAAATCCAAAAAGGGAATCAAAGGGGAAGTGTGATTGTGACATTAGTGGTTAAACCAATATTATTCTGAGGTGAGAAGGTTGTCGACTAAGGTCTGAGAGGTAACTAAAATACCCCAACTTGGTTTGCTTCCCTATTATCAAGGAATAGTATTAGTTGGGAATAAGTGTAATGTTTGAGATTGGTTTTATCCTATACGAGGAATATCAAACTATGATGCAAGGTTTGGAAATCTAATAATATTACGATATTAGGTTCAAAGGGAATAAGAATGTGTTTTCAAATCATAGTAAACATTTGTTATTCAATTAGAATTGGTCGAATAAAATCAGAGTTAGTCAACACAGTTAATCAAGGAAAGTTTCCATTGCGTACGACTGCTAGCGAAATTTGCAGGGCTGCAGATAGCCTACGGCGGTCGGATGTTTCCTGAGGGAATCAGGCGTAACCATTGTGATCGCTGCGATCTAGAGTCGAGCGAATGGAGTTAAGTCGAGTATTAGTGAATAGGAGTACTCAAGTCAAGTTTGTCGAGTTAAATAAGTCGAGTCAGTCAAGTTAGAGTTAATCAATCATAGTAGATCAGTTAAAGTTAGTCAAAAGGGAATTTGGTTAAATATATTTTAAAAGAGGTCGAGTTGTGCCAAGTACTGAATCAGAAAACTTGTTGTGTTCACACTATTGTTATTTGATAGTTAAAACACCGACTATCAAACCAGACCAATACGATTTTTGGTTCGGAAAGTCCGGGATCGAATTATATTCGAAAACCATTCCGACCATCAAATACGTGAAGACGTCAATTGAAGATGGAGCAAGTGAAGACCGTGGATCTTCATAAGCGGAAGGACTACTTGTTGAATTTCTCTGGCCTGCAGCCAGAGTTATTTTGATTTGTGATTCTGTCGTGGTTGAAATCCACGGGTTGCAAGGACTTCTCGCTACCGATTCATGGGGTGATTCCTATATGAGATGCAGTAGGAGAGTACCTTCGGTTCATCCTGTTCCTGGATGACTTGTATGGATGGATGTCTGACAGAGTATTTTCAAAGGAATTACATGAGTTGATTTCTCCAAACGTACGATAGTTGACGGCGGAGAAATGGTTATTCTCTAGCCTGCTAGCTAGAGTTTGTTTGTGGACGTCAATCAAGTGTGATCTGGCAGATCTGACGATGTGGCATTCAAAGTGAATGATGACCAGATGTTCTAGAGATAAAGTTCTAGCCTCAAGCCTCATCAACCGGGAAATGACAAAAATCGGGCAGGCAGCATGGCTATGTGGGTCGCTCCCATTAGGATGTATGATCACCTATCTAGAGAAATTCCTTTTGCTTCTTTAATCTATGTTTCGATGCTGACCCTATTCGGGTGGCGGTTGTTGATCCCAACCGTCGGTGATATACATTCGATACACTCAAGCGAAATGAGTGGTCGGTCATGTGAGGGCCGGGTTGCAAGACGTTCTTGTTGAACCCAGTGTATTCGCCTCTAGAGATACACGTGCGGAAGGTGGACCCATACCTTGTCAAGTTGGAATCCAATATCCAATAAGCGCCCATGGTTTTTCGATTGTATACTATATATGGGGAGCGTGAGATGCAAGCGTTTCCCTAGATTATTATTTACTTGTATTTAGACATTATGATAATATCAGAGAAAGATATTGATTTCAAAAATGGTTTGGGTTATAGTAAGGTAAAAACCGTCCGTGTTTATGTGTGGGCTGGTCTTACTATTATCCTTTTGTTTCGAAAAGGATTTCCAAAGTTAAACAGGTATGTGTGTAAACAAGTGTGTGTTATGTGAATTTATCACTGATAGTATTCCAGACTGACCCGGTGTATTTTGTTTTAAATCAAATGGGCTCGGGTCAGACCGAGTATGTTACAGGTTAGGTTTCGCTTGGAGTTTCAGGAGCTGGAAGCAGGTGGCTTCACCGCTAGTTATTCAAAGTTATTATTCCGCTGTGACTGATGTATGTGTACTCTGATGATTGGTATGTATATACAGTTTTGTATAGAGGTATTTGATAATATATTTTATTCGTTCCGCTGTGAGATTCTGATGTGTTCTTCTTCTTTCTTCTATTCTAATATTTCTTCCTTTCTATTCTCACCTTCTAAATTCTTTCTCATGACAATCTGGGGGTTCGATACTTCGGTTTTTGGCAAGTGATACGGGTTTATGTATTGTTGTCGAGAACCCGATTGTCGTTCTTTTCCCCGGGTCGTTACACAAATAGATTCAAAACAATACATTTATTATTATAAAATATAAATTTTATTACATACACACAAATACAATGCAGTTACACACAGTATTATAAAATACACACTCACTACAATAACTATACGCATACGGTATGAATCACGCACCACACACTAGAAAAAAAACACTACACAGAACCCACACATGCACACAAACAGGAATGCACATACACAATACACTACGCCGCACACACAAAATAATACACAAAATCAATTAAATATATATATACCTTCGCAAACCATATATTATATGTATAGACAATCTTTTAAAATATATATACATACATATTAATAATAAAATAAAAATTCAAACAAAAATATATATTCATGTATATATATATATATATACACCCACTGAAAAAAATATTTATTTATTTATTTAAAAAGCAACACACACGCACTACTGTTTCAAAATCCAATATATACATAAATCAACACACACAAAATTATTATATATATTATAAAATTTAAAATACACATACAACATCACCCAAGACACCACAAAACCAATATATACACACGAATGGAACTGGCATTACACACACAGCATACACAAACACAATTACATGTATAAATACATATTATAAAACACACACTTAACACACATAGTCAATCACTCCAAAACAAAATATCATACCCAAAAATTAATACATACCCAAAATATTTAAAAACATGAACTCACACCTAATACACAAAACAACACATAAACAATAAACCAACGCACGCAAGCACACACCACACACATCCGCATGACAAAACCAAAGGAAATAGGTAACTTTAAAGTCTAACACAACAACCAAAATAAATAAGTATTTATATACATTAAGTAAAAGATAAGGGGGAAGTCTTGGGTTCGATGGGCTTCAGGGAGGGCGGAGGAGTCAGCATCGGTTGGTCTGGTTCAGGCAGAGAGGAGTACTTTGTGAACTTCGGCTTTTTGGGCTAGGAGCTGTAGCATAGGGGTGGCAGGAGGCTGTGCAACTGGCGTATTGGGCATGGGTTTATATTGGTCGGGTGGTGGCACTCCGGTCTAGGAGAAGGCGGAGGCAAGGTCAGAGGCGCTGGGCTTGGGATCTAAAGGGGAGGCTTAAAGGAAGGGTTACGGTCATTTGTAGTGGACGGAGATCTGTCAGAGGCGGCTATCGGAGGGAGGCGCGGTGGTCTAGTGAGGTCAGAAGCTAGCACGAGTTTCAGAAAGGTCATTTCATTTATGTAGAAGAGAAAGGCGGTGGGGATAAAAAAGAAATGGCAGATCAGTATAAAAAGAGAGGATAGAAGCAGTTTTCTTTTTGAGAGGAAAGAATGGTATATAAACGTGGCAAGATGATGGGATAGAAACATGGTAGTGCGTTGAGGGATTAAATGACTCCTAAAAAGTAGGCATTAATTCCGGATCATAATTGAAACAGCATGAATGGTTTACAAAGTTTGAATGGATGGAAACAAATTAAATTTAAAATTGCAAAGCACTGTCAATGCAAAGCACAATTAATGGTCATAAAAAAAACAAATGGAAATATGAAATTTAACTGGAAGTTTTGTTTTCATTTCAAACGGAACAAACGGATTAATTTTGGAATCAACAAAGGTGTAAGGAAGGAAATAATAGTAATAAATGAACGTTGAATTTTAAAGATGTAAACATTGTTCATAAATAAAAGGAAACGATATAAATTTATTAATTAAGATAAAAAACGGTTTTAGCAACATATATTAACAAAAAAAAAATATTCCAATCAAATAAATGATAGGTGATATTGAAGGAAAATGAATCTGACAAATAAATTTGGCAATGTTGCATCAACAATACTCAATAGGATACAATAAATAAATATGTTTCCATTAATACTGAAACGGATTGTGTAATTATACGAGTTTTAAATATTAAATAAAATCCAAGAATGGATTTATACTCAAACAAATAACTCAATTAAACTTTACCATAAATAAGGTTCTAACATAGCAAATACTGATTTGAATTATTAAATTGTATTCATATCAAAAATAAAATTCACCTATTTTATAAAATACAGACAAATTTAGTTTTAAATAATCAAATTAAAATTATTTACATAAAAATGCAAATAAATAAAATAAACCAAAAAAATTTAAATTAAATCATTAATTAAAATACTCTAAAAATTGAGGTTGTTACAATCTCCCCTACTCAAACCTTTTCGTCCCCGAAAAGGTACGAGGTAGAGAAATAGTAATTAAATAATTAATATATTTAAACCAAAGGTTCATATTTATATTCACACCTACACACACACACACACACACACACACACACACACACACACATATATATATATATATATATATATATATCACAAATTAAAATATTTATAATCTATTTAAATTTATAAATTTCGATATATGCATAACTTTATAAACTATATCGTTATAGATTTCAACTAAGATAATATCATTTTCTTACAAAATCTACATCTTTACCTCTTATTCAAAATGTATAGTTTAAAAAATATAAAGTCTTAAAGTATAAACATCAAATCCTTTCAAAATATTGGTATTACCAAAATATAATATTTTTTTATGAATATATATATATATATATATATATCAAAATTTCAAAACAATACCAAATAAGAATACTCTTCTTCTACTTCTTACCTCGTTATAGACAAGGATAAGTTATAGAATTCGAGGTAAAAGCTGAACGAACGAAAGAACCTAATCAAAGAGGATCTACAAAGGAAGATAGACTCAATGGACAGGAAATCTCAGGAAAAGAATTTAAAAATATATATAAAAAAATTTATATTTGAAAATATTTGTTTAAAACCATTTTAAAAACCATTTATACTTTAAGAATACGTTCTCTCGCAAGAAGGATTAAGCGACTAATTCCACTCATTCTAGGGTATCACTACCCTATCTCTAATGAGCTTTTACCTCATAGGCTAAAGCTTTGATAAATCAAAGCTCTGATACCAACTGTAACATACCGTCTTTCGTCCACTTCAAGCTGGTAATTAAACCAACTCAAACCGTCCGAAATGACAGAATGTTATTAGCTTCTGAGGTAAATAGAATAAATCACAGAATCACAGACACAGAAAAACAGAATATCTCGCAGCGGAATAAATAAATTATACGATAGTAGTTCATGAAGCTACTAAATAAAATCAAAGTTTATACATAATATCAGAGTTACAAAATTAAATACAGCGGAAGTCTAAACACAAGAATTTCTAATACATAGAAGAAATAGCCAGAATCAACAGGTAGAGGTGATATCTTCAACAGTCTCCAGCTTCAGAAGGTGAAATTTCAACACTGCATTACTCGATCTGACCCGAGCAATAATGCAAAACAAAACAACTCGGATCAGGACTAACATTCTCATGGAAGTAAATCAACTCAAATGAAATGTTTAATGAAATGCAATCAGTAACTTAAAGGATGTTTGGGATCACCATCCTCTAAGGATCCGTTAAACTAATATCATATAATATAATACGCTATTATAATAATGTCTATGTTTAAATATACTATTGAAAATAGTGTAAGCGGGATTACCATTATTACCCTTACACCGTTTATACCGTTATCGTACAGTTTGCATATAACACACCAGTACGTCGGCGGATAGGGATGCGCCGTGATACGACAACGCTAAATCAAAATCGTAGGGGGCTCGATCAGGATAATATGACAAGGCACACGAGGAATACCCACGGTAGGATTCTACCGATGCACGCCCGGACCGGTGGTAACGCATAGCCGCAACTACCGCCCACCTCGAACAACACTCCCATAATCAAGGGTGGCCACCAATCAAATCACAAAGTAATAGATATAGTTCGAAGAAGTGTGTCCGATGGAGGTGCGACCTCACTTAATCACGGTATAGCACCTGTTTTAGTCATTTTAATTATGACCCGAAGGTCAAGGCTATCCATCAACGTTCTTTTTCTTCAATCCAGTAATCGCCACCAAACCATCCTACTTCATTCTGGAACTCCACCACGTACACAGTTGTTAAAGCGGTTTTCGGTATTGGCAGAGAGTATGACAATATCCGATCCCGGTCTCTTTAACAACCAAACGTTTACATTTTTCACACCGTGGCCATTTTAATAAAATCATATGTTGAAATAAATTGATTTAAGAAATTTCTTTAATTCAAACCAAAAAGTTTATGAATCAATTCCATGTATAAAATTATTTCAATTCATATTCAGTCAAGTTATAATCGAAATTATATACTCATATCAATTATAAATTCAAATTCCAATTAACTACGTAGTTCACGTTCATTTCCTATACGGTTCGATATTTAAGTCAATTCAAAATTCGCATTTAGTTGATTTAAAAACATATTCATTGAATCAAGTATCGTTATATAAATTTAATTCTCTAAACCTCGCATTTAAATCGCAAAATCAAAACTTATCCACCTTTTGAGTTTATTATTAAAGTTTATAAAATATATATAAAATATTGAAAATATTATTTATAAGTTATAAATTTATATAGAAAATAGCTTTATAAACATATATAGGTTTAAAATAATTTAGAAAGAGGTTTAAAAAGAATAATTTATATAATACATTAATTTAAAGTTAAAAAATACATATATGATTAAATTATATACTTTAAAATAAATGAATTATAAGTAAAGTCTTAAATAAGCATTTAAGTACATTTTTACTTAAAAAACATTTTAAAACATATAATTTAAAATTTACAAAATATAAGTACAAATCTTTAAAATATAAATATAAGATCTTAAATTAATATTATTACAATCAAACTTTCCAAATCATTTTAATTCGAAAACATGACCAACAGTGTCCATATATAGTTTTCTACCCTATGGTCAAGTGGTACAGATATTTATCATTTCAACCCGCAATTTATAAAATTTATACGGGTTTATCATTTCAACCCGCAATCCCAAATTCAGTAAAAATCGTTCAGGTCTATCATTTCAACCCATAACGATTTTTCCCTAATCTAATGCCTGTTCGGGTATATATCATTTCAACCCTTAGTGATTTTCCTAAAGTAGGGGTATATACAACATAACAAACCATCACATATAGTCAATCACATCATAGTCATATATATTCAGTGTACATACATGTCATATGAATATCGTGTCACATATAAAAGTGTATATTTAAACAAACAATTTCTACTGACAATCCTATACATTTCATAACAGTTCATTTAGTTGATCTAACATCTATGAAGTAATGTGAGTCAGGTGTGAGATAAACTCACCTTTCGTGGCGCAGATTAAAGACAATAGATGAATTTATGCAGAATTGAAATGATGACTTCCATGCACGATTCAAAATGATTTCAGCTCGATGACCGCTCACTAAATTTTTATTTTCATAAGAGGAGGCTAGGGAATGTCTCAAAGGATCGGTAAGGCTACTGGGTTTCAGAACGATCTTTAAACTCAACACCAAACCGACTTAAAATATAGACACAACATTTACTTTTACAAAACATTATATATATTTATATATATACAGATACGAATGGTAAAATCATAACATATATATATAATTCAAGTTCAACACACACCAAAATATTTTATAAATTTATATATTATGTAACACACCAAAAACTATATATATATATATATATATATATATATATATAATAAATATACAATGCAAACTCACACGATACATAAAAACCATTGTACGCATATATAAACATTGAAAGAAATATATATATATATATATATATAGACATTTTTTTTTCAAATAAATTTTCATAACAAACTCAACACAAATATACGCACACAATGCTGTACCCACACCATTTCACACGCAAGAAAACAAGCTTGTATATTATAGATTATATATAACATATATACATACATATAAATTTTCCTTCAAAACAAATAGATTCAAAACAATACATTTATTATTATAAAATATAAATTTTATTACATACACACAAATACAATGCAGTTACACACAGTATTATAAAATACACACTCACTACAATAACTATACGCATACGGTATGAATCACGCACCACACACTAGAAAAAAAACACTACACAGAACCCACACATGCACACAAACAGGAATGCACATACACAATACACTACGCCGCACACACAAAATAATACACAAAATCAATTAAATATATATATACCTTCGCAAACCATATATTATATGTATAGACAATCTTTTAAAATATATATACATACATATTAATAATAAAATAAAAATTCAAACAAAAATATATATTCATGTATATATATATATATATATATACACACCCACTGAAAAAAATATTTATTTATTTATTTAAAAAGCAACACACACGCACTACTGTTTCAAAATCCAATATATACATAAATCAACACACACAAAATTATTATATATATTATAAAATTTAAAATACACATACAACATCACCCAAGACACCACAAAACCAATATATACACACGAATGGAACTGGCATTACACACACAGCATACACAAACACAATTACATGTATAAATACATATTATAAAACACACACTTAACACACATAGTCAATCACTCCAAAACAAAATATCATACCCAAAAATTAATACATACCCAAAATATTTAAAAACATGAACTCACACCTAATACACAAAACAACACATAAACAATAAACCAACGCACGCAAGCACACACCACACACATCCGCATGACAAAACCAAAGGAAATAGGTAACTTTAAAGTCTAACACAACAACCAAAATAAATAAGTATTTATATACATTAAGTAAAAGATAAGGGGGAAGTCTTGGGTTCGATGGGCTTCAGGGAGGGCGGAGGAGTCAGCATCGGTTGGTCTGGTTCAGGCAGAGAGGAGTACTTTGTGAACTTCGGCTTTTTGGGCTAGGAGCTGTAGCATAGGGGTGGCAGGAGGCTGTGCAACTGGCGTATTGGGCATGGGTTTATATTGGTCGGGTGGTGGCACTCCGGTCTAGGAGAAGGCGGAGGCAAGGTCAGAGGCGCTGGGCTTGGGATCTAAAGGGGAGGCTTAAAGGAAGGGTTACGGTCATTTGTAGTGGACGGAGATCTGTCAGAGGCGGCTATCGGAGGGAGGCGCGGTGGTCTAGTGAGGTCAGAAGCTAGCACGAGTTTCAGAAAGGTCATTTCATTTATGTAGAAGAGAAAGGCGGTGGGGATAAAAAAGAAATGGCAGATCAGTATAAAAAGAGAGGATAGAAGCAGTTTTCTTTTTGAGAGGAAAGAATGGTATATAAACGTGGCAAGATGATGGGATAGAAACATGGTAGTGCGTTGAGGGATTAAATGACTCCTAAAAAGTAGGCATTAATTCCGGATCATAATTGAAACAGCATGAATGGTTTACAAAGTTTGAATGGATGGAAACAAATTAAATTTAAAATTGCAAAGCACTGTCAATGCAAAGCACAATTAATGGTCATAAAAAAAACAAATGGAAATATGAAATTTAACTGGAAGTTTTGTTTTCATTTCAAACGGAACAAACGGATTAATTTTGGAATCAACAAAGGTGTAAGGAAGGAAATAATAGTAATAAATGAACGTTGAATTTTAAAGATGTAAACATTGTTCATAAATAAAAGGAAACGATATAAATTTATTAATTAAGATAAAAAAACGGTTTTAGCAACATATATTAACAAAAAAAAATATTCCAATCAAATAAATGATAGGTGATATTGAAGGAAAATGAATCTGACAAATAAATTTGGCAATGTTGCATCAACAATACTCAATAGGATACAATAAATAAATATGTTTCCATTAATATTGAAACGGATTGTGTAATTATACGAGTTTTAAATATTAAATAAAATCCAAGAATGGATTTATACTCAAACAAATAACTCAATTAAACTTTACCATAAATAAGGTTCTAACATAGCAAATACTGATTTGAATTATTAAATTGTATTCATATCAAAAATAAAATTCACCTATTTTATAAAATACAGACAAATTTAGTTTTAAATAATCAAATTAAAATTATTTACATAAAAATGCAAATAAATAAAATAAACAAAAAAAATTTAAATTAAATCATTAATTAAAATACTCTAAAAATTGAGGTTGTTACAGAAGTAGGCCAAAACAATCAAATGGGCTGACGAGACCTAGTCCATTGTGTCTGGAATGGGGGTATTTAGCAGGGGGAGATGGTCGTTGGGTACGATTTGGAGTACGTGGCATTTAACAAGAATTATCTGAATTAAAGGAATAATTAAATAATATAAAATATTGTATAAATATCGTTGGTATAAGGCCAAAATACGAAACCCTGATTCTAAACAATACTCAGCTGCCACTCATTATAATCTATAGCCAAAATCGTCTGTTTCTTCCTCCCTCAAATCGCAGAATCCATGGATCAATTGAAGGGACTCATAACTGCAACCTTGTAGTACTTGACGAGTGCTACATCATCAATGGATAAGATCATTTTTAATGGCATCGTTTGGGAGAATTTCTCCACCAAAACCATCGTCTTCGTGGGACTGTGGAGGCTCATTGTCCAAACGAGTTTATGGGCAGGGCGAACGATTATGGGCAGGGTGACTGTGGAGGCCGCGAACCGGAGCCCTAGATGTCGACTTTGGGTTCAACGAAGAGGCTCATTGTCCAGGAAGAAGAACGGCGGCCTAAAATTCAATTAAGAGATGTAACTAATCTTATTATTAATTAATTATATATTAATGTAATTCAACGTATAAAAACCTTGTATCTCTATCATAGATGATCAGGATTTAATGAAACGAAATCCGTTGGAATCAAAAAAATGAGATCTTCGTGGTGGAACTGACGGAAACTGATTGGAGCTATATTTTGGCAGAGTGGAAAGCTTTCAGTAAGATTTCTCGATTTAAATTTAAAATAAAAATTATATATATATTGAAATATATATATATATTATGATTGTAATATTAATACATGCGCCGTGCAAAATTTAGATTGATTGATTGACCATGGTGTGATGAATTGCTAAATTACATTTTTGTAAGACAAAAGCATAATCTTTAATTGTGTAAATAATAATGACAATTATCTATAAAATGTTTTGTTAGGATCATGGTATCTTAAATATAAGATTAACATTTTTGTTGAATTAGAAATGTTAAATATAAAAACACCATTTTTGTTATTATATGACATGTTAAAGAAAAACATCATTTTTGTTATTATATGTCATGTAAATTAAAAACATTATTTATGTTGGGATAATGTCATGTTATAATATCATTTATGTTAGAATAATGCCATGACATGTTAAAAGTGTCATTTTTGTTAGGAATGTTATATTAGAACAAATATGTCCCTCATGTAGAAATCATATTTGGTTAACAAATATGTCATTCATGTAGAAATCATACTTTATCAATAAATATGTCGTTTATGTAGAAATCATATTTGGTTAACAAATATGTCATTCATATAGAAATCATATTTTATCAATAAATATGTCATTTATATAGAAATCATATTTTATCAATAAATATGTCATTTATATAGAAATCACATTTGGTTAACAAATATGTCATTCATGTAGAAATCATATTTTGTAAATAAAATATGCCATGTTAGAATAAAATTGTCATCTTAGTTAAAAATGTCATTTTAGTTTAAAAATGTCATTTTAGTAAAATATGTCATATTAGAATAAATTTATCAAATGTTGCATTAGTAATAAAATAACATTTTGTTGTAAAATGTTTTATTAGATTAAAAATGTCACTTTTGTTAGAAATATTTTATTAGATTAAAAATAACATTTTTGTTAAGAATGTTATACTAGATTAAAAATAACATTTTAGTTAGAAATGTTTCTTTAGGTTAAAAATAACATTTTAGTCAGAAATGTTAATTTAGAATAAAAATGCCATTGATTTAGAAAAGTCATTCATTTAGAAATATCATTCATTGAGAAAAAGTCATTTAAATAAAAAATGTCATTTATTTAAAAATATAATTTTCATTAGAAATGTCATGTTAGTTAAAAATATCATTTTTGTTGGATCATATTTCTGTCAAAAACAAAATAACATTTTTGTTAAATATATTTGTGTCAAAACAAAATATCGTTTTTGTTGAATTATATTTGTGTCACATAAAAATATCATTTTTATGGTGAATTAGAGTTGCCATATAAAATATCATTTTATGTGAATTAGAATTGTTCTATAAACATATCCTTTTATATAAATTAGAATTGTCATGTGAATATCTCATTTTTATTGTATAAATAGAACTTGTTGAATACATCATTATTTGAAATGAAATTTATTAACAATAAAAATTCACATTTTTATTATATATTAGAAAAGGTTAAAAATGATCATAATATGAAATGAAAATTTGTTCACATTAAAAAAATTAAATTTTTAATATGAAAGGGTGAATCATTAAAAAGGATTCAAGTTTGATAAAACGTTTGAACATAATAAAAATGTTTAACAGTAGAGAATGCACATTTGTATAATATTAACATTTACATGTTATAGGAGTAGAAAATGAATATTTGTTTAATATTAACATCAACATGTTACGGAAGTAGAAAATGTACATTCGTTTAATATTAACATTATTATGTTAGCAATATTAGAAATAATGCAAACCGAATTATAATTGGTTAAATCTATTAACCAATGATTTATTTATATAAATTGTTGTTGTTTGAAAACCCCACATGGGTATTGGGATGATATTTGACACACTAGTCCCAATATTTAATTAATTGTCAATCGATGGATTGACAGTCTGTGATGAGCGTTATTTATTTATTTTAATGCTCACATAGTTATACACTTCACTTTGGATGGGAATGTGTAGTTTGATGATTGCTGATCATTATCGTTGAATATATGCAATATATGAAATCCATATAACTAAAGTTATATGGTAATTGATTGAGTCACATTCCGATTCATAATAAAGAACATTTTTCAAAGAATATTTTAATATAAAGAATATTTTAAAATAAAGATTATTTTTAAAATAAAGAGTATTTTAAAATAAATTTAGTAAAGAATAAAGTTATGATTTTATGTCTGTCTTAGAATGGACAAAAAAAATGAAGCCGAGTTAAGTAACAAACGCCATTTTACACAAATGGGTTTATCGATCGATTTTATTCATTTTATAATGAATATCAAAAAGTAGTGATTTTAAAATATAATATTTTGAAAATATTAATATTTTAATATGATATAAATATAGAATATTCAATTTTGATTTAAAATTGAAAATGAATTTATAAATATTTTATGAAATACGTTTTAAAAAGGAAATCGATGATATATATATATATATATATATATATATATATATATATTTTTAATGGCCTGAATAGAACGCGCCACGAGGCGATTATTCGCGAATTTCGACCATTAACTTCAAATTGATGTAACGGGAGATCCTACCGTCAGATTCTCCTAAAACCAGAACCATTGGATTCGTATCGATTAGAGTGTTTTGAAATCTAATGCTTGGATTTGGAGTTATGTCCAAATCAATATTGAAAAAGGTCAATATGGATGCAGTTCGGTGACCGTTATTGGAAAACGACTGTACAGGCCTTAATAAATTTATTAAAAATATGGAAAAATTATGTAAAATCATAATAAATGGTTTAAAAAGAATTTGAATGAAAATTCCATATTTGAAAAGACAAAAATATATTTTTATCGAAATGAACTAGTTATTAACTAGAATAAATCTTTTAATTAAAATTTAATGAAGTTTTCTAATTTACTAATATTTAATTGGAATTAAATAGAATAAATTGGATTTTTGGATTTGTCGTGAATGGTGTATTAAAAAACCACTGTTCTTAAACCCAGTTTGAAAAGAATAAATCTTTTAATTAAGATTATTAGAGTTTCCAATTATATTTAGTAATTGGAAGAAAATGAGAAGTGAATTGAGTTTATTATGAACTGTATTTTTAACAACATTCGTTCTTTAACCCAATTTACAGTGAAGATATAATCTAGAATTTATAAATCTTTTATTTAGATTTAAATGGAAAATTTCCAAAGTAAAGTTTTCCAATTTAATATATTAAAATTGGAATTGAATAGGATTCGATTAAATAATAATCGAGATGAGCTTCTGTAAAAGAAAATCATTATTATATATGGAATTTGAAAGGCTTTGCTGTTATTCCATTTATATTATTAGTCTGATATGGAAATTTATATCGATTACATATTGAATTGATTTCAGTGAAAATTCCATATTTAATGGAAGATGATTTTGACTTTATTGTGAACTCTATTTTAAATGACATTGGTTCTTTAACCCAGTTAAAGACAAGACAAATTTTTGAAGGTTGAATAATTATTAAATGATGGTTTTCGAGATTAAAAACAAATTGGAGTTTTAATGAATCTTTAAAAAGAGGATTAAAGAATAAATTTAAAAGAATTTATCTTTGATAAAATTAATGGGAACCTTTCCCTAAAAGGGTGAATATTTATTTAAAGAAATATTCTAAATTGGAATGAGGCATATGATGTGTTTCTTAGCACTTGTTTATTGATTATAAAATATGCGAGTTATTCGGAAAGACCGGGTTTAACCCATTCTGAATAATTACTACAACAATTAAGAGTCGAAGATGAAGACGGTGGTTAAAGACTGTAATGACCCGGACTCTTAGGGGTTAATTTTAAAATATTTAATATGGATTTAAATATTGAATTAAGTAAATAAATCAATTTTTATAGGGAGTTATCGATTTAAAAATCAATTTCAATTTAATATTGAAAATATTAAATTTTCAGAATAAGAAAATGGATTTAGTTGAATTCAAATTTTATTTTAATTGAAAACAGTTCAAATAATTAATATGAAATTTTAACGGTAATAATATTTGAATATTATCGAGGAGAATAAATAGTTTGAAATTTAATTAATTGTTTTGAATTAAATTTATATCAGTTTAAATTTATATCTTCCACAGACGATCGAACTGGACTTCGATACTTATCCCAATGTGTCCGGAATAGGGGTATTACCCTAAGAATATCAGTCGTTGGGTTTAGAAAGGAGTTCAGAATCAGGGGTATTTAAATAAAAGGATACGGTTAAAGAAATATTAATTTAAAACAAAATTAAATATATGGCCAAGATTAACAACCGTGTTCTCCATTTCTTCCTCACAAATATAGCTTGGTGTTCATTTTTTCTACCACGCAACTAATGACCTCGTTGCTCAAATTAAAGCCACACCTCCCTCTTTTAAAACCAACGAGAGACCTTCCTCTTTTCTTCCTTTTAAAATCCCTCAGGCAAAAATGTAAATTAGACCGAAGCCCTCTTTCAAAACGGAATCCATCCGTTCAAATGAAATCGAAAGCTTAGTCCATCCTCAAATCCGCGCTAAGCTTCACCTTCGCACCTTCAGAATCAAGCGCGACGTTCACCCTCAGCATCGATTCGAGGCACGCTTCGACACTGGTACGAGTATTGGTGGGTCGCGATGGGTTAAAACAGGCGAGTTCGACTTTAGGGTTCGAGCGCAGTAGAAATAAGAGGTCTCGGTTGACATCGAAGTGCTTCTGGAAGCAAGCGCACCTGCTGACATCGAAAGGGAAGTCGCGATGACATTGGAGGGGTTACTAGCGTTGTCTGAATGGCGAGAGATGGACGACAACATCTGGGGGGTTGTGACAAAGGAGCAGGATTCAGTAAAATGGTAGTTGCGTTAGCATTCAGGATGGGTAAGCTCGGTTTCAGAAAATGATGGTATATGGTCAAGCGATGTACAGATCTTGGAGGTGATGAATGGGCAGAGCAGATCAGGCAGTGATCGAGATGGTGGAGTTAAGGTTGAAGCGGCAAGGCCTGTTGGTTGCAGGAGGGTCTGCAGTTGGTCAGTATGGGTGCAGATGCAGAAATGACGAAGCACCAGTGATGAACATCAATCGTTCGATAAAATGCCAAGAAGAAGAGGATTTGCAAAATCATTAAGTAATTAAGGTACAAGACGGATTCAACTCGAGTTTCGTAGCTACAACGATACAGATTGAAAATCAGAATGGATCGCAGATAAAAATCATCGGTGAGTAAATCTCACCTTTTATTTAGAATTTATTTTTATATAATTAAAAATAATTTGTCTGTGCTTGTTTGAATGCTGTCTGATTGTTTTAAAATATATATAGTTATTTAGGATTGGTTGACTATTATATATATATTGGGTTGATGATTGGTTGGATTCCCGCAGTTTCATTAGCGGATGCCCGCAGTTTCATAGCGGTTGATTACCCTATATGCCCCACGCTATGATTAGTGGATGACCTTCTATACCGCGATATCCTGCCTCGAAGCAGGATGGGTATTACTATGTTGACTAACGTCTGTGGATGCAGGAAAACAGGTTGGAGGAATCCAACTGGATTCCTCAAAAATATATATATTCTGTTTGTTTGTTTGATTTCATATATATTCATATATGATGTGTAAAAATCAAATGATTGAAATTTGGTTGATTTGATTGGTTAAAATATCAATGGGGCTTGAATATTGATTCATAAAAATATCGAAAATGGTATTTGAGATTTTAAAAAAAGGAATTCTATTTTTATAAATAGAATTTGAATTTTTAATGAACTATAGAAAATATTAACTTGTTTTGAAGATATATAAAACGAGTATTGAATTTATAAACTCTGTTTATAAATGAAAAGGTAGGATTTGAATTGAATTTATAAACTCTGTTTATAAATGAAAAGGTGGGATTTGAATTGAATTTATAAACTCTGTTTATAAATGAAAAGGTGGGATTTGAATTGAATTTATAAACTTTGTTTATAAATATATAATGGGGGGATTTTAAGTGAAGTTATAAACGTTGTTTATAAATAATGCAGAGAATTCAAATAGAATTTGAATATAGAATTCAAATAGACTTTAAACTATAGAATTTGAATATAGAATTCAAATGGACTTTAAACTATAGAATTTGAATATAGAATTCAAATGGACTTTAAACTATAGAATTTGAAATTAGAATTCAAATGAAGTTTAAATAAAGAGAATTCAAATTGAATTGAATTGGAATTTGAATAAGAAGTTAATAAGGAAACGAGAGTATGAGTATAATTAGAATTTGTTAATATGCAAGTTAAAATATATTTGAACATGTCATGTTCAAATATGAAGGTGAAATAGACTGAAGAGTTAAGTAACAAATTTATTTAACAAATTTAGTTAAAACGATTGGTATAGTTGGAAATAGATTGGACAGGTATAAATATACAGGAGACAGGTTTGGAATAAAGTGTTAGAAGGTATATAAATAGATTGCCTGACAAAAAGGTACGTATTTAATTTCCATATGAGATTTTATGCGCCGTATCGGCTAGCCGCTTGGCTTTTCTTTTTCTTTTTGATTGGAAAAGGCCTGTGTGGCAGTTTGGAGATTTTCCCGATGCTCCCGGTACAAAGGAGGTTATGGCGAATTTTTCCGGGAATTTAAGGAGATAGAATATTTTTAAGATAATTTGATAGTTAGAAATTAACATATCAAAATATATAGAAGTCGATAAGGAAACGAACTTAGAAATAGAATAGTATAATCAAAAAGGAAGTATAAGAATAAAACCTCATAAGGATAAAAGAGAAGGTGTATATGTGTTTAAAAGTGAAGAAGTAGTTGTATGGTATTGATTTTTCGAGTAAGTAGTCAAATCTGTTTTGACGTTATAAATGTTATTCAGTCAAGGTCTGAGAGGTAGTTATACCCCAACTTGATTGATTTCACTATTAACAAATAAACAGTAAGATTTCAGGATCGAAGATCAATGTTGAATAAGAGTTAGTTGAATATAGTATTTGGGTTGTCGTAACGATGTTTTACACAGCATCCGTTTTAAACCAAATGTAAGCTTGGAAATAGAATAATGAATATTTCCTAGTATAGAAAATAAGGGAAGGCGATATTCGGAAATGTTTTCCAATTAACGTAAAAGGCCAATATGGTTATTGAAAATATTTGGTTAACAAATATTGATAAAGAAATAGAGAAGAGATTTAATTAATGGAATATCAATTAAAGGCTCGGTGATTGTTGGATGTTTGGATGAACACTTGTTTTATTCGATAGTTAAATCATCGACTATCGAAACACTTGTTTTTATTCGATAGTTAAATCACAGACTATCGAAGTTTTGACCATCGTTGTCAATATGGAGAGACCGGTTGGATTATTATCCGAAGAACCACTCCATATCGGCAGTAGCGTGCGAATCATATTATATAAAGATAATCAAAGACGGAGTAGAGTGCAAGGACTTTTTTTATTAATAGAAATAGTGCCTTCAGTTCATCCTGTTCCTGGGTGACTTTTATGGATGAATGTCTGACGAAGTATTTCCAGAAAGGTCATGTACATTGATTTCTTCAACCGTACCAAGAGTGGATGCGGAGAAGGAAACTTCTTTTAGCTAACACGTAATGTACTATTGAGGACGTCAATCGGTGATTTGATGGATTTGACGATGTAACATTCGAAGTGAATCTGGTGTGATGATAAAGCGTAGCTTCTAGCCTCATCAACCGGTAAATGATAGAAATCGGGCAAGCAGCATGGCTATGTAGGTCGCACCTATTAGGCTGTATAATCACCTGATCTTGAGTTTCATTTATTTCTAAAAATCTATTGTCGATGTTGTCCCATTCGGGAAACGGTTGCTGATCCCAATCGTTGGTGATATACATTCGATACACTCAAGCCAAATGAGTGGTCGGTCATGTGTGGCTGAGTTGCAAGATGTTCTTGTTGAACTCGGTATATTCTCCTCTAGAGATATACCAGCGGAAGGTGGTTCCATACCTTGTCATAGTTGGAAATCAAATACCCAATACGTGCTTGCGGTTTATGATTGTATGTTACATATGTGGAACGTGAGATGCAAACGTTCCACTAGATTGTATTTACTTGATTTAGATACTATTATAATATCAAAAGAGTTTTGATATAAAGATTATTGTTACTTTCAAAAGGGATTTTGAAAGTTAAATCAAGTGTTTGGATTCTTATAAGGGAAAAACCCGTTCCGTGTTATACGGCGTGGTCTTATGAGATATCATTTTGTATTCTGAAACTGTTTTTAAACTGTTTACTCATACCAGTCCCATGACTGACCCGGAGTTTATTTGTTTTGTTTTACCTAAACTCTTGGGTGCCTAAATTTGTACGGGCAGCCAAGTAGTTCAGGATTTTTCAGATATATCTAAAGGAGCTTGGAGCAGGAGGCTTCAGCATTATCTAGTTATAGTGGTTCCGTTGTGTTGTAAGTGTTGTACTCTGATAAGTGTATATTATACAGTTGAAATTTCGTATTTCAAAAGTTATGATAAATTATATTTTGTTCCGCTGCGATGTCAGATTATGTGTTGTTATTTCTGTTCTTCTTCTACCTCTTTCTTCTAAAAAAAAATGTTTCGTATTTTCGTGATATTTGGGTTGGACGTATGATGTATATAGTCAACTCAGATGTTGCGGATTTGCGGGTCATTACATTTGGTATCAGAGCTTAGGTTGAGCAAATACCTAGGCTTGTTGGAATGTGCTCATTAGAGATAGGATCAGTAGTATCCTAGAATGAGTTGAGTGTATATATATACGAGAGTGCGTTTTTGTAAATTGATATAAAAACTGTTTTATATTGTGTTGACTAGTCTGTTGAGTGGATTATGAATTCTGATCGAATCGTGGGACGCCACGAAGTCGATAGGAATTTATAAACACTTGAATAGAAGATTGGACACGATATTGTTTTAAATGGTTGAGTTGATTGTTAGGATTATAATCAAATTAGATTATAAAACTGAAATAGTTATATATATAACCAATGGAATTTGTATATGAAATCAAATATACAAATAAGATGAATTGAAATTGAATTCAAGCTAGAATTCAGAATTTAAATCCTGGGAGTTTGGAAAATATTTTTTTCTAAATGAATGTCAGGTAATATAGCACTGAACTCATTCAGTGGCTGGGAAATAATTCTGATAATGGTCGCAACATCATCAGTGTTCATTTTCGAGTTTCTAAGTGATGAATTGCTGCCTTAGAAAAGTTTTGATGGAAATTTGTTTGAAAGAAACAAGTTGTTTGAAGATTCAAATGTTTTGAATTTGAGATAGATATAGATATATGTATATATTTACATTACTTCAAAGGAATGTTGAAATGGGAATTGGGATATAGATTTCAAATAGAAGTGAAATGGGAATTGGAATATAGATTTCGAATAGAAGTGAAATGGGAATTGGAATATAGATTTCAAAATAGAAATTCAAATGGCGTTTGAATATAGTAATTTAAAAGGGAATTCGAATATAGAATTTGAACATAGAAATTTAAATAGGATTTGAATAAAGAAAATTCAAATAGAAATTGTATAAGAAAAATTGAAATGGAATTTGAATTCAAAAGGAATTCAAATGGATTTGAATAAAGAAAAGTCAAATAGAGATTTGAATATTAGAATTCAAATGGAATTTGGTTAAATAGAATTTCAAAGAGAATATAAAGTGGAGTTTGAATATTAGAATTCAAAGAAAATATAAAGTTTGAAATAGAATTTGAATTCAAAGGAGTTAAAATAGAATTTAAATTCAAAGGATTTCAAATAGAAATTGAACAAAGGAATTTAAATAGAAATTGAACAAAGGATTTCAAATAGAAATTGAAGATAAGAAATTCAAATAGAATTTGAAGATAATGAATTGAAATAGAATTTGAATAGAAGAAAATTCAAATAGAAATTGAATAGAAGGAAATAATATAGAGTTTGAATAAAGAAATTCAAATGGAATTTGAATATTTTAAATTTAGATATAGGATTTGAATATTAAAAGTGAAATAGATCGGAAATATTATGTTGAAATGGAAAAATGGATTTGATATATATTAAAAATATATCAGAATGGAGTTGAATTTATTATAAACAAAGTTAAAACGTTTATATTTATAAATATAATTAAAACGAGTTTGCCATAGCGCGGCAGTTCGTAAATTGGAGATTCGAACTTCAGTTTAGTATACAGAACTCAATTGATGTCGGAATTCTTTGAAACAAGAATCGTCGGGATCGGTTGAACAATAGTTTTCTAATGAAAGAGAAAAATCAGGATTTCGTCGTATAGATTTTGAGTTATGTCAAAATCAAATTTTTAGAAAAGCAGCGCCAGAACCATTATAAAACCATAACGGTTTAATTAAATAAATAAAAGGATTTTTAGGAAATAAAATCCGAATTGGCATTAGAAAAAAAATCTAGACTGGAGATATAAAATAAATATGAACTCCAGTGAAGTAAGTGAAATGATTTTTAAGACAAAAATCATATTTTAAATGGTTAAATAGAATTAACTAAATTGGAGAATAATTAGTTAAAGGAAATTTGAATAGAAATTGGGTTTTTGGATAAGTGAAAGAGATTGAGAATATATATTCGAAATCGAATATATAACCCGAGTTGAAAATATAATTAGATTAGTTTATAATTAAGTTGACATATATTTGAACAAGTTATATTCAAATAAAAAGGGTGAAATAGGCAAAACGGTTAATTAGCAACTAGTTAATGGGAATTTGAATGATTGAAATTAAATTTAACATAAGTAAGTTAAATGGATCGAAATGAATAAATTGAATAAAATCAATGTGGATGAAATATGAATTGGGTGTGAAGAAAGGAAAAACCAAAAGAGATAAAAGGAAATATATTTGTAAAACAAATACAAAGGAAGTTATGTGCAAACAAATAGGAGGAGGAATATTTGTAAAAACATTTACAAATAGAATTTAAAAAGGAAATATTTGTAAAACATTTACAAATAGATTAAATGGAAATATTTATTTATAGGAATAAATAGAATGTTATAAAATGAGATATTTATTTGTTAAATAAATAGAATTGAATCAAAGGAATATTTAGAAGATGAATAGAAAATGGAAATATGTTTTTAACGGATAAATAGAAAGGATTAAGTTATAAATAACAGTTTATAAATTAAATTAAATATTTATCATTCGATAGATGGAATATATAAGTCTGAACTTATATAGAGAAGAGATATTGGTTTTTAACACCGATAGTTTTAAATAGAAGTGGTACACAACACTTGTATAAGTGAAGTAACGTTATTAAAGAGAACATTTAAAAAGTGAAGAACCTTACTAAAAGTAAATCTTTATAAATGAATAAACGCTATCCAATAGGAGTTATTCAAATAGGAGAAGTCGATTAGAGTTAGAAATAATCGATTAGAGTTAGAATACATCGATTAGAGTAGGAATTAACCAGTTAGAGTTAATCAGTTAGGGTTAATCCGTAGAGTTAATTGAATATTAGTTATTCAATTAGAATTTATCGAATATGTGTTATTCAAATTAAGAGTTAACCAGATAGTGTTAATTGAACATAGTAAATCGAATTTGGATTTAATTGAATGTTAGTTATTCAATTAAAGTTGATCGAATATAGTTATTGAGATAGAGTTAGTCAAACATAATTACTCAGGATAAGTTGCCATTTCGTACGACTGCTAGCGTAATTCGCAGGGCTGCAGATAGCCTAGGGCGGTCGGATGTTTCCTGAGGGAATCAGGCATAACCATTGTGATCGCTGCGATCTAGCGTCAAGCGAATGGAGTTAAATCAAATACGAGTTATTCGAATAGAATCAAAGTGAGTTATAGAATATTTGTTATTCGAAGGAGTTATCGAATATAGTTTATTCGAAGGAATTATCGAATTTGGTTATTCGGAAGGAGTTGTTGATTATTAGTAAATCAAAGGAGTTATCGATTATTTGTTAATCGAAATGAGTTATCGATTATAGTTTAATCGAAAAGAGTTATCGATTAGTTTAATCAAAGTGAGTTATAGAATATTGGTTATTCGAAGGAGTTATCGAATTTAGTTATTCGATGGAGTTAATCGATAAGAGTTAAATCCAATAGAGTTAATTGATAAGAGTAAATCGAATATAGTTGATTCGAAGAAAGGTTTTCGAATCTAGTATTCGAAAGAGAGATTATCGAATATAGTTGTTCGAAGGGAGGAGTTATCGAATAAGAATATATTCGAAAGAGAGTTACGTAAGGAAATTTGAAATGTTGAGTATCAACATAAATAAGTTCTGAAAAGTTAATGGGTTTGTAGCACTTTTTCTACCTTAGCAATTTCGAGGACGAAATTATTTTAAGTGGGGAAGATTGTAATGACCCGGACTCTTAGGGGCTAATTTTAAAATATTTAATATGGATTTAAATATTGAATTAAGTAAATAAATCAATTTTTATAGGGAGTTATCAATTTAAAAATCAATTTCAATTTAATATTGAAAATATTAAATTTTCAGAATAAGAAAATGGATTTAGTTGAATTCAAATTTTTATTTGAATTGAAAACAGTTCAAATAATTAATATGAAATTTTAATGGTAATAATATTTGAATATTATCGAGGAGAATAAATAGTTTGAAATTTAATTAATAGTTTTGAATTAAATTTATATCATTTTAAATTTATATCTTCCACAGACGATCGAACTGGACTTCGATACTTATCCCAATGTGTCCGGAATAGGGGTATTACCCTAAGAATATCAGTCGTTGGGTTTAGAAAGGTGTTCAGAATCAGGGGTATTTAAATAAAAGGATACGGTTAAAGAAATATTAATTTAAAACAAAATTAAATATATGGCCAAGATTAACAACCGTGTTCTCTATTTCTTCCTCATAAATATAGCTTGGTGTTCATTTTTTCTACCACGCAACTAAGGACCTCGTTGCTCAAATTAAAGCCATACCTCCCTCTTTTAAAACCAACGAGAGACCTTCCTCTTTTCTTCCTTTTAAAATCCCTCAGGCAAAAATGTAAATTAGACCGAAGCCCTCTTTCAAAACGGAATCCATCCGTTCAAATGAAATCGAAAGCTTAGTCCATCCTCAAATCCGCGCTAAGCTTCACCTTCGCACCTTCAGAATCATGCGCGACGTTCACCCTCAGCATCGATTCGAGGCACGCTTCGACGCTGGTACGAGTAATGGTGGGTCGCGATGGGTTAAAATAGGCGAGTACGACTTTAGGGTTCAAGCGCAGTAGAAATAAGAGGTCTCGGTTGACATCGAAGTGCTTCTGGAAGCAAGCGCACCTGCTGACATCGAAAGGGAAGTTGCGATGACATTGGAGGGGTTACCGGCATTGTGTGAATGGCGAGAGATGGACGACAACATCTGGGAGGTTGTGACGAAGGAGCAGGATTCAGTAAAATGGTAGTTGCGTTAGCATTCAGGAAGGGGAAGCTCGGTTTCAGAAAAGGACGGTATATGGTCAAGCGATGTACAAATCTTGGAGGTGATGAATGGGCAGAGCAGATCAGGCAGTGATCGAGATGGTGGAGTTAAGGTTGAAGCGGCAAGGCCTGTTGGTTGCAGGAGGGTCTGAAGTTTGTCAGTATGGGTGCAGATGCAGAAATGACGAAGCACCAGTGATGAACATCAATCATTCGATGAAATGCCAAGAAGAAGAGGATTTGCAAAATCATTAAGTAATTAAGGTACAAGACGGATTCAACTCGAGTTTCGTAGCTACAATGATACAGATTGAAAATCAGAATGGATCGCAGATAAAAATCATCGGTGAGTAAATCTCACCTTTTATTTAAAATTTATTTTTATATAATTAAAAATAATTTGTCTGTGCTTGTTTGAATGCTGTCTGATTGTTTTAAAATATATATAGTTATTTAGGATTGGTTGACTATTATATATATATTGGGCTGATGATTGGTTGGATTCCCGCAGTTTCATTAGCGGATGCCCGCAGTTTCATAGCGGATGATTACCCTATACGCCCCACGCTATGATTAGTGGATGACCTTCTATACCGCGATATCCTGCCTCGAAGCAGGATGGGTATTACTATGTTGACTAACGTCTGTGGATGTAGGAAAACAGGTTGGAGGAATCCAACTGGATTCCTCAAAAATATATATATTCTGTTTGTTTGTTTGATTTCATATATATTCATATATGATGTGTAAAAATCAAATGATTGAAATTTGGTTGATTTGATTGGTTAAAATATCAATGGGGCTTGAATATTCATTCATAAAAATATCGAAAATGGTATTTGAGATTTTAAAAAAGGGAATTCTATGTTTATAAATAGAATTTGAATTTTTAATGAACTATAGAAAATATTAACTTGTTTTGAAGATATATAAAACGAGTATTGAATTTATAAACTCTGTTTATAAATGAAAAGGTGGGATTTGAATTGAATTTATAAACTCTGTTTATAAATGAAAAGTTGGGATTTGAATTGAATTTATAAACTCTGTTTATAAATGAAAAGGTGGGATTTGAATTTATAAACTTTGTTTATAAATATATAATGGGGGGATTTTAAGTGAAGTTATAAACGTTGTTTATAAATAATGCAGAGAATTCAAATAGAATTTGAATATAGAATTCAAATGGACTTTAAACTATAGAATTTGAATATAGAATTCAAATGGACTTTAAACTATAGAATTTAAAATTAGAATTCAAATGAAGTTTAAATAGAGAGAATTCAAATAGAATTGAATTGTAATTTGAATAAGAAGTCGATAAGGAAACGAGAGTATGAGTATAATTAGAATTTGTTAATATGCAAGTTAAAATATATTTGAACATGTCATGTTCAAATATGAAGGTGAAATAGACTGAAGAGTTAAGTAACAAATTTATTTAACAAATTTAGTTAAAACGATTGGTATAGTTGGAAATAGATTGGACAGGTATAAATATACAGGAGACAGGTTTGGAATAAAGTGTTAGAAGGTATATAAATAGATTGCCCGATAAAAAGGTACGTATTTAATTTCCATATGAGATTTTATGCGCCGTATCGGCTAGCCGCTTGGCTTTTCTTTTTCTTTTTGATTGGAAAAGGCCTGTGTGGCAGTTTGGGGATTTTCCCGATGCTCCCGGTACAAAGGAGGTTATGGCGAATTTTTCCGGGAATTTAAGGAGATAGAATATTTTTAAGATAATTTGATAGTTAGAAATTAACATGTCAAAATATATAGAAGTCGATAAGGAAACGAACTTAGAAATAGAATAGTATAATCAAAAAGGAAGTATAAGAATAAAACCTCGTAAGGATAAAAGAGAAGGTGTATATGTGTTTAAAAGTGAAGAGGTAGTTGTATGGTATTGATTTTTCGAGTAAGTAGTCAAATCTGTTTTGACGTTATAAATGTTATTCAGTCAAGGTCTGAGAGGTAGTTATACCCCAACTTGATTGATTTCACTATTAACAAATAAACAGTAAGATTTCAGGCTCGAAGATCAATGTCGAATAAGAGTTAGTTGAATACAGTATTTGGGTTGTCGTAACGATGTTTTACACAACATCCGTTTTAACCCAAATAAACGTAAGCTTGGAAATAGAATAATGAATATTTCCTAGTATAGAAAATAAAGGAAGGCGATATTCGGAAATGTTTTCCAATTAACGTAAAAGGCCAATATGGTTATTGAAAATATTTGGTTAACAAATATTGAAAAAGAAATAGAGAAGAGATTTAATTAATGGAATATTAATTAAAGGCTCAGTGATTGTTGGATGTTTGGATGAACACTTGTTTTATTCGATAGTTAAATCATCGACTATCGAAACACTTGTTTTTATTCGATAGTTAAATCACAGACTATCGAAGTTTTGACCATCGTTGTCTATATGGAGAGACCAGTTGGATTATTATCCGAAGAACCACTCCATATCGGCAGTAGCGTGCGAATCAGATTATATAAAGATAATCGAAGACGGAGTAGAGTGCAAGGACTTTTTCTATTAATAGAAATAGTGCCTTCAGCTCATCCTGTTCCCGGGTGACTTGTATGGATGAATGTCTGACGGAGTATTTCCAGAAAGGTCACGTACATTGATTTCTTCAACCGTACCAAGAGTGGAAGCAGAGAAGGAAACTTCTTTTAGCTAACACATAATGTACTGTTGAGGACGTCAATCGGTGATTTGATGGATTTGACGATGTGACATTCGAAGTGAATCTGGTGTGATGATAAAGCGTAGCTTCTAGCCTCATCAACTGGTAAATGACAGAAATCGGGCAAGCAGCATGGCTATGTAGGTCGCACCTATTAGGCTGTATAATCACCTGATCTAGAGTTTCATTTATTTCTAAAAATCTATTGTCGATGCTGTCCCATTCAGGAAACGGTTGTTGATCCCAATCGTTGGTGATATACATTCGATACACTCAAGCCAAATGAGTAGTCGGTCATGTGTGGCTGAGTTGCAAGATGTTCTTGTTGAACTCGGTATATTCTCCTCTAGAGATATACCAGCGGAAGGTGGTTCCACACCTTGTCATAGTTGGAAATCAAATACCCAATACGTGCTTGTGGTTTATGATTGTATATTACATATGTGGAACGTGAGATGCAAACGTTCCACTAGATTGTATTTACTTGATTTAGACACTATTATAATATCAAAAGAGTTTTGATATAAAGATTATCAATCCTTTCAAAAGGGATTTTGAAAGTTAAATCAAGTGTTTGGATTCTCATAAGGGAAAAACCCGTTCCGTGTTATACGGCGTGGTCTTATGAGATATCATTTAGTTTTCTGAAACTGTTTTTAATCTGTTTACTCATACCAGTCCCATGACTGACCCGGAGTTTATTTGTTTTGTTTTACCTAAACTCTTGGGTGCCTAAATTTGTACGGGCAGTCAAGTAGTTCAGGATTTTTCATATATATCTAAAGGAGCTTGGAGCAGGAGGCTTCAGCATTATCTAGTTATTGTGGTTCCGTTGTGTTGTAAGTGTTGTACTCTGATAAGTGTATATTATACAGTTGAAATTTTGTATTTCAAAAGTTATGATATATTATATTTTGTTCCGCTACGATGTGAGATTCTGTGTTGTTATTTCTGTTCTTCTTCTACCTCTTTCTTCTAAAAAAATGTTTCGTATTTTCGTGATATTTGGGTTGGACGTATGATGTATATAGTCAACTCAGATGTTGCGGATTTGCGGGTCATTACAAAGACCGGAGGTCTTCATGTCGTTTGGACGATTACTGATGTCTTGATTGGGAGGCATCCCAAGACAAGGTAATAAGTGGTGATCGTCCAAACGTACATGGAGATCGACTGGATATGCGAGGACCTCTCTCCTATATTGGACATATGTGACGAGGAATAAGGTGTCTCCGGTTTCGCTCAGACCCAGAATGGACTTGTAAATGGATGGTATGTCCCTTTATGTTGTATTCGTTGATCTCTGCTAAATATATATCCGTTTGGTGGCATAGAATTTATTCTCTTACTTAACATCCTTCTCTAAGACGTACGAGCTTAGAGGTTATGTATTGGCAGAAATTAATGATATGGTATGGAATGTCTATGTGGCATGCTAAGATGCAAATGATCAAGGCTTATTGTTGAAAAGCAAAGCCTTGTGGTTGATGATCAAAGCACAGCTTTATTGTAGCATAGCTTTATGTAGCGATACTTCGCGAGCCTCACACCCCGGCATGAACCATAAATGGGAGAAGGACCCCAGGGAGAACATGTGTTTCTTTCTAGCTAGAAGTGGTGTCTGGGTTTTACAAGCCCAAATATTTTTACTTATGTGGATAATGGAAAGCGAGGTACCTCGGATTTGAGTCCCTAGCGGCTATATTTTACGCCCCATAGGGCGGGGAGACTTATTGTTCAGGCATAACTAATCTACTAACATATTTGTGGACCGGCCCTAGTTCTCCTAGGTGCAGTTGCAGCTGTATCCTGAGATATGGTAGGTAGATTGTCTCGAATTCGGTAAGGACTATCTCTTGCCTTGGTTCATGATGGAAATCCAACTTCCAATACTACACCATACGGTTTTGATTGTATAACTAGTATGGCGACATAGTATATGATAGCTATGTCGTCTATAATTGATACATTATGACTGTAATGTTTTTGAAACATATATGCGATAATAATATTATTAAACCTATTTTTATCGTATTAAGCATTTTTGACCATTATAAGGTAAAACTCTATCCTACAGTTTGCGTTGCATTGTGTGATGCGACTTGAGTCTTATAGTGGTTTCATTTTTTTTAAAAGCATTACGTTGTTTTCAACGGTTTACTTTATTTATGAACTGGCAATCCAATGGAGTAAACCCGTTCCGCGTTAGCGGCGTGGTCGTGTGATTAGCCTTATTATTAAATAGGCTAGGTAAGATTTCTCATACCAGTCCCATGACTGACTCGTAGTTTGTTTCACTTGCAAACTCGGGTGCCCTTATTTCCCACATAGGCAGTCGAGTAGCTTCCTTTGTAGATATATTGAGCAGGATTCTGGATCGAAGTTTAAAGCTACGTCCAGAGCACTGATAGTCTTCCGTTACACTGTATTAAATTTATTGTAAATTAATCTTCCACTATTGTATTATTATTTATTCAATGTACTCTGATATATTTTGTACTATGTTGTAACATTATTATGATGGTAATAAAAGTCTTCTATTATTTGTTTGATGTGTTGTATGCCCAAAGTTAGCGTATTCGGGTTTTGAACGATTTTGGTCGATTTTGCAATCGGTTAGATCCGGGCGAAATCAAAATCATTACAGTTGGTATCATAGCTTTGGTCAGCTCAAATCTTTAGGATACAACTCGTTAGAACTGAACAAAAGACTCATCGGAGGTAGGATTAGTAATATCCTATAAAAGGATACTCATTAGGGATAGGATCAGTAGTATCCTAAAATGAGAAAACTCATTGGAGATGGAGTTAGAAATGCCCTAGAATGAGTTGAGATTTATAATTAATGTATTCGTGATTACATATATAATCTGATCTTAGGAAATATTATTTTGAATATATTAAAGCTATATATATTTGAAAAGCTAATCAACTAATTAATTGATGATTGTGTTGTGTGATTATTAGATCAACTAATAAAATTATTAAAACTAATAAAGAATAAAAAATCAAATTGGTTAATTAAACTACTTTCAACTCCCTTCCTTTTCGAGGATGAAATGATTTTAAGTGGGGGAGATTGTAACAACCCTGAATTTTGGAACTAATTTAAAAAATTTATTTTAGCAATTTAAATGGATTTTAAATATTTTAAATAATTTATTTTAAATAATAACGACGAAAAAATTATTTAAATCTAATTTAGAATGAATATATTTATTTTAATTATAAAAGGAGTTGGAAAGAGCACGGTAGTTTGAAAATTTGAATTTGAACTTTTAATGAATGTACATAATGCAAAATAAATCGGATTTTAGTGAAACCAAAAATTTAGAATCTGTTTAAAAATATCTTTCCAACGAATCCGAAAAATTGAAATTTCATAGTGGGAATCAAAAGTTATGCCCAATTTAAAATCCAGAATAGTCGCTATAACATTATATATATTTTTTTAATATTAAAATAACCATTTTACAAAAGACCTCCGTTTTCGATGAAACCACTTTTATTGGATCTGGAATGTAAATTATTACTAGATTCCAATTTTCATAATTTTTGGAGTTAATATGTGGGCGTGACAAATGAAACATGTTTTGACAATTTCAGTCAATTAGAATCGACCAGAAAATGGCCATTTTTCAAACCTTGTATCTCTCTCATAGATGATCAGAATTTGATGAAATGAAATTCTTTGGAATCAGAGAAATGAGATCTTCGTGGTGGAACTGATGGAAACTGATTAGAGCTCGTCTAAATTTTGGCAGAGTGGAAAGCTTTCGGTGAGATTTCTCGTTTTAAATTTAAAATAAAAATTATATATATATATATTGATTATGATTGTAATATTAATATATTTGCTGTACAAAATTTAGATTGATTGATTGACCGTGGTGTGTTGAATTGCTGAATTACATTTTTGTAAGATAAAAGTATAATATTTAATTGTGTAAATAAAAATGTCGATTATCTAAATAGTGTTTTGTTAGGATCATGGTATGTTAAATATAAGATTAACATTTTTGTTGAATTAGAAATGTTGAATATAAAAACATCATTTTATTTATTATATGATATGTTAAAGAAAAACATCATTTTTGTTATTATATGACATGTTAATGAAAAACATCATTTTTGTTATTATATGTCATGTTAATTAAAAACATTATTTATGTTGGGATAATATCATTTATGTTAGAATAATGCCATGACATGTTTAAAGTGTCATTTTTGTTAGGAATGTTATATTAGAACAAATATGTCCCTCATGTAGAAATCATATTTGGTTAACAAATATGTCATTCATGTAGAAATCATATTTTATCAATAAATATGTCATTTATGTAGAAATCATATTTGGTTAACAAATAAGTCATTCATGTAGAAATCATATTTTATCAATAAATTTGTCATTTATGTAGAATTCATATTTTATAAATAAATATGTCATTTATGTAGAAATCATATTTGGCTAACAAATATGTCATTCATGTAGAAATCATATTTTGTAAATAAAATATGCCATGTTAGAATAAAATTGTCATCTTAGTTCAAAATGTCATTTTAGTAAAATATGTCATATTAGAATAAATTTATCAAACGTTACATTAGAAATAAAATAACATTTTGTTATAAAATGTAGTATTAGAATAAAAATGTCACTTTTGTTAGAAACATTTTATTAGATTAAAAATAACATTTTTGTTAAGGAATGTTATAGTAGATTAAAAATAACATTTTAGTTTGAAATGTTTATTTAGGTTAAAAATAACATTTTAGTTAGAAATGTTTATTTAGAATAAAAATGTCATTGATTTAGAAAAGTCATTCATTTAGAAATAACATTCATTGAGAAAATGTCATTTAAATAAAAAATGTCATTTATTTAAAAATATCATTTTCATTAGAAATATCATGTTAGTTAAAAATATCATTTTTTTTTTGAATCATATTTGTGCCAAAAACAAAATAGCATTTTTGTGAAATATATTTATGTCTAAACAGAATATCGTTTTTGTTGAATTATATTTGTGTCACATAAAAATATCATTTTTATGTTGAATTAGAAATACCGTATAAAAATAAATTATTTTTATGGTGAATTAGAATTACCATATAAAATATCATTTTATGTGAATTAGAATTGTCCTATATACATATCCTTTTATATGAATTTGAATTGTTATGTAAAAAACTCATTTTTAATATGTAAATAGAACTTATTATAAAGATCACTATTTGAAATGAAATTTATTAACAATAAAAAAATCACATTTTAATTGTATATTAGACAAGGTTAAAAATGATCATTATATGAAATTAAAATTTGTTCACATTAAAAAAAAATATATTTTTAATGTGAAAGGACGAATCATTAAAAAGGAATCAAGTTTGATAAAATGTTTAAACATGATAAATTGATTAATAGTAGAGAATGCACATTTGTATAATATTAACATTTACATGTTATAGGAGTAGAAAATGAACATTTGTTTAATATTAACATTAACATGTCAGAGAAGTAGAAAATGTACATTCGTTTAATATTAACATTATTATGTTAGCGATATTAGAAATAATGCAAACCGAATTATAATTGGTTAAATCTATTAACTAGTGATTTATTTATATAAATTGTTGTTGTTTGAAAACCCCACACAGGTATTGGGATGATATTTGACACACTAGTTCCACTATTTAATTAATTATCAATTGATGGATTTATAGTCTGTGATGAGTGTTATTTATTTATTTTAATGCTCACATAGTTATAAACTTCACTTTGGATGGGGATGTATAGTTTGATGATTGCTTATCATTATCGTTGAATTTATGCAATGTATGAAATCCATATAACTGAAATTATATGGTAATTGATTGAGTCACATTCCGATTCCGAATAAAGAATATTTTTAAAATAATATTTTAATATAAATAATATTTTAAAATAAATATTATTTTTAAAATAAAGAGTATTTTAAAATAAAGTTAGTAAAGAATAAAGTTATGATTTTATGTCCGTCTTAGAATGGACACAAAAATATATTAAAAAAATGAAGCCGAGTTAAGTAGCAAACGCCATTTTACCCAAACGGGTTTATCGATCGATTTTATTTGTTTTATAATGAATATCAAAAAGTAGTGATTTTAAAATATAATATTTTGAAAATATTAGTATTTTAATATGATATAAATATAGAATACTCAATTTTGATATAAAATTGAGAATGAAATTAAAAATCATTTTAAAATGAATTTATAAATATTTTATGAAATACGTTTTAAAAAAGAAATCAACGATATATTAAATAAATAAATAAATATATATATATATATATATATATATATATATATAATGGCCTGAATAGAACGCGCCGCTCAGCGACCGTTCACGAATTTCGACCATTAACTTCAAATTGATGTAACGGGCGATCCGACCGTCGGATCCTCCTAAAACCGGAACCGTTGGGTTCGTATCGAAAAGAGCTTTCCCATGAGTATAAGAGTTTTGAAATCTAAAGTTAGATTTGGAGTTATGTCTAAATCAAATTTGAAAAAGGTTGTTATGGATGCAGTTCGTTGGTCGTTATTGGAAACCGACTGTACAGGCCTTAATAAAAATTTTAAAAATATGGAAAAATTATGTAAAATCATAATAAATGATTTAAAAAGAGAAAATTCCATATTTGAAAAGATAAAAGTATATTTTTATCGAAATGAACTAGTTATTAACTAGAATAAATCTTTTAATTAAGATTTAAGAAGTTTTTTAATTTACTAATATTTAATTGGAATTAAATAGAATAAATTAGATATTTGGGTTTTTCGTGAATGTTGTCTTTAAAAAACACTGTTTTTAAGCCCCATTTGAAAAGAATAAATCTTTTAATTAAGATTATTAGAGTTTCCAATTATATTTAGTAATTGGAATAAAATGAAAAGTGAATTGGGTTTATTGTGAACTGTGTTTTTAACGTCATTCGTTCTTTAACCCAATTTACAGTGAAGATATAATCTAGAATTTATAGATCTTTTATTTAGATTTAAATGGAAAATTTCCAAAGTAAAGTTTTCCAATTTAACATACAAAAATTGGAATTGAATGGGATTCGATTTAATAATAATCGAGATGAGCTTCTGTAAAAGAAGACTGTTATTATATATGGAATTTAAAAGGCTTTTCTGTTATTCCATTTATATTATTAGTCTGATACGGAAATTTATATCGATTACATATTAATTTGATTACGGCGAAAATTCCATATTTAATGGAAGATGATTTTGGGTTTATCGTGAACTGTGTTTTAAATGACATTGGTTCTTTAACCCTATTAAAGAAAAGACTAATTTCTTAAGGTTGAATAATCATTAAATGATGATTTTCGAGATTAAAACCAAATTTGAGTTTTAATGAATATTTAAAAAGAAGATTAAAAAATAAATTTAAAAGAATTTATCTTTGATAAAATTAATGGGAACCTTTCCCTAAAAGGGCGAATATTTATTTAAAGAAATATTCTGAATTGGAATGAGGCGTATGATGTGTTTTATAGCACTTGTTTATTGATTATAAAATACGCGAGTTATTAGGAAAGACCAGGTTTAACCTATTTTGAATAATTACTACGATGATTAAGAGTCGAAGATGAAGACCGGAGGTCTTCACATCGTTTGGACGATTACTAATGTCTTGATTGGAAGGCATCCCAAGACAAGGTAATAAGTGGTGATCGTCCAAACATACTTGGATCGACTGAATATGCGAGGACCTCTCTCTTATATTGGACATATGGGACGAGGAATAAGGTGCCTTCGGTATCGTTCAGACCCAGAATGGACTTGTAAATGGATGGTATGTCTGACGTTGTATTCTTTTATGTTGTATTCGTTGATCTCTGCTAAATATATATCCGTTTGGTGGCGGAGAATTTATTCTCCTTCTTAACACCATTCTCTAAGACGTACGAGCTTAGAGGTTATATATTGGCAGAAATCAATGATATGGTATGGATTGACAATGTGGCATGCTAAGATGCAAATGATCAAGGCTTATTGTTGAAAAGCAAAGCCTTGTGGTTGATGATCAATGCATGGCTTTATTGTAGCATAGCTTTGTGTCGCGATACTTCGCGAGCCTCACACCCCAGTATGAACCAGAAACGGGAGAAGCACCCCAGGGAGAACATGCGTTTCTTTCTAGCTAGAAGTGTGTCTGGGTTTTACAAGCCCAGATATTTTTACTTATGTGGATGATGGAAAGTAAGGTACCTCGGATTTGAGTCCCCAGTGGCTCTATTTTACGCCCCGTAGGACGGGGAGACGTATTGTTCAGGCATAACTAATCCACTAACATATTTGTGGACCGACCATGGTGCTCCTAGGTGCAGTTGCGGCAATATCCTGAGACATGGTAGGCTAGATTGTCTCGAATTCGGTAAGGACTATCTCTTGCCTTGGTTCATGATGGAAATCCAACTTCTAATACGACACCGTACGGTTTTTATTGTATAACTAGTATGGCGACATAGTATGTAACAACCCGGAAATTCTGAGCCAATTTAAAATTTTTAGTTTGGCAATTTTAATGAATTTTGAGTATTTAAAATGAATTATTTTAAATAATAACGACGAGAAATTTATTTTGAATTGAATTAGAATGTATATATGTATTTGAATCGTCGTTAGAATATAAATATTTTATTTTAAATATAAATGGAATTGGAAATGGCGCGGTAGTTTGAAAATTTAATTTCAAATTTCAAATGAATGTACAGGATTCAAAATAAACCGGATTTTAGCGAAACCAAAAATACTAGAATCTGTTTGAAAATATCTTTCCAACGAATCTGAAAAATCAAAATTTCATAGCGGGAATAAAAAGTTGTGTCTAGTTGAAAATTCAGAATAGTCGCCATGGAATCCTGGCCATTTTTCAAATGGTCTCAGAATTCGATGAAATTAGTTTTGTTAGGACCGTATCGTCAATACAAAGCTAGAAATAATTTTTCTGGAATTTTTAGAATCCGTATGTGGCCTAGATAAATTGAAATGTCCATTCAAATTCAGTATATAGATTTATATTTTGATTTTTATGAAAATTGATCGAAACAATCGAATTGGCTTATGATACATATCCCATTGTGTTCGAAATGGGGGTAATTAGCTATGGACAACAGTCTGTGGGTATGATTTCGAGTTCGAAATAAAAAGTTACTTTTGAAATTAAATAATAATAAAATATATATAGTTATATACTTCCCTCTCCCTCTTCTCTCTAATATTCAGATCGATCGAAATAAAAAAATAAAAAAGGGGGGGAAGTGGAAGGAGGAGCTGCGCTCCTCCGAGCAGTGCACCACCGCGCCCAATGCGCCGCCACTTAGGCGATCGCCGCCCTCCCCCCATCCCCCTCCTCTTCTTTGTTCTCCTCCATCTCCTTTCTACTTCTCCAATCGCGACGTCGACGCCCCCAAAAACCCTAGCCCTGAAACACCATCGCCGCCTGCCCCCTCCACCACGACGCCCTCCGACCTGTGCAAGCCCTCTGACCTTCATTGTAACGTCCCAAATTTTTCGGTCATTTAAAATAGAATGTTTAAATCAGTTTATATATTTTATTTGAAATATAATGGATTTTTAATCGAATTTATTTATTTAAAATAGAATTCAAATATATATATTTATATATTAATTAAAACGAGCTCGAAATAGCATGGTAGTTCGAAATTTTCAATTTGAACTTTGATTAGATATATAGGATCCAATATAAGTCGGATTTCTGTGAAATGAGACTCGTTTGAACCGGTTCGATTATATTTCTCTAATGAAAGAGAAAAATCGAAATTCTAGCTTATAGATTTCAAGTTACGTCCAATTCAAATTTCCAATTAGTCGCTATAAAATCTTTTTTAAATTTTAATGATTTATTTATAAATTTAAAAGGGCTTTTAGTTGAATGCAATATCTTTTAAAACCAAAATTTCTAAGTGTTGAGTTTTGGATTCTATATTGATTAAAATTTTAGTTGTTTGTTTAATCAATACAATGATACTAATCATTAAATTTAGCCATTTGAATTCAATGTACAACATAACAAAATTGTATAAGATTTTTCAATAACCTCACTCAAAATCTTGTACAACATACACAACATACAATACGAAAGAAACAAATTATGGGTTGATCCATACAAGAAACAATATACACAAAATATATATATTGTTGGTACAAAATAGTATGTACAGTAATCCAAATGTCATGTGTAACGACCCGTGTTTTTGGCAGTCAAATATTTAATTTAATTTATTATTTTAAATATTTATTTGGGATTTTAAAAGGATTTAAAATATATATATTCGTTTATATAGTGAAATTTTAACGTTAATTTATTTATAATATAAAACGAGCTCGAAATGGCGCGGTAGTTCGTAATATAGAGTTTTGAACTTCAAATGTATATACACGGTCTGATATAAGTCGGATTTCTGTGAAACAAGAAACGTTGGAACCGTATTGATGATAATTTTCATATGAAAGAGAAAAATCCAGATTTTGTATTGTAAATTTTAAGTTATAGCCAAAACAAAATTTGAAATAATCGCTGTGGAAATCGTTATTAAAATATAGGCCTTTAAAAATAGCCATTTTGCAAATGGGCTTCGTTTTCGACGAAATCAGTTTCATTGGGACCGTAACGTTAAATTATTTCACGGTGTTAAATGGCGTGGAAAAACCGATGACGTATGTGGCCACGGCAGCCACAAACGTCCGTTCAATTTCTATAACGCGTATTTAAATAAATAAAGAGATATTTGAGTGTAACTTGAGCAGATGATCAAACTAGGCCACGAAACCAGTCCCGTTGAGTTTGTATCGTCGATTAGAGTCAGGATAGGTATATAGTTTGTTATTTTTAGAGACCGGCAAATTTTGCATTAAAAATGGCATTGTGGTGCACGTAAAAATAGCCTACCGGGGAAACAGTCTCAGAATGCGACGAAACTGGTGTCGTTGGGTTCGTATCAACAAATTATTATAAGATATCCAAGTTTCAAGTTGATTTGATTTATCTGGTGGTCGTGGAAAAATTAAATGCGTGTTTATTTCTGGTTTTATAAAGGGATTTTTTTCAAACGATATCAGAATTCGACGAAACTTGTCCCATTGGATCCGGAATATGTTTTTACACTAAGATTAGCATTTTTATCAGTAAACAGAGATCATTTATAGGGGTTTTAATCAATTACTTTACCCGTAAGTTTCGTTAAATTATTATAATATTTAATATCAACTATATATATACAGTTCAAACTATCTAAACCTAATTCTCGCGTAAAAATTGAATGCTCTGGTCAATGCTATTTCAGCGCCGCCACTATACTAAATTAATGGTTTAAAACCCACCAACCATTTCCCGATTATCCCCTCAACCATGCATCGATTATGAGATCTTCCACCAGTAAATTGCATCAGCTAGGCGAGCTCGTTCAATTGACCGGTAGTGATGGGTTTCCATGATCGCAAATGGCCAGAATCTTGGCCAGAAGTGGCAGCGTTCGAAGCCAAGGTTGCGGCGCCCGAGATGCTCGAACAGAAAGGAACCTGGAGGCAGTGGTTGGCATGAGGCTCGCGAGTGTCTAGGGGGTGTTCGATCGATAGCAGGTCAAGGGAGGGAAGTGCAGCAGTTGATGTAAGAGGAAGTAAGATGGGGTAAGGGGTTCCAATATGAATACAGTTGGGGTTTAGGTGGGAAAGCAAAGTGAAACCGAAGCAGTATAGGAAACACAAAGATGATAACAGGGGCATGAAGGTCCGATGATTCCTGAACGAAAGGATTATGAAAGCATTTGAGAACGAGTAATTGAAAGGAGGATCCCTGTTGGACGAAGAGCAGAAAGTAAATTGGCTTGGTGAAATCTTATTAACATCGTAATTACTTAATTAAATAGTTAATTATTTAAATCATGATTAAGGGCCCTTATTGACTTTGTGGTTATGGGTTTCAGGAGACTGGAAAATACACGGAAATAGATGACAAAGGGAACCGTAACTGCCTGGGTTTGTAAATTTAAGACCCTAATGACTAAGTAATTATTAATCTAAAATTTGACTAGTTAGTTATATTATAATTCATGCGTTACAGGGAGTGAAACAAATGAAACAAAAGGTGGCAGATTGGGTTGTTTCTCGGAATGAAGATAGAAAGGATCAGTTGTTGTTCACTGGGAAAATGTATGAGTAGGCCACCAAGAGGAACGAAGGGTGCTGAACGGGCTTAAAGGCCTACCGAATCGAAACAGCTGATCGACCCAAATTCCTAGCAACTGTAATCGAGTAACTAAGTATAACCAATGTTAATTAAAAACTAATTTGGTTAATTATAAATCCTATAACCAAAATATTTTGAATTCATGCAGCTTGAAAAGCACTGAGGAACGAAGAGCTGGGAATTTATTTGATCGGCATGATGGGTTCATTTAAGAAAAAGTAATTAAAATATTTAATTATAGTTAAGAAATTATTATTATAGTTTAACCGTGAATTATAATATTTATGTTTCGTGTCTGTGATATCAAAATTTAACAAAACAAGCTGTCTTGGAATCGTAGTGGTGAATACTTCATCATGGAACCGAAATGGGCAAGATTTGGAATCAATCGAGATTTTTGATTAAATTAAACACTCTTTTAATTTAATTAAAACCAACCGTTTAACCAACGGTATCAAATCAAGGTGAGTTAAACTCGCTCAGTTTCCCATTTATATTTTTATATAAATTGGATTTTTTTTTTATTTTTTGTGCTCTGCTTGCTGATGGTTGCCTGTTTGCTAGTTATACATTCGTTTGTTGACTTATTTGATGAAATTAAACTGTGTTTAATTTTAGTGCAATATCAAATCGTTATTTTAACGATTGGTTCCAATAAAGGTAACTAACCTTATTGGCCACGTTTATTTATAAACGTGTTTTAAACTGTTGAACTGTTTGAATTTCTTGTGGTTGATGTTGAATGGTTGCTATTTAGTGTTATCAGTTAAACAATACAGAATGGTCTGATTTGAGATAACCATTTTGAATACATGGAAGAATAGGTTGGAGGGATCCAACCGGATTCCTCAAATATATTATTTATTTTCATATTATCATATATGAACTTTCATGATTGGTGATTGATGTGGGTTGTGATCATTTACTGAAAATTCAACCTATGTTTTGTTTAAACCAATGAGCGGTATTGGTTTAGTATTTGGCAGCGTGTGGCCTATAAAATCAATCGTTTTATAGATATTGATTCACCGTCAGGTGAGTCGATAGAGATTAAGTTATAAATATTTTATTTATAACTGGAGTTAGATTTTGAAAAATATTATTTTGAATAAAAGTTATAAAAGGGAAATAAATAAATATTTTATTTATTTAAGACTTCGATTTGTTAATAAATTTATTTTATAAAGTAAATTATGATGTTAATCAGATTTACAAGTACGAGAACGAGAACAAATCTAATGGTTAAACTTTGATAATTGTTTTAAAGAAAACAATTAACGGGATGATTTAAATTAATTATATTTTTAATTAATTTAAAGCAAGGATTAATTAGAATCGGTTAATGAGATAATCGAGTTTTGAGTTAATTAAATCGACCGGTTCGAATTGGAATTGATTTTCAAATTAATGTGTTTTGATTAAAATAGTTAAATGAATATTGTTTAAATTTAAATAAGGTTTTAAAAAGGGATTTACTATTTAATTTAGTTAATAAAGGAATTAACTACTGAAGTAGTTAATGATTGAAATAAGTTATTAATGTAATTAATCAAAATTCAGAAAAAAATACTTTTTAAACGGGTATTCATTTAAAAGGTGAACGAATGTGAGATGTAATCCAATTGAATGGTGAAAGGAAATAAATGTACTTAATTATATGAATTAAGTGAAAGGATATTACGATAGAAGGGTTTAAGATAAACCAGAGTATATAAATAAGTTTCAAAGTGTAAAGCATTAAAATTGAATTAACGTTATTTGAAAATGAGATCAAGTAACAAGGGGAGATTTGAAATAAGATTCCGAAATGGGGAATGGTTAAATAGATTTGAAAGGAGATTGGTAAAGGGGAATTTGGGTTAAAGAACTAGGTCGTGAGGTGGTATAACCAAATCCGAGTAAAAAGGAAATTTGTGTTGAGATTGGAATGGAATATGAGTTTTTGATTACAACTTATATTTATCTGAAGATATAAACGTTGTTGATCAAGGTCTGAGAGGTAATTAAAATACCCCAACTTGAACGATATCAGGATTATATGAAGATGATATTAGTTGGTAATCATAAAAGAGAACAGTGATAGTTCATTATTTCCATTAAAGGAATAATGCAACGTTGGTGAGAATTTAGAGATCATATAATGAGAAATCCGAAGTAAAGGAAATTAATTAGAAGGAAATGTAAAGTTAGTTTTATTCTATACAAATAAATATTAGTTAGTGCTCGATAATGGGATAAAAGAGATTTAGTAATGTTGTTTTATGAATATTAAGTTAAATGGATTTGCCATGTGTAAATAATAAAGAACAAATGTTTTGAAAAGAGAATTAAGTGGAAAATGAATATGGTTATAAGTTATTAAGTGATAAAATGAATTGGTTTGAGAAACACTAGTATATTAAATAAGGTTCAAATATCATATTGGAAATATTAAAAGAGTTAGAGGTTTTAATTAAACAGAAGCGAATAAAATTGTTTAATTAAAGGGACAAGTGGTGCTGAATACTGAACCCGTGAACTCATTGGAGTGTCATGATTGAAACACTGTGTATTTTGATAGTTAAATCACCGACTATCAAATCTGACTAATACGATTGTTGGTATGGAAAGACCGGGATCGAATGTATATTCGGAAACAATTCCGACCAACAAATACGTGAAGATATCAGAAGATGATCGAGATGGAGTATTGAAGACCGTGGATTTTCATACACGGAAGAACCACTAATATTCTCTGCCTAGTAAGCAGAGATAAGTTGTGATTTTGTCGTGGTTGGAATCTACGGGTTGCAAGGACTTCTCACTATTGATCCATGGGGTGATTCCTATATGGGATGCAGTAGGAGAGTACCTTCGTTTCATTCTATTTCTGGATGACTTGTATGGACGAGTGTCTGACAGAGTATTTCCAAAGGGTCACGTACGTTGATTTCTTCAAACGAGCTATAGTTGTTGGCGGGGAATTGTCATTCTCTTAGCTTCTAACTAGAGTACTTTTGTGGATGTCAATTAGTGATATCTGACGGATCTGACAATGTGACATTCAAAGTGAATGGTGATCGGATGTTTCAAAAATAACTCTGACCTCAAGCCTCATCAACCGGGAAACGACAAAAAATCGGGCAGGCAGCATGGCTATGTGGGTCGCTCCCATTAGGGTGTATAATCACCTATCTAGAGAAATTCCTATTTGCTTCTTTAATCTATATTTCGATGTTGTTCCTTTTCGGGAGATGGTTGCTGATCCCAACCGTCGGTGATATACAGTCGATACACTCAAGCGAAATGAGTGGTTGGTCATGTGAGGGCCGGGTTGCAAGAAGTTCTTGTTGGACCCAGTGTTTTCGCCTCTAGAGATACACTATCGGCAGGTGGTCCCATACCTTGTCATAGTTGGAATCCAGTCTCCAATAAGCGCCCATGGTTTTGATTTTTATACTATATATGTAGAGCGTGAGATGCAAGCGTTCTACTAGATTTCTATTTACTTGTACTTAGACATTATTATAATATCAGACAAGATATAGGTTTCAAAAACTATTTTGGGTTATCGTAAGGTAAAAACCATTAGTGTTTATGTGTGGATTTGCTCTTACGATTATCCTTTTCTTTTGAAAGGATTTTAACTTTAAAATCAAATGGTGTGTTACCCTTAAACTTAGTGTTTTTTTTCTCACTCTGGTTCACCAGACTGACCCGGTGTTTTGTAAATGCTCGGGCTAGCCCGGGGTATACAAGTTCAGGTTATCGACTGCTGTGACGTCCAGAGACGAGCTGGAGATGTTCAGACGTATGATATTATATAGCTACTATTCTGCTTTGTATTGTATATGGGAACAGGTTACTATAACTGTCCCGTCATGTAGTGTACTCTGATAAAGTAAGTATTTTCAAAGCTCTCAATAAAGATTATTTCCGTATTATATTTTATTCCGCTGCGATGTGAGACTCTGTGTTGTGTTGTTTCTTCTTCTTCTTCTATTCTAATATTTCTTTCTTTCTTATCTCACCCTCAAATTTCTTTCTAATAACTATCCAGTGTTTCGGTGCTTGGAGGGTCGGCATGAGTTACGGTAAAGGTATGTATGTCGATTTCCAGGGCCGAAAATCCCTGGGTCGAGCTGAAGGTTAAGTGATTACCTTGGCTCTGTGGCGTAACTCAATATAGATGGGGTTAGCAATGCCCTAGATTGAGTTTGAGTGTTTATATATATATACGAGTGACGTATTTGTAGATTTTATAATAATAATTTTATATTGTGGAGATTTATTAGTTGAGTTGTTTATGAGTTTTGGTCGATCAGTTTGATCCACTGTATCGATAGGAGTTTCTAAACACTCAAGTACGTTAAACCGACGCAGTATGTTTTGAAAGAGGGTAAATGAAATAATTTTACCCAAATTATATTTTAATATAAAAGAATGATTAATATTTGAAGTGTTATAGTATACTGGATGTGTTGGTTGATTATATTTGAAATGGTTATATAAATAACCAATTGGAATTCGAATAATATAAAAGCAGATTATTAAATTTGAAATTAAAATCAGAATTGGAATTAAAATTCCTAAAAGTGGGAAAGGTAATTGCAAATGAACTTGGATTCAATGTATGAGAATTTTAAAATCCTGGGAGATTTTAATTTGTTTTACGAGCATTGTGTTTAGTATTTTGAAATATATTTCAAAATGGAAATGTTTAAATACGGTTTTGATAAGTGACATAGTATTGAACTCACTTCGATAGATGGGGGATAACTCTGATGATGCTGGCCGCATCATCAGTGTTCATTTCCGAGTTCTAAGTGACGGATTACTACCAAAAATCTTGTTTTGAATTGCTTTGAGAAAAACAAGTTGTTTTGAATCCTGAAAAGGAATATTTGATTTTTTTGAATGAACTAGACTGTTTAAAAACTCCCAGAGAAATTGTTTAACCAAAGACAAAATTAAATAGAAGCTTGTGAAAGCAAATATGAATTGAATTGAAACCAATTAACCAGAAATTGAATCAGGATATAATATATCAAGTAGAATCAGATTCTGAATTGTGAGACGGAAATCAGGAATGGTGTTGGACTGTGAAGTTAAGAGTTGAAATTGATAATGGATGGAAATTGAGTTAAGAATGGGATTTTGCTTGGACGCGTAAAGGATTTGGTTTTGAGAATAAAAATTGGAATGTTGCTTAGGAATGCATTTGTATATGGTGACAAGGTAGCAAATGAAAAGGATATAATGATATGCCCGACAAAAAGGTACACATTTATTTTTATATGGGTTTGGTGATTCATGAGCCTATTTGGCAAGCCGTGTGGCTGTTTTATTTTCTTTTGGATTGGAGAAGGCCTATAAAGGCGAGTTATAGTTGTACCGATTGAGCCGTACAAAGGAGTTGCTGGCAAATTTTTCGGAAATTTAAGGTGTTAGAAAATTTTCAGTATTTTTGAAAATATTTATTTATAGTATTGAATTGGTTTCTGATTTGAAATAAATTAGATTTGAAAATTAATGGGTTTATAACGTTCTTTCTTACCTTAGCAATTTCGAGGACGAAATTATTTTAAGGGGGAAAGAATGTAACGACCCGTGTTTTTGGCAGTCAAATATTTAATTTAATTTATTATTTTAAATATTTATTTGGTATTTTAAAAGGATTTAAAATATATATATTCGTTTATATAGTGAAATTTTAACGTTAATTTATTTATAATATAAAACGATCTCAAAATGGCGTGGCAGTTCGTAATATAGAGTTTTGAACTTCAAATGGATATACAGGGTCCGATATAAGTCGGATTTCTGTGAAACAAGAAACGTTTGGAACCGTATTAACGATAATTTTCATATGAAAGAGAAAATTATAGATTTGGTGTTGTAAATTTTAAGTTATGGCCAAAACAAAATTTGAAATAATCGCTTTGGAAACCGTTATTAAAATATAAGCCTTTAAAAATAGCTGTTTTGCAAATGGGCTTCGTGTTCGACGAAATCAGTTTTCATTGGGACCGTAACGTTAAATTATTTCACGGTGTTAAATGGCGTGGAAAACCCGATGTCGTATGTGGCCACGGCAGCCACAAACGTCCGTTCAATTTCTATAACGCGTATTTAAATAAATAAAGATATATTTGAGTGTAACTTGAGTAGACGATCGAATTAGGCCACGAAACCAATCCTGTTGAGTTTGTATCATCGATTAGAGTCAGGATAGGTACATAGTTTGTTATTTTTAGAGACCGACAAATTTGGCATTAAAAATGGCATTGCGGTGCGCGTAAAAATAGCCTACCAGGGAAACAGTCTCAGAATGCGGAGAAACTGGTGTCGTTGGGTTCGTATCAACAAATTATTATAAGATATCCACATTTCAAGTTGATTTGATTTATCTGGTGGTCATGGAAAAATTAAATGCGTGTTTATTTCTGGTTTTATAAAGGGATTTTTTTCAAACGATATCATAATTCGACGAAACTTGTCCCATTGGATCCGGAATATCTTTTTACACTAAGATTAGCATTTTTATCAGTAAACAGAGATCATTTATAGGGGTTTTAATCAATTACTTTACCCGTAAGTTTCGTTAAATTACTATAATATTCAATATCACCTATATATATACAGTTCAAACTCTCTAAACGTAATTCTCGCGTCAAATTGAATGCTCTGGTCAATGCTATTTCAGCGCCGCCACTATACTAAATTAACGGTTTAAAACCCATCAAACATTTCCCGATTATCCCCTCAACCATGCATCGATTATGAGATCTTCCACCAGTAAACCGCATCAGCTAGGCGAGCTCGTTCAATTGACCGGTAGTGATGAGTTTCTATGATCGCAAATGGCCAGAATCTTGGCCGGAAGTGGCGGCTTTCATAGCCAAGGTGGCGGCGCCCGAGATGCTCGAACTGAATGGAACCTAGAGGCAGAGGTTGGCATGGGGCTTGCGAGTGTCTGGGGGGTGTTCGATCGATAGCAGGTCAAGGGAGGGAAGTGCGGCAGTTGATGTAAGAGGAAGTAAGATGGGGTAAGGGGTTCCAATATGAATACAGTTGGGGTTTAGGTGGGAAAGCAAAGTGAAACCGAAGCAGTATAGGAAATACAAAGATGATAATAGGGGCGTGAAGGTCTGATGATTCCTGAACAAAAGGAATATGAAAGCATTTGAGAACGAGTAATAGAAAGGAGGAGCCCTGTTGGACGAAGAGCATAAAGTAAATTGGCTCGGTGAAATCTTATTAACATCGTAATTACTTAATTAAATAGTTAATTATTTAAATCATGATTAAGGGCCCTTATTGACTTTGTGGTTACGGGTTTCAGGAGACTGGAAAATACACGGAAATAGTGGACAAAGGGAACCGTAACTGCCTGGGTTTGTAAATTTAAGACCCTAATCATCAAGTAATTATTAATCTAAAATTTGACTAGTTAGTTATATTATAATTCATGCGTTACAGGGAGTGAAACAAATGAAACAAAGGGTGGCTGCTTGTGTTGTTTCTCAGAATGAAGATAGAAAGGATCAGTTGTTGTTCACTGGGAAAATGTATGAGTAGGCCACCAAAAGGAACGAAGGGTGTTGAACGGGCTTAAAGGCCTACCGAATCGAAACAGCTGATCGAACCAAATTCCCAGCAACTATAATCGAGTAACTAAGTTTTACCAATGTTAATTAAAAACTAATTTGGTTAATTATAAATCCTATAACCAAAATATTTTGAATTCATGTAGCTTGAAAAACACTGAGGAACGAAGAGCTGGGAATTTATTGAATCGGCATGATGGGATCATTTAAGAAAAAGTAAATAAAATATTTAATTATAGTTAAGAAATTATTATTATAGTTTAACCGTGAATTATAATATTTATGTTTCGTGTCTGTGATATCAGAATTTAACAAAACAAGTTGTCTTGGAACAGTAGTGGTGAATACTTCATCATGGAACCGAAATGGGCAAGATTTGGAATCAACCGAGATTTTTGATTAAATTAAACACTCGTTTAATTTAATTAAAACCAACCGTTTAACCAACGGTATCAAATCAAGGTGAGCTAAACTCGCTCAGTTTCCCATTTATATTTTTATATAAATTGGTTTTTTTATTTATTTTGTGTGCTCTGCTTACTGATGGTTGCCTGTTTGCTAGTTATATATTCGTTTGTTGATTTATTTGATGAAATTAAACTGTGTTTAATTTCAGTGCAGTACCAAATCGATATTTTAACGATTGGTTCCAATAAAGGTAACTTACCTTATTTGTCACGTTTATTTATAGACGTGTTTTAAACTGTTGAACTTTTTGAATTGCTTGCGGTAGATGTTGAATGGTTGCTATTTAGTGTTATCAGTCAAACAAAACTGAATGGTCTGATTTGAGATAAACATTTTGAATACAGGGAAGAACAGGTTGGTGGGATCCCACCGGATTCCTCAAATAAATTTTTTATTTTCATATTATCATATATGAACTGTCATGATTGGTGATTGATGTGGGTTGTGATCATTACTGAAAAGTCAACCTGTGTTTTGTTTAAACCAATGAGCGGTATTGGTTTAGTATTTGGCAGCTTGTGGCCTATAAATTCAATCGTTTTATAGATATTGATTCACCATCAGGTGAGTCGATAGAGATTAAGTTATAAAATTTATTTTTATAACTAGAGTTAGATTTTGAAAAATATTATTTTGAATAAAAGTTATAAAAGAAAAATAAATAAAAAATTTATTTATTTAAGACTTCGATTTGTTAATAAATTTATTTTATAAAGTAAATTATGATGTTAATCAGATTTACAAGTACGAGGACGAGAACAAATCGAATGGTTAAACTTTGGTAATTGTTGTAAAGAAAAAAATTAATGGGATGATTTAAATTAATTATATTTTTAATTAATTTAAAGCAAGGATTAATTAGAATCGGTTAATGAGATAATCGAGTTTTGAGTTAATTAAATCGACCAGTTCGAATTGGAATTGATTATCAAATTAATGTGTTTTGATTAAAATAGTTAAATGAATATTGTTTAAATTTAAATAAGGTTTTAAAAAGAGATTTACTATTTAATTTAGATAATAAAGGAATTAACTACTGGAGTAGTTAGTGATTGAAATAAGTTATTATTGTAATTAATGATAATTCAGAATTCATTTAAAAAGTGACCGAATGTGAGATGTAATCCAATTGAATGGTGAAAAGAAATAAATGTGCTTAATTATACGAATTAAGAGAAAGGAGATTACGATAAAAGGGTTTGAGATAAACCATAGTATATAAATGAGTTTCAAAGTGTAAAGCTGTAACGACCCGGATTTTCGGCCGTTAAATTCTGAATATTTAAATTGGTTTTAAGAATTTTAATTGAATTTCATATAGGAATTTATTTATTTAAAACGAAGTTTGAACGTATAATTTATAATATAATATAAAACGAGCTCGAAATCGCGCGGTAGTTCGTAATATGGAGTTTTGAACTTCAACTGAATATACAGAACTCGTTATAAATCGGATTTCTGTGAAATAAGACACGTTGGAACCGTATTGATTATAATTTTCATATGAAAGAGAAAAATCCAGATTTCGTGTTATAATTTGTTAGTTATGGTCAAATCAAATTTTGAAATAGTCGCTGTGGAAAATCGTTATATAAATATAGGCCTTTAAAATAGCCGTTTTGCAAACGGACTCAGATCTCGACGAAATCAGTTTCATTGGGACCGTATCGTTAAATTATTGTACGGTGTTGAATTGCGTGGCAAACCGATGTCGTATGTGACCACGGTAGCCGTAAACGCTCGTTCAGTGCAATTAAATTAATTCAACTGAATAAAGGGATATTTGGGTGTAACTTGAACAGACGATCGAATCAGGCCACGAAACCAGTTCCGGTGAATTCGTAGCGTCGGATATAGTCAGGGTAGGTATATAGTTTGTTATTTTTAGAGATTGGAAAATTTGATGTTCAGAAGGGCAGTGCGGTACGCGCCAAAAACAGCCTACCGGGGCAACAGTCTCAGAATGCGACGAAACTAGTGCCGTTGGATTCGTATCGAAAAGTTATTATCGGTGTTCGCAGTTTCGAGTTGTTTTGATTTATGTGGTGATCGTGAAAAATTTAAACGCGTGTTGATTTCTGGTTTTATAAAGGAAATTTTTTCATACGATGTCAGAATTCGACGAAACTTGTCCCATTTGGTTCAGAATACTTTTTTACACCAAGATTAGCTTTTTCATCAGTAAACAGAAGTCGACTGTGGTTAGTTTTGCTGGATACTTCACAGCTAAGTTTCGTATAATATAAAAAGATAAAATAAAATGCCACTCTATATTTAAAAAAGTACAAACCAAACATTTGCTGACCTACGGACTGTGAGATGACACTACAAGCCAACCTATCCACAGCTATTATCTGATTCCTTTGTCGCCCAGATTTAGAGCCGTGGAGACAAAGTAACCGTGGCCTCCAAGTTGTTTCAGTTCCGTGCTCCACACGGTCCTTCCTCTTTAAATACCCTATATATATTTTCTTCCCTCAAACTGAATACACTACTGCCAATAAAAAAAAAAAAAAAAAAAAAAATCGAAAACTAAACCAAAAGCATCTCCTAATCCTTCGAGCACGCAAGCATCAGCGGCACCTAGTTAGTTTGGATTCGATCGCTGGAAGTTCAAACGCGAGGCGGGTGGATTGGAAGCTTGCGTGGGGTCAGCAGGGAAGTGGGGCCGCCGTTGAAGCTCGATGGTGGAAAATGGTCGAAAATAAAGGCGATGGTGGAGGGAGTTCTAGGGTGCGGACTGATGTAGAGACACTGAAAAGGGAGGGGGTCTTCCATGGTAGTTGCGGGCAAGACAAAATGGTTATAGGAAGGAGAGTCTTTGAAAGAGGAGCATGGCTTTTTCTGCAATGCGTGAAATGAGGGGTTTAAGGGTCATTTTGGTTTCAAAATAAATGGTTGGAAATGGGATTAATACTGTTGCGGTGGTTTTATTTGAAGGGGAGGTTCGGGCTGATGAACGCCTTAGAATGGGACGGTGGTGTAGAAGAAGGGATTGAGGAAGTATTTGACAGACGGGTTGGAAGGGATAACTGAAAGTTGATACAGTGGTTAGTGAAACTGGCATCCATTCAACGGCTTAGTTTAAGGTTAAGTTCCGCAAATTTTCCTTAGCAGTGCATGATCCATGACGTTGAGTGGGTATCCAAATTTAAGGTATATTTCTTTTATGTAATACCAAATGAACTGAAAACCATACTTGAGATTTGGGTTTGATACTCGGACCATTACAAAATTGTGTTCTAATTATATTACTGTTGCTTTGCTTCAATAGTTTTTAATTGAAATATCTACGGTAACTGAACAAAATTATGATCCTAATATCACCTTTCATAGTTTATTAATCATTGAATACAACTTAAAAACTAAACCACACTGTTTTATGATTATATTATTTAATTATCTGCATTAACGCACCGTTTAAGAATATAATTGGTTTCATTTATAACTAAATAAATGATAATTAGATTTTATATTATACGTTAAAACTTGTAACACATATAATTGGTTCGTTCATAAACAGAATCGGACCAAACTGGTCACGATGGAATCTTAACAACGAGAGTTACATCATGAGACCGGTTCCGCTGAGAACAAAGTTGTTGGAATTCCACGATAAAATCAAATGCTGTTTGATTTTAAGGAAAACTAAAGCAGAATCATCAACTGCAAAACCAAGGTGAGTAAACTCACTCGTTTAAAAAAATTATTTTTATAATATGAAATGGTTGCTTGGTTGAATAGTTGATAAATTGGTTGATAGAATCACATCGTTGATTGATTTTTCATTAATGCGATATTTTTAATGTTACTAACATCTGTGGATGCAGGGAAACAGGTTGGAGGGATCCAACTGGATCCCTCAATATTTTATTTACTGTTTTATTTGATGGTGATATATGTTATGCTACATTATCCATGGTTAAATTTGTGTGTTTGGTTTACCCTGGTCTTAGGAACCTGGTATTTTAGATACCGTAAAATATCATCGAATGTGAAAAAGGAAATTAGAATTTAAAAGCAGAGTTTATTTCCAAATTAGAAATAATTTCTTTTTCATTGAGTTGCAAATGGAAACCTATCCATTGGGTAAACCAAGAAAAATGTTATAAATAAAGATATAAATCAAGTGGATCATTAACCATTGGATAAAGTAAAAGGTAAGTTCAAATAGGAATGTATATTTGAAAGTGAGTATCGGTTTTGAAACCAATATTTGAAATGGATTTGAATGTAGCAAATTACAGAGGAAAGTTTAAAGAAAGATTTTCAAATGCTTTAAGTAAAAGAATAATAGTTTAAAACAAGGAAATATTTTGCAAATAAAATGTATATGAAAAGGAGATTTATAGAAATCGAATTAAGTGGTTAGAAGAATGTATAGTTTATAAATATGTTTAAAGGAGAACTTGAATCGTCTAAATTAAACAGAGTTTATAAATGAACAATGGAAGCGTGTGCGCCGCACACGGTATTTTATTCAAAACAACAATCATAGCACTGTTGTTATAATAGATGTTGTAAATCTATACAGCAATTTTAGACGCTGCTGTTATAATAAATGTCTTGGTAAATCTAAATAGCAATTTTAACGCTGCCGTTATAATAACTGTTTTAATAGCAATCTTAATGCTATGGTTATGATAAGTGTTTTATAATGCTAGATAGCGGTTTTAACGCTGTTGTTGAAAGCAATGTTTGGTTTAAAGTTGGGAGCTCTGAATATTTCAAAGTGAATGATAGAAAGGGTTGATTAGTGATATCGTTAATTAACGAATGATTTATGATTTAAGTCATAATAACGATGTTATAACATCAGTAAATTCAAAGGGTTTAGAAATGTTTTTCTAACCGGAATAAAAGATGTTTTCTCAATAAAGGAATTATATATTGGAAATGTTTTCTGATATTCAAGTTAGAAAATAAAAGTCATATTAAAGTTATTATATTTCGGATGCAGGGAATTATAACATCATTGTTATAATCAAGTGATTCCTGAAAAGGAAGTGGATTCATAATCGAATCCGAGAGCAACGTGAGGAAGTGTGTTAAAAGATTGGAAAGATGAACCTTGTCTATTTCGAAGTTAGAAATGTTGCTCAGTTAAGGTCTGAGAGGTAATTATACCCCAACTTGATTGACTTCGTTTTAACTAAGAAATGATTAAGGTTCGATAGTGGAAAGTGGTTAAGTGGAAACCAAATGAAGGAGATTTGGCATAGTGATGTTTATTCAAACATCTGTTTAATCCAATGAAGGAGATTTGGAAACGTTTTCCAAACGAGAGTCAGAAATGTTTTCTGAATATAGAGGACAGGAGATGGAAATGTTTGCCAATGTTAATAGCGTATATTTTCTAAATATATTAAATAAGGAATGTAAATGAAAATGAGAAGGGAAATGAATGAATGAACTAAAAGGGATAAACATTGAATGATGTTTGGTCGATAGAACTTCCTTTTGGAAATAATATCATTGTTTGCACACCGACATGTTTTCATTTGATAGTTAAATCACCGACTATCAAAGTTTTGACCATTTTAACGTTGCTAATATGGAGAGACCGGTTGGATTATTATCCAGAGAACCACTCCGTATTGGCATAAGCGTTGCGAATCAAGTATGCTGAATATCTTGAAGACGGAGTGAAGTGCAAGGGCTATCCTGTTTACAGAATAGTGCCTTCGGTTTGTCCAGTCCCAGGACAAACGTGTATGGACGAGTGTCTGACAGAGTATATCCAATGGATCGCATAAGTTGATCTCTTCAAACGTACTTACGTTTGGTGGCGGAGGAATTCGTTTCTCTTAGCTGTATACCCGTGGTATTTTTGGTGAAATCAATTTGTGATTTGGCGGGTATGACGATGTGGCATTCAAAGTAATGGAGGTGTGGTCTGTCAAAAGATACGTTATGACCTCGAGCCTCATCAAACGGGGAAGGACAAAAATCGGACAGGCAGCATGGCTATGTGGGTCGCACCCATTAGGATGTATGATCACTTATCTAGAGAAATTTCTTTTGTTCTTAAATCTATCGATGCTGTCCCTTGTCGGGAGACGGTTGCTGATCCCAACCGTTGGTGATATACATTCGATACACTCAAGCGAAATGAGTGGTCGGTCATGTGTGGGCCGGGTTGCAAGATGTTCTTGTTGAACCCAGTGTATTTGCCTCTAGAGATACACGTTCGGAAGGTGGTCCCATACCTTGTCAAGTTGGAATCCAATCTCCAATAAGTGCCTGCGAGTTTGATTGTATATTATATATGTAGAGCGTGAGATGCAAGCGCTCTACTAGATTTTAATTACTTGTGATTAGACATTATTATAATATCAGATAATGTATGATTTCCAAAGTGTTTTGGGTTATCGTAAGGTAAAAACCATCCGTGTTTATGTGTGGATTGGTCTTACGATTATCTTTTCTTTTGAAAAGGATTTTGAAAGTTAAACAAATGGTTGGAGTTTACTCACACCAGTCCCATGACTGACCCAGAGTTTATTTTGTTTGTTTTCCCTAAACTCTTGGGTGCCCAAATTTGTACGGGCAGTCAAGTAGTCAGGATTTTACAGATTCACCTGAAGGAGATTCAAGCAGGAGGTTGCACCTGTCAGCTATAGACTATCATATTTTCCGCTGTGTACTATGTTGTATCTGGAAACAGGTGTTTATAACTGTTCCAGGGATAATCGTTGTGCTCCGATAATGGTATGTATATACAAATACTGATTTGTGCTTCAAAGTTATGTTATCTAATATAATTTATTCGTTCCGCTGTGAGTTTGTGATCTTCGTTTTCTTCTATTCTAATATTTCTTTCTTTCTATTTCTCATCCTCTAACTTCTTTCTAAAAATGGTTCGTATTTCTGTGCAATTTGAGTTGGACGTGTGGTGTTATTAGTCGACTCAAAGGGTACGGATTTGCGGGTCGTTTCATTTGGTATCAGAGCTGAAGGTTAAGTGATTACCTTGGCTCTGTGGCATAACTCAATAAAGATGGAGTTAGAAATACTCTAGATTGAGTTTGAATGTATATATATGAGGGAGCGTATTTGTAGATTTGATATAAAATTATTTTATATTGTGTTGACTGGTTTGTTGAGTGGTTTATGAATTCTAGTCGATACAGGAAGTACAACCGTATCGATAGGTGTTTCTAAACTCTCGAACAAAACAAATCGACTCAGTATTGTTTTAAAGTGGGTAAGTGATATAATTTGCCCAAAAGTTATTTTGATATAAAGGGATAATTTCCTGAAATTATCGAATGTGTTGATTGTTATTACAATCAAAGGAAATTATAAAATATTGAAATGGTTGTATAAAACCAAATTGAATTTGTATAAGAATAGGATATACAAATAGGCCGAACTAAAATTTAATTCAAACCATAAGTTGGAATTTAAATCCCGGATATTTTGAAAATATTCTTTGAAGTATTTTAAAGGTGATATATCATTGGTTTGAAGATATTTTTGAATTAGAATGATTTTAAATGGATTTTTAAAGTGATTAAGCACTGAAATCACTTCAGTGGCGAGAAAATAGTACTGATAATGGGTCGCGACATTATCGGTATTCATTTTCAAGTTCCTGAGCGACGGATTGCTACCCTAGTAATTTGGGAATAAAAAACTTGTTTGAAAAGGACAAGATGATTTAGAAATTCAAATGTTTTGAATTGATTCAATTATAAATATATATGTACATATATATGATTTCAAACTAGTTGAAATAAAACCCGGGAATTTGAATTCTAAAATTTGTTTAACTTGTAAAAGTTGAATAGATTGAAATGGGTCAAAATGTATCAAGGGAATTGAAATTTAACTTAAGTTAAATGAAATCAAACTGGATTAGGGATAATCCAAATTGAAATTTAACAAAGAGAAATGTTGAGATTCGAATTATTAACATGAATTCGACATATGAATAAGCAAGTTGAATATATATATTGGATGTGGTAAATTGGAATCAAGGGTGATGAAATTTGAACCCAAGCAGGATAAGTAGATTGGTTTTGGAAATAGAAATCAAGTTTGAATGGATAAAATGGAAGCGACTAATCAGAAGTTGATTAGAGATCTGACAACTGGAAGTTGTATTGATTTGAAGCTGGTGGGAAATCGATATGTGTGTGTTGAGCAGATATTGAATGGAAGCAAGTGCAAGAGATAGAATTATGCCCGACAAAAAGGTACATGTTTACAATATTACTTGGGTTTGATGATTTTATGAGCCTATGAGGCAAGCCACTTGGCTTTTTGATTTTCTTTTGGATTGGAGAAGGCTTAGAAAGGCGAGTTGTGATTGTGCCGATTGAGCCATGCAGAGGAGATGCTGTCGAAATTTTTCAGAATTTAAATGTAGGAAAATTTTCAGAATTTTTGAAAATTTTCATTAGTAAGAATAAATAAATATTTAATTAAAATAAATTGGTTCAGTCAAGCTGAAATTTAGAAGTAAACAAAAAGGATTATTGGACCTAGTTAACAGGGTACGTAGCATCTTTTCCCTACTTAGCAATTTCGAGGACGAAATTATTTTAAGGGGGAAGGAATGTAACGACCCGGATTTTCGGCCGTTAAATTCTGAATATTTAAATTGGTTTTAAGAATTTTAATTGAATTTCATATAGGAATTTATTTATTTAAAACGAAGTTTGAACGTATAATTTATAATATAATATAAAACGAGCTCGAAATCGCGCGGTAGTTCGTAATATGGAGTTTTGAACTTCAACTGAATATACAGAACTCGTTATAAATCGGATTTCTGTGAAATAAGACACGTTGGAACCGTATTGATTATAATTTTCATATGAAAGAGAAAAATCCAGATTTCGTGTTATAATTTGTTAGTTATGGTCAAATCAAATTTTGAAATAGTCGCTGTGGAAAATCGTTATATAAATATAGGCCTTTAAAATAGCCGTTTTGCAAACGGACTCAGATCTCGACGAAATCAGTTTCATTGGGACCGTATCGTTAAATTATTGTACGGTGTTGAATTGCGTGGCAAACCGATGTCGTATGTGACCACGGTAGCCGTAAACGCTCGTTCAGTGCAATTAAATTAATTCAACTGAATAAAGGGATATTTGGGTGTAACTTGAACAGACGATCGAATCAGGCCACGAAACCAGTTCCGGTGAATTCGTAGCGTCGGATATAGTCAGGGTAGGTATATAGTTTGTTATTTTTAGAGATTGGAAAATTTGATGTTCAGAAGGGCAGTGCGGTACGCGCCAAAAACAGCCTACCGGGGCAACAGTCTCAGAATGCGACGAAACTAGTGCCGTTGGATTCGTATCGAAAAGTTATTATCGGTGTTCGCAGTTTCGAGTTGTTTTGATTTATGTGGTGATCGTGAAAAATTTAAACGCGTGTTGATTTCTGGTTTTATAAAGGAAATTTTTTCATACGATGTCAGAATTCGACGAAACTTGTCCCATTTGGTTCAGAATACTTTTTTACACCAAGATTAGCTTTTTCATCAGTAAACAGAAGTCGACTGTGGTTAGTTTTGCTGGATACTTCACAGCTAAGTTTCGTATAATATAAAAAGATAAAATAAAATGCCACTCTATATTTAAAAAAGTACAGACCAAACATTTGCTGACCTACGGACTGTGAGATGACACTACAAGCCAACCTATCCACAGCTATTATCTGATTCCTTTGTCGCCCAGATTTAGAGCCGTGGAGACAAAGTAACCGTGGCCTCCAAGTTGTTTCAGTTCCGTGCTCCACACGGTCCTTCCTCTTTAAATACCCTATATATATTTTCTTCCCTCAAACTGAATACACTACTGCCAATAAAAAAAAAAAAAAAAAAAAAAAATCGAAAACTAAACCAAAAGCATCTCCTAATCCTTCGAGCACGCAAGCATCAGCGGCACCTAGTTAGTTTGGATTCGATCGCTGGAAGTTCAAACGCGAGGCGGGTGGATTGGAAGCTTGCGTGGGGTCAGCAGGGAAGTGGGGCCGCCGTTGAAGCTCGATGGTGGAAAATGGTCGAAAATAAAGGCGATGGTGGAGGGAGTTCTAGGGTGCGGACTGATGTAGAGACACTGAAAAGGGAGGGGGTCTTCCATGGTAGTTGCGGGCAAGACAAAATGGTTATAGGAAGGAGAGTCTTTGAAAGAGGAGCATGGCTTTTTCTGCAATGCGTGAAATGAGGGGTTTAAGGGTCATTTTGGTTTCAAAATAAATGGTTGGAAATGGGATTAATACTGTTGCGGTGGTTTTATTTGAAGGGGAGGTTCGGGCTGATGAACGCCTTAGAATGGGACGGTGGTGTAGAAGAAGGGATTGAGGAAGTATTTGACAGACGGGTTGGAAGGGATAACTGAAAGTTGATACAGTGGTTAGTGAAACTGGCATCCATTCAACGGCTTAGTTTAAGGTTAAGTTCCGCAAATTTTCCTTAGCAGTGCATGATCCATGACGTTGAGTGGGTATCCAAATTTAAGGTATATTTCTTTTATGTAATACCAAATGAACTGAAAACCATACTTGAGATTTGGGTTTGATACTCGGACCATTACAAAATTGTGTTCTAATTATATTACTGTTGCTTTGCTTCAATAGTTTTTAATTGAAATATCTACGGTAACTGAACAAAATTATGATCCTAATATCACCTTTCATAGTTTATTAATCATTGAATACAACTTAAAAACTAAACCACACTGTTTTATGATTATATTATTTAATTATCTGCATTAACGCACCGTTTAAGAATATAATTGGTTTCATTTATAACTAAATAAATGATAATTAGATTTTATATTATACGTTAAAACTTGTAACACATATAATTGGTTCGTTCATAAACAGAATCGGACCAAACTGGTCACGATGGAATCTTAACAACGAGAGTTACATCATGAGACCGGTTCCGCTGAGAACAAAGTTGTTGGAATTCCACGATAAAATCAAATGCTGTTTGATTTTAAGGAAAACTAAAGCAGAATCATCAACTGCAAAACCAAGGTGAGTAAACTCACTCGTTTAAAAAAATTATTTTTATAATATGAAATGGTTGCTTGGTTGAATAGTTGATAAATTGGTTGATAGAATCACATCGTTGATTGATTTTTCATTAATGCGATATTTTTAATGTTACTAACATCTGTGGATGCAGGGAAACAGGTTGGAGGGATCCAACTGGATCCCTCAATATTTTATTTACTGTTTTATTTGATGGTGATATATGTTATGCTACATTATCCATGGTTAAATTTGTGTGTTTGGTTTACCCTGGTCTTAGGAACCTGGTATTTTAGATACCGTAAAATATCATCGAATGTGAAAAAGGAAATTAGAATTTAAAAGCAGAGTTTATTTCCAAATTAGAAATAATTTCTTTTTCATTGAGTTGCAAATGGAAACCTATCCATTGGGTAAACCAAGAAAAATGTTATAAATAAAGATATAAATCAAGTGGATCATTAACCATTGGATAAAGTAAAAGGTAAGTTCAAATAGGAATGTATATTTGAAAGTGAGTATCGGTTTTGAAACCAATATTTGAAATGGATTTGAATGTAGCAAATTACAGAGGAAAGTTTAAAGAAAGATTTTCAAATGCTTTAAGTAAAAGAATAATAGTTTAAAACAAGGAAATATTTTGCAAATAAAATGTATATGAAAAGGAGATTTATAGAAATCGAATTAAGTGGTTAGAAGAATGTATAGTTTATAAATATGTTTAAAGGAGAACTTGAATCGTCTAAATTAAACAGAGTTTATAAATGAACAATGGAAGCGTGTGCGCCGCACACGGTATTTTATTCAAAACAACAATCATAGCACTGTTGTTATAATAGATGTTGTAAATCTATACAGCAATTTTAGACGCTGCTGTTATAATAAATGTCTTGGTAAATCTAAATAGCAATTTTAACGCTGCCGTTATAATAACTGTTTTAATAGCAATCTTAATGCTATGGTTATGATAAGTGTTTTATAATGCTAGATAGCGGTTTTAACGCTGTTGTTGAAAGCAATGTTTGGTTTAAAGTTGGGAGCTCTGAATATTTCAAAGTGAATGATAGAAAGGGTTGATTAGTGATATCGTTAATTAACGAATGATTTATGATTTAAGTCATAATAACGATGTTATAACATCAGTAAATTCAAAGGGTTTAGAAATGTTTTTCTAACCGGAATAAAAGATGTTTTCTCAATAAAGGAATTATATATTGGAAATGTTTTCTGATATTCAAGTTAGAAAATAAAAGTCATATTAAAGTTATTATATTTCGGATGCAGGGAATTATAACATCATTGTTATAATCAAGTGATTCCTGAAAAGGAAGTGGATTCATAATCGAATCCGAGAGCAACGTGAGGAAGTGTGTTAAAAGATTGGAAAGATGAACCTTGTCTATTTCGAAGTTAGAAATGTTGCTCAGTTAAGGTCTGAGAGGTAATTATACCCCAACTTGATTGACTTCGTTTTAACTAAGAAATGATTAAGGTTCGATAGTGGAAAGTGGTTAAGTGGAAACCAAATGAAGGAGATTTGGCATAGTGATGTTTATTCAAACATCTGTTTAATCCAATGAAGGAGATTTGGAAACGTTTTCCAAACGAGAGTCAGAAATGTTTTCTGAATATAGAGGACAGGAGATGGAAATGTTTGCCAATGTTAATAGCGTATATTTTCTAAATATATTAAATAAGGAATGTAAATGAAAATGAGAAGGGAAATGAATGAATGAACTAAAAGGGATAAACATTGAATGATGTTTGGTCGATAGAACTTCCTTTTGGAAATAATACCATTGTTTGCACACCGACATGTTTTCATTTGATAGTTAAATCACCGACTATCAAAGTTTTGACCATTTTAACGTTGCTAATATGGAGAGACCGGTTGGATTATTATCCAGAGAACCACTCCGTATTGGCATAAGCGTTGCGAATCAAGTATGCTGAATATCTTGAAGACGGAGTGAAGTGCAAGGGCTATCCTGTTTACAGAATAGTGCCTTCGGTTTGTCCAGTCCCAGGACAAACGTGTATGGACGAGTGTCTGACAGAGTATATCCAATGGATCGCATAAGTTGATCTCTTCAAACGTACTTACGTTTGGTGGCGGAGGAATTCGTTTCTCTTAGCTGTATACCCGTGGTATTTTTGGTGAAATCAATTTGTGATTTGGCGGGTATGACGATGTGGCATTCAAAGTAATGGAGGTGTGGTCTGTCAAAAGATACGTTATGACCTCGAGCCTCATCAAACGGGGAAGGACAAAAATCGGACAGGCAGCATGGCTATGTGGGTCGCACCCATTAGGATGTATGATCACTTATCTAGAGAAATTTCTTTTGTTCTTAAATCTATCGATGCTGTCCCTTGTCGGGAGACGGTTGCTGATCCCAACCGTTGGTGATATACATTCGATACACTCAAGCGAAATGAGTGGTCGGTCATGTGTGGGCCGGGTTGCAAGATGTTCTTGTTGAACCCAGTGTATTTGCCTCTAGAGATACACGTTCGGAAGGTGGTCCCATACCTTGTCAAGTTGGAATCCAATCTCCAATAAGTGCCTGCGAGTTTGATTGTATATTATATATGTAGAGCGTGAGATGCAAGCGCTCTACTAGATTTTAATTACTTGTGATTAGACATTATTATAATATCAGATAATGTATGATTTCCAAAGTGTTTTGGGTTATCGTAAGGTAAAAACCATCCGTGTTTATGTGTGGATTGGTCTTACGATTATCTTTTCTTTTGAAAAGGATTTTGAAAGTTAAACAAATGGTTGGAGTTTACTCACACCAGTCCCATGACTGACCCAGAGTTTATTTTGTTTGTTTTCCCTAAACTCTTGGGTGCCCAAATTTGTACGGGCAGTCAAGTAGTCAGGATTTTACAGATTCACCTGAAGGAGATTCAAGCAGGAGGTTGCACCTGTCAGCTATAGACTATCATATTTTCCGCTGTGTACTATGTTGTATCTGGAAACAGGTGTTTATAACTGTTCCAGGGATAATCGTTGTGCTCCGATAATGGTATGTATATACAAATACTGATTTGTGCTTCAAAGTTATGTTATCTAATATAATTTATTCGTTCCGCTGTGAGTTTGTGATCTTCGTTTTCTTCTATTCTAATATTTCTTTCTTTCTATTTCTCATCCTCTAACTTCTTTCTAAAAATGGTTCGTATTTCTGTGCAATTTGAGTTGGACGTGTGGTGTTATTAGTCGACTCAAAGGGTACGGATTTGCGGGTCGTTTCAAAAGCATTAAAATTGAATTAACGTTATTTGAAAATGAGATCAAGTAACAAGGGGAGATTTGAAATAAGATTCCAAAATGGGGAATGGTTAAATAGATTTGAAAAGAGATTGGTAAAGGTGAATTTGGGTTAAAGAACTAGGTCATGGGGTGGTATAATCAAATCTGAGTAAAAAGGAAATTTGTGTTGAGATTTGAATGGAATATGGGTTTTTGATTACAACTTATATTTATCTGAAGATATGAACGTTGTTGATCAAGGTCTAAGAGGTAACTAAAATACCCCAATTTGAACGACATCAGGATTATCTGAAGATGATATTAGTTGGTAATCGTAAAAGAGAACAATGATAGTTCATTATTTCCATTAAAGGAATAATGCAACATTGGTGAGAATTTAGAGACCATATAACGAGAAATCCAAAGTAAAGGAAATTAATTAAAAGGAAATGTAAAGTAGTTTATTCTATACAAATAAATATTAGTTAGTGCTCGATAATGGGATAAAAGAGATTTAGTAATGTTGTTTTATGAATATTAAGTTAAATGGATATGCCATGTGTAAATAATAAAGTACAAATGTTTTGAAAAGAGAATTAAGTGGAAAATGAATATGGTTATAAGTTATTAAGTGATAAAATGAATTGTTTTGAGAAACAATAGTATATTAAATAAGGTTCAAATATCGTATTGGAGATATTAAAAGAGTTAGAGGTTTTAATTAAACAGAAGTGAATAAAATTGTTTAATTAAAGGGCCAAGTGGTGCTGAATACTGAACCCGTGAACTCATTGGAGTGTCATGATTGAAACACTGTGTATTTTGATAGTTAAATCACCGACTATCAAATCTGACTAATACGATTGTTGGTATGGAAAGACCGGGATCGAATGTATATTCGGAAACAATTCCAACCAACAAATACGTGAAGATATCAGAAGATGATCGAGATGGAGTATTGAAGACCGTGGATTTTCATACACGGAAGAACCACTAATATTCTCTGCCTAGTAAGCAGAGATAAGTTGTGATTTTGTCGTGGTTGGAATCTACGGGTTGCAAGGACTTCTCACTATTGATCCATGGGGTGATTCCTATATGGGATGCAGTAGGAGAGTACCTTCGTTTCATTCTATTTCTGGATGACTTGTATGGACAAGTGTCTGACAGAGTATTTCCAAAGGGTCACGTACGTTGATTTCTTCAAACGTGCTATAGTTGTCGGCGGGGAATTGTCGTTCTCTTAGCTTCTAACTAGAGTACTTTTGTGGATGTTAATTAGTGATATCTGATGGATCTGACGATGTGACATTCAAAGTGAATGGTGATCGGATGTTTCAAAAATAACTCTGACCTCAAGCCTCATCAACCGGGAAACGACAAAAAGTCGGGCAGGCAGCATGGCTATGTGGCTCGCTCCCATTAGGGTGTATAATCACCTATCTAGAGTAATTCCTATTTACTTCTTTAATATATATTTCGATGCTGTCCTTTTTCTTGAGACAGTTGCTGATCGCAACCGTCGGTGATATACATTCGATGCACTCAAGCGAAATGAGTGGTCGGTCATGTGAGCGCCGGATTGCAAGAAGTTCTTGTTGAATCCAGTGTTTTCGCCTCTAGAGATACACTATCCGCAGATGGTCCCATACGTTGTCATCGTTGGAATCCAATCTCCAATAAGCGCCCACGGTTTTGATTTTTATACTATATATGTAGAGCGTGAGATGCAAGCGTTTTACTAGATTTCTATTTACTTGTATTTATACATTATTATAATATCAGACAAGATATTGGTTTAAAAACTATTTTGGGTTATCGTAAGGTAAAAATCGTTCGTGTTTATGTGTGGATTTGCTCTTACGATTATCCTTTTCTTTCGAAAGGATTTTAACTTTAAAATCAAGTGGTGTGTTACCCTTAAACTTAGTGTGTTTTTTTCTCACTCTGGTTCACCAGACTGACCCAGTGTTTTGTAAATGCTCGGGTTAGCCCGGGGTGTACAAGTTCAGGTTATCGAATGCTGTGATGTCCGAAGACGAGCTGGAGATGTTCAGACGTATGATATTATATAGATACTATTCCGCTGTGTATTGTATATGGGAACAGATTATTATAATTATCCCGTCATGTGGTGTACTTTGATATTGTAAGTATTTTTAAAGCTCTCAATAAAGACTATTTCTGTATTATATTTTATTCCGCTGCGATGTGAGACTCTGTGTTGTTTTTTCTTCTTCTTCTTCTTCTATTCTAATATTTCTTTCTTTCTTATCTCACCCTCAAATTTCTTTCTAATAACTATCCAGTGTTTCGGTGCTTGGTGTGTCGGCATGAGTTACGGTAAAGGTATTTATGTCGATTTCCAGGGACAAAAATCCTTGAGTTGTTACAGTGGTATCAGAGCTGAAGGTTAAGTGATTACCTTGGCTCTGTGGCGTAACTCAATAGATATGGGGTTAGCAATGCCCTAGATTGAAATTGAATGTATATATATATATACGAGTGACGTATTTGTAGATTTTATAATAATAATTTTATATTATGGAGATTTATTGGTTGAGTTGTTTATGAGTTTTGGTCGATCAATTTGATATACTGTATCGATAGGAGTTTCTAAACACTCAAGTACGATAAACCGACGCAATATGTTTTGAAAGAGGGTAAATGAAATAATTTTACCCAAATTATATTTTAATATAAAAGAACGATTAATATTTGAAGTGTTATAGTATATTTGATGTGTTGGTTGATTATTATTGAAATGGTTATATAAATAACTAATTGGAATTCGTATAATATAAAAGCAGATTATTAAATCTGAAATTACAATCAGAATTGGAATTAAAATTCCTAAAAGTGGGAAAGGTGATTGCAAATGAACTTGGATTGAATGTATGAGAATTTTAAAATCTTAGGAGATTTTAATTTGCTTTACAAGCATTGTGTTTAGTATTTTGAAATAGATTTCAAAATGGAAATATTTAAATATGGTTTTGATAAGTGACATAGTATTGAACTCACTTCGATAGCTAGGGGATAACTCTGATGATGTTGGCCGCATCATCAGTGTTCATTTCCGAGTTCTAAGTGATGGATTACTACCAAAAATCTTGTTTTGAATTGCTTTGAGAAAAACAAGTTGTTTTGAATCCTGAAAAGGAATATTTGATTTTTTTTAAAGAACTAGACTGTTTAAAAACTCCTAGAGAAATTGTTTGAACAAAGAAAAAAATTAAATAGAAGTTTGTGAAAGCAAATATGAATTGAATTGAAACCAATTAACCAGAAATTGAATCGGGATATAATATATCAAGTAGAATCGGATTCTGAATTGTGAGACAGAAATCAGAAATGATGTTGGACTGGTAAGTTAAGAGTTGAAATTGATAATGGATGGAAATTGAGTTAAGAATGGGATTTGGCTTGGACGCTTAAAGGATTTGGTTTTGAGGATAAAATTGGAATTTTGCTTGGGAATGCATTTGTATATGGTGACAAGGTAGCAGATAAAAGGATATAATGATATGTCCGACAAAAAGGTACACGTTTATTTTTATATGGGTTTGGTGATTTATGAGCCTATTTGGCAAGCCGTGTGGCTGTTTTATTTTATTTTTGATTGGAGAAGGCCTATAAAGGCGAGTTGTAGTTGTACCGATTGAGCCGTACAAAGGAGTTGCTGGCGAATTTTTCGGAAATTTAAGGTGTTAGAAAATTTTCAATATTTTTGAAAATATTTATTTATAGTATTGAATTGGTTTCTGATTTAAAATAAATTAGATATGAAAATTAATGGGTTTATAATGTTCTTTCTTACCTTAGCAATTTCGAGGACGAAACTATTTTAAGGGGGAAAGAATGTAACGACCCGTGTTTTTGGCAATCAAATATTTAATTTAATTTATTATTTTAAATATTTATTTGGGATTTTAAAAGGATTTAAAATATATATATTCGTTTATATAGTGAAATTTTAACGTTAATTTATTTATAATATAAAACGAGCTCGAAATGGCACGGCAGTTCGTAATATAGAGTTTTGAACTTCAAATGGATATACAGGGTCCGATATAAGTCGGATTTCTGTGAAACAAGAAACGTTGGAACCATATTGACGATAATTTTCATATGAAAGAGAAGAATCCTGATTTCATATTGTAAATTTTGAGTTATGGCCAAAACAAAATTTGAAATAATCGTTGTAGAAATCGTTATTAAAATATAGGCCTTTAAAAATAGCCGTTTTGCAAATGGGCTTCGTTTTCGACGAAATCAGTTTCATTGGGACCGTAACGTTAAATTATTTCACGGTGCTAGAGGGCGTGGAAAAACCGATGTCGTATGCGGGCACGACAGCCACAAACGTCCGTTCAATTTCTATAACGTGTATTTAAATAAATAAAGAGATATTTGAGTGTAACTTGAGCAGACGATCGAATTAGGCCACGAAACCTGTCCCGTTGAGTTTGTATCATCGATTAGAGTCAGGTTAGGTATATAGTTTGTTATTTTTAGAGACCGGCAAATTTGGCGTTAAAAATGGAATTGCGGTGCGCGAAAAAATAGCCTGCGGGGAAATAGTCTCAGAATGCGACGAAACCGGTGTCGTCGGGTTCATATCAACAAATTTTTACAAGATATCCACGTTTCAAGTTGATTTTATTTATCTGGTTGTCGTGGAAAAATTAAATGCGTGTTTATTTCTGGTTTTATAAAGGGGTTTTTTTCAAACAATATCAGAATTCGACGAAACTTGTCCCATTGGATCCGGAATATCTTTTTACACTAAGATTAGCATTTTTATCAGTAAACAGAGATCATTTATAGGGGTTTTAATCAATTACTTTACCCGTAAGTTTCGTTAAATTATAATAATATTTAATATCACCTATATATATACAGTTCAAACACTCTAAACCTAATTCTCGTGTCAAATTGAAGGCTCTATTCAATGCTATTTCAGCGCCGCCACTATACTAAATTAACGGTTTAAAACCCACCAATCATTTCCGGATTATCCCCTCAACTATGAATTTATTATGAGATCTTCCACCAGTAAACCGCATCAGCTAGGCGAGCTCGTTCAATTGACCGGTAGTGATGAGTTTCTTTGATCGCAAATGGCCAGAATCTTGGCCGGAAGTGGCGGCGTTCGAAGCCAAGGTGGAGGCGCGCGAGATGCTCGAACTGAATGGAACCTGGAGGCAGAGGTTGGCATGGGGATCGCGAGTGTATGGGGTGTGTTCGATCGATAGCAGGTCAAGGGAGGGAAGTGCGGCAGTTGATGTAAGAGGAAGTAAGTTGGGGTAAGGGGTTTCAATATGAATACAGTTGGGGTTTAGGTGGAAAAGCAAAGTGAAACCGAAGCAGTATAGGAAATACAAAGATGATAACAGGGGCGTGAAGGTCCGATGATTCCTGAACGAAAGGAATATAAAAGCATTTGAGAACGAGTAACAGAAAGGAGGAGCCCTGTTGGACGAAGAGCAGAAAGTAAATTGGCTGGTGATATCTTATTAACATCGTAATTACTTAATTAAATAGTTAATTATTTAAATCATGATTAAGGGCCCTTATTGACTTTGTGGTTATGGGTTTCAGGAGACTGGAAAATACACGGAAATAGTGGACAAAGGGAACTGTAACTGCCTGGGTTTGTAAATTTAAGACCCTAATCACTAAGTAATTATTATTCTAAAATTTGACTAGTTAGTTATATTATAATTCATGCATTACAGGGAGTGAAACAAATGAAACAAAGGGTGGCAGCTTGGGTTGTTTCTCAGAATGAAGATAGAAAGGATCAGTTGTTGTTCACTGGGAAAATGTATGAGTAGGCCACCAAGAGGAACGAATGGTGTTGACCGGGCTTAAAGGCCTACAGAATCGAAACAGCTGATCGACCCAAATTCCCAGCAACTGTAATCGAGTAACTAAGTATAACCAATGTTAATTAAAATCTAATTTGGTTAATATAAATCCTATAACCAAAATATTTTGAATTCATGCAGCTTGAAGAGCACTGAGGAACGAAGAGCTGGGAATTTATTTGATCGGCATGATGGGTTCATTTAAGAAAAAGTAATTAAAATATTTAATTATAGTTAAGAAATTATTATTATAGTTTGACCGTGAATTATAATATTTATGTTTCGTGTCTGTGATATCAGACTTTAACAAAACAAGCTGTCTTGGAACCATAGTGGTGAATACTTCATCATGGAACCGAAATGGGCAAGATTTGGAATCAACCGAGATTTTTGATTAAATTAAACACTCGTTTAATTTAATTAAAACCAACCGTTTAACCTACGGTATCAAATCAAGGTGAGTTAAACTCACTCAGTTGCCAATTTATATTTTTATATAAATTGGGTTTTTTTTTAATTTTGTGTGCTCTACTTGCTGATGGTTGCCTGTTTGCTAGTTATACATTCGTTTGTTGATTTATTTAATGGAATTAAACTGTGTTTAATTTAAGTGCAATACCAAATCGTTGTTTTAACGATTGGTTCCAATAAAGGTAACTTACCTTATTGGTCACGTTTATTTATAAACGTGTTTAAAACTATTGAACTGTTTGAATTGCTTGTGGTTGATGTTGAATTGTTGCTATTTAGTGTTATCAGTCAAACAAAACTGAATGTCTGATTTGAGATAACCATTTTGAATATAGGGAAGAACAGGTTGGAGGGATCCAACCAGATTCCTCAAATATATTATTTATTTTCATATTATTATATATGAATTGTCATGATTGGTGATTGATGTGGGATGTGATCATTTACGGAAAAGTCAACCTGTGTTTTGTTTAAACCAATGAGCTGTATTGGTTTAGTATTTGGCAGCGTGTGGCCTATAAAATCAATCGTTTTATAGATATTGATTCACCGTCAGGTGAGTCGATAGAGATTAAGTTATAAAATTTATTTTTATAACTAGAGTTAGATTTTGAAAAAAATTATTTTGAATAAAAGTTATAAAAGAGAAATAAATAAATATTTCATTTATTTAAGACTTCGATTTGTTAATAAAATTATTTTATAAAGTAAATTATGATGTTAATTAGATTTACAAGTACGAGAACGAGAACAAATCGAATGGTTAAACTTTGATAATTGTTGTAAAGAAAACAATTAATGGGATGATTTAAATTAATTATATTTTTAATTAATTTAAAACAAGGATTAATTAGAATCGGTTAATGATATAATCGAGTTTTGAGTTAATTAAATCGACCAGTTCGAATTGGAATTGATTATCAAATTAATGTGTTTTGATTAAAATAGTTAAATGAATATTGTTTAAATTTAAATAAGGTTTTAAAAAGGGATTTATTATTTAATTTGTTAATAATGGAATTAACTACTGAAGTAGTTAATGATTGAAATATGTTATTATTGTAATTAATGATAATTTAAAAAAATACTTTTTAAATGGGAATTCATTCAAAAAGTGACCGAATGTGAAATGTAATCCAATTGAATGGTGAAAGGAAATAAATGTACTTAATTATATGAATTAAATGAAAGGAGATTACGATTAAAGGGTTTAAGATAAACCAGTGTATATAAATGAGTTTCAAAGTGTAAAGCGTTAATACTGAACTAACGTTATTTGAAAATGAGATCAAGTAACAAGGGGAGATTTGAAATAAAACTACAAAATGGGGAATGGTTAAATAGATTTGAAAGGAGATTGGTAAAGGTGAATTTGGGTTAAAGAACTAGTTCATGGGGTGGTATAACCAAATCCGAGTAAAAAGGAAATTTGTGTTGAGATTGGAATGGAATATGGGTTTTTGATAACAACTTATATTTATCTGAAGATATGAACGTTGTTGATCAAGGTCTGAGAGGTAATTAAAATACCCCAACTTGAACGACATCAGGATTATCTGAAGATGATATTAGTTGGTAATCGTAAAAGAGAACAGTGATAGTTCATTATTTCCATTAAAGGAATAATGCAACGTTGGTGAGAATTTAGAGATCATATAACGAGAAATCCGAAGTAAAGGAAATTAATTAGAAGGAAATGTAAAGTTAGATTTATTCTATACAAATAAGTATTTGTTAGTGCTCGATAATGGGATAAAAGAGATTTAGTACTGTTGTTTTATGAATATTAAGTTAAATGGATTTGCCAGGTGTAAATAATAAAGAACAAATGTTTTGAAAAGAGAATTAAGTGGAAAATGAATATGGTTATAAGTTATTAAGTGATAAAATGAATTGGTTTGAGAAACACTAGTATATTAAATAAGGTTCAAATATCGTATTGGAAATATTAAAAGAGTTAGAGGTTTTAATTAAACAGAAGTGAATAAAATTGTATAATTAAAGGGCCAAGTGGTGCTGAATATCGAACTCATGAACTCACTGGAGTGTCATGATTGAAACACTGTGTATTTTGATAGTTAAATCACCGACTATCAAATCTGACCAATAAGATTGTTGGTACGGAAAGACCGGGATCGAATGTATATTCGGAATCCATTCCGACCAACAAATACGTGAAGATATCGGAAGATGATTGAGATGGAGTATTGAAGACCGTGGATTTTCATACACGGAAGAACCACTAATATTCTCTGCCTGGCAAGCAGAGATAAGCTGTGGTTTTGTCATGGTTGGAATCTACGGGTTGCAAGGACTTCTCGCTACTGATCCATGGGGTGATTCCTATATGGGATGCAGTAGGAGAGTACCTTCGGTTCATCCTGTTTCTGGATGACTTGTATGGACGAGTGTCTGACAGAGTATTTCCAAAGGGTCACGTACATTGATTTCTTCAAACGTGCTTTAGTTGTTGGCGAGGAATTGCCGTTCTCTTAGCTTCTAACTAGAGTACTTTTGTGGACGTCAACTAGTGATATCTGACGGATCTGACGATGTGACATTCAAAGTGAATGTTGATCAGATGTTTCAAAAATAACTCTAACCTCAAGCCTCATCAACAGGGAAACGACAAAAAATCGGGCAGGCAGCATGGCTATGTAGGTCGCTCCCATTAGGGTGTATAATCACCTATCTAGAGAAATTCCTATTTACTTCTTTAATCTATATTTCGATGCTGTCCCTTTTCGGGAGACGGTTGATGATCCCAACCGTCGGTGTTATGCATTCGATACACTCAACGAAATGAGTGGTCCATCGTGTGAGGGCCGAGTTGCGAGAAGTTCTTGATGAACCCAGTGTTTTCACCTCTAGAGATATACTATCAGCAGGTGGTCCCATACCTTGTCATAGTTGGAATCCAATCTCCAATAAGCGCCCACGCTTTTGATTTTTATACTATATATGTAGAGCGTGAGATGCAAGCATTCTACTAGATTTCTATTTACTTGTATTTAGACATTATTATAATATCAGACAAGATATTGGTTTCAAATACTATTTTGGGTTATCGTAACGTAAAAAACATCCGTGTTTATGTGTGGATTTGCTCTTACGATTATCCTTTTCATTCGAAAGGATTTTAACTTTAAAATCAAGTGGTGTGTTACCCTTAAACTTAGTATGTTTTTTTCTCACTCTGGTTCACCAGACTGACCCGGTGTTTTGTAAATGCTCGAGGTAGCCCGAGGTGTACAAGTTCAGGTTATCGAATGCTGTGACGTCCAGAGACGAGCTGGAGATGTTCAGACGTATGATATTATATAGCTACTATTCCGTTGTGTATTGTACATGGGAACAGGTTATTATAACTGTCCCGTCATGTGGTGTACTATGATATTTTAAGTTTTTTTAAAGCTCTCAATAAATATTATTTCTGTATTATATTTTATTCCCCTGCGATGTGAGACTCTGTGTTGTGTTGTTTCTTCTTCTTCTTCTATTCTAATATTTCTTTCTTTCTTATCTCACCCTCAAATTTCTTTCTAATAACTATCCAGTGTTTCGGTGCTTGGAGGGTCGGCATGAGCTACAGTAAAGGTATTTAGGTCAATTTCCAGGCCCGAAAATCCTAGGGTCGTTACATCATGCCTGTTCCTTCACGAAATAGTAAAATGAAAACAGAACATATTTATAAAACTGTCTGTATAAGCGTATATACCAAGAAAACGAAACATAAAATATTTATGTACACAGCAAAATGAAATCCACAATTCACATTTATAACAACAGATCTTAACAGAATTAAACAATCCATATAGTTCGATTAGCTCATGTAGGCCTGAGCAGATTTGGTACACAAAATCATTCATATTTTACTGCTAAGCAAAGTGGCCATCCAAGTCTTCATCATAGTACAGTAAAGCTCGATCATGTACCCCATATACAGCTGTAAAGAAGAAAAAGAAGAAAAACCCATTAAAAGGGAAAGATCGTGCACAGCTAGTAAGACAAGACAATACATAAGTAAAGAAATTAAAACAGAACATGGGCAGCTAGAAGAAATTATAGCTGGACAGCTATATATAATATGATCACCCATAAAATCAATAAATAAAACAGATGTATATCTTCATATACGTACGAGTTGATTTAACAATACAGTGGACAACACAGGAAATGATCAAGGACAAGCTAAGCATGTGAATACATTGTATCTAACCTATATAAACATATATTTATTCATAGGTCTGTACAACCAAATCATCTTAATATAGCCGAATCATTATACATATCTACACTGCAAATGTATATATTTATTTTCTCAAAATCGAGTTCATGTACAGATGAATATCAGAGCTGTACCATAAAATCTAATATACGGATTCAAAATTTCAGATTGAATAAACAATACCTAGCTCATAGCTACCTAAAATATCCAATTTCTATCAAAATCCATTTTGAACCGATCTGAAAATGTTATAAATCTGAACCATAATCTAAGCTATAGATTCGAATTGTGATTGAAATAACAATTCGTGGCAGACAGACGTTGATCTCCAACCGCTACTATAAATAAGGGTCACGGAATGGTGTTTCATACATCCCAGAACCACATAAACAAACACAGTCAACCAAAGAAGAAAAACCCAATTCAAAACCAGAAAAAAAGCAAATTAAAATAAGCCAGTAATGAAATCGTGAAAGAAAAACTTAGCTTAATAGGGTGGAGGGAGCCGCCGCACTTCTAGGGGTTCGGGGTTGACCAGCGACAAGGTGACGATTGTTGAAGGGGCGTTGGGTTTGCAGACGCAACCGGGTACGAGGAGTAAAGGGGGATCGGAGTTCGATTGGGTAGACGGAGGAGGTGACGACGCCATCATTCTCAGTCGCTGAAATAAAGAAGGGGGATTAGGGTTTTAGAATTTTTGGCTTTGAGGAAAAATGTGTGGAGGCGGCTTGAATAAAGGGAACGATCGGATGTAAGGGTTTTTAAAGGGAAGCGGGTTGGGCTGAATAATTTTAAGGTAAGAGGCCCATTTCCGAAGTTAAAAATCCATGTTTATTAATTAAATTATTTTAAAATTTTCGTTATACGATTTCTCACTCATACAGTATCGGATTTGCGTACGGTCAGTTGCGTTGAGACCGTAAAAACGAAGACTTCGAGATGGAGCAGAGATTGGTCAGAATCGGGAAAAACTGAGAATTTTGATTCGAATTAAACGTCAGTTTAATTTGACTAAAAACTAGACCGTTTATCGTCAGATTCACATAAAGGTGAGTTAAACTCACTCAACTCTTCCCATTTATATTTTATATAAATTGGGTTTTTATTTCATATGTTCTGATTGTTAGTGACTGACTGTTTGTTGGTTCTATATATTTAGTGTTAATTCAATAAATGAAATTAAACAGTCGTTTATTTTCAGTAAAAACACTAATCATGTTGATTTGACCCAAATAAAGTAATTTCCCTTGATTGGTCACCTTTTTAAACGTATTTGAAATTATTTGAATTATTTGTATTGGCTGTTGATTGATTGATGATCCTTATAGAAAATATCAGTCAAATGAAAAGGAATGGTTGATTATTATTGATTGTTGAACCTTATTTCAACATTTGTTCTGATGTTAACCAAGAGATGGTATGGGTTGAGTAATTGGTATCACCTGGCTTATAAATTAGTCAATTTATAAATATAGGTTTTATCGACAGTGAATCGATAATATTTAAACGAAAATAGGTTTTTAAAATTATTACATTGAAAGGTTATTTAAAAAAAGGAAAAATATTAATTATTTAAAGTTTATAAGGAAGTATGAAATTTGTTTTATAAAATAAATTCTTATGTTGATAAGAATTAAAAACAAAGCGGTTAAGTATTTGATTGATTACGTCTAAGGAATGATTAAATGGTGTTATTTAAATTAATTATATTTTAATCAATTTAAAAGAGGAGTTAAATAGAATTGGAAAGAGAAATCATGTTTGTATTGCTTGAGTTGATCATTTAAACTAAGTTAGACTTCAAATTAGTGAAGTAACTAAATTGGTTAAGCTGAGTAAGAGAGTAAAAAGGAATTTTATTCTAGTAAATAAAGGGGTTAAATAAATTTGCATTGATAAATGTTTAGTTAAATAATCTCTTCTTGAATGTAATGTATTTAAGTAAACAATTTGAAATGAATTATGGTTGAGTATTGAAAAGAAGCTATGGATGAGTTTTATATTTTGAACTCGAGTTCTTGATCAAGTAATAAAGAGTTATAAATGATTATTAAGGTGATGTTAGAAATAATTATTAAATTAACAAATTAAGCGATCTTTATTATTTTTAAAAGAGAGTCTTCCAAAAAGGAGTAAGAAGAACTAGAAGGCTATAAGCAAGATAAGTAGGATGTGATATTAAATTGAATATCGGTTCTTGAATTACAACTCGTATTTATCTGAAGATAAGAACGTGGTTGATCAAGGTATGAGAGGTAATTAAAATACCCTAACTTGAACGACTTCGGGACTATCCAAGGATGATACTAGTTGGTAATGTCAAGAATGTGTGATAAGATTTCCAAAGTAAAGGAAATGATATGAGATTATATTTTCCCTAGTAACGAAATTAAAAGGAGATTGGGTGATAAATTTTAAAAGCTAAGTAATGCTGAATACCAGACCAGTAAATCTATTTTTGTGATTTCATGGGTGTTTACTTGATAGTTAAATAACCAACTATCAAGTCTGACCCTTACGATTGTTGGTATGGAAAGACTGGGATTGAATGTATATTCGAAAACCATTCCAACCAACAAATACGAATTATATAGAAGATATCGGGTAACGATCGAGATTGAGCATATGAAGACCATAGATCTTCATAAAGCGGAAGAACCACTTAAAATCTCTGATTCGACCCGGAGATATACTTGGGTTCGGTCGCGGTTGGAATCTATGGAGTGCAAGGCCTACTCGCTACTGAACCATGGGGTGATTCCTATATTGGATGTAGTAGGAGGATACCTTCGGTTCATCCTGTTCCTTGATGACTTGTATGGACGAATTGTCTGACAGATTATTTCCAAAGGAAGTACATGCGTTGATTTCTCCAAACGTACCATAGTTGATGGCGAAGAAATGGTTGTTCTCTAGCCAAATAAACTAGAGTATTTTTGTTGACGTCAATCAGTGTGATCTGGAAGATCTGACAATGTGGCATTCAAAGTGTATGATGATCATATGTGTTCTGACCTCAAGCCTCATCAACCGAAAAATGACAGAAATCGGGCAGGGAGCATGGCTATGTGGGTTACTCCCATTAGGATGTATAATCACCTATCTAGAGAAAATCAATTTCATTCTTTAATCTATTTCGATGTTGTCCCTATTCGGTAAATGGTGGTTTGAGTCCAACCGTTGGTGATATACATTCGATACACTCAAGCGAAATGAGTGGTCGGTCATGTGAGGGCCGGGTTGCAAGACGTTCTTGTTGGACCCAGTGTATTCGCCTCTAGAGATACACGATCGGCAGGTGGTCCCATACCTTGTCAAAGTGGAATCCAATCTCCAATAAACACCCACTGTTTTGTTTGTATATATATATATATATATATATATATATATATATATATATATATATATATATACGTGGAGCGTGAGATGCAAGTGTTCCACTAGATTGATATTTACTTGTATTTAGACACTACTATAATATCAGAAAAGATATTGATTTCAAAAATTGTATTTAGACACTAGATTGATATCACCAGACTGACCCAGAGTTTTGTAAATGCTCGGGTTAGCCCGAGGTGTACAGGTCTAGGTTATCAGGTACTGTGAAGTCCAGTGACAAACTGAAGGTGTTCAGACGTATGATATGATGTCTATTCCGCTGTGTGATTATATATGAAGACAGATTATTATAACTGTCTAGAGATGTTGATGTACTCTGACATTGTAATTATTTTTTAAAAGCTCTCAATAAAGATTTATTTCTGTATTATATTTTTTCCGCTGCGATGTGAGAATCTGTGTTGATTCTTCTTCTTCTTCTATTCTAATATTTCTTTCTTATCTCACCCTCTAATTTCTTTCTATAAACGTTCCAGTGTTTTTCGATGTTTGGGAGGTCGGCATAAGTAGGGTAAAGGTATTTATGTCGATTTTCGGGGCCGGAAATCCCTGGGTCGTTACAGTGGTATCAGAGCTATTGGTTGAGTAGTAACCTTGGCTCTGTGGCGTAACTCAATAGAGATGGGGTTTGTAACACCCTAGATTGAGTTTGAATGAATATATACGAGAGCGTATTTGTAAGATTTTTTATACAATTTGTATTGTGTTATTTGACTGGATCAAGTATTAAGAAGCATCGAACTAGAAAATGGATACAATATTGTTTTATAAAGAGGGTAAATGAAATAATTTTACCCAACGTATATTTTATATAGAAAAGGAAATTATTTTCTATATTATAGTAATGTATGGTGTTTGTTTGGTTGTTCTGATTGATTTGAATTGAAATCGAATTTGAAATATGAAATAAAGATTGAACCCATTAGAAAACCCAATTCATAAATTGAATCAGGTATGGATGTGAAACTGAACCTGGTTAAGGAAAAATCAAGTTAAGAATGAATTCAAATTGAGTGAACTTGAATAAATTGGGATTTGAAAATTTAATGGATAAATAATTAGAATTGATTTGATATTAATCGATAGATAGTAATGTATGTTAAACCAAAACAGATGCGGACCAGATATTAAATATTAATTGAATTTAATTTGACTAGTTGAGTTAGTAAGGAATTGTATGGACGGCAAGAGATAAATCCCGGCGTAGTGAATTAGAAAATAAGATTGGTTATGAAGTGGGAACAGAATTATTTAACCCAAATTTATATTTGCATTATAAGTGGAATAAATGCAGAATCCTAAAGACTGTGGAGATGATTTGGTTATGCAGACTGGAAATGCAGATGATGAACGGTTACTTGGTATGCTTTGGTAATTGGAATTTGAGTTCGAATGCCCGACAAAAAAGTAAACCTTATATTATGGGTTGAGCGATTAATTTTATACCTTGAGTGGGTTGCTATTTGGATTTTGGATTTTCTTTTTGAAGAAGTTGAGGCCCAGAGTGGCAGTTGTAGTCGTACCGATCGAGCCATGCAGAGAAGATGCTGCTAAAAATTTAGAGAATTTTCGGAGTTTGAATTTATTTTGAATTTAATGCAAAGGTAATGATTTCAAAATAATATGGTTAGGAACATTCTTCTTACCTTGCAAATTCGAGGACGAAATTATTTTAAGGGGGGAAGAATGTAACGTCCCGGATTTTACGGCCATTTAAAATAAAATATTTAAATCAGTTTATATATTTTATTTGAAATATAATGGATTTTTAATCGAATTTATTATTTAAAATAGAATTCGAATACATATATATTTATATATTAATTAAAACGAGCTAGAAACGTCGCGGTAGTTCAAAATTTTCAATTTGAACTTTGATTGGATATACAGGATCCAATATAAGTCGGATTTCTGTGAAACGAGACGCGTTTGAACCGGTTCGATTATATTTTTCTAATGAAAGAGAAAAATCGAAATTCTAGCTTATAGATTTCAAGTTACGTCCAATTCAAATTTCCAATTAGTCGCTATAAAATCGTTTTTAAATTTTAATGATTTATTTATAAATTTAAAAGGGTTTTTAGTTGAATGCAATATCTTTTAAAACCAAAATTTCTAAGGGTTGAGTTTTGGATTCTATATTGATTAAAATTTTGTTGTTTGTTTAATCAATACAATGATGTTAATCATTAAATTTATCCGTTTGAATTCAATGTATAACATAACAATATTGTATAAGATTTTTCAATAACCTCACTCAAAATATGGTACAACATACACAAAATACAATATGAAAGAAACAAATTATGGGTTGATCAGTACAAGAAACAATATACACAAAATATATATATTGTTGGTACAAAACAGTATGTACAGTAATCCAAAAGTCATGCCTGTTCCTTCACGAAATAGTAAAATGAAAACAAAACAAATTTATAATACTTTTTGTATAAGCGTATATACCAAGAAAATGAAACATAAAATACTTATGTACACAGGAAAATGAAATCCACAATTCACATTTATAACAACAGATCTTGATAGAATTAAACAATCTAAACAGTTCGATCAACTCATGTAAGCCTGAGCAGATTTGGTACACAAAATAATTCATATTTTACTGCTAAGCAAAGTGGCCATCCAAGTCTTCATCATTGTATAGTACAGCTCAATCATGTACCCCATGTACAGCTGTAAAGAAGAAAAAGTAGAAAAACCCATTAAAAGGGAAAGATCGTGAATAGCTAGTAAGACAAGACAATATATAAGTAAAGAAATTAAAACAGAACATGGGCAGCTTGAAGAAAATATAGCTGGACAGTTATATATAATATGAACACCCATAAAATCAATAAACAAAATAGATGTATATCTTCATATACATACGAGCTGATTTAACAATACAGTGGACAGCACAGGAAATGATCAAGGACAAGCTAAGCATGTGAATACGCTGTATCTAACCTATACGAACATATATTTATTCATAGGTCTATACAACCAAATCAGCTTAATATAGCTGAATCAATATAGATATCTACACTGAAAATGTATATATTTATTTTCTCAAAATCGAGTTCGTGTACAAATGAATATCAGAGCTGTACCATAAAATCTAATCTACGGATTCAAAATTTCAGACTAAATAAACAATACCTAGCTCACAGCTACCTAAACTATCCAATTTCTATCAAAATACATTTCGAACCAATCTGAAACCATAATCTAACCTATAGATTCGAATTGTGATTGAAATAACAATTCATAGCAGACAGACGTTGATCACCAACCACTACTATAAATAAGGGTCATGGAATGGTGTTTCATACATCCCAAAACCACATAAACAAACACAGTCAACCAAAGAAGAAAAACCCAATTCAAAACCAAAAAATAGCTAATCAAAATAAGTCGGTAATGAAATCGTGAATGAAAAACTTAGCTTAATAGGGTGGAGGGAGCCGCTGCACTTCTAGGGGTTCGGGGTTGACCAGCGACGAGGTGACGATTGTTGAAGGGGTGTTAGGGTTTGCAGATGCAACCGGGTACGAGGAGTAAAGGGGGATCTGAGTTCGATTGGGTAGACGGAGGAGGTGGTGACGCCATCATTCTCGGTCGCTGAAATCAAGAAGGGGAATTAGGATTTTAGAATTTTCGGCTTTAAGGAAGAATGTGTGGAGGCAGCTTGAATAAAGGGAACGATCAGATGTAAGGGTTTTTAAAGGGAAGCGGGTTGGGCCGAATAATTTTAAGGTAAGAGGCCCATTTCCGAAGTTAAAAATCCATGTTTTATTAATTAAATTATTTTAAAATTTTCGTTATACGATTTCTCACTCATACAGTATCGGATTTACGTACGGTCAGTTGCGTTAAGACCGTAATGTAACGACCCGGAAAATCTGAACCAATTTAAAAATTTTAAATTGGCTAAAATAATGGATTTTAAATATTTGAAATAAATATTTTAAATAATAGCAATGAAAACTGAGTTTGAATCGACAATTGAAAACGAATATAATTAATTCTAATTATAAATAAGGCCTGAAATGGCGCGGTAGTTTCAAAAATTGAATTCAAACTTTGTCGGACTGTACCGGGTGCAAAAAAAAACAGATTTGAGTGAAACCAAAAATATTTAAATCTGTTAGTGAATACCTTTCTAACGAATCTGAAAAATTGATTTTTCATAGCGGAAAGCAAAAGTTATGGCCAAATGAATTTTCAGAAAGGTCGCTATGGAATTTATATAGCCCGTGAAATTGGCCATTTTGCAAACGACCTCGGAATTCGACGAAACCACTTTTGTTTGATCCAGGATGTGAAGTTATTGCTCAGTTTCAAATTTCATAATTTTTGAAGCTAGTATGTGAGCGTGGCAAAGGAAAACGTGTTTTGATCAATTACAGTTAAATTGGATCGACCAGAAATGGTCCTTTTTGCAAATGGTCTCGGAATTCGACGAAACTAGTTTTGTTGGGACCGTATCGTCAAAACGTAGCCAGATTTATTTTTCTGGAATTTTTCGAATCAGTTTGTGGCCCTGGCAAATTGAAATGTACGTTCAAATCGAATATTGAATGTTATATATTTTAAATTGAATGGAAACTGACTGAAACAGTCAAATGGGCCTACGAAACATATTCCATTGTGTTCGGAATGGGGGTAAAACGCTAGGGACGATAGTTGTTGGGTTTAGATTGGTGGTCGTGTCAGAAAACCCCTTTAAAAACCCATCCGCCAATCATAATTTTTTTTTTAAAAAAAAGAAAATTCTTCATTTCTCTCTCCCCGACGAACGACGGAAACCGCTCATAACCTTCCCATCCATTTTCTGATCAATCCACGCCGAATTAGCTCGTGCCACAGTTGAACTTTTTGATGATCTTCTCGAGATCTTCAAATCCATATAAAGTTTGGGATTTTTCGTGGCCTACGGAGGGAGAATCGACGTCCTGAAGTCGACGACTTCAACTCGCCGCCGCCACCGCCTGGGACCACCGAGCTGGACCCCACCAACACGCGTAGGCGCGCGTCTCCCCCCTCTTCGTCGCTGTGTCGGCCGATCCTCCTATCGATTCACGGTTTGATCGAAAATTGCAAACCTAGTTTTGAACCTTTCAGCTGAGGTACGACTTGTTTTATTTTCAACTGTTTTATCACCTTTAAACCGTTGCAAACTTTGAAAAATCATATCTTTTTCGTTTCTTGTTGAATTTCAGTGAAACAAGAGACAGTGGACTCATGTGGACGTCTTCTACCTTCTAGAAGAGACCGCATATTTTTCTGAGCCTTCTGCTATTTTTGGCGGAGTGGAACCCAATGTGAGATTTCTAATTTATGAACGATATGGAAAACGACGATATATAAATTATATAGTCGATGTATGAGTTATATAAGCGTTGTACACCTCATGTATAAGCATTGTATAAGTTGTACGTTCGATGTATAAGTTATATAAAATTATATATATGTTGAAATAGAAGTGAATTTCTATATAAATATATATATATATATATATATATATATACGCCCCTCGTCCACAATCCATGGACGATATTTATTGGTTGTGATTGGTGTGAAAATTGATTGATAGCGAATGGTTGATATTGATTGATAGTGGTTGAAAAATACCCGTTTGTGGTTGAGAAATATTTGGTTGAAACTAATAGGATTAGTTTGTGGGAATGAAATAAATATACATGCCGCCTGCGTGCGAACTAGATGCATGATTCCCCATTGTCAAAAACCACGAGGTTTTAAGGTAGAGCGAGGAGCCGTACTAGGGACGGTCTCGGTTTTAACTACCCTGCCGTTATGCTGCCGAAATTTTGAATAATATTCATGTGTTTGAATTATTTTCTTTTGTTGAAACTATATTTATTCGTTGAATAGAAAACCTCCATGTGTGGAAACGTTGTTGAGTTGAAATTCATGTGTTGAATAGTGTTCATATTTTGAAATAAATTGTTTTATAATAAAAATTCACATTTTTATTATCTATACGAACTATATAAAATAACAGTGTTTTGAAACGAATTGTTTTACAATAAAAATCACATTTTTATTATATAAATGAATTTTTAAAAATAGTGAAGTGTAGAAATAGAAGGCAGTTAGATGAAAATATCATTTTTATCAAAAGTGTGAAATTCATATGGTTTTGAAATCGAAGAATCGATATATATATTCAAATAGAATTGAAATATATCGAATAACGACGCTGCAGTTCGTATTTTGAAACAGTGATTTCAAACGATTAGTACGGGAGATCCGACCATTGGATTTTCCTGAAATCACAACCGTTGGGTTCGCTTTGGAATGTCTTTCCAACGGCACCAACTTTGTAAAAATCCAATGGTTGGATTGTCTGGAATGTTTAATTCAAATCTAAAGAAAAAAAGCACCAGAATCGATTTTATATATATATATATATATATATATATATATAATTATATTTAATCGAATAACGACGCTACAGTTCGTATTTTGAAATCAAAACTTCAAACGATTATACCGGGAGATCCGACCGTCGGAATTTCCCGAAACTGGACCCGTTGGATTCATTTTGAAAAGATCTTTCTAATGATGTAAATTTTGTGAAGATCCAACTGTTAGATTTTCAGATATGTGTAAATCAAATCTTAAGAAAAACAGCGCCACGGCCGCGTTATGGCCCGAAGCGTCGTTTTGAATAAATTGGCTATTTTAAAATAAATAAAAATAGCGATAAATTGTTATAAAATATCATAAACGATATGGAATGGAAATAAACTGAATTTGCTCGATTTATGTGGTATTTGATGGTTGAATGTGATTGGTGTGAAAATTTCATTAAAGAACAAAATTGGTGTTGTCGAATGATTTAACCATTGAAATAAATTGATTTGAAATTCTAAATATACGTGAATTATTTGAAAAGGCCGAGTTAATTCTCATTTCAAATAATTGACCGACGATTGAATGTCGAAGATAAAGACGGTGGTCAAAGACCGGAGATCTTCACCTCATTTGGATGGTAACCGAGGTCCTGATTGGGAGGCATCCCGAAATATGGATAATGAGTGGTGATCGTCCAGACGTACGTGGTGATCGATGGGTTTGAGAGGTATTTAGTACCTCTGGTTTCGTTCAGACCCAGAACGAACTTGTGAATGGACTGTGTGTCTGACATTGGATTTTATTCTGTGTTGATTGATTGCTGTTAAATATACATCTGTTTGGCGGTGGAGCATTTATTCTTTTGCTTAACGCCCTTCTCTGAAACGCATGAGCTCAGAGGTTGTATATCGATGGACATCAGTCGCATGGCATGAATTGCTAATGTGGCATGCCTAAGTGGCAAATGATCAGGGCTTCTGTTGAAAAGCAAAGTCTTGTGGTGATGATCAAAGCACCGCCTGTGTGGCGTAGCTTTGTGTATAACGTCAAATCGCAAGCCTCACACCTGGTATGAACCAGAAACGGGAGGAAGGACCTCAGGGAGGACATATGTTTCTTTCTAGCTAGAAGTGGCGTCAATGGTTTTACACGCCTTGACGAGTTTGACTTATGTGGTTGTTGCTGTTGCGAGGCACGTCGGTTTGATCGGACGATCCGGGTCCGATGGAGTCATTCGTTGGCTCATTTACGCCCCATAGGGCGGGGAAAACGCATTGTTCAGGAATTTTAATCCACATCTGTGGACCGGCCCTGACAATCCAAGGGTCGATGCGCTCTGACCCTGTTGCTCGGGCTAGAGAGTCGCGAAGTCGGTAAGGACTATCTTTTGCCTTGGTTCATGGCAGAATTCCAATTTCCAAATACATGACCGTGCGGTTTCGATTGTATATATATTTGGCGACATAGTGGCATGGGACGCTCATGTCGTCTATGATTGATAGTTATGATTCGAAATTGTTTTTGAAACATATAAACACTAGTAGTACTATCAAATGCTTTTTTTTATTCGTATCAAGCATATCTTGGCCATTATAAGGTAAAAACTCTATCCTCCGGCTTTTTGCATTGTGTGATGGGAACTGAGTCTTATAATGGCTTCATTTTTATAAAAAGCATTGCGATGTTTAAAAGAAATATTTGTTTTAGAGCACTGGCGATCCAATGGAGTAAACCCGTTCCACGAAAGTGGCGTGGTCCTGTGATTAGCCATATTTTAAATGTTTGAGTTGATTTCTCATACCAGTCCCATGACTGACTCGTAGTTTGTTTCACTTTCAAACTTGGGTGCCCCTTTTTCTACACGAGCAGCCTTGTATTCAGGTTTAGCAGGCTTTATCCGGATAGCTAGAGCTGAAGATGGATTCTATCATTTATCTCTTTTTATGCTGTTCAGCTCCTATTGTACATTATGTTTGTTTTTCCGCTGTAGACATATATGTATAGTTGAACTGTAATTGTACTAAGTATGATCTTGTAAACTGTGTAACTCTGATGATTACGTTTATCCGGTGTATTCTATTGTACATTATCTGGTGTATTTATTTAATTCTGTTCTGCTATTATCTGTTTTTGTGTTATATTCGAAAGATTACCCTTGTCTTCGTCTGAACGGGATTTGGGGTCGTCACACGTAAAAACGAAGACTTCGAGATGGAGTAGAGATTGGTCAGGATCAAGAACAATTTAGAATTTTTATTTTTTATAACATCAGTATAATTTGACTAAAAACCAGACCATTTATCGTCAAATTCAAATCAAGGTGAGTTAAACTAACTCAGCTCTTCCCATTTATATTTTATATAAATTGGTTTTTTATTTCGTGTGTTCTGATTGTTAATGATTGACTGTTTGTTGGTTCTATATATTTAGTGTTGATTCAATAAATGAAATTAAACGGTCGTTTAATTTCAGTAAAAAAACCAATCGTGTTGATTTGACCCAAATAAAGTAATTTCCCTTGATTGGTCACGTTTTTAAACGTATTTGAAATTGTTTGAATTGGCTGTTGATTGATTGATGATCGTTATAGAAATTATCAGTCAAATGAAAAGGAAAGGTTGATTATTATTGATTGTTGAACCTTATTTCAACATTTGTTCTGATGTTAACCAAGTGATGGTATGGGTTGAGTAATTGGTATCACCTGGCTTATAAATTAGTCGATTTATAAATATAGGTTTTATCGACAGTGAATCGATTATATTTTAACGAAAATAGGTTTTGAAAATTATTACATTGAAAGGTTATTTGAAAAAGGAAAAATATTAATTATTTAAAGTTTATAAGGAAGTATGAAATTTGTTTTATAAAATAAATTCTTATGTTGATAAGAACTAAAAACAAAGCGGTTAAGTATTTGATTGATTACGTCTAAGGAACGATTAAATGGTGTTATTTAAATTAATTATATTTTAATCAATTTAAAAGAGGTGTTAAATAGAATTGGTTATAAGAGAAATCATGTTTATGTTGCTTGAGTTGATCATTTAAACTAAGTTAGACTTTATATTAGTGAAGTAACTAAATTGGTCAAGCTGAGTAAGAGAGTAAAAAGGAAATTTATTATAGTAAATAAAGAGGTTAAATAAATTTGCAATGATAAATGTTGAGTTAAATAATCTCTTCTTGAATGTAATGCATTTTAGTAACCCAGTTGAAATGAATTATGGTTGAGTATTGAAAAGAAGCTATGGATGAGTTTTATATTTTGAACTCGAGTTCTTGATCAAGTAATAAAGAGTTATAAATGATTATTAAGGTGATGTTAGAAATAATTACTAATTAACAAATAAAGCGATATTTATTATTTTTAAAAGAGAGACTTCCAAAAATGGGTAAGAAGAACTAGAAGGCTATAAAAAAGATAAGTAGGATATGATATTAAATTGAATATGGTTCTTGAATTACAACTTGTATTTATCTGAAGATAAGAACGTGGTTGATCGAGGTCTAAGAGGTAATTAAAATACCCCAACTTGAATGACTTCGGGACTATCCAAGGATGATACTAGTTGGTAATGTCCAGAATGTGTGATAAGATTTTCAAAGTAAAGGAAATGATATGAGATTATATTTTCCCTAGTAACGAAATTAAAAGGAGATTGGGTGATAAATTTTAAAAGACAAGTAATGCTGAGTACCAGACCAGTAATGTAACGAACCGGGATTTTCGACTCCGAAAATCAACATCAAACTACCATGTTGACCATTCAGACATCGAACATTCCAGATCATTAATAAAAAGAAGTTAGAGGGTGAGAATAGATAAGATAGAAATATTAGAATAGAAGAAGAAGAAGAACACCACACAGATTCTCACATCGCAGCGGAACAAAATATAATACAGAAATAATCTTTATTGAAAGCTTTAAAATACTTACAGTATCATAGTACATCATACACTGGGACAGTTATAATGATCTGTTCCCATATACAACACACAGCGGAATAGTAGTAATATCATACGTCTGGACTCTTCCAGCTCGTCTCTTCATAGCAGTCGATAACCTGAACCTGTACAACCCGGTCTAACCCGAGCATTTACAAAACACCGGGTCAGTCTGGTGAACCAGAGTGAGAAAAACTCGCACAGTATTTGGGTGAGCATCCAACTTGATTTTAGAGTTCAAAACCTTTTCAAAGAAAAGGATAATCGTAAGACCAAATCCACACATTAACACGGACGGTTTTTACCTTACGATAACCCAAAACATTTTTGAAACCAATATCTTGTCTGATATTATAATAATGTCTAAATACAAGTAAATAACAATCTAGTGGAACGCTTGCATCTCACGCTCCACATATATAGTATACAATCAAAATCCGCGGGCGCTTATTGGAGATTGGATTCCGACTTGACAAGGTATGGGTCCACCTTCCGATAGTGTATCTCTAGAGACGAATACACTGGGTTCAACAAGAACTTCTTGCAACCCGGCCCTCACATGACCGACCACTCATTTCGCTTGAGTGTATCGAATATATCACCGACGGTTGGGATCAGCAACCGTCTCCCGACAAGGGACAGCATCGAAACATAGATTTAAGAAACAAATAGGATTTCCTCTAGATAGGTGATTATACACCCTAATGGGAGCGACCCACATAGCCATGCTGCCTGCCCGATTTTTTGTCATTTCCCGGTTGATGAGGCTTGAGGTCAGAATTTATCTTTGAACATCTGGTCACCATTCACTTTGAATGCCACATCGTCAGATCCGTCAGATATCACTAATTGACGTCCACAAAAATACTCTAGCTGAAAGCTAGAGAATGGCAATTCCCCGCCAACAACTATTGTACGTTTGAAGAAATCAACGTACATGATCCCTTGGAAATACTCTGTCAGACATTCGTCCATATACGTCATCCAGGAACAGGATGAACCGAAGGCACTCTCCTATTGCATCCATATAGGAATCACCCCATGGATCAGTAGCGAGAAGTCCTTGCAACCCCGTAGATTCCAACTACGACAGAATCACAGTTTAACTCTGCTTGCCAGGCAGAGAATATTAGTGGTTCTTCCGTGTATGAAAATCCACGGTCTTCAATGCTCCATCTCGACCATCTTCTGATATCTTCACGTATTTGTTGGTCAGAATGGTTTTCGAATATAAATTCGATCCCGGTCTTTCCGTACCAACAATCGTATTGGCCAGATTTGATAGTCGGTGTTTTAACTATCAAAATATTCAGTGTTTCAAACATGACACTCCAATGAGTTCACTGGTTCAGTATTCAGCATCACTTGGCCTTTAATTAAACTGATTTACTTTGTTAAATTAAAACTTCTAACTCTTTAATATTGAAAATACGATATTTGAATAACTCTAATCCGATTTAACTCTAATGGATTAATTCAAATTGATTCACTCGACTTATTTAACTCTTATTGATTAACTAATACTCGATTTAAATCCATTCGCTTGACTCTAGATCACAGCGATCACAATGGTTACGCCTGATTCCCTCAGGAAACATCCGACCGCCGTAGGCTATCTGCAGCCCTGCGAATTACGCTAGCAGTCGTACGAAATGGCAACTTACCTTGAATACTATGTTTGACTAACTCTAGCTCGAATAACTATATTCGATTTCCCACTTAAATCTTCTTTCAAATCATCTTTAAATTCGGAAATCCATTAGTTTTAACAAAGAAATTTATAACACATAGGTTATAACAATAGCGTCATAATCACTATTTAGATTTGCAAAACAACAACACTATAATCGCTGTTTAGGTTTACAACCCATTTACTATAGCAAAAGTGCTACAATCGCTATATTAGATTTTACCCAACATATATTATAACAACAGCGCTAAATTCGCTGTTTAGATTTCAAAACATATTCACTAACATCTCTTACGATTACCAACTAACATTATCTTCAGATAATCCCGACGTTGTTCAAGTTGGGGTATTTTAATTACCTCTCAGACCTTGATCAAACAACGGTCTTATCCTCAGATAAATATCAGTTATAATCAATGCCAAAATTCCATTTATAATTCTGGTTTATAATAAACCCTTTTATCATAATCTCCTTTCCCTTAATTCATATAGTTGAGTACGTTTATTTCCTTTCACCATTCAATTGGCTTGCATCTCACATTCGGTAGCTTTTTAAATGAATTCCCCTTTAAAAATATATTCCTAAATTCAGCATTAATTAAAATCATAACTTATTTCAACCATTAACTACTTTAGTGGTTAATCCCTTTATTAACTAAATTAAATATTAAATCCCCTTTTTATCCTTATTTAAATTCAAACAATATTCATTTAACTATTTTAGTCAAACACATTAACTTGATAAACAATTCTAATCCCAAACGGTCGATTCAATTAACTCAAAAACTTGATTATCTCATTAACCAATTTCAACAATCCTTGCTTTAAATTAATATAATTAATTTAGATAGATTCTAAATATTTGTTTCCTTACAAAACAATCTTCCAAGGTTTAACCATTTAACTCATTTCTTATTCTTCAACTGGTAAATCTGATTAACATCAGCGTTTGCTTTGCAAAATAAAGTCTTAAAATATTTATTTATTTATTTCTCTTAAATAACTTTATTCAAATAATATAATTCAAATCTAACTCTGGTTATAAAATAAATTTTATAACCTCAACTCTATCGATTCACCTGACGGTGAATCAATATCTATAACTCGATTGGTTTTAAAGGCCATACTCTGCCAAACACTTAACCAATATCGCCCATTGGCTTAAACCAAACAGATGTTGAACATTCAACAATCAACAATCACATCAATCACCCCAAACAGGACAGTTCATATACGATCATATGAAATAAATAATACATTTGAGGAATCCGGTTGGATCCCTCCAACCTGTCCTTCCCTGTATTCAAATGGTTATCACAACTAGGTCAAACAATTCCATTTAACTGATATATCATAGCAAATAGCAACCATTTTATATCAACTAACCAACAAATCATTTTCATCAGTTCATCCAGTTCAATTGAAAACACGTTTATTTTATAAACGTTACCAACCAAGGTGAGTTACCTTTATTGGAACCAATCGTTAAAAATAACGATTTGGTATTTCACTGAAATTAAACACAGTTTAATTTCATCGGTTAAATCAACAGATCAATGTATAACTAGCAAAATAGTCAACCATTGGCAAGCAGAGCACACAAAATAAAAACACCCAATTTATATAAAATATAAAAAGGGTAACTGAGTGAGTTTAACTCACCTTAATTCCATTCGACGTTGGAAACGGTTTGTTTCACCAGCTTCGAGCTGTGTTCAGTTTTGTTTGTCCAAAATGATACGTTTGTCAGTACGGTTTCCATAGTCGCTTGCTTCATTCCATTCTGATACACAATCATATGTTATAATTTTAACCGTTATTTACCTATTTAGAGTGGTATAAATAAAACGTTAATAAAATGTTTATCAACTCAATATCTTATTTTGGTTCAAACAAAACCATATTAGACCGTTCGATTAGGCGTATATAACCCTATAAACTGACCGCAACTTATTCACGTTGGTTTCGTTATTAGATAAATTAAGTATCATTAGGCATATTATAATATAATATTTGGAAATTTTTCACTGTTCACCTTCTTTATGTAAACACAGTAGCTCGTCCTGCTACTCCTTTGTTTTGAAATCCGACATGCCTCCTGCTGGTTCAGGAACCGCTACTTCACCCTCCACTCCAGGTTCCAACGTTGTTCATCCCTCCCCCTTCTAATTACATTAAGGATATTTGGCCGTCCTTTCTTCCTTCATGCTGTCTCAATCCCAAAGCACTTGCCATCTTCAGAACCTGCGCCATAGAGAAGACCACCGATCCTTATCAGCTCACGTCCCTCCGCCTGTACATACTTCCCAATGTTTTGCATACTACCGAACCCACGCTAACACCCTGAAGCCACGTTATTTCTCCACCGTCCGCCCCTCCTTAGTACACCGAGGTCAAATCGAACGGCTCAGACATCACCCTCCAATCGCTCAATACAACTGCGTGTGTGCTTGGATCACAAGGGTTTGCGTGTTATTTAATATTTGGGTTTGGGTTTCATTTTGATGCTGCTGGAAATGAGGTTCTGAAGACAAGAGCTTCGTAGAAAAATGGGTTCGGTTTGCTCACTGAGAGGTAGAAAAATGAAATAAGGCAGCATCCTATTTTATAGTGGAAAGATACGTGGGGTTTACGTTTACTTGGGCGTTACGCTTGGAGGAAGTGTGGTTGCCAAGCTGTCGGTTGTGTACAGCGCAAGGATGTGTGTACGTTGGTGATTTGATAACACAAAACAGTGGCTATATATAGGCTTGTCGGTGAAAAGAAGTTCCATTCTCAGTATAGGGTGCGGTACAATGTGGTTGACCCGATACCGTATATTAGGGTAGTGACTAGGTTATGGTATTTATATAGTGATATTTTAATAAAATATTATCTCACGAAACTTCAACCCGAAGTAGTTGATAAAAACCACCACAATTCATTTCTGTCTACTGATAAAAATGCTGTTCTTGATGTAAAAAGGTATCCTGAACCCAATGGGACAAGTTTCATCGCAATCCGAGGCCATATGAAAAAATTTCCTTTATGAAACCAGAAATGAAGACACGTTTAATTTTTCCACGGTCACCAGATAAATCAAATCCACTTGAAACTGCGAACATCGGCAATAACTTTTCGATACGAACCCAACGGCACTAATTTCGTCGCATTCTGAGACTGCTGCCCCGGTAGGCTGTTTTTACCCCAAACCGCCCTACCCTTTTTAATGCCAAATTTCTCGATCTCTAAAAATAACAAATTATATACTTATTCTGACTCTAATCGACGATACGAACTCAACGGAACTGGTTTCGTGGCCTAATTCGATTGTCTGCTCAAGTTATGCCAAATATCCTTTTATTTATTTAAATACGCGCTATAGAAATTGAACGGACGTTTATAGCTACCGTGGTCACATACGATATCGGTTTTCCACACAATTCACCACTGTACAATAATTTAGCGATACGGTTCTAATGAAACTGATTTCGTCGAAATCTGAGTCCGTTTGCAAAACGGCCATTTTAAAGGCCTATAATTTAATAACGATTTTCCATAGCGACTATTTCAAAATTTGATTTGGCCATAACTATCAAACTATAACACGAAATCTGGATTTTTCTCTTCCATATGAAAACTATCGTCAATACGGTTCCAACGTGTCTGGTTTCATAGAAATCCGACTTATATCGAATCCTGTATTCTCAGTTGAAGTTCAAAACTCGAATTTACGAACTGCACGCCATTTTTGAGCTCGATTTATATTATATATAAATTATAACGTTCGTACTTCGTTTCAATAACGAATTAAATATTAAATTTCATTAATATTCCCAACATAATATTTAAAACTAATTTAAATATTCATATTCAAAAGGTCGAAAAACACTGGTCGTTACATTCTTTCCCCCTTAAAATAATTTCGTCCTCGAAATTGCTAAGGTAAGAAAGAACGTTATAAGCTCATTAATTTCAAATCTAATTTTATTTAAAAATCAAAATCAATTCAATACTGTAAATAAACATTTTCAAAAATATTGAAAATTTCCTAACACTTTAAATTTCCGAAAAATTTCGCCAGTATCTCCGCTGTATGGCTCAATCAGTACATCTCCAACTCGCCATTCTAGGCCTTCTCCAATCCAAAAGAAAATGAAACAGCCAAGCGGCTTGCCAAATAGGCTCATAAATCACCAAACCCATATAAAAATAAACGTGTACCTTTTTGTCGGGCATATCATTATATCCCTCCGTCTGCTATCTTGTCACCATATACAAATGCATTTCCACACAAAATTCCAATTTCGTCCTCAGAACCAAATCCTTTCATGCATCCATGCCAAATCTCGTTCTTAACTCAATTTCCATCCATCATTGATTTCAACTCTGAACTTACCAGTCCAACACCATTTCAGATTCCGGTCTTCCAATTCCAAATCCGATTCTACTCGATATATTATATTCCGATCCAATTTCCAGTTAATTGGTTTCAATTCAATACATGTTTGCTTTCACAAATTCGATTTAATCTTGTTCTTGTTCAAACACTTTCCCTGGGAGTTTTTAAACAGCTCAACTTTTTCAAAAATCAAGCCTTTCTTTACAGAATTCAAAACCACTTGTTTTTCTCAAAGCAATTCAAAACAAGATTTTTGTTAGTAATTCGTCACTTACCACTCGAAAATGAATACCGATGATGGCGCGCACATCATCGGAATCTATTTTCCAGCTATCAAAGTGAGTTCAATACTATGTCACTTTCAAAACCAGTTTTAAACACTTTCATTTTGAAATCCATTTCAAAATATCCTTTTCAAAGCTTGTAAAACAATTTAAAATCTCCCAGGATCTTAAATTCCTCGTATATTTAACCCAATTTCATTTGTTAACACTTTTCCCACATTTAGGAATTTTAATTCCAATTCTGATTTAGATTTCAGATTTAATTCATCTGATTTTATATTATACGAATTCTAATTGGTTATTTATATCACCATTATAATCAACCAACACATCCAATATACTATAATACTTCAAATATATATCATTCTTTATATCAAAATATAATTTGGGTAAAATTATTTCATTTACCCTCTTTCAAAAACATACTGTGTCGAATTATTCTGTTCAAGAGTTTAGAAACACTTATCGACACAGTTTGCATTACTGTATCGACCAGAATTCATAAACTACTCGACAAACCAGCCAACACAATATAAACAGTTTTTATATCCATTTACAAATACGCGCTCATATATATACACTCAAACTCAATCTAGGGTATTGCTAACCCCATCTCTACTGAGTCACGCCACAGAGCCAAGGTAATTACTTAACCTTAAGCTCTGATACCACTGTAAAGAACCGGGATTTTCGACTCCGAAAATCAACATCAAACTACCATGTTGACCATTCAGACATCGAACATTCCAGATCATTAATAAAAAGAAGTTAGAGGGTGAGAATAGATAAGATAGAAATATTAGAATAGAAGAAGAAGAAGAACACCACACAGATTCTCACATCGCAGCGGAACAAAATATAATACAGAAATAATCTTTATTGAAAGCTTTAAAATACTTACAGTATCATAGTACATCATACACTGGGACAGTTATAATGATCTGTTCCCATATACAACACACAGCGGAATAGTAGTAATATCATACGTCTGGACTCTTCCAGCTCGTCTCTTCATAGCAGTCGATAACCTGAACCTATACAACCCGGTCTAACCCGAGCATTTACAAAACACCGGGTCAGTCTGGTGAACCAGAGTGAGAAAAACTCGCACAGTATTTGGGTGAGCATCCAACTTGATTTTAGAGTTCAAAACCTTTTCAAAGAAAAGGATAATCGTAAGACCAAATCCACACATAAACACGGACGGTTTTTACCTTACGATAACCCAAAACATTTTTGAAACCAATATCTTGTCTGATATTATAATAATGTCTAAATACAAGTAAATAACAATCTAGTGGAACGCTTGCATCTCACGCTCCACATATATAGTATACAATCAAAATCCGCGGGCGCTTATTGGAGATTGGATTCCGACTTGACAAGGTATGGGTCCACCTTCCGATAGTGTATCTCTAGAGAGACGAATACACTGGGTTCAACAAGAACTTCTTGCAACCCGGCCCTCACATGACCGACCACTCATTTCGCTTGAGTGTATCGAATGTATATCACCGACGGTTGGGATCAGCAACCGTCTCCCGACAAGGGACAGCATCGAAACATAGATTTAAGAAACAAATAGGATTTCCTCTAGATAGGTGATTATACACCCTAATGGGAGCGACCCACATAGCCATGCTGCCTGCCCGATTTTTTGTCATTTCCCGGTTGATGAGGCTTGAGGTCAGAATTTATCTTTGAACATCTGGTCACCATTCACTTTGAATGCCACATCGTCAGATCCGTCAGATATCACTAATTGACGTCCACAAAAATACTCTAGCTGAAAGCTAGAGAATGGCAATTCCCCGCCAACAACTATCGTACGTTTGAAGAAATCAACGTACATGATCCCTTGGAAATACTCTGTCAGACATTCGTCCATATACGTCATCCAGGAACAGGATGAACCGAAGGCACTCTCCTATTGCATCCATATAGGAATCACCCCATGGATCAGTAGCGAGAAGTCCTTGCAACCCCGTAGATTCCAACTACGACAGAATCACAGTTTAACTCTGCTTGCCAGGCAGAGAATATTAGTGGTTCTTCCGTGTATGAAAATCCACGGTCTTCAATGCTCCATCTCGACCATCTTCTGATATCTTCACGTATTTGTTGGTCAGAATGGTTTTCGAATATAAATTCGATCCCGGTCTTTCCGTACCAACAATCGTATTGGCCAGATTTGATAGTCGGTGTTTTAACTATCAAAATATTCAGTGTTTCAAACATGACACTCCAATGAGTTCACTGGTTCAGTATTCAGCATCACTTGGCCTTTAATTAAACTGATTTACTTTGTTAAATTAAAACTTCTAACTCTTTAATATTGAAAATACAATATTTGAATAACTCTAATCCGATTTAACTCTAATGGATTAATTCAAATTGATTCACTCGACTTATTTAACTCTTATTGATTAACTAATACTCGATTTAAATCCATTCGCTTGACTCTAGATCACAGCGATCACAATGGTTACGCCTGATTCCCTCAGGAAACATCCGACCGCCGTAGGCTATCTGCAGCCCTGCGAATTACGCTAGCAGTCGTACGAAATGGCAACTTACCTTGAATACTATGTTTGACTAACTCTAGCTCGAATAACTATATTCGAGTTCCCACTTAAATCTTCTTTCAAATCATCTTTAAATTCGGAAATCCATTAGTTTTAACAAAGAAATTTATAACACATAGGTTATAACAATAGCGTCATAATCACTATTTAGATTTGCAAAACAACAACACTATAATCGCTGTTTAGGTTTACAACCCATTTACTATAGCAAAAGTGCTACAATCGCTATATTAGATTTTACCCAACATATATTATAACAACAGCGCTAAATTCGCTGTTTAGATTTCAAAACATATTCACTAACATCTCTTACGATTACCAACTAACATTATCTTCAGATAATCCCGACGTTGTTCAAGTTGGGGTATTTTAATTACCTCTCAGACCTTGATCAAACAACGGTCTTATCCTCAGATAAATATCAGTTATAATCAATGCCAAAATTCCATTTATAATTCTGGTTTATAATAAACCCTTTTATCATAATCTCCTTTCCCTTAATTCATATAGTTGAGTACGTTTATTTCCTTTCACCATTCAATTGGCTTGCATCTCACATTCGGTAGCTTTTTAAATGAATTCCCCTTTAAAAATATATTCCTAAATTCAGCATTAATTAAAATCATAACTTATTTCAACCATTAACTACTTTAGTGGTTAATCCCTTTATTAACTAAATTAAATATTAAATCCCCTTTTTATCCTTATTTAAATTCAAACAATATTCATTTAACTATTTTAGTCAAACACATTAACTTGATAAACAATTCTAATCCCAAACGGTCGATTCAATTAACTCAAAAACTTGATTATCTCATTAACCAATTTCAACAATCCTTGCTTTAAATTAATATAATTAATTTAGATAGATTCTAAATATTTGTTTCCTTACAAAACAATCTTCCAAGGTTTAACCATTTAACTCATTTCTTATTCTTCAACTGGTAAATCTGATTAACATCAGCGTTTGCTTTGCAAAATAAAGTCTTAAAATATTTATTTATTTATTTCTCTTAAATAACTTTATTCAAATAATATAATTCAAATCTAACTCTGGTTATAAAATAAATTTTATAACCTCAACTCTATCGATTCACCTGACGGTGAATCAATATCTATAACTCGATTGGTTTTAAAGGCCATACTCTGCCAAACACTTAACCAATATCGCCCATTGGCTTAAACCAAACAGATGTTGAACATTCAACAATCACATCAATCACCCCAAACAGGACAGTTCATATACGATCATATGAAATAAATAATACATTTGAGGAATCCGGTTGGATCCCTCCAACCTGTCCTTCCCTGTATTCAAATGGTTATCACAACTAGGTCAAACAATTCCATTTAACTGATATATCATAGCAAATAGCAACCATTTTATATCAACTAACCAACAAATCATTTTCATCAGTTCATCCAGTTCAATTGAAAACACGTTTATTTTATAAACGTGACCAACCAAGGTGAGTTACCTTTATTGGAACCAATCGTTAAAAATAACGATTTGGTATTTCACTGAAATTAAACACAGTTTAATTTCATCGGTTAAATCAACAGATCAATGTATAACTAGCAAAATAGTCAACCATTGGCAAGCAGAGCACACAAAATAAAAACATCCAATTTATATAAAATATAAAAAGGGTAACTGAGTGAGTTTAACTCACCTTAATTCCATTCGACGTTGGAAACGGTTTGTTTCACCAGCTTCGAGCTGTGTTCAGTTTTGTTTGTCCAAAATGATACGTTTGTCAGTACGGTTTCCATAGTCGCTTGCTTCATTCCATTCTGATACACAATCATACGTTATAATTTTAACCGTTATTTACCTATTTAGAGTGGTATAAATAAAACGTTAATAAAATGTTTATCAACTCAATATCTTATTTTGGTTCAAACAAAACCATATTAGACCGTTCGATTAGGCGTATATAACCCTATAAACTGACCGCAACTTATTCACGTTGGTTTCGTTATTAGATAAATTAAGTATCATTAGGCATATTATAATATAATATTTGGAAATTTTTCACTGTTCACCTTCTTTATGTAAACACAGTAGCTCGTCCTGCTACTCCTTTGTTTTGAAATCCGACATGCCTCCTGCTGGTTCAGGAACCGCTACTTCACCCTCCACTCCAGGTTCCAACGTTGTTCAGCCCTCCCCCTTCTAATTACATTAAGGATATTTGGCCGTCCTTTCTTCCTTCATGCTGTCTCAATCCCAAAGCACTTGCCATCTTCAGAACCTGCGCCATAGAGAAGACCACCGATCCTTATCAGCTCACGTCCCTCCTCCTGTACATACTTCCCAATGTTTTGCATACTACCGAACCCACGCTAACACCCTGAAGCCACGTTATTTCTCCACCGTCCGCCCCTCCTTAGTACACCGAGGTCAAATCGAACGGCTCAGACATCACCCTCCAATCGCTCAATACAACTGCGTGTGTGCTTGGATCACAAGGGTTTGCGTGTTATTTAATATTTGGGTTTGGGTTTCATTTTGATGCTGCTGGAAATGAGGTTCTGAAGACAAGAGCTTCGTAGAAAAATGGGTTCGGTTTGCTCACTGAGAGGTAGAAAAATGAAATAAGGCAGCATCCTATTTTATAGTGGAAAGATACGTGGGGTTTACGTTTACTTGGGCGTTACGCTTGGAGGAAGTGTGGTTGCCAAGCTGTCGGTTGTGTACAGCGCAAGGATGTGTGTACGTTGGTGATTTGATAACACAAAACAGTGGCTATATATAGGCTTGTCGGTGAAAAGAAGTTCCATTCTCAGTATAGGGTGCGGTACAATGTGGTTGACCCGATACCGTATATTAGGGTAGTGACTAGGTTATGGTATTTATATAGTGATATTTTAATAAAATATTATCTCACGAAACTTCAACCCGAAGTAGTTGATAAAAACCACCACAATTCATTTCTGTCTACTGATAAAAATGCTGTTCTTGATGTAAAAAGGTATCCTGAACCCAATGGGACAAGTTTCATCGCAATCCGAGGCCATATGAAAAAATTTCCTTTATGAAACCAGAAATGAAGACACGTTTAATTTTTCCACGGTCACCAGATAAATCAAATCCACTTGAAACTGCGAACATCGGCAATAACTTTTCGATACGAACCCAACGGCACTAATTTCGTCGCATTCTGAGACTGTTGCCCCGGTAGGCTGTTTTTACCCCAAACCGCCCTACCCTTTTTAATGCCAAATTTCTCGATCTCTAAAAATAACAAATTATATACTTATTCTGACTCTAATCGACGATACGAACTCAACGGAACTGGTTTCGTGGCCTAATTCGATTGTCTGCTCAAGTTATGCCAAATATCCTTTTATTTATTTAAATACGCGCTATAGAAATTGAACGGACGTTTATAGCTACCGTGGTCACATACGATATCGGTTTTCCACACAATTCACCACCGTACAATAATTTAGCGATACGGTTCTAATGAAACTGATTTCGTCGAAATCTGAGTCCGTTTGCAAAACGGCCATTTTAAAGGCCTATAATTTAATAACGATTTTCCATAGCGACTATTTCAAAATTTGATTTGGCCATAACTATCAAACTATAACACGAAATCTGGATTTTTCTCTTCCATATGAAAACTATCGTCAATACGGTTCCAACGTGTCTGGTTTCATAGAAATCCGACTTATATCGAATCCTGTATTCTTAGTTGAAGTTCAAAACTCGAATTTACGAACTGCACGCCATTTTTGAGCTCGATTTATATTATATATAAATTATAACGTTCGTACTTCGTTTCAATAACGAATTAAATATTAAATTTCATTAATATTCCCAACATAATATTTAAAACTAATTTAAATATTCATATTCAAAAGGTCGAAAAACACTGGTCGTTACAAGTAAATCTATTTTTGTGATTTCATGGGTGTTTACTTGATAGTTAAATAACCAACTATCAAGTCTGACCTTTACGATTGTTGGTATGGAAAGACCGGGATCGAATGTATATTCGAAAACCATTCCAACCAACAAATACGAATTATATAGAAGATATCGGGCGACGATCGAGATGGAGCATATGAAGACCATAGATCTTCATAAAGCGGAAGGACCACTTAAAATCTCTGATTCGACCCGGATATATACTGGGGTTCGGTCGTGGTTGGAATCTGTGGAGTGCAAGGACTACTCGCTACTGATCCATTGGGTGATTCCTATATTGGATGTAGTAGGAGGGTACCTTCGGTTCATCTTGTTCCTAGATGACTTGTATGGATGGACGGACTGTCTGACAGAGTATTTCCAAAGGAATTACATGCATTGATTTCTCCAAACGTACCATAGTTGATGGCGGAGAAATGGTTATTCTCCAGCCAAATAAACTAGAGTATTTTTGTGGACGTCAATCAGTGTGATCTGGCGGATCTGGCGATGTGGCATTCAAAGTGTATAAAATGATCAAATGTGTTCTGACCCAAGCCTCATCAACCAGGAAATGACAGAAATCGAGCTGGCAGCATGGCTATGTGGGTCGCACCCATTAGGATGTATAATCACCTATCTAGAGATAATCCATTTCATTTTTAATCTATTTCGATGCTATCCCTATTCGGGAAACGGTAGTTTGAGTCCAACCGTTGGTGATATACATTCGATACACTAAAGCGAAATGAGTGGTCGGTCATGTGAGGGCCGGGTTGCAAGACGTTATTGTTGATTCCAGTGTATTCACCTCTTGAGGTACATGATCGGCAGGTGGTCCCATACTTTGTCAAAGTTGAATCCAATCTCCAATAAACGCCCATGGTTTTGTTTGTATATATATACATGTAGCGTGAGATACAAGCGTTCCACTAGATTGACATTAACTTGTATTTAGACACTACTATAATATCAGAAAAGATATTGATTTCGAAAACTATTTTGGGTTATCGTAAGATAAAAACCGTCTGTATTTATGTGTGGATTTGGTCTTACGATTATCCTTTTCTTTCAAAAGGATTTTAACTTTAAAATCAAGTTGTGTGATACCCTTAATGTTGTGCGAGTCTTTCTCACTCTGGTTCACCAGACTGACTCGGTGTTTTGTAATTTCTCGGTTTAGCCCGATGTGTACGGGTCTAGGTTATCAGGTACTGTGAAGTCCAGTTACAAGCTGAAGGTGTTCAGACGTATGATATGATGTCTATTCCGCTATGTGATTATATATGAGGACAGATTATTATAACTGTCCAGAGATGTTGATGTACTCTGATATTGTAAGTATTTTTTAAAAGCTCTCAATAAAGATTTATTTATGTATTATATTTTGTTCCGCTGCGATGTGAGACTCTGTGTTGATTCTTCTTCTTCTTCTATTCTAATATTTCTTTCTTTCTTATCTCACCCTCTAATTTCTTTCTATTAGCGTTCCAGTGTTTTTTGGTGTTTGGGAGGTCGGCATAAGTAGGGTAAAGATATTTATGTCGATTTTCGGGGCCGGAAATCCCTGGGTCGTTACATTCATCCGACATCCCTCCGGCCAACTCCAACCCCTTCCTCCGCGAATCGGTGACAAAGTGAGTATTTCTCTCTTTCTTTTTCTAGTTTGATTTAATTTAAAGGCATTGTTTTTGTGTGTGAATCCTTTTATGAAATGGTTTAAAAACATAAAGATTATATTTTTAAGAACATGAAGATCATGTTTTTAGAAGTAAGAAGAGAATATTTTTTAAAGTAAAAAGATTTGATTTTTATATTGAGAAAGATTCGATTTTTATATTATAGAAAGATTAAAAATATGATTTTTATATTATAGAGATAATAAAAATATGATTTTTATATAGTAGAGACTATAAAAATGTGATTTTTATAGGACAGAGAATATAAAAATACAATTTTTATATACGTTGTAGTAAAATAAAAATTCGATTTTTATATGAGTAGCGGATTGAAAATAGAATTTTTATACAATAGAGAATATAAAAATATAATTTTTATATATGTAGCGAAATAAAAATCTGATTTTTATTATATATATGTTGAAATAAAAATGCGATTTTTATAGTGTCGAAATAAAAATTCGATCTTTATATTAGAAGTAGATATATAAAAATATAATTTTTATATAGGAAGGAGCGTTGTAAAAATATATGATCATGAATGAAACGTGATTTTTATTCATTGGAATGAAGCAATAAAAATATAATTTTTATTATGAACAGCGTGGTAAGGACTGGATTGGAATTTCAAACAAATCCAAACGGTTCAGAAGTTCAGAAGTAAAACTGGCGGAGTGGAACCCAAAGGTGAGAACTCCTCATTTTTAATTTGTTTTCTAGTTGAAATATATACTAGGATGCAGACGGTGCTTAGCAGCAACCGATACCCGTTGTCCACAAACCATGGACGACTTGTTTGTTTGTTGTTTGTGGTGTGAATATTGATTGTGTGATGTGGAATGGAATAAAATATTTTATAGTTAAAAATATAAATTTTAACGTGTATATAAAATAAATATTTCTAAACAAATCGGACGGTTTGTTTATGTACACCCATTTGACTGATATTGATTGGGACGATAAATTTTACACATCGCCCAACTGCAGAAATAAAAATCTGTGTTTGTTGATTTGAAACCCCACACGGGTGTTGGGATGATATTTGGCGTACACTAATCCCAATTATTTAGCTGTATGTCGATCGATTGGTTGACAGACTGTGTAAGCGTTAATTATGCTTATGCGGTTGTGTGGTGCAATTTAGATGCTTGTTGATTATTTATCGTTGCTATTATATACATGTGTTGTAGGGAATCCATATAATTAACATTATATGGTAATTGATTGGGCCTCATTCCAATTTGGAAAACAAAGAATTAATAAATATTCATGTGTTGAATAAAATATATATTCATGTGTTGAATAAAAGAAAATTCATGTGTTGAACGAAATATTTATACAATAAAGTTCACATTTTTATTGTAAGTAAGAATAAATAAATATTCATGTATTGAATAAAATATATATTCATGTGTTGAATAAAAGAAAATTCATGTGTTGAATAAAAGAAAATTCATGTGTTGAATAAAAGAATATTCATGTGTTGAATAAAAGAAAATTCATGTGTTGAACGAAATATTTATACAATAAAGTTATCATTTTTATTGTAAGTAAGAATTAATAAATATTCATGTGTTGAATAAAATATATATTCATGTGTTGAGGAAAATATTCATTTGTTGAATAGAATAACGAAGTTATTGAAGTATATAAAGCCGTGTTGATTAGATATGCACCATTTTGACGCGAACGATATTTAAATCGATTATATTCGTTTTTTTATAATGTACATAGAGAAGGAAGTGATTTAAAAATATAACGTTTTGAAAATATTATCATTTGAATATTAATTATATGGAATATTCATTTTTGATCTGAAATTGAATATGAAGTTGAAATCGTTTTGAAAACGAATTTAAAACGATTTATAAAATACGTTTTGAAAGGAAATTGACGTAATATATATAATATATATATTATATATATAATGACCTGAATAGAACGCGCCACGCCGCGGCAGTTCGCGAATTTCGACCATTGACTTCGAATTGACGTTACGGGAGATCCTACCGTCGGATTCTCCTGCAACTGGAACCGTTGGGTTCGTATCGAAAAGAGCTATCCGATGAAAATTAAAAATTTGAAATCTAACAGTTAGATTTGGAATTATGTCCAAATCAAATTTTGAAAAGGTCGCTGTAAGTGCAATTCGGTGGCCATTATTGAAAACCGACTATACGGGCCTTGATAAAATTATTAAAAATATTAATAATTTGTGTAAAATCATAATAGATGGATTAGAAAAAATTAGGGTGAAAAATCCCATGTTTAAAAAGGATAAAAATATATTTTTATCGAAATGAACTAGTTATGAACTAGAATTTTAATCCAATGTTTTTAAATAAATAAATTGGATTTGAAGTGGTTTTAAAAATAATCAGAATTTCCAATATATGAATTGGAATGGATTTGAATCGAAATTATCTTCGGAATATTTCGATGTTCGATTTTTTGATTACACAGATATGGTTGTGGAAATTTTAAAGATATATTTATATCGTTATTTACAGTACGATATTTGTTGATTTCAGGATTTGATATTGAATATAAGCCGATATATTTTCTATTCAGATCCTTGTATTTAATATCAAAAGGGATTTTGGGTTCTTCGTTAATGGTGTCTTAAATAACACTGTTCTTGAACCCGGTTTAGAAAAGAATAAATCTTTTAATTAAGATTTGGTGAAGTTGTCCAGTTAATTAGTATTTAATTAGAATTGAATTTAAATTGGTTTTTGGGGTTTATCGTGAGCGGTGTTTTGAATAACACCTGTTCTTTAACCCGATTAACAATGGAATGTGATTTTGGGTTTATCGTGAACCGTGTTTTAGATGACATTGGTTCTTTAACCCAGTTAAAGGCAGGATATTGATTTGTGAGAAGATTAAAACTAAGTGGAGTTTTAATGAATCTTTAATTAGATCAAAGTGATTTAGAATGGAGTATCACCAGTTTTGCGCCAAAGCGATAGTTAAATCTTTAATTAGATTTGAACGTGAAATGGTAATTAATATTTACCGATAACACCGTGGAGTTAGATATGGAGTATTACCAGTTTTGCTCCATGGGATGAATAGGTTGGGATTGGAAAATAAAATAAATGATTACTTCGGTGTGGTTCGCTAATCCCGACTAATTTGGAAAACCTTAACATGGATTGATTTCATATCAAAAGGAAGATTAAAGAATAAATTTAAAAGAATTTATCTTTGATAAAATTAATAGGAACCTTTCCCTAAGAATGTGAATATTTGAAGAAAAGAATACTCTGAGTTGGAATGAGGCGTATGTTGTGTTTTTGTAACACTTGTTTATTATATACGCGGGTTATTCGGAAAGGCCGAGTTTATACCCATTCTGAATAACCGATTCGACGATAAGTCGAAGATGAAGACGGTGGTTGAAGACTGGAGGTCTTCACATCGTTTGGATGATTATTGATGATCTTGATTGGGATGTACACCCGAGAGGAGGGAATCAGTTGGTGATCGTCCAGACGTACTTGGAGATCGATGGATATGCAAGGAATAAGGTTCCTCCGGTTTCGTTCAGATCCAAAACGAACTTCTAAATAGACTGTGTGTCTGACATTTGATTTTATTCTGTGTTGATTGATCTCTATTAAATATACATCTGTTTGGTGGCGGAGAATTTATTCTCTTGCTTAACACCCTTTTCTAAGACATATGAGCTCAGAGGTTGTATATCGATGGACATCAGTCGCATGGAGTAAATTGCCTGTGTGGCATGCCTAAGTGGCAAATGATCAAGGCTTTTGTTGAAAAGCAAAGTCTTGTGGTTGATGATCAAAGCACGGCCTATGTAGCACAGCTTTGTGTATGGCGTTAATTTGCGAGCCTCACACCCCGGTATGAACTAGAAACGGGAGAGAATCCAGGGAGAACATGCGTCTCTTTCTAGTTAGAGGAAGTGTCAGTGACCTATCAGCCCTGACATTTATATATTTTCACCTGTGTGGTTGTTGGAATGCGAGGCGCCTCGGATATGGAGTCATTTGGCTGTTTTACGCCCCATACGGCGGGGAGACAAATTGTTCAGGGTTTCATTTTAATCCGCTACGTGTGGACCGGCCCTGTGACTTCTAGGTGCAGTTGCGGCTGTAGCCTGAGACACGAACTAGAGCGTCTCGAATTCGGTGAGGACTATCTTTTGCCTCGGTTCATAGATGGAAATCCTATTTCCAATATGACACTTTGCGGTTTTAATTGTAAACCTATATTTGGTGGCATAGTGGTATGGGGCATTCATGTCGTCTATGATTGATACTTATGACTAAATTGTTTTTGGCACTATACACTTATAGTACTATAAAAATAATCTGTTTTAAACGTATCAAGCATTCTTTGGCTATTATAAGGTAAAAACCCTATCCTCTGGCTTGCGTTGCATTGTGTGATGGAACCTGGGTCTTATAATAGCTTCATTTTTCTTTATTTAACATTGCGATGTTTGTTTTATGCACTGGTATTCTTGGGAGGAGTTTCGTTCCGTGTTATACGGCGTGGTCCCTTGATTTAACAAACTTTAAAAATAAATATTAATAACTGTTTTAGTTCTCACACCAGTCACATGACTGACCTGGAGTTTATTGTTTTAACCTAAACTCTGGGTGTTCCTATTTTCCACATGAGCAGCTAGTAGTTTTGGTTTTGCAGATTTATATTCACAGGATCCTGGTTTATAGCTGAAGTGATATTTGGAAAGCTCTGTATCCGTGTATTTCTTTCAGTTGTGTATTGTCTTATTTTTCCGCTGCTATGTATTTAAATGTAATTTAAATCTCTGATATTTGTCAAATGTGTAATATTTATTCATACTCTGTATATTCTTGTATTCTAATGGAATTATTGTAATAAACAATGAAATGTTCTTCTGTTTGTGTTCTGATTCGTCTTGTCCTCAAAGCACTCCGGGGTTTCGAAAGGTCTTGGTCGGTTTAGCAATCGATTCGGATCAAGCGAAATTCCTAATTGTTACATTTGGTATCAGAGCTTTGGTTTATAGAGCTCGAGAACAAGACACATTAGAACCAAATGAAAGAATTCATCAGAGATTGGACTAGTAGTGTCCAATAAGAATGCCTCATTAGAGATGGGATCAGTAGTGTCCTAAAGCGAGTCGAAAGAGTGTTATTTTTTTTAAATAAAAATTGAAAAAAAAATTGTTTTGAAAGTTAAATTCAAGTATATGTATTTGAATGTTTTATTTGTATTGAATTTGGAAAATCGAGTATATAAAGATTTTGCATATACGCGTCATGAACGTATTTTCGGATTTTTAATATACTGGATAGATATATAATCACACTTTAGTCGCCCGGAGATGATTCTACTGATGACGTACGACATCAGTAGTTTATGTTTGAGTTTCAAAGGTGGGATATCTATATATTTCCATTAGACTAGTGTGAGAACCAAAACTAGATAGGGCTTATTGTTGTGATTTGGCATCAAAAACATGATTTTCTCTATATATATATCAAAATTATATGTTTGAAATGATAATCCACTAATTGATTACTGATTGTGTTGTTTGATTATTGGTTTCATTTATTAAAATTTTGAACCATTATGCCAAATTGTACCGAATGTTGAAATGTTTTGGAAAAAGATTATAATTGAATGCATATACATGTATATCCATTGAACAGGTCATAGCAAGGAGGCTAGAGAAGAGGAATAAAATTGTTTGCCCGACAAATAGGTACATGTTTATTGAATTTCTTGGGGATTTGATGATTTTATGAGCCGATGGGCTAGCCGCTCGTCTTTTTATTTTTATTTTTATTTTGGATTGGTGAGTGCCCTGGGAGGCTATGTGAAATATCCTGAAGCACCCGGTGCAGGGGGAGGTTATGGCAAAAAAAATCGAAAATTTAGGGTGTTAGCCAAATTTTTGAAAGATTTGAAAAGTTCTTGAAAACTGGAAAGTTGAAGAACTTAAGCCGTAATGAAAATAATGAAAGTTGAGTTGTTGGTTGAATAACTTTCAGCTCTGTTCCTTTTCGAGGACGAACAGATTTTAAGCGTGGGAGATTGTAACAACCTGAAAATTTTGAGCCAATTTAAAATTTTTATTTTGGCAATTTTAATGAATTTTGAATATTTAAAATGAATTATTTTAAATTATAATGATGAGAAATTTATTTTGAATTGAATTAGAATGTATATATGTATTTGAATCGTCGTTAGAATATAAATATTTTATTTTAAATATAAAAGGAATTGGAAAGGGCGTGTTAGTTTGAAAATTCGATTTCAAATTTCAAATGAATGTACAGGATTCAAAATAAACCAGATTTTAGCGAAACCAAAAATATAGAATCTATTTAAAAATATCTTTCCAATGAATCCGAAAAATCAAAATTTCATAGAGGGAATAAAAAGGAATTGGAAATGTTGCAGTAGTTTGAAAATTCGATTTCAAATTTCAAATGAATGTACAGGATTCAAAATAAACCGGATTTTAGCGAAACCAAAAATATAGAATCTATTTAAAAATATCTTTCCAATGAATCTGAAAAATCAAAATTTCATAGCGAGAATAAAAAGTTGTGTCCAGTTGAAAATTCAGAATAGTCGTTATGGAATTCTGGCCCTTTAAAATGGCCATTTTTAAAATGGTCTCAGTATTCGATGAAATTAGTTTTGTTAGGACCGTATCATCAATACGAAGCTTGAAATAATTTTTCTGGAATTTTTAGAGTTCGTATGTAGCCCGGGTAAATTGAAATGTGCATTCAAATTCAATATATAGATTTATATTTTGATTTTGATGAAAACTAATTGAAACGATCGAATCGGCTTATGATACATATCCCATTGTGTTCGGAATGGGGGTAATTAGCTATGAACGACAGTCGGTGGGTTCAATTTTGAGTTCGAAATAAAAAGTTAATTTTTGAAATTAAATAATAATAATATATATAATTATATACTTCCCTCTCCCTCTTCTCTCTCATATCAGATCGATCGAAATAAAAAAAGGGGGCAAAGAGGAAGGAGGAGTCGCACTTCTCCCAGCAGTGCGCCACCGCGCCCGAGGCGCCGCCCCTCAGGCGATCGCCACTCTCCCCCCATCCCCCTCCTCTTCTCCGTTCTCCTTCATCTACTTTCTGCTTCTCCAATCGTGACGTCGATGACCCCAAAGCCCCTAGCCCCGAAACACCACCGCCGCCTGCCCCCTCCACCACGACGCCCTCCGACCAGTGCACCCCCTCCGACCTTCATCCGACAGCCCTCCGGCCAACTCCAACCCCTTCCTCTACGAATCAGTGACAAAGTGAGTATTTCCCTCTTTCTTTTTCTAATTTGATTTGATTTAATTTATAGGCATTGTTCTTGTGTGTGAATCCTTTTATGAAATGGTTTAAGAACATAAAGATTATATTTTTAAGGACATGAAGATCATATTTTTAAAAGTAAGAAGAGAATATTTTTAAAAGTAAAAAGATTTGATTTTTATATTGAGAAAGATTCGATATTTATATTATAAAAAGATTAAAAATATGATTTTTATATTATAGAGATATTAAAAATATGATTTTTATATAGTAGACTATAAAAATGTGATTTTTATGAGATAGAGAATATAAAAATACAATTTTTATATATGTTGTAGCGAAATAAAAATTCTATTTTTATATGAGTAGCAGACTGAAAATAGAATTTTTATATAATAGAGAATATAAAAATATAATTTTTATATATGTAGCGAAATAAAAATCAGATTTTTATTATATATATGTTGAAATAAAAATGTGATTTTATAGTGTCGAAATAAAAATTCGATCTTTATATAAGAAGTAGATATATAAAAATATAATTTTTATATAGAAAGGAGCGTTGTAAAAATATATGAATCATAAATGAAATGTGATTTTTATTTATTGGAATGAAGTAATAAAAATTTAATTTTTATTATGAACAGAGTGGTAAGGACTGCATTGGAATTTCAAACAAATCCAAACTGTTTAGAAGTTCAAAAGTAAAACTGGCGGAGTGGAACCCAAAGGTGAGAACTCCTCACTTTTAATTTGTTTTCTAGTTGAAATATATACTAGGATGCAGACGGTGCTTAGCAGCACCCGACACCCATTGTCCACAGACCATGGACGACTTGTTTTTTTGTTGTTTGTGGTGTGAATATTGATTGTGTGATGTGGAATGGAATAAAATATTTTATAGTTAAAAATATAATTTTTGACGTGTATATAAAATAAATATTTATAAACAAATGGGACGGTTTGTTTATATACACCCATTTGACTGATATTGATTGGGATGATAAATTTTACACATCGCCCAACAACACAAATAAAAATCTGTGTTTGTTGATTTGAAACCCCACACGGGTGTTGGGATGATATTTGGCGCACACTAATCCCAATTATTTAGTTGTATGTCGATCGATTGGTTGACAGACTATGTAAGCGTTAATTATTTATATTTAATGCTTATGCAGTTGTGTGGTGCACTCTGGATGATGGTTGATTATTTATCGTTGCTATTATATACATGTGTTGTAGGGAATCTATATAATTAACATTATATGGTAATTGATTGGGCCTTATTCCAATTTGAAAAATAAAGAATTAATAAATATACATGTGTTGAATAAAATATATATTCATGTGTTGAATAAAAGAAAATTCATGTATTGACCGAAATATTTATAAAATAAAGTTCACATTTTTATTTTAAGTAAGAATTAATAAATATTCATATGTTGAATAAAATATATATTCATGTGTTAAATAAAAGAAAATTCATATGTTGAATAAAAAAAATTCATGCGTTGAATAAAAGAATATTCATGTGTTGAATAAAAGAAAATTCATGTGCTGAACGAAATATTTATACAATAAAGTTAACATTTTTATTGTAAGTGAGAATTAATAAATATTCATGTGTTGAATAAAATATATATTCATGTGTTGAAGAAAATATTCATTTGTTGAATAGAATAACGAAGTTATTGAAATGTATAAAACCGTGCTGATTAGATATGCGCCATTTTGACACGAACGAAATTTATATCGATTATATTTATTTTTTTATAATGTATATAGGAAAGGAAGTGATTTCAAAATATAACGTTTTGAAAATATTATCACTTATATATTAATGATATGGAATATTCAATTTTGATCTGAAATTGAATATGAAGTTGAAATCGTTTTGAAAACGAATTTAAAACAATTTATAAAATACGTTTTGAAAGGAAATCAACGTAATATATATAATATTATATATATATATATATATATATATATATATAATGGTCTGAATAGAACGCGCCGCGGCAGTTTGCGAATTTCGACCATTGACTTCGAATTGACGTTACGGGAGATTCAACCGTCGAATTCTCCTGAAACCAGAACTGTTGGGTTCATATCGAAAAGAGCTTTCCGATGAATATTCGAAATTTAAAATCTAACAGTTGGATTTGGAATTATGTCCAAATCAAATTTGGAAAAGGTCGTTGTAAGTGCAGTTCGGTGGCCGTTATTGAAAACTGACCGTACGGGCCTTGATAAAATTATTAAAAATATTAATAATTTGTGTAAAATCATAATATATGAATTGGAAAGAATTGGGGTGAAAAATCCCATGTTTAAAAAGGTTAAATTATATTTTTATCGAAATGAACTAGTTATGAACTAGAATTATAATCCAATGTTTTTAAATAAATAAATTGGATTTGAAGTGGTTTTAAAAATAATCAGAATTTCCAATATACGAATTGGAACAGATTTGAATCGAAATTATCTTCGGAATATTTCGATGTTGGATTTCGTGATTATACAGATATGGTTATGGAAATTTGAAAGATATATTTATATCGTTATTTCCATTACGATATTTGTTGGTTTTAGGATTTAATATTGATTATAAGCCGATATATTTTCTATTCAGAGCCTTGTATTTAAAATAAATGGGATTTTGGGTTTGTCGTGAATTATGTCTTAAATAACACTGTTCTTGAACCCAGTTTAGAAAAGAATAAATCTTTTAATTAAGATTTGGTGAAGTTGTCCGGTTAATTAGTATTTAATTAGAATTGAATTTAAATTGGTTTTTGGGGTTTATCGTGAGCGGTGTTTTGAATAACACCTGTTCATTAACCCGACTAACAATGGAATGTGATTTTGGGTTTATCGTGAACCGTGTTTTAGATGACATTGGTTCTTTAACCCAGTTAAAGACAGGATATTGATTTGTGGGAAGATTAAAACTAAGTGGAATTTTAATGAATCTTTAATTAGATCAAAGTGATCGAGAATGGAGTATCACCAGTTTTTCTCCAAAGCGATAGTTAAATCTTTAATTAGATTTGAACGTGAAATAGTAATTAATATTTACCAATAACACCATGGTGTTAGATATGGAGTATTACCAGTTTTTCTCCATGGGATGAATAGGATGGGATTGGGAAATTATATAAATGATTACTTCGGTGTGGTTCGATAATCCCGACTAGTTTGGAAAACCTTAACATGGGTTGATTTGATATCAAAAGGAAGATTAAAGAATAAATTTAAAAGAATTTATCTTTGATAAAATTAATGGAAATCTTTCCCTAAGAATGTGAATATTTGATTAAAGAATACTCTGAATTGGAATGAGGCGTATGTTGTGTTTGTTTAACACTTGTTTATTATATACGCGGGTTATTCGGAAAGGTCGGGTTTATACCCATTCTGAATAACCGATTGGACGATAAGTCGAAGATGAAGACAGTGGTTGAAAACCGGAGATATTCACATCATTTGGATGATTATTGATGATCTTGATTGGGCTGTACACCTAAGAGAAGGGAATCAGTTGGTGATCATCCAGACATACTTGGAGATCGATGGATATGCGAGGAATAAGGTTCCTCCAGTTTCGTTCAGACCTAGAACGAACTTGAAAATGGACTGTGTGTCTGAAATTGGATTTTATACTGTGTTGATTGATCTCTATTAAATATACATCTGTTTGGTGGCGGAGAATTTATTCTCTGGCTTAACACTCTTCTCTGAGATGTACGAGCACAGAGGTTGTATATCGACGAACATCAGTCGCATGGAGTCAATTGCCTGTGTGGCATGCCTAAGTGGCAAATGATCAAGGCTTTTGTTGAAAAGCAAAGTCTTGTGGTTGATGATCAAAGCACGGCCTATTTGGCACAGCATTGTGTATGGCGTTAGTTAGCGAGCCTCACACCCTGGTATGAACCAGAAACGGGAGAGGATCAAGGGAGAACATGCGTCTCTTTCTAGTTAGAGGTGGTGTCAGAGACCTACCAGCCCTGACATTTATATATTTTTCACCTGTGTGGTTGTTGGAATGCGAGGCGCCTCGGATATGGGGTCACTTGGCTCATTTACACCCCATAGGGTGGGGAGATGTATTGTTCTGGGTTTCATTTTAATCCGCTACGTGTAGACCGACCCTGTGGCTCCTAGGTGCAGTTGCGGCTGTAGCCTGAGACACGGAGTAGAGCGTCTCAAATTCGGTGAGGACTATCTTTTGCCTCGGTTCATAGATGGAAATCCAATTTCAAATATGACACTTTGCGGTTTTAATTGTAAACCTATGTTTGGCGGCATAGTGGTATGGGGCATTCATGTCGTCTATGATTGATACTTATGATTAAAATTGTTATTGACACTATACACTTATAGTACTATCAAAATAATCTGTTTTAAACGTATCAAGCATTCTTTGGCTATTATAACGTAAAAACCCTATCCTCCGGCTTGCGTTGCATTGTGTGATGGGACCTGGGTCTTATAATAGCTTCATTTTTCTTTATTTAGCATTGCGCTGTTTGTTTTATGCGCTGTTTGTTTTATGCACTGGTGTTCTGGGTGCCCCTATTTTCCACATGATCAGCTAGTAGTTTTGGTTTTGCAGATTTATATTCACAGGATCCTGGTTTATAGCTGAAGTGATATTCGGAAAGCTCTGTATCCGTGTATTTCTTTCAGTTGTGTGTTGTATTATTTTTCCGCTGCTGTGTATTTAAATGTAATTTAAATTTCTGATATTTGTCAAATGTGTAATATTTATTCATCCTTTGTATATTCTTGTATTCTGATGGAATTGTATTAATAAACAATGAAATGTTCTTCTGTTTGTGTTCTGATTCGTCTTGTCCTCAAAGCAATCCGGGGTTTCGAACGGTCTTGGTCGGTTTAGCGGTCGATTCGGATCGAGCTAAATTCCCAATTATTACATAGTATATGGTAGTTATGCCGTCTATGATTGATACATTATGACTGAAATGTTTTTGAAACATATATACACTAATAATAATATCAAATCCATTTTTATCGTATCATGCATTTTTGACCATTATAAGGTAAAATTCTATCCTCCGGTTTGCGTTGCATTGTGTGATGGGACTTGAGTCTTATAATTGTAACAACCCGAATATCTGGGCCAGTTTAAAAATTTTATTTTGGCATTTTTAGCGAATTTTGATTATTTAAAATAGATTATTTTAAATAATTACGACGAGAAAATTTCTTTTGAATAAAATTCAATCGTATATAGTTATATGGATCGACGATAGAATATAAATATTAATTTATATTTATAAAAGGAATTGAAAATGGCCCTGCAGTTCGATAATTCGATTTCAAACTTCAATTGAATGTACCGGGTGCAAAACAATCCGAATTTTAGTGAAACCAAAAATCATAGGATCTATTTGATAATATCTTTCCAACGAATCCGAAAAATCGAAATTTCATAGCGGGAATCAAAAGATATGTCCAGTTGAAAATTCTGAATAGTCACTATGGAATTCGGGTCCTTAAAAATAGACATTTTGCAAACGACCTCGGATTTCGACGAAACCACTTTTGTTGGATCTGTGATGTCAAGTTATTGCTAGATTCCAATTTTCACAATTTTTTGAATCAATATGTGAGCGTGGCAAAGGAAAACGCGTTTGACCAGTTTCAGTTGATTTTAATCGACTGGAAATTGGTCATTTTTCAAACGGTCTCAGAATCCGACGAAACTAGTTTTGTTAGGACCGTATCGTCAATACGAAGCTGGAAAATATTTTTCGGGAATTTTCCTAGTTAATATGTGACCCCGGTAAATTGAAATGTGCGTTCAAATTCAATATATAGAGTTATGTGTTGATTTTAACAGAAACTAATCAAAACGGTCGAATCAGCTTACGATACATATCCCATTGTGTTCGGAATGGGGGTAATACGCTAGGGACGACAGTCGGTGGGCTTGATTTCGAGTTTATGTTAAAAAGTTACCTTTTTGTAATTAAAATAATAAAATATATTTCAATAATTAAGTCAACTCCTCTATCTCTCTCTTACCTCCCTTATCGTTCATTACAGAAATAAAAAAACAAAAAAAACAAAAAAAAATGGGGATTCCCAAATCGGACCCATCGCTGGCGCCTCCACCTACGCTCGCCGCCCGTCGCCTTGCTCCCACCGCCGCCCTCCATCGGCGCCTCTTCCTCCTTCGACTCCACCTCGCTCGCATCAAACCCCCTCTCGATCGACGAAGAAGCCCTACCTCGCCCCTCCGTTTGACAGTCGCCGCAACCCCCCTCCGCCCCCTGTAGACCCCAGTTCCGACCACTAGACCCTCCGACCACCTGTAGCGCAACCACTCCGACGTCCAAACTCCTCCCCACGTCGCAGCCGCCATCTCCTCTCCCCCTCCCCCTGGCGCGCCGCCGCAAGCGAAAGCCCCCCCTCCCCCAGCCCAGAGCCAGATGCGGAAACCCCCCTACCTGCGTCAGTCGCGAGCACACACCCCCCTTCCCTTCCGCCGCCTGCAGCCCCATCCGCCGCCACCGCTCCGTCCATCTCAACCAAATTCGACGAGTCCCCCCTCCTCTTCCTTCCTCGACAGTGGACTCCATTTCGTTAAAATGGTGAGTTTTTATTTTTATATAATATATATGTTTAGTTGGTTAATTTGATAATTAAATAAAAACTGATTCTATTTCATGCTAAAAATGATTTTATTTTTCTTTATGATTAAAGATATGATTTTTAAGGTGATAAAGATTTGATTTTTACTTAGGAAAAGATGCGGTTTTTAATTTATAAAACCTATGATTTTTAGAATATAAAAAGGTAATCTTTTATGCACATGTAGAAATATAATTTTTATGTGTGTCGATTAGAAGTAAAAATATGATTTTTATATATTGAATAGCATAGTAAAAATATGATTTTTATAGATTGAATAGCATAGTAAAAATATGATTTTTATATATTGAATAACATAGTAAAAAATTCGATTTTTATATATTGAATAGCATAGAAAAAAATTCGATTTTTATATATTGAATAGCAAAGTAAAAATTTGATTTTTATATATTGGATAGCAAAGTAAAAATTCGATTTTTACATATATAGAGAATACGGGCAACGAAGGTGATAAAAAGGCGAGAATGACGAAGACTTCTGCAAAAGAAGAGTCGTGGTATTGGATAGCTATCGGTGAGAACTTCTCACTCTTCAATTTCTTTTACTAGTTAAATATACACTAGGATGCAGACGGTGTTTAGTAGCACTCGACATCCATCATCCACAGACCATGGATGGCTTGTTTGTTTAATTGTTTGGTTGTGTAGTTGGTTAGATTATTTGGTTTGAATTGAATTGTTTGGTGAAAAGAAATTGATTTGATTGATGTGTGAATGGCGTGGGCCTTCACTAGACCGGGGATAAGGCTAGGCCTTGTCCCGTTTCTAGTATCGTGCCGTTATGTCGTCGAAATTTTCTAAAAATAAGTTAGAAAAATAAAGATAACATTTTATTTAATAAATGAACCGAATAGAATATTCATAGGTTGAATAAAATAGTTTGATCGTTAAAAATATAATTTTTAACGTGAATGTGAATAAATAAAGATTCATTTAAAAACTGGACGGTTTGTTTATGTACACTTATTTGAAGGACATTGATTGGGACGATAAATTTTACACATCGCCCAACTGCACAAATAAAATCTGTGTTTGATTGTTTGAAACCCCACACGGGTATTGGGATGATATTTGACATACACTAATCCCGATTGTTTAGTTGTATGTCGATCAATTGATTGACAGACTGTTATAAGCGTTGAATATTTATATTTGATGCTTATACAGTGTAGAATGCACTTTGGATGATGGTTGATTATTCATCGTTGTTGATATATACATGTGTTGTAGAAAATCCATATAATTAACATTATATGGTAATTGATTGGGCCTCATTCTAGTTTCGAAAAAGAAATATTTGAAATAAAAATATTTGAAATAGAAATATTTGAAAATAGAATATTTCAATAAGGAAATATTTGAAAAGAAATATTTGAGATAGAAATATTCGAAATAGAATATTTGAAAATAGAAACATATGAAGCCGTGTTGGTTAGATTGACGTCATTTTGACGTGAACGATATTTATATCGATTTTATTCATTCTTCAATGAATATTGAATGGATTTGAAATTGAATAGATTTGAAATTCGAACTATATTGAAATGAATTGAAATTCGAATTATATTTAAAGTGAATTGAAATTCGAATTAAACTGAATTGATTTGAAATTCGAAATACACTGAAATGATTTGAAATTCGAATAGAAATGAATTCGAATTGAATTTGAATAGAAATGAATTCGAATTGAAATTTAATATAATTGAATACGAATCGAAATTTAATTGAAAATGAATCGAAATTGAATTAAAAATCGATTTGAATTGGAATCAATTTGAAATGAATTTAAAACGAATTTATATTGGAATATTCGATTTTGATTTGAAATTGAATATGAAGTTGAAACAGCTTTGAAAATGAATTGAAAACGATTTATAAAGCACGTTTTGAATTGAAATCGACGAAGTATATATTATATATATTATATATATAATATAATGGCCTGATTAGAACGCGTCGCGGCAGTTCGCGAATTTCGACCATTGACTTCGAATGAATATTGTGGGAGATCCGACCGTCGGATTCTCCTAAAACCGGAACCGTTGGGTTCGTATCGAAAAGATCTTTCTAACGAATATTAGAAATTAGAAATCTAACAGTTGGATTTGGAATTATGTTCAAATCAAATTTGAAAAAGGTCGTTGTAAGTGCAGTTCGATGGCCGTTGATGGAAATCGACTATACAGGCCTTGATAAAATTATTAAAAATATCAATAATTTGTGTAAAATCATAAGAAATGATTTGGGAAAATTTGGGATGAAAAACTCCATATTTGAAAAGATAAAAATAGATTTTTATCGAAATGAACTAGTTTTGAACTAGAATTATAATTCTATTTATTTTTAAAATAAATAAACTGGATTAGAAATGGTTTGGAAAATAACCAGAATTTCCAATAATTATATTGGAATGGATTTGAATCGAAATTGTCTTTGGATTATTTCGATGTTGGATTTCGGGATTATACATATGTTGTTATGGAAATTTGAAAGATATATATATATATCGTTATTTCCGATACAATATTTGTTGGTCGTAGAATTTGATATTGAATATAAGCCGGTATATTTTCTATTCAGAGCCTTGTGTTTAATATCAAATGTGATTTGGGTTTGTCGTGGATGGTGTCTTCATTAACACTGTTCTTGAACCCAGTTGAGAAAAGATTAAATCTTTTTATTTGGATTTAATGAAGTGTACCAATTAAATAATATTTAATTGGAATTGAATGGATATTGATTTTTGGGTTTATCGTGAACAGTGTTTTTAAACGACACTGATTCTTTAACCCCATTAAAGATTAAAACTAAGTGGAGTTTTAATGAAACCCAGTTGAGAAAAGATTAAATCTTTTTATTTGGATTTAATGAAGTGTACCAATTAAATAATATTTAATTGGAATTGAATGGATATTGATTTTTGGGTTTATCGTGAACAGTGTTTTTAAACGACACTGATTCTTTAACCCCATTAAAGGTTAAAACTAAGTGGAGTTTTAATGAATCTTTAATTAGATTGAAATGATCGAGGATGGAGTATCACTAGTTTTTGCTCCAGGCGTTAGTTAAATCTTTAATTAGATTCGAACGTGAAATGGTAATTAAATTTACCGATAACACTGTGGTGTTAGACATGAAGTATTACCAGTTTTACTTCATGGGATGAATAGGTTGGGGTTGGGAAATTAAAACAAATGATTACTTCGGTAAGGTTCGTTAATCCCGACTAGTTGAATCGAAATTCAAAAGATGATTAAAGAATAAATATAAAGAATTCATCTTTGATAAAATTAATGGGAACCTCTCCCTATGAATGTGAAATGTAGAAACTAACTGTCGGTTAGCCAAGCATAATGGTTTCCTGGATATTGATCTGATGATGGTTTCGGCCTTCGGGGTTAATATTTGGGGAATTATTCTCTTGATTAATTTACGGTTAGTGACTGATGAATTGGAATGAGGCATATGTTGTGTTTGTGTAACACTTATTTAAAATATACGCGAGTTATTCGGGAAGGCCGGGTTTATCCCATTCTGAATAACTGATACGACGATAAGTTGAAGATGAAGACGATGGTCGAAGACCGGAGATCTTCACGTCGTTTGGGTGATTACTGATGATCTTGATTGGGATGTACACCCAAGAAGATGGAAACAGTTGGTGATCGTCCAGACGTACATGGAGACCGATGGACATGCGAGGTACTAGGTGCCTCCGGTTTCGTTCAAACCCAGAACGGACTTGTAAATGGACTGTGTGTCTGACATTGGATTTCATTTTGTGTAACTGATATCGGTTGCATAGAGTGGTTTGCCTGTGTGGCATGCTAAGATGCAATTGATCGAGGCTTCTGTTGAAAAGCAAAGTCTTGTGGTGATGATCAAAGCACAGCCTGTGTGGCACAGCTTTGTGTAACGTGAATTCGCGAGCCACACACCCCGGTTGTGAACCAGAAACGGGAGAGGACCTCAGGGAGGGCATGCGTTTCTTTCTAGCTAGGGTGGTCTCAGTGACCTACCAGCCCTAACATTTATATATTTTTCACCTGTGTGGTTGTTGTTGTTGCGAGGCGCCTCGGTTTGATCGGATGATCCAGGTCCGATGGAGTCACTCGTTGGCTCATTTACGCCCCAAAGGGCGGGGAAACGTAGTGTTCAGGAATTTTAATCCACATCGGTGGACCGGCCCTGACGATCCAAGGGTCGATGCGCTCTGACCCTGAGGCTCGGGCTAGAGAGTCTCGAAGACGGTGAGGACGATCCCTAGCCTCAATTCACAGACGGAAATCCAATTTCCAAATACGTGACATTTGCGGTTTTAATTGTAGAACTAGTATGGCGACATGATATATGGTACCCATGCCGTCTATGATTGATACTTATGATTTGAAGTTGTTTTATACACTATGCACTTATAGTAGTATCAAATGATTTGTTTTAAAACGTATCAAGCATTCTTTGGCTGTTATAAGGGAAAACCCTATCCCTCGGCTTGCGTTGCATTGTGTGATAGGACCTGGGTCTTATAACAGCTTCATTTTTCTTTATTTAGCATTGCGCTGTTTGTTTTATGCACTGGTATTCTTGGGAGAAAACCCGTTCCGTGTTATACGGCGTGGTCCCTTGATTTACCGAACTTTCAAATAAAGATTAATAACTGTTTTAGTTCTCACACCAGTCCCATGACTGACCTGGAGTTTATTGTTTTGACCTAAACTCTGGGTGCCCCTATTTTGACACGGGCAGCTAGTAGTTTTGGTTTTGCAGATTTACATTCACAGGATCCTGGTTTACACCTAGAACGATATCCGGAAAGCTTTGTATCCGTATATCTCTTCTAGTTGTGTATTGTATTATTTTCCGCTGCTATGTATTTAAATGTATTTTAAATCTCTGATATTTCTGTGTAATATTCATTTATACTCTGTATATTCTTGTAATCTGATGCATTGTTGTAATATACAATGAAATGTTCTTCCGTGTGCGTTCTGTTGTGGCTTGTTCTCGACTCAATCCGCGCTTTCCCTTCTCTTCGGAGACCGGGGGAGTTCGGGTCGTTTCAGAGTGGTATCAGAGCTTTGGTTTACAAAGCTCAGAGAACAAGACACCTTAGAACCATACGAAAGAATTCATCAGATATTGGATTAGTAATATCCAATGAGAATGACTCGTTAGAGATAGGATCAGTAGTATCCTAGAATGAGTGTGAAGAGTATATTTTTGAAAATGAAAACAAATTTTTGTTTTAAAAATTTAAATCAATTATTTGTATTTGATTATTTATTCTATATTGATCGGGACAAATCCGATATATAAAGATTTTGCATATATGTCTTGCAAACGTGTATTCGAAGTTTTAATGTACTGGATGGTTATAGAATCATACTCTAGTTGCCCGGGGATAATTCTGGTGATGGGGCACCATCGCCAGTATTTATCTTCGAGTTACGAAAGTGAGATTTCTATATATTTCCAATTGACTGGTGTGAGAACCGAAACTAGATAGAGCTTATTGTTGTGATTTGGCATCAAAAATGTGATTTGTTGACTGTATATCAAAGTTATGTATTTCAAAAGCTAATCAACTAATTGATTGATGTTTGTGTTGTTTGTTTATTTGTTTGATAATTTTGAATCATTACTCCTAATTGTATCAAATATTGAATTGTATTGAAAATTGGTCGCATTTGCTTGCATATACATGTACTTACATTGAACAGGTCATAGCAAAGAGGCTAGAGCAGAAGAATAAAATTTGTTTGCCCGACAAATAGGTACATGTTTACTACATAATTTACTGTTTTGTTTGGGTGATGATGATTTTATGAGCCTATTGGCTAGCCGCTTGGCTTTTTCTTTTTCTTTTTGAGATCAGAAGGCCTATATGGCAATTTCGGGATTTTCCCGTGGCTCCCGGTGCATGGGAGGTTATGGCGAAATTTTTCGAAAATTTAAGGTATTAGCCAAATTTTTGAAGAATTTGAAAATTCTCAGAAACTGAAAAGTTGGAGAATGGAAGCCAGATCGAACGTAGAGTTGAATGATCAAACCACTTTCGACTTTGTTCCTTTTCGGGGACGAAAAGTTTTAAGTGGGGGAGATTGTAACAACCCGAAAATCTGGGCCAGTTTAAAATTTTTATTTTGGCATTTTTAGCAAATTTTGATTATTTAAAATAGATTATTTTAAATAATATCAACGAGAAAATTTCTTTTGAATAAAATTCAATCGTATATAGTTATATGGATCGACGATAGAATATAAATAATAATTTATATTTATAAAAGGAATTGAAAATGGCCCTGTAGTTCGATAATTCGATTTCAAGCTTCAATTGAATGTACCGGGTGCAAAACAATCCGGATTTTAGTGAAACCAAAAATCATAGGATCTATTTGATAATATCTTTCCAACGAAACCGAAAAATCAAAATTTCATAGCGGGAATCAAAAGATATGTCCAGTTGAAAATTCTGAATAGTCGCTATGGAATTCGGGCCCTTAAAAATAGACATTTTGCAAACGACCTCGGATTTCGACGAAACCACTTTTGTTGGATACATGATGTCAAGTTATTGCTAGATTCCAATTTTCACAATTTTTCGAATCAATATGTGAGCATGGCAAAGGAAAACGCGTTTGACCAGTTTCAACTGATTTTAATCGACTGGAAATTGGCCATTTTTCAAACGGTCCCAGAATCCGACGAAACTAGTTTTGTTAGGACCGTATCGTCAATACGAAGCTAGAAAATATTTTTCGGGAATTTTCCTAGTTAATATGTGACCCCGGTAAATTGAAATGCGCATTCAAATTCAATATATAGAGTTATATGTTGATTTTAACAGAAACTGATCGAAATGGTCGAATCAGCTTACGATACATATCCCATTGTGTTCGGAATGGGGGTAATACGCTAGGGACGACAGTTGGTGGGCTTGATTTCGAGTTTGTGTTAAAAATTTACCTTTTTGTAATTAAAATAATAAAATATATTTCAATAATTAAGTCAACTCCTCTATCTCTCTCTTACCTCCCTTATCGTTCATTACAGAAATAAATAAAAAACAAAAAAAAGGGGGATTCCCAAATCAGACCCATCGCTGGCACCTCCACCTACGCTCGCCGCCCGTCGCCTTGCTCCCACCGCCGCCCTCCATCGGCGCCTCTTCCTCCGTCGACTCCACCTCGCTCGCATCAAACCCCCTCTCGATCGACGAAGAAGCCCTACCTCGCCCCTCCGTTTGACAGTCGCCACAACCCCCCACCCCCTCCGCCCCCTGTAGACCCCAGTTCCGACCACTAGACCCTCTGACCACCTGTAGCGCAACCACTCCGACGTCCAAACTCCTCCCCCACGTCGCAGCCGCCATCTCCTCTCTCTCCTTCCCCCTGGCGCGCCGCCGCAAGCGAAATGCCCCCCATCCAGCCCAGAGCCAGACGCGGAAACCCCCCCTACCTGCGTCAGTCGCGAGCACACACCCCCCCTTCCCTTGCGCCGCCTGCAGCCCCATCCGCCGCCACCGCTCCGTCCATCTCAACCAAATCCGACGAGTCCCCCCTCCTCTTCCTTCCTCGACAGTGGACTCCATTTCGTTAAAATGGTGAGTTTTTATTTTTATATAATATATATGTTTAGTTGGTTAATTTGATAATTAAATAAAAACTGATTCTATTTCATGCTAAAAATGATTTTATTTTTCTTTATGATTAAAGATATGATTTTTAAGGTGACAAAGATTTGATTTTTACTTAGGAAAAGATGCGGTTTTTAATTTATAAAACCTATGATTTTTAGAATATAAAAAGGTAATCTTTTATGCACATGTAGAAATATAATTTTTATGTGTGTCGATTAGAAGTAAAAATATGATTTTTATATATTGAATAACATAGTAAAAATATGATTTTTATATATTGAATAGCATAGTAAAAATATGATTTTTATATATTGAATAGCATAGTAAAAAATTCGATTTTTATATATTGAATAGCATAGAAAAAAATTCGATTTTTATATATTGAATAGCAAAGTAAAAATTCGATTTTTATATATTGGATAGCAAAGTAAAAATTCGATTTTTACATATGTAGAGAATACGGGCAACGAAGGTGATAAAAAGGCGAGAACGACGAAGACTTCTGCAAAAGAAGAGTCGTAGTATTGGATAGCTATCGGTGAGAACTTCTCACTCTTCAATTTCTTTTACTAATTAAATATACACTAGGATGCAGACGGTGTTTAGTAGCACCCGACACCCGTCATCCACAGACCATGGATGGCTTGTTTGTTTAATTGTTTGGTTGTGTAGTTGGTTAGATTATTTGGTTTGAATTGAATTGTTTGGTGAAAGGAAATTGATTTGATTGATGTGTGAATGGCGTGGGCCTTCACTAGACCGGGGATAAGGCTAGGCCTTGTCCCATTTCTAGTATCGTGCCGTTATGTCGTCGAAATTTTCTAAAAATAAGTTAGAAAAATAAAGATAACATTTTATTTAATAAATGAACCGAATAGAATATTCATAGGTTGAATAAAATAGTTTGATCGTTAAAAATATAATTTTTAACGTGAATGTGAATAAATAAAGATTCATTTACAAACCGGACGGTTTGTTTATGTACACCTATTTGAAGGACATTGATTGGGACGATAAATTGTACACATCGCCCAACTGCACAAATAAAATCTGTGTTTGATTGTTTGAAACCCCACACGGGTATTGGGATGATATTTGACGTACACTAATCCCGATTGTTTAGTTGTATGTCGATCGATTGATTGGCAGACTGTTATAAGCGTTGAATATTTATATTTGATGCTTATACAGTGTAGAATGCACTTTGGATGATGGTTGATTATTCATCGTTGTTGATATATACATGTGTTGTAGAAAATCCATATAATTAACATTATATGGTAATTGATTGGGCCTCATTCCAGTTTCGAAAAAGAAATATTTGAAATAAAAATATTTGAAATAGAAATATTTGAAAATAGAATATTTGAAAAAGGAAATATTTGAAAAGAAATATTTGAGATAGAAATATTCGAAATAGAATATTTGAAAATAGAAACATATGAAGCCGTGTTGGTTAGATTGACGTCAATTTGACGTGAACGATATTTATATCGATTTTATTCATTCTTCAATGAATATTGAATGGATTTGAAATTGAATAGATTTGAAATTCGAACTATATTGAAATGAATTGAAATTCGAATTATATTTAAAGTGAATTGAAATTCGAATTAAACTGAATTGATTTGAAATTCGAAATACACTGAAATGATTTGAAATTCGAATAGAAATGAATTCGAATTGAATTTGAATAGAAATGAATTCAAATTGAAATTTAATAGAATTGAATACGAATCGAAATTTAATTGAAAACGAATCGAAATTGAAATAAAAATCGATTTGAATTGGAATCAATTTGAAATGAATTTAAAACGAATTTATATTGGAATATTCGATTTTGATTTGAAATTGAATATGAAATTGAAACAGCTTTGAAAATGAATTGAAAACGATTTATAAAGCACGTTTTGAATTGAAATCGACGAAGTATATATTATATATATAATATAATGGCCTGATTAGAACGCGTTGCGCCGCGGCAGTTCGCGAATTTCAACCATTGACTTCGAATGAATATTGCGGGAGATCCGACCATCGGATTCTCCTAAAACCGGAACCTTGGGTTCGTATCGAAAAGAGCTTTCTAACGAATATTAGAAATTAGAAATCTAACGCTTGGATTTGGAATTGTGTTCAAATCAAATTTGAAAAAGGTCGTTGTAAGTGCAGTTCGATGGCCGTTGATGGAAATCGACTGTACAGGCCTTGATAAAATTATTAAAAATATCAATAATTTGTGTAAAATCATAAGAAATGATTTGGGAAAATTTGGGATGAAAAACTCCATATTTGAAAAGATAAAAATAGATTTTTATCGAAATGAACTAGTTTTGAACTAGAATTATAATTCTATTTATTTTTAAAATAAATAAACTTGATTAGAAATGGTTTGGAAAATAACCAGAATTTCCAATAATTATATTGGAATGGATTTGAATCGAAATTGTCTTTGGATTATTTCGATGTTGGATTTCGTGATTATACAGATGTTGTTATGGAAATTTGAAAGATATATATATATCGTTATTTCCGATACGATATTTGTTGGTAGTAGAATTTGATATTGAATATAAGCCTGTATATTTTCTATTCAGAGCCTTGTGTTTAATATCAAATGTGATTTGGGTTTGTCGTGGATGGTGTCTTCATTAACACTGTTCTTGAACCCGTTTGAGAAAAGATTAAATCTTTTTATTTGGATTTAATGAAGTGTACCAATTAAATAATATTTAATTGGAATTGAATGGATATTGATTTTTGGGTTTATCGTGAACAGTGTTTTTAAATGACACTGATTCTTTAACCCCATTAAAGATAAAAACTAAGTGGAGTTTTAATGAAACCCAGTTGAGAAAAGATTAAATCTTTTTATTTGGATTTAATGAAGTGTACCAATTAAATAATATTTAATTGGAATTCAATGGATATTGATTTTTGGGTTTATCGTGAACAGTGTTTTTAAACGACACTGATTCTTTAACCCCATTAAAGATTAAAACTAAGTGGAGTTTTAATGTATCTTTAATTAGATTGAAATGATGGAGGATGGAGTATCACCAGTTTTTTCTCCAGGCGTTAGTTAAATCTTTAATTAGATTTGAACGTGAAATGGTAATTAAATTTACCGATAACACCGTGGTGTTAGACATGAAGTATTACCAGTTTTACTTCATGGGATGAATAGGTTGGGGTTGGGAAATTAAAACAAATGATTACTTCGGTAAGGCTTGTTAATCCCGACTAGTTGAATCGAAATTCAAAAGATGATTAAAGAATAAATATAAAGAATTCATCTTTGATAAAATCAATGGGAACCTCTCCCTATGGATGTGAAATTTAGAAACTAACTGTCGGTTAGCCAAGCAGAATGGTTTCCTGGATATTGATCTGATGATGGTTTCGGCCTTCGGGGTTAATATTTGGGGAATTATTCTCTTGATTAATTTACGGTTAGTGACTGATGAATTGGAATGAGGCGTATGTTGTGTTTGTGTAACACTTATTTAAAATATACGCGAGTTATTCGGGAAGACCGGGATTATCCCATTCTGAATAACTGATACGACGATAAGTCGAAGATGAAGACGATGGTCGAAGACCGGAGATCTTCACGTCGTTTGGGTGATTACTGATGATCTTGATTGGGATGTACACCCAAGAAGATGGAAACAGTTGGTGATCGTCCAGACGTACATGGAGACCGATGGACATGCGGGGCACTAGGTGCCTCTGGTTTCGTTCAGACCCGGAACGGACTTGTAAATGGACTGTGTGTCTGACATTGGATTTCATTCTGTGTAACTGATATCGGTTGCATAGAGTGGTTTGCCTGTGTGGCATGCTAAGATGCAATTGATCGAGGCTTCTGTTGAAAAGCAAAGTCTTGTGGTGATGATCAAAGCACAGCCTGTGTGGCACAGCTTTGTGTAACGTGAATTCGCGAGCCACACACCCCGGTTGTGAACCAGAAACGGGAGAGGACCTCAGGGAGGGCATGCGTTTCTTTCTAGCTAGGGTGGTGTCAGTGACCTACCAGCCCTGACATTTATATATTTTTCACCTGTGTGGTTGTTGCTGTTGTGAGGCGCCTCGGTTAGATCGGACGATCCGGGTCCGATGGAGTCATTCGTTGGCTCATTTACGCCCCAAAGGGCGGGGAAACGTAGTGTTCAGGAATTTTAATCCACATCGGTGGACCGACCCTGACGATCCAAGGGTCGATGCGCTCTGACCCTGAGGCTCGGGCTCGAGAGTCTCGAAGACGGTGAGGACGATCCCTAGCCTCAGTTCACATACGGAAATCCAATTTCCAAATACGTGAAATTTGCGGTTTTAATTGTAGAACTAGTATGGCGTTATGATATATGGTACCCATGTCGTCTATGATTGATACTTATGATTTGAAGTTGTTTTATACACTATGCACTTATAGTAGTATCAAATGATTTGTTTTAAAACGTATCAAGCATTTTTTGGCTGTTATAAGGGAAAACCCTATCCCTCGGCTTGCGTTGCATTGTGTGATAGGACCTGGGTCTTATAACAGCTTCATTTTTCTTTATTTAGCATTGCGCTGTTTGTTTTATGCACTGGTATTCTTGGGAGAAAACCCGTTCCGTGTTATACGGCGTGGTCCCTTGATTTACCGAACTTTCAAATAAAGATTAATAACTGTTTTCGTTCTCACACCAGTCCCATGACTGACCTGGAGTTTATTGTTTTGACCTAAACTCTGGGTGCCCCTATTTTGACACGGGCAGCTAGTAGTTTTGGTTTTGCAGATTTACACTCACAGGATCCTGGTTTACAGTTGGAACGATATCCGGAAAGCTTTGTATCCATATATCTCTTCTAGTTGTGTATTGTATTATTTTCCACTGCTATGTATTTAAATGTAATTTAAATCTCTGATATTTCTGTGTAATATTCATTTATACTCTGTATATTCTTGTAATCTGATGCATTGTTGTAATATACAATGAAATGTTCTTCCGTGTGCGTTCTGTTGTGGCTTGTTCTCGACTCAATCCGCGCTTTCCCTTCTCTTTGGAGACCGGGGGAGTTCGGGTCGTTTCAATAATGGTTTCATTTTTCTAAAAAGCATTGTGTTGTTTTCAACGATTTACTTTATTTATGAAATAGCAATCCAATGGAGTAAACCCGTTCCGCGTTAGCGGCGTGGTCCTGTGATTAGCCTTATTATTAAATAGGCTAGGTAAGATTTCTCATGCCAGTCCCATGACTGACTCGTAGTTTGTTTCATTTGCAAACTCGGGTGCCCTTATTTTCCACATGGGCACTCGAGTATCTTCCTTTGCAGATATATTGAGCAGGATTCTGGATCGAAGCTTAAAGTTGTGTCCAGAGCAAAGATAGTCTTCCGCTACACTGTATTAAATTTGTTGTAAATAAATCTTCCACTGTTGTATTATTATTTATTCGATGTACTCTGATATATTCTGTACTCTGATGTAATATTATTATGATGTTAATAAAAGTCTTCTATTATTTGTTCTGATGTGTTGTATGCCCAAAGTTAGCATATTCGGGTTTTGAACGGTCCTGGTCGATTTTTCGATCGGTTAGATCCGGGCGAAATCAGAATCGTTACACGAAGGTTATTAAAATAATTTATTTTTAGAAATTGCAGATTATATAATTTGGAAATTTATAAGATAATAAATATTAGTTTAAAACCAATAATTTACAATAGAATATGTAAGCAAGATGAAGTTATAAAATTAATATATAATTAGCAAGGAGTCGATTCGTAAACAGAGTTTACGAAGTGGGAAATTGATATGAATTTATAAATAGGCCGATAATTGAAATTTTAACCGATAATTAGTACCTACTATTTAAATCAAGATTTATTGGATATAACAAGTCCAGCTTTTCTGTAAAGAATGATATTCATGTTTTAAAGTGAATAAGAGTTTAAAAGAAAATGTTTTACAAATTAGGATGTTGATTAAAGGAAATTAATGGATATTTGAGGTGATAAATTCAAACATGAATTTAGAAATCAAGTTAACCTGAAATAGTGAGTTTATTCCGATGTTCGGAATGTTAATTGAATAGAGAGTATTCAAAAGTGAGTTATATGTTAGAATTAGATTCTATTGAATTTAGGAAAATACCATTTACATTCCATTATAATCAAGTTTTATTTATTTATCTAATTAAATAATTAAAATTTATAATTTGAAATTAAATATTATGAAAGTAGGGATTATAGCGTTATCGTTATAATCGAAGATTTCCATAAAGAAGTGGATTCATAAACTGAATACGAGAATTGTGGAAACAATGTTTTTGTTAATAAGGAGTTAAGAATGGAGCTAAGGAAATTAGAAACTAACTGGAGACTATTCAAGTTGTACAATTTTTTCTAAATATCGATCTGAGGTTGGTTTCAGACTTCGGGGACTTGGGAATTGTTCTCTTACTAGTTTACAGTTAGAGATTGATGAATACGGAATAATAGTGATGCATGAATAAGTAACAGAAATGTTTTCCGATGTTAATAACGTATATTTTCTAAATATAGAAATAAGAGTTGTGAATGTATGGAATTAATTCTCGATGATAAAAAGATATATTTTCTAAATATGGAAAAAAAGTAGTTTGAAATAGAAGGAAACGTTTTCCAAGTATCGTGCAAGGCAAAACGGGTTTGGAGAAATATTTGGGAAATATGGGAAACAGGAAATTGGGAAAATGAATAAATTATTGATAAATTAATTTAAGAGGCCCAGTATTGATGGATGATTGATCGATAAATTTCCATTTGGAGATAAGATTGTTGTGTGTATGGAAGTTTTCCATTGATAGTTAAGTCACCGGCTATCAAAGTTTTGACCATTTTTCCGTTGTCATTACGGAGAGACCGGGATCAGATTCATTATCTGAAAACCACTATGTATGGACATTGGCGTTGCGAATCAAATATGATGAAGATTATTGAAGACGACATTTATGCAAGGGCTGTTCTGGAGATCCTAGGTAGAAATTGCCTAAGATGGATTTTCAGAATAGTGCTTTCGGTTTGTCCAGTATTAGGACAACTTGTATGGATGAGTGTCTGATAGAGTATATCTAATGGATCGTGTAAGTTGATCTCTTCAAACATACTTACGTTTGGTGGCGGAGAAATTCATTTCTCTTAGCTTTATACCCGTGGTATTTTTGGGGAAGTCAATTTGTGATTTGGCGAGTATGACGATGTGACGTTCCAAGTAAATGAAGATGTGATATCTCTTAGGACAGTTATGACCTCAAGCCTCACAACCGGGAAATAGAAAAAATAGGGTAGGTCGCATGGCTAAGTGGGTCGCTCCCATTAGGGTGTATTGTCACCATCTAGAAAATATTCATATTTGTTACTTTTGTTCATTTCTATATCTCCTAGGATTTACGGTGGTTGCGATAAAAAGCTGTAAGGTGACATTATATTCGGAACATTCAAGGTTAAATGGATGGTCGGTCATGTTTAGCTTGGGTTGCAAGATGTTCTTGTTGAACCCTGGTGTATTCCTCTCTAGAGATGCACTGACGGAAGGTAGCCCCATACGTTGCTATAGTTGGAATCCATTCTCCAATAAGAGCCCGCGATTTTGATTGTATACTATATATGTAGAGCGTGAGATGCAAGCGTTCTGTTGGATTGTTATTTATTTGCATTAGACACTATTATAATATCAAAAAAGTATTGATTTTGAAAATGTTTTGGGTTATCGTAGATTAAAATCCATCTGTGTTTATGTGTGGATCAATCTTACGATTATCATTTCTTTTAAAAAGGATTTTGAAAAGTTAAATCGAATGGTTGGAGTTTACTCACACCAGTCCCACGACTGACCTAGAGTTTTTTTTCCCTAAACTCTTCGGTGCCCTAATTTGTACTACCAGTCTAGTAGTTAGGATTTTACAGATACCTGGGGGAGCTTGGAGCATGAGGCTTCAACACTAGTTATATACAGAGTATTTCCGCTATGATATGCATGTGATGTACTCTGATGATATATGTAAGTACAAATACAGTTTGTATTCTAAAGTTTTGTTATATATTATATTTTATTCATTCTGATGTGAATTCGTGTTTACTCTGATTTTGTTCTGTTGTGATCTTCTCCTTCTTCTATTTTAAATTTATTTCTTTCTATTCCTCACCATCTAGCTTCTTTCTACTAATGATCTGGTATTTCTTATTCTCGAATAGTTGACATGATGTTTTGTGATGATTTTCGAGGTCGAAAATCCCTATTCGTTAAAGTGGTATTAGGGCAGAAGGATAAGTGATTACCTGGGCTCTGTGGCTTAACTCAGTAGAGATGGAGTTAGTAACACCCTAGATTGAGTTTGAGTGTATACATATGACAGTGTATTTGTGAATTGATATAAAAACTTTATATTGTGTTAATTGGTTTGTCGAGTAGTTTATGAATTATGGTCGATACAGTAATGCAAACTATGTCGATAGGTGTTTCTAAACTCTTGGACAGAGTAATTCGACATAGTATGTTTTGAAAATAGTGTAAATGAAATAGTTTTACCCAAAATATATTTTGATATAAAGAAAGTGTATATATTGGAATTATTATATATATTGGATGTGTTAGTTGTTATTATAATCAAATAAGATTATAACTAAGATGGTTATATAAATAACCAATTAGAATTTGTATCAATATAATGCATAAAAATTAAATAAAATTAAATCTGAATTTAAAATAGAATTGGAATTAAAAATCAAAAAACTTGAAAAGGCTTTGTAAATGAATTTTGGAATAAATATATGGGAATTTTAAAATCCTGGGAGATTTGCAAATGTTTTCAAACATCGTGAAAGATATTTTGGAGAAATTTTCAAATGGAGGTGTTTAGAACTGAGTTTTGAAATGATATAGTATTGAACTCACTTCGATCACTAGAAAATAATTCTGATGATGATGGTCGCATCATCAATGTTCATTTTCGAGTTACTAAGTGATGGATTACTACCCAAGGATTTTGTTTTTGAATTATTTTGAGGAAATAAGATGATCAGAAATTCAAATGTTTTGAATTGTTATTGTTATGTATTAATATATATAGGATTTAAAACTAATTTGAAACAAAACCCAGGAATTTAAATTCTGAAATTTAAATTTAACTTATGAAGTTAAATAAATTGAAATGGTAGAGGTGAATAAGTAAATTAGAATTTAACTGATACCAAGCTAAATAAAATTTGATTAGATTAGAGATAACCCGGAATGGAATTGAATTGATAAGTTAAGAGTTTGGAATCGGAGTTTGAATGGAATTTGGCTCGGGTATAAGCAAAGTATCTAGTTCAAGGATGAATTGAGTTAAGACCAACTGAGAATGCATCGGTATATACTGAGATAGGTAGCAAATGGAATAGATAAATTTGAACGCCTGACAAAAAGGTACAAGTTTATATTACATGATTATGAGATTAATGAGCCAGTTTTGCAAGCCGATTGACTGTTTTATATTCTTTTGGATTGGAGAAGGCCTAGAGAGGCAAGTTATAGTTGTATCGATTGAGCCGTGTAAAGTAGACGCTGGCAAAAGTTTCCGAAAATTTAGAGAGCTAGAAAATTTTCGTTAGTACAAATGAATTAATATTGAATTAAATTGGTTCTGTTGATCTGAAATTGAAAAGTAAAAGAAAATTATTTATAACCTAGTTAATAAAGATTGTAGCATTTTTCCTACCATAGTAATTTCAGGATGAAATTCTTTTAATAAAGAAGGAATGTGTTGTCCCAGGTTTTTAGCAATATAATAATTAATTAATTTAATTAATATTATAATGGTTTGATAATATAAATGGTTTAAATTAAATATTTTGAATATTTAAATAATGGGATAATAATATATAGTCGAAATTTTTAGAATTGGCAATATTGGGTAAATTAGATAATATAAGATATTCAATCGAATTTAGATCTATGTTATAATAATGAATTTATTAAATAAACGATAGTTGAACGCATATACTATAATTTAATTATAATCATGCTCATATCGGCGCTATAGTTCGTAATTTAATATTTTGAACTTTAAATGACTATAAAGGGTTCGTTATAAGTCGAATTTCTTCGAAACAAGAAACAATGGAATCCATTGGGTTATAATTTTATAATGGAAATGAAAAATCAAGATTTCTTCTTATAGATTGTAAATTATATCCAAATCAAAATTTAAAATAGCCGCTAAGGAATCGATTATAAGCCGTAACGATTTATTTAATATAATTAAATAATGGTTTCAAATTTGGATAAAATTTTTGAGACGTATCATTAATTAGATTTTTAGACCTTTTCTGTAATTTTTAATTTGGAAAATAAGCAAGCTTTATTTGGAGTGTTTTACATCCTATATCAGTGATTTTGGGGTTTCACAAAATAAGTTAACTTGTATGCTTTATTATATTTTTTGGATCGTGACACGTTGCTTGTCACTACGATATTTTTGTTTTTGTCGTTAGCAGTACACAAACGAATGAAAATTTATGTAATAGGGTTTGTAAGAAATTAATCTAAACTTCAATAAAACCGAGATAACAAGTCAAATATCAGATATCTACTTCAAATAACTAAGTAATCAACGTAGTAAAAAGAGGTGTTTCTGTTCTTTTGGGATAACAGGCAAATGGTTTATATCCAAATGGTGAAGGTGTCTTGCAGCAACTAGACCATCACCACCATAATTTCCTGTTTGAATGTCGACAATTATAATCTTAGCTTATGTAATAATAAAGCCTATAGCGCAAATGTACACATATATATTGAAGTTGACGGCTATGACACTACCTTCGTTTTTTTGGTTGAGTTTATTCAATCCGACGTGTTTATCTACTCGTTGCCTGGTTGTAGTTCCAAGTTGTGAAATTCTAACTACATGTAGATTAAGGATATTGGATCGAATATGGGAGGATGAACCTGAACGAGGTCTTAAACTATATAAGTCATTAAATTTACAATAGTCAATGGCATCTTGGGAGAAATATGAAAATGCTAATCCATCCTAATCAAACCTTATTAGATAAGGACTCAATTTATGATAGTCAATGCATATGCTAAATAAATATCTAAATTAACAATACAACATTATGTGATGTGCCTGCAAACATACTCTACAATGGAAATTTTGCTTAGTAGTAGTGACCGTACCTTATATATACATACATACATATATATATATATATACATACATACATATATATATAGCCTAAGCTATGAGTGGTCAATGCCTATTTCTCTCTAGTTTACCTAATCACTCAAATCCTACCGAAGCTTCATGTCTAAGGATTTGCAGACCTCCCCCATAAAATTACAGCTAGCCTAGGTGCTACACTAACGCACATGGTTCTTGGTGGAGGAGAAATTTGTGATGACGCGTAACTTCCCCGGTAAGGAAAGCACGAATTGCTTTGAGAACAACACACATCGGAACGCAAACAGAATAACATTTCATTATTTATTACAACAATCCCATCAGAATACAAGAATATACAAAGTATGAATAAATATACATTCGACAAATATCAGATATTACAAGAAATTACATAGCAGCGGAAAAAAATACAAAACACAACTGAAAGTAATACACGGATACAGAGCTTTCTGAGCATTGTTCCTGCTGTAAATCAGGATCCTGTGAATATAAATCTGCAAAACCAAAACTACTAGCTACCTGTGTCGAAAATAAGGGCACCCAGTGTTTAGGTTAAAACAATAAACTCCAGGTCAGTCATGTGACTGGTGTGAGAACTAAAACAGTTATTAATCTTTATTTTTAAAGTTAGGTAAATCAAGGGACCACGCTGTATAGCATGGAATGGGTTTCCTCCCAAGAACACAAGTGCATAGAATAAACAGCGCAATGCTAAATAAAGAAAAATGAAGCTATTATAAGACCCAGGTCCCATCACACAATGCAACGCAAGCCAAAGGATAGGGTTTTTACCTTATAATAGCCAAAGAATGCTTGATACATTTAAAAACAGATTATTTAGATATTACTATAAGTGTATAGTTTCAAAACAATTTCAATCATAAATATCCATCATAGACGGCATAAGTGACCCATACCACTATGTCGCCAATACTAGGCTCTACAAATAAAACTGAAATATCACGTATTGGAAATTGGATTCCATCATGAGTCGAGGCAAGGGGCAAACTCCTCTCCGATTCGAGACACTCTAGCTAATGTCTCAGGACCACACACAGCGATCCCTTGGAACCTCCAAGGCCGGTCCTCTCTTACTTTTGAGGATTGGCAATCCTGAACACACGTTTCCCGGTCCTTTAGGACCTATATAATGGTCTGTATGTCGGCTCACATAGTGCCAGTTATCGAACATATATTCGAGGCGCCTCGCATTCCAATAACCACACAGGTGAAAAGTATATAAATGTCAGCCAATTTAAGCACTGACACCACCACTAGCTAGAAAGAAACGTCGTGCACTCTTTGGGTCCTTATCCCGTTTTTGACTCATACGGAGGTGTGAGGTTCACGAATTCACGCTATACACAAAGCTATGCCACACAGGATGTGCTTTGATCAACTACCACAAGACTTTGCTTTTCAACAGAAGCTTGATCATTTGCCATAAGTGGCACACAGGCAATTCACTCCATGCGACTAATGTCCATCGATATACAACCTCTGAGCTCATATGCCTCAGAGAAGGGTGTTAAGAAAGAGAATAAATTATCTGCCGCCAAACAGATGTATATTTAATAGAGATCAATCAACACAAAATAAAATCCAATGTCAGACACACAGTCCATTTACAAGTTCGTTCTGGGTCTGAACGAAACCGGAGGCACTTTTCTCGCATATCCATCGATCTCCAAGTACGTCTGGACAATCACCAACTGATTCCCTCCTCTTGGGTGTACAGCCCACTCAAGATCATCAGTAATCACCCAAACGATGTGAAGACTTCCGGTCTTCAACCACCGTCTTCATCTTCGACATATAGTCGAATCGGTTATTCAGAATGGGTATAAACCCAACCATTCCGAATAACCCGCGTATATAATAAACACGTGTTACACAAACATAACATACGCCTCATTCTAATTCAGAATATTCTTTTATTCAAATTTTCACATTCTTCGGGAAACGCTGCCATTAATTTTATCAAAGATAAATTCTTCTAAATTTATTCTTTAATCTTCCTTTGGATATCATTTCAAACCATATTATGGTTTTCCAAACTACTCGGGATTAACAAACCACACAGAAGTAACTATTTTTTTATTTCCCACCCCAACCTATTCATCCTATGGAGAAAACTGGTAATACTCCATATCTGACACCACGGTGTTATCGGTAAATATTAATTACCATTTCACGTTCAAATCTAATTAAAGATTTACTATCTCTTTGGAGCAAAACTGGTGATACTCCATTCCCGATCACTCTCCAAATTTAATAATTTAAATTATCAGTTCACATTTCAATTTAATTATAGATTCATTAAAACTCCACTTAGTTTTAATCTTCCCACCAATCAATATCCTGTCTTTAACTGGATTAAAGAAACAATGTCATCTAAAACACGATTCACGATAAACCCAAAATCACATTCTATTGTTAATCGGGTTAAAGAACAGGTGTTATTCAAAACACCGCTCACGATAAACCCAAAACCAATTTAAATTCAATTCCAATTAATATTATTTAATTGGTACACTTCATTAAATCTAAATAGAAAGATTTAATCTTTTCTCAACTGGGCTTAAGAACTGTAATGACCCGCATTTTTAGAGATGGAATAATTAATTAATTTAATTATTAAATATCGTTATAGCGATATCGAGAACCATAATTAAATAATATTGAATATTTAATTAATATTTATAATGAATAATAAATTATAAATATCGAAATAGTCAGAAATAGTAGAATTCACAATAGAGTGTGAATTGAATAGCATACGAGATGTGGTTGAGTTTCGATTCGAAATATAATAACGAATATATTGAATTGACGACAGTTGAACGTATAGTTTATAATATAGTTATAAACGAGCGCGTAACGACGCGGCAGTTCGCTATTTGGCGATTTGAACTTCAACTGAATGTACAGGATTCGTTTTAAATCGGATTTCTGTGAAACAAGAAACGTGTGGAGCTGGTGGAGTATATCTTTCTAGTGGAAGAGAAAAATCGGGATTTCGTCGTGTAGATTTTGATTTACGTCCAAATCAAATTTCAGAAAAGTCGCTGTAGAATTCCTTTATAATTCGAAACGCTTTATATACGTTATAAAAGGGTTTTTCAATGTAAAACTGAATATCGAGGTAATCGGGAATCTGAAATATCAAACTGTATATTCTGATATGATATTCTAGAGCCGGACGATATCATATGTGAAGATATACGAGAATATATATATTTATTTATATTTAATTTAATTTTATTTAAATATATTTATATATTTAAATAGGTCATCTAGAGCTTTAAAAATAGCCGGTTTTGCAAACGAAGTCGGAATTCGACGAAACTAATTTTGTTAGATCCGCAATGTCAAATTATTGTTAGATTTCCAGTTTCGTGATTTTTAGAGGCACTGTGTGGCCGTACGGATTTTTAGAGTGTTAAACAGTCAGTATTTTGACGGTTAAAAATAAGCTGTGTGAGCATACAAAGTCGGAATTCGACGAAACCAGTTTCGTTGGGACCGTAATGTCGAACTCTAGCTGCATGTCCAGTTTCGTGATTTTTAGGTATCGTGTGTGATCGCAGGGATTTTTAAACACGAATTAACAAAAGAATATACCAAGAATATTCCTCCTAGAAAATATCTAGATATTTTGAAACACTATATATACCACCCCTTAACCCTTAAACCTAATTTACATTCCTCAGTAAAATGTTTTCAAGCCGCCACTTCAGAAAAGCTAAAAACGTGAAGAACATCATGTTCAAAAATCAAAATAAAAGCAAAGAAATTTCCTAAATTCAAACTATACACATGTTTGGATTCACCATGAGACCCTCTTCAACCTGATATGTATTTGGTGTGGATCGAACGAACTGCAGTTCGATGCCAGTGAGCCAGCGTGCGTCATTTGTAATTAGGGTTGGTATTCGAGTTTTGATTTAGGCATTGATATGTGGATTCGAGTTCGTATTCGAACTAAGGGGATCGAATAGCACCTTGCGCTGGGATTTTTGATGGATTTCGTGAATGATTGGGTCGTACGAACTTACTGGGTTGGCTGTTCTTGGGTTTCGACGGAAGATGCTTGGGGACGTCGAACAGGGTATTTCGGGTATGAGGAGGAAGAGCAAGTGATGAGATGAATTTTAGTTATTTTTAAGTGATTTTAAGAAGAGCGGAAAGGAAGAGATAAGGGATTGAAGAAATTCGGTGATGGAATTCTTGTACAGGAGAAGTGCGATCGAGGAAGAAGGGTTAAGGCGTGGATCTGGGCTTACTAAACGGGGTGGGCTGGTTTCAAAAGGGTAAAGGCCCATTTTAATTTAAATTCCATGTTTTGTTTATTTAAAATATACACTAAACTTGTGAATATCATAACTATGTCATATGGAGTCGAAATCGCGAACCGTCAATTGCGTTGGGACCGTGTGGACGAGAGCTTCACAATGAAGCTGACTGAGAGTGGATTGGGGCTCGTTACAATTTATTGTGAAATAAATTGTCCATCAAAATCAAGCGACAATTTTCGTTATTTAACGATGATAGTCCAATGTGAGTAAATCTCACTAACTCTGTTTAGTTTATATTTGTATAAAACTGTACTTTATTTTTAATGATTGATTTCTGTGTATTGATTGTTAAATTGGACTGTTAAATTGGACTGTTAAATAGATTTGATTGAAAACGTAGATATAGTTATATATAGAAAACCGTCAATCAAATATGGATTCTGATTATCAGTATATTTCATGTTGGGATGAAATTGATGTATATTATACTGTGTAACATCTGTGGATGCAGGGAAACAGGTTGGAGGAATCCGACTGGATTCCTCAACAGTTATTTTATTGTTTTTCATATATTTTGATATATGATGCGAATTATAACCTGTTGTTGATTGTGTGTGTATGGACGATATTGAACATCGTGATTTGATATGATTGAATACCATGACATACCGGAATGTAGATAAAGGAGATTTTTCAAAGTGATATTGAAAAATAGAATATTTATAAAGTGGAATATTTATAAATAAGGAATATTTATAAATTGGGATATTTATAGGAGATATTCAAAAAGGAAATAATTTCAAAACATTTTCTTTTGAATGGAAAGGCCTGTGTGGCGGTTTTGGGAATTTTCCCGATGCTCCCGTTATAAAGGAGGTTATGGCGAATTTTCCCGGAAAGTTAAGGAGTTAGAATATTTTTAAGAATAAATTTGAAAATGAAATATTTGCAAACCATTTGCAAATAGAATAAAATAGAGAAAAGAAATATTTGTAAACCATTTACAAATAGAATTGAAAGGGGAATATTTAGAAAATAAATAGAGTTAATAAAAAGGAAATGGGTTTATAAGGGAAACATTATAAAAAGGAAATCATTTTTTTTAAAGTGTAGAACCGTTATTTAAAAGTAAATCTTTTCCAATGAATAAAACATTGTTAAAAAGGAAATCTTTATAAAGTGAATAAAGTAAATCGAATATGGTATTCGAAGAAGTTAATCGAATATGGTATTCGAAGAAGTTAATCGAATATGGTATTCGAAAGGAGAAATCGAATATGGTATTCGAAGTTAGTTAATCGAATATAGACATTCGAAAGGAGAAATCGAATATGGTATTCGAAGTTAGTTAATCGAATATAGACATTCGAAGAAGTTAATCAAATATGGTATTCGAAGTTAGTTAATCGAATATAGACATTCGAAAGGAGAAATCGAATATGGTATTCGAAGTTAGTTAATCGAATATGTTATTCGAAAGGGGTTAGTCGAGTCGAGTTAGTCAAATAGAGTTAATCAGTTAGAATTAATCGATTTGAGTTAACCAGTTAGAGTTAATCAGTTAGAATTAATCAGTTAGAGTAATCAGTTAGAGTTAACCAATTAGAGTAATCAGTTAGAGTTAAACCAATAGAGTTAATCAGTTAGAGTTAATCCAAATAATATGCCATTTAGCACGACTGCTAGCGTAATTCGCAGGGCTGCAAATAGCCTAAGGCGGTCGGATGTTTCCTGAGGGAATCAGGCATAACCATTGTGATCGCTGCGATCTAGAGTCAAGCGAATGGAGTTAAATAGAGTTGTCGAATAGTAGTTATTCGAATAGAGTTAAATGGAGTTAAATCGAATATTAGTTATTCGATAGGAGTAAATCAAGTTGAGTTAAATAAACCAAGTTAGTCGAGCCTAGTTAATTGAATCGAATTGGTCGAACCAAGTAAGTTAAGTTAGTCGAGTTAAGTTCGTCGAGTTAAATAAATCGATGTTAGTTTCATCAAAAGGAGTAATCGATGTTAGTTTCATCGAAAGGAGTTATCGATGTTAGTTTCATCGAAAGGGGTTATCGATGTTAGTTTCATCGAAGGGAGTTATCGATTATAGTTTAATCGAAGTGAGATTTTCAAATATGAGATATTTGAAAAGGAAGAGTTATCGAATATTAGTTATTCGAAGAGAGATTTTCGAATATCGTTTATTCGAGAAGGAGTTAATCGAATATAGGTTATTCGAAGAAGAGTTAATCAAATAGAGATTTCTCGAAGAGAGTTAATCGGCAAATTCGATTATATCGAATTCGGGAAAGTACTTATACTTTCCAGTGTCTAAAATAGAGATTTATTTATTTATAAATAAATAAGTGTTAGGTTAATTATTCACTAATAAGAATAGAAGTTATAAATAAAGTTAGATAATTCGAAAGTAGGGATTATAGCGTTATCGTTATAACCAATGTTTTAAATATAGAAGTGGATCAGTTAAATTGAATCCGAGAAAAAGGCGTAAAGAAGTTGTTAAAGATTAAAAGATAAACTTTGACCATTTCGAAGTTATAACGTTGTTCAGTTAAGGTCTGAGAGGTAATTATACCCCAACTTGAGTGACTTCCTTCTTAACTAAGAAATGGTAAGGTTTGATCGTAAAGGAGTTTTGGAAATGTTTTCCAAACGAGAATCAGAAATGTTTTCTGATAAAAGAAAATAAGAATTTAGAATATAGGGAAACAGGAGATAAGTAGATAAATGAACTAAAGAGATTATGTTAAAAGATGTTTGTTCGATAAAATTTTCATCTGGGAATAATATCGTTGTTTGCACACTTGTTTTTCTTTGATAGTTAACTCACAGACTATCAAAGTTTTGACCATTTTAACGTTGTTAATATGGAGAGACCGGTTGGATTATTATCCATAGAACCACTCTGTATTGGCATAAGCGTCGCGAATCATATATGCCAAAGATAATTGAAGACGGAGAAAAATGCAAGGGCTATCCTGTTTACAGAATAGTGCCTTCGGCTTGTCCAGTCCCAGGACAACTTGTATGGACGAAGGTCTGACAAAGTATATCCAGTGGATCGCGTAAGTTGATCTGTTCAAACGTATTCACGTTTGGTGGTGGAGGAATTCGTTTCTCTTAGCTGTATACCCGTGTTATTTTTGGATAAGTCAATTTGTGATTTGGCGGGTATGACGATGTGACGTTTCTAAGTGAATGAAGATGGATGTCTGACATAGTATTTCCAGAAAGGTCACGTACATTGATTTCTTCAACCGTACCAAGAGTGGAAGCGGAGAAGGAAACTTCTTTTAGCTGACACGTAATGTATTGTTGTAGACGTCAATTAGTGATTTTCGATGGATCTGACAATGTGGCATTCGAAGTGAATCTGATGTGATGATAAAGCGTAGCTTCTAGCCTCATCAACCGGTAAATGACAAAAATCGGGCAGGCAGCATGGCTAAGTCGGTCGCACCGAAGTAGGGTGTATAATCACCTATCTAGTGAATATTCATTTGCTTCTTTTAATCTATCAATGCTGTCCCATATATATACGGGAACGGTTGCTGATCCCAACCGTTGGTGATGTACATTCGATACACTCAAGAGAAATGAGTGGTCGGTCATGTGTGGCTGAGTTGCAAGATGTTCTTGTTGAACTCCAGTGTATCGTTCCTAGAGTACACTGATCGGAAGGTGATTCCATACCTTGTCATAGTTGGAAATCCATTATCCAATACGTGCTTGCGATTTTGATTGTATACTATATATGTAGAACGTGAGATGAAAGCGTTTCTGCTAGTTGATATCTATGTGTACATAGACATTATTATAATATCAAAAGGTTTTTGATATAAAGATATTTTGGATTCTCATAAGGGAAAAACCCGTTCCGTTCTGCGGCGTGGTCTTATGAGATATCGTTTACTTGTTCATATACCTGTTTAAACTGTTTTACTCATACCAGTCCCATGACTGACCCGGAGTTTACTTTGTTGTTTTCCCTAAACTCTTGGGTGCCTAATTTTGTACGGGCAGTCAAGTAGTCAGGAATTTACAGATATACTGGAAGAGCTTGGAGCAGGAGGCTTCAAGATCATATAGCTATAGTTATTTCCGCTGTGTTGTAAGTGCTGTACTCTGATAAGTGCTATTGTATACATAACTGTTATATTTCAAAGTTATGTTATCTATTATATGTCATTCGTTCCGTTGTGAGGTTCGTGTTACTCTGATGTTATGTTCTTCTTCTTCTTCTATTCTAAGTTTCTATCTTATCTATCCTCACCCTCTGTCTTCTTTCTATTAGTTTCTTGAATTTCCAGTGCGATTTGGGTTGGACTTGTGTTATTTAGTCAGCTCAAATTCCCCCGGATTTTCGGGTCACTACAGTTGGTATCAGAGCTTAAGTTAAGAATTACTTGGCTCTGTGGCGTGACTCGGTAGAGATAGGGTTAGTAACACCCTAGATTGAGTTTGAGTGTATATATACGAGTGCGTATTTGTATTTGATATAAAAATGGTTTTATATTGTGTGGATTCATTGGCTGAGTTGTTTATGAGTTCTGGTCGATCAGTTTGATCCACTGTATCGGTAGGAGTAAATAAACACTTGAATACGATGGACCGACACAGTATGGATATGTAATATATTATCATATATTAGATATATTGGTTGTAATTATAATCGAGTAAGATTATGACATGTGAAATGGTTATATATAACCAATCAGAATCATATAAGTAAACTATATGAAATAAGATGAATTAAATATGAATTTAAATCAGATTTGGAATTAAAATAAGGAAATTTTAAGTTCCTGGGAGATTTTGAAATGTTTTCAAAATGGAAGTATTCAGTAATGGTTTTGAAAATGATATAGTATTAAAGTCACTTGGGTCGCTGGAAAATAATTCCGATGATGACTGCGCAGTATCATCGGTGTGATTTTCAAGTTCTAAGTGGTGGATTACTACCAAAGATTTTAATTTGAATTGTTTTGAGAAAACAAGGTGTTTAGAAATTCAAATGTTTTGAATTGGTATTGTTATTTCAAATTGATTTAAAAGAAACCCAGGAATTTAAGTTATGGAATTAGAATTTAACTTATGAAGTTAATGAGATTGAGATGGTAAAAATTGAATAAATAAATTGGAATTTAACTTGAACCAAGTTAAATAAAACTTGATTTGATTTTAGAATAATCTAGGATAAAATTGAATTGGATTAGAGATAATCTAGAATGGAACCAAATTGATAAGTCAATAATTTGGGATTTGATATTGGGGTTCGAATTAAATTCGATTTGGATTGGAGGATATGAACTGATTGGAATTTGATTGAGATAACACTGTTATATGTTGAGTTGATAGCATATGGAAGTGATAGAGTTGATATGCCCGACAAAAAGGTACAAGTTTATATTTTATATGAGTTTGGAATTTATGAGCCGAATTGGCAAGCCGTTTGGCGTTTTGATTTTCTTTTGGGTTGAAGAAGGCCCAGAGAGGCGAGTTGGAGTTTGAGCTATTGATCAGTACAAAGGAGGTGCTGGCGAAATTTTCCGAGAATGTAAAGTGTTAGAAAATTTTCAGAATTTTTGAAAATTTTAGTTGGTCGGAAGAATTAATATCTTAGTCAATATTGATTGGTTCTGTTGAAATCAGAAATAAGGGGTAAACAAATCTTAGAAATTCCAATAGGTAGGGTCGTCCTCTAACTTAACAATTTCGAGGACGAAATTATTTTTAAGTGGGGAAGAATGTAATGACCCGCATTTTTAGAGATGGAATAATTAATTAATTTAATTATTAAATATCGTTATAGCGATATCGAGAACCATAATTAAATAATATTGAATATTTAATTAATATTTATAATGAATAATAAATTATAAATATCGAAATAGTCAGAAATAGTAGAATTCACAATAGAGTGTGAATTGAATAGCATACGAGATGTGGTTGAGTTTCAATTCGAAATATAATAACGAATATATTGAATTGACGACAGTTGAACGTATAGTTTATAATATAGTTATAAACGAGCGCGTAACGACGCGGCAGTTCGCTATTTGGCGATTTGAACTTCAACTGAATGTACAGGATTCGTTTTAAATCGGATTTCTGTGAAACAAGAAACGTGTGGAGCTGGTGGAGTATATCTTTCTAGTGGAAGAGAAAAATCGGGATTTCGTCGTGTAGATTTTGATTTACGTCCAAATCAAATTTCAGAAAAGTCGCTGTAAAATTCCTTTATAATTCGAAACGCTTTATATACGTTATAAAAGGGTTTTTCAATGTAAAACTAAATATCGAGGTAATCGGGAATCTGAAATATCAAACTGTATATTCTGATATGATATTCTAGAGCCGGACGATATCATATGTGAAGATATACGAGAATATATATATTTATTTATATTTAATTTAATTTTATTTAAATATATTTATATATTTAAATAGGTCATCCAGAGCTTTAAAAATAGCCGGTTTTGCAAACGAAGTCGGAATTCGACGAAACTAATTTTGTTAGATCCGCAATGTCAAATTATTGTTAGATTTCCAGTTTCGTGATTTTTAGAGGCACTGTGTGGCCGTACGGATTTTTAGAGTGTTAAACAGTCAGTATTTTGACGGTTAAAAATACGCTGTGTGAGCATACAAAGTCGGAATTCGACGAAACCAGTTTCGTTGGGACCGTAATGTCGAACTCTAGCTGCATGTCCAGTTTCGTGATTTTTAGGTATCGTGTGTGATCGCAGGGATTTTTAAACACGAATTAACAAAAGAATATACCAAGAATATTCCTCCTAGAAAATATCTAGATATTTTGAAACACTATATATACCACCCCTTAACCCTTAAACCTAATTTACATTCCTCAGTAAAATGTTTTCAAGCCGCCACTTCAGAAAAGCTAAAAACGTGAAGAACATCATGTTCAAAAATCAAAATAAAAGCAATGAAATTTCCTAAATTCAAACTATACACATGTTTGGATTCACCATGAGACCCTCTTCAACCTGATATGTATTTGGTGTGGATCGAACGAACTACAGTTCGATGCCAGTGAGCCAGCGTGCGTCATTTGTAATTAGGGTTGGTATTCGAGTTTTGATTTAGGCATTGATATGTGGATTCGAGTTCGTATTCGAACTAAGGGGATCGAATAGCACCTTGCGCTGGGATTTTTGATGGATTTCGTGAATGATTGGGTCGTACGAACTTACTGGGTTGGCTGTTCTTGGGTTTCGACGGAAGATGCTTGGGGACGTCGAACAGGGTATTTCGGGTATGAGGAGGAAGAGCAAGTGATGAGATGAATTTTAGTTATTTTTAAGTGATTTTAAGAAGAGCGGAAAGGAAGAGATAAGGGATTGAAGAAATTCGGTGATGGAATTCTTGTACAGGAGAAGTGCGATCGAGGAAGAAGGGTTAAGGCGTGGATCTGGGCTTACTAAACGGGGTGGGCTGGTTTCAAAAGGGTAAAGGCCCATTTTAATTTAAATTCCATGTTTTGTTTATTTAAAATATACACTAAACTTGTGAATATCATAACTATGTCATATGGAGTCGAAATCGCGAACCGTCAATTGCGTTGGGACCGTGTGGACGAGAGCTTCACAATGAAGCTGACTGAGAGTGGATTGGGGCTCGTTACAATTTATTGTGAAATAAATTGTCCATCAAAATCAAGCGACAATTTTCGTTATTTAACGATGATAGTCCAATGTGAGTAAATCTCACTAACTCTGTTTAGTTTATATTTGTATAAAACTGTACTTTATTTTTAATGATTGATTTCTGTGTATTGATTGTTAAATTGGACTGTTAAATTGGACTGTTAAATAGATTTGATTGAAAACGTAGATATAGTTATATATAGAAAACCGTCAATCAAATATGGATTCTGATTATCAGTATATTTCATGTTGGGATGAAATTGATGTATATTATACTGTGTAACATCTGTGGATGCAGGGAAACAGGTTGGAGGAATCCGACTGGATTCCTCAACAGTTATTTTATTGTTTTTCATATATTTTGATATATGATGCGAATTATAACCTGTTGTTGATTGTGTGTGTATGGACGATATTGAACATCGTGATTTGATATGATTGAATACCATGACATACCGGAATGTAGATAAAGGAGATTTTTCAAAGTGATATTGAAAAATAGAATATTTATAAAGTGGAATATTTATAAATAAGGAATATTTATAAATTGGGATATTTATAGGAGATATTCAAAAAGGAAATAATTTCAAAACATTTTCTTTTGAATGGAAAGGCCTGTGTGGCGGTTTTGGGAATTTTCCCGATGCTCCCGTTATAAAGGAGGTTATGGCGAATTTTCCCGGAAAGTTAAGGAGTTAGAATATTTTTAAGAATAAATTTGAAAATGAAATATTTGCAAACCATTTGCAAATAGAATAAAATAGAGAAAAGAAATATTTGTAAACCATTTACAAATAGAATTGAAAGGGGAATATTTAGAAAATAAATAGAGTTAATAAAAAGGAAATGGGTTTATAAGGGAAACATTATAAAAAGGAAATCATTTTTTTTAAAGTGTAGAACCGTTATTTAAAAGTAAATCTTTTCCAATGAATAAAACATTGTTAAAAAGGAAATCTTTATAAAGTGAATAAAGTAAATCGAATATGGTATTCGAAGAAGTTAATCGAATATGGTATTCGAAGAAGTTAATCGAATATGGTATTCGAAAGGAGAAATCGAATATGGTATTCGAAGTTAGTTAATCGAATATAGACATTCGAAAGGAGAAATCGAATATGGTATTCGAAGTTAGTTAATCGAATATAGACATTCGAAGAAGTTAATCAAATATGGTATTCGAAGTTAGTTAATCGAATATAGACATTCGAAAGGAGAAATCGAATATGGTATTCGAAGTTAGTTAATCGAATATGTTATTCGAAAGGGGTTAGTCGAGTCGAGTTAGTCAAATAGAGTTAATCAGTTAGAATTAATCGATTTGAGTTAACCAGTTAGAGTTAATCAGTTAGAATTAATCAGTTAGAGTAATCAGTTAGAGTTAACCAATTAGAGTAATCAGTTAGAGTTAAACCAATAGAGTTAATCAGTTAGAGTTAATCCAAATAATATGCCATTTAGCACGACTGCTAGCGTAATTCGCAGGGCTGCAAATAGCCTAAGGCGGTCGGATGTTTCCTGAGGGAATCAGGCATAACCATTGTGATCGCTGCGATCTAGAGTCAAGCGAATGGAGTTAAATAGAGTTGTCGAATAGTAGTTATTCGAATAGAGTTAAATGGAGTTAAATCGAATATTAGTTATTCGATAGGAGTAAATCAAGTTGAGTTAAATAAACCAAGTTAGTCGAGCCTAGTTAATTGAATCGAATTGGTCGAACCAAGTAAGTTAAGTTAGTCGAGTTAAGTTCGTCGAGTTAAATAAATCGATGTTAGTTTCATCAAAAGGAGTAATCGATGTTAGTTTCATCGAAAGGAGTTATCGATGTTAGTTTCATCGAAAGGGGTTATCGATGTTAGTTTCATCGAAGGGAGTTATCGATTATAGTTTAATCGAAGTGAGATTTTCAAATATGAGATATTTGAAAAGGAAGAGTTATCGAATATTAGTTATTCGAAGAGAGATTTTCGAATATCGTTTATTCGAGAAGGAGTTAATCGAATATAGGTTATTCGAAGAAGAGTTAATCAAATAGAGATTTCTCGAAGAGAGTTAATCGGCAAATTCGATTATATCGAATTCGGGAAAGTACTTATACTTTCCAGTGTCTAAAATAGAGATTTATTTATTTATAAATAAATAAGTGTTAGGTTAATTATTCACTAATAAGAATAGAAGTTATAAATAAAGTTAGATAATTCGAAAGTAGGGATTATAGCGTTATCGTTATAACCAATGTTTTAAATATAGAAGTGGATCAGTTAAATTGAATCCGAGAAAAAGGCGTAAAGAAGTTGTTAAAGATTAAAAGATAAACTTTGACCATTTCGAAGTTATAACGTTGTTCAGTTAAGGTCTGAGAGGTAATTATACCCCAACTTGAGTGACTTCCTTCTTAACTAAGAAATGGTAAGGTTTGATCGTAAAGGAGTTTTGGAAATGTTTTCCAAACGAGAATCAGAAATGTTTTCTGATAAAAGAAAATAAGAATTTAGAATATAGGGAAACAGGAGATAAGTAGATAAATGAACTAAAGAGATTATGTTAAAAGATGTTTGTTCGATAAAATTTCCATCTGGGAATAATATCGTTGTTTGCACACTTGTTTTTCTTTGATAGTTAACTCACAGACTATCAAAGTTTTGACCATTTTAACGTTGTTAATATGGAGAGACCGGTTGGATTATTATCCATAGAACCACTCTGTATTGGCATAAGCGTCGCGAATCATATATGCCAAAGATAATTGAAGACGGAGAAAAATGCAAGGGCTATCCTGTTTACAGAATAGTGCCTTCGGCTTGTCCAGTCCCAGGACAACTTGTATGGACGAAGGTCTGACAAAGTATATCCAGTGGATCGCGTAAGTTGATCTGTTCAAACGTATTCACGTTTGGTGGCGGAGGAATTCGTTTCTCTTAGCTGTATACCCATGTTATTTTTGGATAAGTCAATTTGTGATTTGGCGGGTATGACGATGTGACGTTTCTAAGTGAATGAAGATGGATGTCTGACATAGTATTTCCAGAAAGGTCACGTACATTGATTTCTTCAACCGTACCAAGAGTGGAAGCGGAGAAGGAAACTTCTTTTAGCTGACACGTAATGTATTGTTGTAGACGTCAATTAGTGATTTTCGATGGATCTGACAATGTGGCATTCGAAGTGAATCTGATGTGATGATAAAGCGTAGCTTCTAGCCTCATCAACCGGTAAATGACAAAAATCGGGCAGGCAGCATGGCTAAGTCGGTCGCACCGAAGTAGGGTGTATAATCACCTATCTAGTGAATATTCATTTGCTTCTTTTAATCTATCAATGCTGTCCCATATATATACGGGAACGGTTGCTGATCCCAACCGTTGGTGATGTACATTCGATACACTCAAGAGAAATGAGTGGTCGGTCATGTGTGGCTGAGTTGCAAGATGTTCTTGTTGAACTCCAGTGTATCGTTCCTAGAGTACACTGATCGGAAGGTGATTCCATACCTTGTCATAGTTGGAAATCCATTATCCAATACGTGCTTGCGATTTTGATTGTATACTATATATGTAGAACGTGAGATGAAAGCGTTTCTGCTAGTTGATATCTATGTGTACATAGACATTATTATAATATCAAAAGGTTTTTGATATAAAGATATTTTGGATTCTCATAAGGGAAAAACCCGTTCCGTTCTGCGGCGTGGTCTTATGAGATATCATTTACTTGTTCATATACCTGTTTAAACTGTTTTACTCATACCAGTCCCATGACTGACCCGGAGTTTACTTTGTTGTTTTCCCTAAACTCTTGGGTGCCTAATTTTGTACGGGCAGTCAAGTAGTCAGGAATTTACAGATATACTGGAAGAGCTTGGAGCAGGAGGCTTCAAGATCATATAGCTATAGTTATTTCCGCTGTGTTGTAAGTGCTGTACTCTGATAAGTGCTATTGTATACATAACTGTTATATTTCAAAGTTATGTTATCTATTATATGTCATTCGTTCCGTTGTGAGGTTCGTGTTACTCTGATGTTATGTTCTTCTTCTTCTATTCTAAGTTTCTATCTTATCTATCCTCACCCTCTGTCTTCTTTCTATTAGTTTCTTGAATTTCCAGTGCGATTTGGGTTGGACTTGTGTTATTTAGTCAGCTCAAATTCCCCCGGATTTTCGGGTCACTACAAGAACAGTGTTAATGAAGACACCATTCACGACAAATCCAAATAACGTTTGATATTAAATACAAGGCTCTGAATAGAAAATAAATCGGCTTATATTCAATATCAAATTCTACAACCAACAAATATCATATTGGAAATAACGATATAAATATATCTTTCAAATTTCCACAACCATACCTGTATAATCACAAAATCCAACATCGAAATATTCCGAAGACAATTTTGATTCAAATCCATTCCAATTCACGTATTGGAAATTTCTGGTTATTTTAAAACCATTTCAAAGTCAATTTTTTTATTTCAAAAATAAATTGATTTTAATTCTAGTTCAATACTAGTTCATTTCGATAAAAATCTATTTTTATTATTACAAATGTGGAATATTTCATCCCAGTTCTTCACAAATCATTCCTTATAATTTTACACAGATTATTAATATTTTTAATAATTTTATCAAGGCCCGTACAGTCGATTTCCATCAACGGCCATCGAACTGCACTTACAGTGACCTTTTCCAAATTTGATTTGGACATAATTCCAAATCCAGCCATTAGATTTCATATTTCTAATATTCATTGGAAAGCTCTTTTTGATACGAACCCAACGGTTCCAGTTTTAGGAGAATCCGACGGTCGGATCTCCCGCAACATCAATTCGAAGTCAATGGTCAAAATTCGCGAACTGTCGCGGCGCGTCACGTTCTATTCAAGCCACTATATATATAATACATATATATATATATAAATATATATTATATATATTTCATCGATTTCAATTCAAAACGTATTTTATAAATCGTTTTAAATTCATTTTCGAAACGATTTCAACTTCTTATTCAATTTCGAATCAAAATTGAATATTCCACATCATCGATATACAAATGATAATATTTTCAAAACGTTATATTTTGAAATCATTTCCTTTTCTATATTCATTATAAAAACGAATATAATCGATATAAATATCGCTCACGTCAAAATGGCGCATCTCTAATCAACACGGCTTTATATATTTCAATAAATTCGTTATTCTATTCAACAAATGACTATTTATTCTATTCAACACATGAATCTATATTTCTTTCAACACATGAATATTCTCATTTCAAGAGTATCGTCAACACATGACTATTTCTATTATTTAATATATTTTATAAAATTATGGTATCTGTTGTTTGATTTTTAATCAGACTCCAACTATAAAATAGTAAGAGAATAATTCCCTAATTATTAACCCGAAGGCCGAAACCAACATCAGATCAATACCCAGGAAACCACTCATCTTATCTAGTTTCCAGTTAGTTTCTAATTGTAACGACCCGGATTTTTGGTTGATTTATTTTAAATATTTAGTATGGTTTTAAATATTGAATTTATAATATAAATGGTATTTTATTGAGTTATCGATTAAATAATCGAAATACGATTTATTTCGAATATATATAATTATCGAAAATACGAAATTGAATTTATTTGAATTCAAAGTCAAAACTGAATTAAAACAATTCAGATGATATATACTGATTGTGTTTGAAGATGGATGATAATAAAAATAATTTATTACTAGCAAATTTATTAGTTTTGAATTTAAATTATATTATTTTAAATTAATATGGTATATACGTTCAAATTAAATTTCATAGTATATTTCATTCAATTCAGAACAACGTTATGGTATTGGAACGACAGTTGGTACAATAAAATAGCGGTTCATGATTTTTAAACGTGAACCCCGAGATATCTGATCGTGGATAAGTTCGAAATCAAATCGGTATCTATTTAAAAGAAATAAAAATCTCTTTATTTCAAATCAAATTAAATAGAAATCAAATCGAATTTAATTCGTATGTACTTCGTTCTCTATTTTCCTCCTCCTATAAATCGCAACCTTCTAGTCCCACTTTCTTTAACCTAAAGCTTCACTGGAGAAAAAATATATGATTCCTCTCTTAGTTTCAAAAGCCGGTACCCTTCCTCTCTATTTTCATTTCACGAAATCATTCAAAGCCGTCCCATTTTCTTTTCCTCAAATCGATCTGTATCACTCGAAATTAGTTCGGAGAAATATCGTTTAAACCCCGGATCTTATACTGTGAGCTCGTATGGACCCTCGCTTCACTTCGATATGGGTTTCATATCACCCGCGCGACTTGTTTCTGGAAGGTGAAATTAGGGCAACGGCTTGGAGTTTGGACTGCGCAATGCCTAGATAAGGCCGATTGGGTAGCTGGGTGTACTGGAGTGTGATTCGATAGTGGATTTTGGGTCTAGGGTTCGAATGGGGTCAACGCGATTTAGAGGGTAGAGCGGGGTTTTGGAGGAAGCACAGAGGGAAAATCGAAGGTTGTCTGGAGGTGCGATGCATATGTGGTGGAAGAACAGCATCGAGTACTGTTTTGAGAAGGGATCGATTTTCATCCAACCGAAGCAGGCAGAGGCATTTTGGAGCTGAGGGCGGATTTCAGAGGAGTGGTGGCACTGCTCTTAAGTTGGTGAGGCAAGAAGTTTGTTGTTCCAGTTTGTTGGTAAAGATGAAGAGGGGGTTTCAGAGGAGTGGTGGGAAGAATTAGTGAGTCTGATTTCAAACAGTGGAGAAGTTAATTTGGTAAGATTAAATTTTATTTTAGTTAAAATCATATAATTATTTTCAAACTTATAAGAAGTTTGAATTACTTGTCTGATAATAGATTTCAATTTTAAACTAGCAACACCGGACTCGTATTAGACGATAACAAAGCAGTGGTATTTATATTGGAACAAATTATGGATCAAAAACTCGGGTGAGTAAATCTCACTCACCTTTCATTTAAAAAAAATTAGTTAAAAATAATTGTTGTTGTTTGTTTGAATGCTGTTTTGGTTGATTTAAATATATTAGTTATTTAGGGTTGACTATTATATATATTAGGTTGGTGATTGGATTAATTCCCGTAGTCTCATTAGCGGATGCCCGCAATATCATTAGCGGATGACCCTACGCCCACGTATATAAGTGGATCCCCTTTTATACCGCGATATCCTGCCTCGAAGTAGGATGGATATTACTATATTGACTAACGTTTGTGGATGCAGGAAAAACAGGTTGGAGGGATCCAACTGGATTCCTCAAAAATATATTATCTATTTGTTTGTTTGCTTGATTTCATATATACTCATATATGACGTGTTAAAAATCAAATGATTGAAAATTGGATGATTTGATTGGTTTAAATATCACTGGGCTAAGTGTTAATTTATAAAAATACCCTGAAAGGGGTATTTGAGATTTAAAAGTGAAATTCTATTTTATAAAAATAGAATTTGAATTTTTAAATTGATTTGAAATATAAACTTGTTTGAAAAATAAAAACAAGTAGTTCCTTTATAAACGAAGTTTATAGATAGTTCTTTTATAAACGAAGTTTATAAATGAAGTAAAAAGAATTATCATTGGATAAATTTAGAAATAAAAATACAAGTGTGAAATTGAAACGGGGAATCTGTTTTCGAAAAGTAGAAATATTGATTTCAAAAATGAATTGAAATGGAGACTTGTTTATAGAATAAATAAAGAAAATTCAAATGGAGTTTGAATATAAAAAATATAAAGAAAATGTAAATATAGAATTTGAATATAGAAAGTGAAATGGAATTTGAACAATGAAATTTCAAATATAGAACATGAATTTAAAGGAATTCAAATAGAATTTGAATTCAAAGGAATTCAAATGGACTTGAATAAAGAAAGTTCAAGTAAAATGGAGTTAAATATGGAAATTCAAATGTAATTTGAATATGGAATTCAAATAGAATTCAAATGGAATTTAAACAAAGGGAATTCAAATTTAGAATTTGAATATAGAAATTTAAATGGAATTTATTTATAGAAATTGAATGAAGTTTGGATATAGAAAATTCAAATATAGAATTTGAATATATAAATTTAAATAGATGTTGAATATAGAAGATTTAAAGGAAATTCAAATATAGAATTTGAATATAGGAATGTAAATAGAATTCGAATAAGGGAAATTGAAATAGAATTTGAATAAGAGGACTTAAATAGAATTTGAATGATAGAATTAAAAAGGAGTTTGAATATTTGAAATTTCAAATAGAATTGAATCGAAGTTTGAATATTTGAAATTAAAATAGAATAAATACGGAATTTGAATTCAAAGAGAATTAAATAGGGAATTTGAATGTAGAATTCAAAAAGGAATTCAAATGGAATTTAAATCATAGAATTTGAATATAGCATTCAAATGGAATTTTAAACTATGGTATTTAACTATATAATTCAAATGAAATTTGAAATATGGAATTTGAATATAGGATTCAAATAGAAGTGAAATTGGAATTTGAATATAAAATTCAAATAAAAGTGAAATGGAGTTTGAATCAAGAAAATTCAAATAGAGTTAAATGGAGTTGAATTCATTTTAACGAAAGTTTAAAACGTTTACATATATAAATATAATTAAAACAAACTCGCCGCAGTGCTGTAGTTCGAAAATTGTCATTTCGAATTTCAATTGAGTATACAGGACTCAATTGAAATCGGAATTCTTTGAAACAAGAAACGTCAGGACCGATTTGATAATAGTTTTCTAATGAAAGAGAAAAATATGAATTTCGTCGTGTATATTTTGAGTTATATCAAAATCAAATTTTCAGAAAAGCAGCGCCATATCCATTTAAAAACCATAACGGTTTATAAATTTTATAAAAGGATTTTAAACGAATAAAATCCGAATTTCTATTTAGAAAATTTCAGATTTTGAGTTGTAATTATATGTGAGCTCAAGTGGAGTAATGAATTTATTTTTTGAAACAGAAATCAAATTTTTGATTATTGAATAGAATTAACTCATTTGAATAGTAAATAGTTAATGAGCTTTAGAATTGATATTGGTCTTCGAATAAGTGAATTCGATTTGAAAATTTATATTCGAAATCGAAAAGGGAACTAGAATTGAAATTGAAATTCAATTTGGTTATGAACAAGTAAATATTTTATTTGAACATGTTATGTTCAAACAAAGAAGTGAAATAGGCAAAATAGCTAATTAAAGAATAAATGGGCGAAACTGAATTCAAACGATTGGATTGAGATGAATTGAATTGAAAACAGGTGAGCATGTGTTAGACAGGTATGGGATGAAATATATGAAGGTTTTAATTTATGTGCCCGACAAAATGGTACATGTTTAAATTCATATATGAAGTTTTATGCGCCGTATCGGCAAGCCGCTTGGCTTTTTCTTTTGGATTGGTGAGAGCCATGTGTAACAACCCGTAAATTTTAGACTAGTTTAAAATTTTTATTTTGGCAATTTTAGCGAATTTTGAACATTTAAAATGAATTATTTTAAATAATATCGACGAGAAATTTATTTTGAATATAATTCGAACGTATATATTATATACGCCGTCGTTAGAATATAAATAATTATATATAATTATAAATATAATTGAAAATGGCGCGGTAGTTCGATAATTCGATTTCAAACTTCAATTGAATGTACTCGGTGCAAAACAATCCGGATTAAGCGAAACTAAAAACATTAGGATCTAATTGGGAATATCTTTCCAACGAATCCGAAAAATCGAAATTTCATAGCGGGAATCAAAAGACACGTCCAGTTGAAAATTCTGAATAGTCATTATGGAATTCAGACCCTTAAAAATAGCCATTTTGCAAACGACCTCGGATTTCGACGAAACCACTTTTGTTGGATCCGTGATGTCAAATTATTTCTAGGTTTCAAATTTCATAATTTTTCCAATCAGTATGTGAGCGTGGCAAAGGAAAACGCATTTGACCAGTTTCAGTTGATTTTAATCGACTGGAAAATGGCCATTTTTTCAACGGTCTCAGAATTCGACGAAACTAGTTTCGTTAGGACCGTATCGTCAATACGAAGCTAGAAAATATTTTTCTGGAATTTTTCGAGTTAGTATGTGACCCCGGTAAATTGAAATGCGCGTTCAAATTCAATATATAGAGTTATATGTTGATTTTGATGAAAACTGATCGAAACAGTCAAATCAGCTTATGATACATATCCCATTGTGTTCGTAATGGGGGTAATTAGCTATGGACGACAGGCGGTGGGCCTCGTTTAGAGGTCGTATGAAAAAGTCAACTTTTTGAAATTAAATAATTAAAAATAAAATTCCCTCTCCCTATCTCTTTATCTGCCCCCCCCCTTCAAAATCGAATCAGAAAAAAAGAAAAAAAACTACGACCTAAATCGATGGACGTTGGCCCATCGCCGCAGCAACCAGGCCTGGCGCCCACCTTCACCGAGCTCCGGCGATCATCTCCCCTCCCTCCGCATCTCCTCCTCCTTGCTCTCCGCGACTCCCCTCTTCTCTCCTCCCTGAACCGATGCATGCGAACCCCTGAAGTCCCACGCCCTAGCGTTGAGCCGCCGTCGCTCATGAGTGCACCTCCTCCCTTAGGCGCACCCCCCTCCGACCATCACCTGACCTCGCGCCCCTCTTTTCTCTCTCCCTTCCTTCCCCAAAAGCAGTCGCCCCCTCGATCGACACCTCCACCCTATCACCCACCTCCCCGCGTGAACCACCGTGGCCCTCGCATCAATTTCCGACGCCGACCAGAGCACCAACGCCCCCCCCCCTCTACAGTCAAACACTGTAAGCTCCCTTTTTTCTTTTTATTTCTATTTTGTTTTGTTTTATTTAATAAAATCAGTTTGTTTACATAATAAAAATATAATCTTTTATGTTGTAGAGTAATAAAAATATAATCTTTTATGTTGTAGAGCAATAAAAATATAATCTTTTATGTTGTAGGGTAATAAAAATATAATCTTTTATGTTGTAGAGTAATAAAAATATAATTTTCATATTATATAGATAATAAAAATGTGATCTTTATATGGTAGGATATAAAAAGATGATATTTTTATGTAGTGAAAGACGACATTTTTAAAGTAAGAAAAAGGCGAAATCTTTATAATTGAAAAGGCGGAATTTTTATCTATATAGTAGCGATGTAAAAATAGAATTTTTATCTATATAGTAGCGATGTAAAAATAGAATTTTTATCTATATAGTAGCGATGTAAAAATAGAATTTTTATCTATATAGTAGCGATGTAAAAATAGAATTTTTACCTATATAATAGCGGTGTAAAAATGGGATTTTTATATATTGAATAGCGAAGTGAAAATTCGATCTTTATATATTGAATAGCAAAGTAAAAATTCGATTTTTACATATGTAGTGAATACGGGAGACGAAAGTGACTAAAAGGGGGAGAACGACGAAGATTTCTACATAGGAAGAGTCGTGGCGTTTGGATTAGCTATCGGTGAGAACTTCTCACTCTAAATTTCTTTTTCTAGTTATATATATATATATACTAGGATGCAGACGGTGCTTATCAGCACCCGACACCCGTCGTCCACAGACCATGGACGGCTTGTTTGTTTGATTGATGTGTTGTGAAAATTGTTTGTGAGGTTGATGTGAAATCGATAATAAGTGTAGATAGTTGAAATAAATTAATTATCGTTAAAAATATAATTTTTAACGTGAATGTGAGTAAATAAATATTTATAAACAAATCAGCCGATTTGTTAATATACATTGGTTTGACTGATATTGATTTGGTCGATAAATTTTACACATCGCCCAACTGCACAAATAAAAATATGTGTTTGTTGATTTGAAACCCCACACGGGTGTTGGGATGATATTTGGGTACACTAATCCCAATTATTTAATAGTATGTCGATCGATTGGTCGATAGACTGTGTATGCGTTGATTATTTATATTTGATGCTTATGCAGTTGTGTGGTGCACTTTGGATGATGGTTGATTGTTTATCATTGCTATTATATGCATGTGGTGTATGGAATCCATATAATTAACATTATATGGTGATTGATTGGGCCTCGTTCCAATCGGGAAAATAATGAATATTATAAAAGAAAATTCATGTGTTGAATATAAAAACAGTCATGTGTTGACGATGTTCATGTGTTGAGTAAAATATTTTAACAATAAAATTTACATCTTTATCATATTTAAAATTAGAACTACTTCACGGTGGAGTCTGATTTAAAAATCAAACGATAGATACCATAAATTTATAAAATATTTTACATAACAAAAATAGTGATGTGTTGACAGTACTCATGTGTTGAGATTATTCATGTGTTGAAAGAAATATAGATTCATGTGCTGAATGAGATAAATATTCATTTGTTGAACAGAATAACGAATTTATTGAAATATATAAAGCCGTTTTGATTAGAGTTGCGCTATTTTGACGTGAAAGATATTTATATCGATTATATTCGTTTTTGTAATGAATATAGAAAAGGGTAGTGATTTCAAAATATAACGTTTTGAAAATATTATCATTTATATAGTAATGATATGAAATATTCAATTTTGATTAGAAATTGAATATAGTGTTGAAATGGTTTTGAAACGAATTTAGAACTATTTATAAAATTCGTTTTAAAAGGGAAATCAATGAAATATATATAATATATATAATGGCCCGAATAGAACGCGCCGCGTCGCGGCAGTTCGTGAATTTCGACCATTGACTTAGAATTGACATTACGGGAGATCCGACCGTCGGATTCTCCTAAAACCGGAACCGTTGGGTTTGTATCAAAAAGAGCTTTCCAATGAATATTAGAAATTTGAAATCTGACGGTTGGATTTGGAGTTATGTCCAAATCAAATTCGAAAAAGGTCGTTGTAAGTGCAGTTCGATGGCCGTTGTTGGAAATCGACTGTACGGGCCTTGATAAAATTATTGAAAATATCTATAATTTGTGTAAAATCATAATATATGAATTGGAAAGAACTGGGATGAAAAATTCCACATTTGAAAGGATAAAAATAGATTTTTATCGAAATGAACTAGTTTTGAACTAGAATTAAAATCAATTTATTTTTGAAATAAATAAATTGAATTTGAAAGTGATTTTAAAAATAATCAATATTCCCAATACGTGGATTGGACTGGAGTTGAATCGAAATTATCTTCGGAATATTTCGGTGTTGGATTTCGCGACTATACAGACATTGTTATGGGAATTTGAAAGATATATTTTTATATCATTATTTCCAAAACGATATTTGTTGGTTTCAAAATTTGATATTGAATATAAGCCGGTATATTTTCTATTCAGAGCCTTGTATTTAATATCAAATATGATTAGGGTTAATCGTTAATCGTGTTTTAGATGACATTGGTTCTTTAACCCAGTTAAAGGTGAGATATTGATTTTTGAAAAGATTAAAACTAAGTGGGGTTTTAATGAATCTTCAATTAGATTGAAATGTGAATTGATAATTTAAATTATCAAATCTGAAAGGTGATCGAGAATGGAGTACCACTAGTTTTGCTCCAATGCGATAGTTAAATCTTTAATTAGGTTTGAACGTGAAATGGTAATTAATTTTACCGATAGCACGGTGGTGTTGGACATGGAGTATTACCAGTTTTGCTCCATGGGATGAATAGGTTGGGATTGGAAAATAAGATAAATAATTACTTCGGTGTGGTTCGCTAATCCCGACTAGTTTGAAATGATATCAACAGGAAGATTAAAGAATAAATTTAAAAGAATTTATCTTGGATAAAATTAATGGGAACCTTTCCCTAAGAATGTGATTTTGTGAATACAAGAATATTCTGAATTGGAATGAGGCGTTCGTTGTGTTTGTGTAACATTTGTTTATTATATACGTGGGTTATTCAGAAAGGTCGGGTTATACCCATTCTGAATAACCGATTTGACGAGATGTCGAAGATGAAGACGGTGGTCGAAAACCGGAAGTCTTCACATCGTTTGGGTGATTACTGATGATCTTGATTGGGCTGTACACCCAAGATGAGGGAATCAGTTGGTGATCGTCCAGACGTACTTGGAGATGGATGGATATGCGAGGAAAGTGCCTCCGGTTTCGTTCAGACCCAGAACGAACTTGTAAATGGATTGTGTGTCTGACATTGGATTTTATTCTGTGTTGATTGATCTCTATTAAATATACATCTGTTTGGCAGCGGAGAATTTATTCTCTTGCTTAACACCCTTCTCTGAGACGTACGAGCTCAGAGGTTGTATATCGATGGACATCAGTCGCATGGAGTGAATTGCTAGTGTGGCACGCGTAAGTGGAAATTGATCAAGGCTTCTGTTGAAAAGCAAAGTCTTGTGGTTGATGATCAAAGCACGGTCTGTGTGACGTAGCTTTGTGTATAACGTGAATTCGCGAGCCTCACACCTCGGTATGAGTCAAAAACGGGATAGTGACTGCGGGGAGAGCACGGCGTTTCATTCTAGCTAGGGTGGTGTCAGTGACCTACCAGCCCTGACATTTATATACTTTTCACATGTGTGGTTGTTGGATACGAGGCGCCTCGGATATAGGTCTGTAAGGACCGGGAAACGTGTGTTCAGGAATAATTAATCCTCCAAAGTTAGGTGAGGACCGGCCCTGAAGATCCAAGGATCAGAGTGGGGTCCTGGGACATTTGCTAGAGTGTCTCGAATCGGAGAGGAGCTTGCCCCTTGCCTCGACTCATGACGAAAATCCAATTTCCAATACGTGATATTGCGGTTTTAATTGTAGAACTAGTATGGCGACATGATATATGGTACCCATGCCGTCTATGATTGATATTTATGATTGAAATTGTTTTGGCACTATGCACTTATAATAGTATCAAATGATTTGTTTTAAACGTACCAAGCATGTTTGGCTATTATAAGGGAAAACCCTATCCTCCGGCTTGCGTTGCATTGTGTGATGGGACCTGGGTCTTATAATAGCCTCATTTTTTCAAAAAGCATTGCGTTGTTTTGTTATATGCACTGGTATTCTTGGGAGGAAACCCGTTCCATGTTATACGGCGTGGTCCCTTGATTTACCAAACTTTAAAACCAATATTAACAACTGTTTTAGTTCTCACACCAGTCACATGACTGACCTGGAGTTTATTGTTTTAACCTAAACTCTGGGTGCCCCTATTTTCGACACGGGGAGCTAGTAGTTTTGGTTTTGTAGATTTATATTCACAGGATCCTGATTTACAGCTAGAACGATGATCGGAAAGCTCTGTATCCGTGCATTACTTCTAGTTGTGCTTTTGTATTATTTTCCGCTGCGATATATTTAAATGTAATTTAAATCTCTGATATTTGTTGAATGTAATTTATTCATTTATACTCTGTATATTCTTGTATTGATGGAATTGTTGTAATAACAATGAAATGTTCTTCCGTCTGCATTCCAATTTGTCCTGTTCTCAAAACGATCAGGGGTTTCGAACGGTCTTAGTCGGTTTAACGATCGATTCGGATCGAGCGAAATTCTTTGCCGTTAAACCATGGGAGGCTATTTGAAATATCCCCAAGCTCCCGGTACAAGGGAGGTTATGGCGAAATTTTCCGGGAATTTAAGGAGTTAGAATATTTTTCAAATAATTTGATAGTTAGAAATCAATGTATCGATATATGTAGAATTCGATAAGGAAATGAAATCAAAATTAGAATATTGTAACAAAAAGGGAAATCTATAAATTAAAAATAGAAAGCAAACCATATACATGTTTTAAAAATGAATAATTTGGTTTTATAGTATGTTTATTCGAGGTAAGTGGTTTTTCCGTTTTAAAGTTGAGGATGTTTTCAGTTAAGGTCTGAGAGGTAATTTTACCCCAACTTGATTGATTTCATTTTTAATTGATAAATAGCAAGATCCAGTCTCGATGAGAAGCGATTGAATAGTGGTTGGTTGAATAAAATATTTTGGTTGTTTGTAACGATGTTTACACAACAGTCGTTTTAACCTAGGTAAATGGAATTTTGGAAATATATCATAAATATTTCCTAAGTATAAAAATAACCGAGTCGGGAAAGAGATAGGTGATTGAAATTGTTTTCAATTTCAAATAGAATATATTTTCTAATTGTAGAAAATAAAAGAAGGCAAGATATAGAAATGTTTTTCTAAATGGGTAAGAGGCCAAGATGATAACTGAAAATATTTAGTGATAAATGAAGTGGAGAAGTATTTTATGAATGAAGTATTAATTAAAGGCCCGGTGATTTGGTTGATATTATGGATGAATGTTTGTTGTTTTCTTCGATAGTTAAATAACCGACTATCGAAGTGTTTGCCAATATCGCTGTCAATTTTGAGAGACCGGTTGGATTATTATCCGTGAACCACTCTATGTTAGCAGTAGCGTTACGGATCAGATTATATAAAGATAATCGAAGATCGAGTGAATTGCAAGGGCTTTTTCTATAAATAGAAATTGCGCCTTCGGTTTCATTCAATCCCAGAACGAACGTAAATGGACGAATTTCTGACAGAGTATTTCCAATAATCTAATATATTGGTCTGTATGAATATATATATGGTGGCAACAGATTTATTCCCTTAGCATAACATCCAGAATATTTGTGCAAATCAACTAGTGATTAACGGATCTGACAATGTGGCATTCAAAGTGATTGTGCTATCGACGGATAGAATGTAATCGTAGCCTCAGGCCTCAACAACCGAGAAATGACAAAAATCGGGCAGGCAACATGGCTCTGTGGGTCGCTCCCATTAGGATGTATAATCACCTATCTAGAGGTTCATTTAATTTCTTGTTCTATTCGATGTTGTCCCAGCTGGGAAACGGTTGCTGATCCCAACTATTGGTGATATACATTCGATACACTCAAGCGAAATGAGTGGTCAGTCACGTGTGGGCCGGGTTGCAAGGTGTTCTTGTTGAACCCCAGTGTATCGGCCCTAGAGTACACTATCGGAAGGTGGTTCCATACCTTGTAATGTTGGAAATTCAATCTCCAATAAGCGCCATGTAGTTTTTTTATTTTATACTATATATGTGGAGAGTGAGATGCAAGCGTTCTACTATTTGGTTATTTATTTGAAGTAGCCATTATTATAATATCACTAGATTTTCGTATCAAAGTGTTTTGGATTATAGTAAGGTAAAAACCGTCCATGTTAATGTGTGGGCTGGTCTTACTATTATCTCTTCTTTCGAAAGATTTTGAAAGTTAAACAAATGGTTGGAGTTTACTCACACCAGTCCCATGACTGACCTAGAGTTTATTTTGTTTGTTTTTCCTAAACTCTTGGGTGCCCAAATTTATATGGGCGGTCAAGTGTTTCAGGCTTTTACAGATACACTTAGAGGAGTTGGAAGCAGGAGGCTTCACCGTTAGATACAGACTATCATATTTCTGCTGTGTATTGTGTTGTATCTGGAAACAGGTGTTTATAATTATTCCAGGAATATTTGTTGTTCTATGATAATGGTATGTACATACAGTTACTGATTGTATTTCATAAAATTATGTTATATAATATATTTTATTCGTTCCGCTGTGAGTTTGTGATCTTCGTTTTCTTCTATTCTAATATTTCTCTCTTTCTATTTCTCACCCTCTAATTTCTTTCTAATAATGAGTCGTATTTCTGTGCAATTTGGATTGGACATGTGGTGTTATTAGTCAACTCAAATAGTACAGATTTGCGGGCCTTTACAGTTGGTATCAGAGCTTAGGTTGAGCGAATACCTAGGCTTGTGTGGCATGTGCTCATTAGAGATAGGGTCAGCAGTAACCTAGAATGAGTTGAGTGTATATATATACGAGAGTGCGTATTTGTAAATTGATACGAAAATTTGTTTTATATTGCGTTGGATAGTATGTTGAGTGGATTATGAATTCCGATCGAATCGTGGGACACCACGAAGTCGATAGGAATTTCTAAATACTTAACAGAAAAATTCGACACAGTATTGTTTTAGAGTGGGCGAATGAAATTATTTTACCCAAAATTCTATTTTGATATAGGAGGAATAATTTTATGAAATTATTATAATAGATGGATGTGTTGATTGTTTTTTTTATAATCAAATGAGATTATAAGAATTGAAGTGGTTATATATAACGGAATAAAATTTGCATATGAATGAAATATACAAATGAGATGAATTAAAATTTGAATTCAAAACAGAATTCATAATTTAAATCCTGGGATGTTTGAAATATTTTCGGAAGTATATTAGAACTATATAGCTTTGTTTTAAAAGGATTTTGAAATTGATTAAGCACTGAACTCACTTCGATGGCTGGGAAATAATTCTGATGATGGTCGCGACATCATTAGTGTTCATTTTCGGGTTTCTAAGTGATGGATTGCTACCTTAGAAAAATTTTGATGGAAATTTGTTTGAAAGAAAACAAGTAGTTTGAAAATTCAAATGTTTTGAATTTGAAATGGAAATAAATATATAAGTATATATTTATGTGATTTAGAAAGGATTTAAAATGAAATCCCAGGAATGTGAATGTGGAAGTTTAAATGGATTGAAGTAAATAAATTGATCAGAATAAATTTGAATGGAATGTGAATTGATTGTAAATCATTCAGATAAAAATTAATGTGAGTATATATATGAAAACCAAAAGTTAGTTGGGACTAAAATTGTAGAAATATGAGGAGTTGAGTTTCAACATAAGTGAATTGTTGAAAAGTAATGAGTTTGTACAATTTTTCATACCTTAGCAATTTCGAGGACAAAAATATTTTAAGGGGGGAAGAATGTAACGACCCAGATTTTTGGTCGATTTATTTTAAATATTTAGTATGGTTTTAAATATTGAATTTATAATATAAATGGTATTTTATTGGGTTATCGATTAAATAATCGAAATACGATTTATTTCGAATATATATAATTATCGAAAATACGAAATTGAATTTATTTGAATTCAAAGTCCAAACTGAATTAAAACAATTCAGATGATCTATACTGATTGTGTTTGAAGATGGATGATAATAAAAATAATTTATTACTAGCAAATTTATTAGTTTTGAATTTAAATTATATTATTTTAAATTAATATGGTATATACGTTCAAATTAAATTTCATAGTATATTTCATTCAGTTCAGAATAGCGTTATGGTATTGGAACGACAGTTGGTATGCTAAAATAGCGGTTCACGATTTTTAAACGTGAACCCCGAGATATTTGATCGTAGGTAAGATCGAAATCAAATCGGTATATATTGAAAAGAAATAAAAATCACTTTATTTCAAATCAAATTAAATATAAATCAAATCGAATTTAATTCGTATGTACTTCATTCTCTATTTTCCTCCTCCTATAAATCGCAACCTTCTCCTCCCACTTTCTTTAACAATTCTAAAGCTTCACCGGAGAAAAAATATATGATTCCTCTCTTAATTTTAAAAGCCGGTACCCTTCCTCCCTATTTTCATTTCACGAAATCATTCAAAGCCATCCCATTTTGTTTTCCTCAAATCGACCTATATCACTCGAAATCAGTTCGGAGAAATATCGTTTAAATCCCGGATCTTATACTATGAGCTCGTATGGAACCTCGCTTCACTTCGATATGGGTTTCGTATCACCCGCGTGACTTGTTTTTGGAAGGTGAAATTAGGTCAACGGCTTGGAGTTTGGACTGCGCAATGCCTGGATAAGGCCGATTGGGGTAGCTGGGTGAACTAGAGTGTGATTCGATAGTGGATTTTGGGTTTAGGGTTCGAATGGGGTCAACGCGATTTAGAGGGTGGCGCGGGGTTTTGGAGGAAGCAACGAGGGAAAATCGATGATTGTCTGGAGGTGCGATGCATCTGTGGGGGAAGAGCAGCATCGAGTACAGTTTTGAGAAGGGATCGATTTTCATCCAACCGAAGCAGGCAGAGGCATTTTGGAGCTGAGGGTGGATTTCAGAGGAGTGCTGGCACTGCTCTTAAGTTGGTGAGGCAAGAAGTTTGTTGTTCCAGTTTGTTGGTAAAGATGAAGAGGGGGTTTCGATGAAGCCAGAATTCGAAACTTGGAAATGGGGAAATGGATGAGATTGAAGTATTCAGTGAAGGAACGTAGTGTTCGCTATTTTATTAGGAGAAGTATAGGAAGAATTAGTGAGTCTAATTTCAAACGGTGGAGAAGTTAATTCGGTAAGATTAAATTTTATTTTAGTTAAAATCATATAATTATTTTCAAACTTATAAGAAGTTTGAATTAAATGTCTGATAATAGATTTCAATTTTAAACCAGCAACACCGAACTCGTATTAGGCGATAACAAAGAAGTGGTATTTAGATTGGAACAAATTATGGATCAAAAACTCCAGTGAGTAAATCTCACTCACCTTTCATTTAAAAAAAATTAGTTAAAAATAATTGTTGTTGTTTGTTAGAATGCTGTTTTGGTTGATTTAAATATATTAGTTATTTAGGGTTGACTATTATATATATATTGGGTTGGTGACTAAATTGATTCCCGCAGTCTCATTAGCGGATGCCCATAGTATCATTAGCAGATGACCTTATGCCCACGTATATAAGTGGATCCCCTTTTATACCGCGATATCCTTCCTCGAAGCAGGATGGGTACTACTATGTTGACTAACGTTTGTGGATGCAGGAAAAACAGGTTGGAGGGATCCAAATGGATTCCTCAAAAATATATTATCTATTTGTTTGTTTGCTTGATTTCATATATACTCATATATGACGTGTTAAAAATCAAATGATTGAAAATTGGATGATTTGATTGGTTTAAATATCACTGGGCTAAGTGTTAATTTATAAAAATACCCTGAAAGGGGTATTTGAGATTTAAAAGTGAAATTCTATTTTAGAAAAATAGAATTTGAATTCTTAAATAGATTTGAAATATAAACTTGTTTGAAAAATAAAAACAAGTTATAAACGAAGTTTATAAATAGTTCTTTTATAAACGAAGTTTATAAATGAAGCAAAATGAATTGTCATTGGATAAATTCAGAAATAAAAATACAAGTGTGAAATTGAAAAGGGGAATCTGTTTTCGAAAAGTAGAAATAATAATTTCAAAAGGAATTGAAATCGAGACTTGTTTAAAGAATAAATAAAGAAAATTCAAATGGAGTTCGAATATAGAAAATATAAAGAAAATTTAAACATAGAATTTGAATATAGAAAGTGAAATGGAGTTTGAACAAAGGAATTTCAAATATAGAATTTGAATAGAATTTGAATTTAAAGGAATTCAAATAGAATTTGAATTCAAAGGAAATCAAATGGACTTGAATAAAGAAAGTTCAAGTGAAATGGAGTAAAATATAGAAATTCAAATGTAATTTGAATATGGAATTCAAATAGAATTCAAATGGAATTTAAACAAAGGGAATTCAAATTTTTAATTTGAATATAGAAATTTAAATGGAATTTGTTTATAGAAATTGAATGGAGTATGGATATAGAAAATTCAAATATAAATTCAAATATAGAATTTGAATATATATAAATTTAAATAGATGTTGAATATAGAAGATTTACAGGAAATTCAAATATAGAATTTGAATATAGGAATGTAAATAGAATTCGAACAAGGGAATTTGAAATAGAATTTGAATAAGATGATTTAAATAGAATTTGAATGATAGAATTAAAAAGGAGTTTGAATATTTGAAATTTCAAATAGAATTGAATCGGAGTTAGAATATTTGAAATTCAAATAGAATAAATATGGAATTCGAATTCAAAGAGAATTAAATAGGGAACTTGAATGTAGAATTCAAAAAGGAATTCAAATGGAATTTAAATCATAGAATTTGAATATAGCATTCAAATGGAATTTTAAACTATGGGATTTAACTATATAATTCAAATGGAATTTGAAATATGGAATTTGAATATAGGATTCAAATAGAAGTGAAATTGGAATTTGAATATAGAATTAAAATAAAAGTGAAACGGAGTTTGAATCAAGAAAATTCAAATAGAGTTAAATGGAGTTGAATTCATTTTAACGAAATTTTAAAATGTTTACATTTATAAATATAATTAAAACAAACTCGCTGCAGCGCTGCTGTTCGAAAATTGTCTTTTCGAATTTCAATTGAGTATACATGACTCAATTGAAGTCGGAATTCTTTGAAACAAGAAACGTCAGGACCGATTTGATAATAGATTTCTAATGAAAGAGAAAAATCTGAATTTCGTCGTGTATATTTTGACTTATATCAAAATCAAATTTTCAAAAAAGCAGTGCCATATCCATTTAAAAACCATAACAGTTTATAAATTTCATAAAAGGATTTTAAACGAATAAAATCCGAATTTCTATTTAGAAAATTTTAGATTTTGAGTTGTAATTATTTGTGAACTCAAATGGAGTAATGAATTGATTTTTTGAAACAGAAATCAAATTTTTGATTATTGAATAGAATTAACTCATTTGAATAGTAATTAGTTAATGAGCTTTTGAATTGATATTGGTCTTCGAATAAGTGAATTCGATTTGAAAATTTATATTCAAAATCGAAAAGGGAACTAGAATTGAAATTGAAATTCAATTTGGTTATGAGCAAGTAAATATTTTATTTGAACATGTTATGTTCAAACAAAGAAGTGAAATAGGTAAAATAGCTAATTGAAGAATAAATGGGCGAAATTGAATTCAAACGACTGGATTGAGTTGAATTGAATTGAAAACAGGTGAGCATGTGTTAGAAAGGTATGGGATGAAGTATATGAAGGTTTTAATTTATGTCCCCGACAAAAAGGTACATGTTTAAATTCATATATGAAGTTTTATGCGCCATATCGGCAAGCCGCTTTGCTTTTTCTTTTTCTTTTGGATTGGTGAGGGCCATGTGAGGCTATTTGAAATATCCCGAAGCTCCCGGTACAGGGGAGGCTATGGCGAAATTTTCCGGGAATTTAAGGAGTTAGAATAATTTTCAGATAATTTGATAGTTAGAAATCACTGTATCGATATATATATAGAATTCAATAAGGAAATGAAATCAAAATTAGAATATTGTAAACGAAAAGGGAAATCTGTAAATTAAAAATAGAAAGCGAACCATATACATGTTTTAAAAATGAATAATTGGGTTTTATAGTATGTTTCTTCGAGGTAAGTGGTTTTGCCGTTTTAAAGTTAAGAATGTTTTCAGTTAAGGTCTGAGAGGTAATTTTACCCTAACTTGATTGATTTCATTTTTAATTGATAAATAGCAAGATCCAGTCTCGAAGAGAAGCGGTTGAATAGTAGTTGGTTGAATAAAATATTTTGGTTGTTTGTAACGATCTTTACACAACAGTCGTTTTAACCCAGTTAAGTGGAATATTGGAAATAAATCATAAATATTTCCTAAGTATAAAAATAACCGAGTCGGAAAAGAGATAGGTGATTGAAATTGTTTTCAATTTCAAATAGACTATATTTTCTAAGTGTAGAAAATAAAAGAAGGCAAGATATAGAAATGTTTTTCTAAATGGGTAAGAGGCCAAGATGATAACTGGAAATATTTAGAGGTAAAGGAAGTGGAGAAGTATTTTATGAATGAAATATTAATTAAAGGCCCAGTGATTTGGTTGATATTATGGATGAATGTTTGTTGTTTTCTTCGATAGTTAAATAACCGACTATCGAAGTGTTTGCCAATATCCTTGTCAATATGGAGAGACCGGTTGGATTATTATCCGTGAACCACTCTGTATTGGCAGTAGCATTGCAGATCAGATTATATAAAGATAATCGAAGATGGAGTGAATTGCAAGGGCTTTTTCTATAAATAGAAATTGCGCCTTCGGTTTCGTTCAACCCCAGAACGAACGTAAATGGACGAATGTCTGATCGAGTATTTCCAATGATCTAATATATTGGTCTGTATGGATATATATGGTGGCAACGGATTTATTCCCTTAGCATAACATCCAGAATATTTGTGCAAATCAACTAGTGATTAACGGATCTGACAATGTGGCATTCAAAGTGATTGTACTATCAATGGATAGAATGTAATCGTAGCCTCAGGCCTCAACAACCGGTAAATGACAAAAACCGGGCAGACAACATGGCTATGTATGTTGTGACGGCCCGCTCCGCGCCAGCCTGCATTTCCTCCGAAAGTGCGCTGTACACATGCCCAGGTAGCACAGAACGGTCGTCAGAAGAAAAAAAAGAAGGGAATGAACTAAACGAGGAACCTGTAGAATGTCTCACAGCGCATGAATAAAATATAATAATAACATACTTGACATAAAACAGGCGAGACAGTGCATAAGCTGATAACTAATAATCAATGTCAACATCAGAGCAGCGGAAATCCAAATACAGCTTATTACAACTTTCCAAATTTACTGTCTCTAACAAAAGAAAACCAAAGCAGAAGATGCACCACCAATGCCCAAGCAGTGATCTTCAACAACACAGGGAGAATACTATATATATTACGTGGAAGCCTCCTGCTCGTCTCCGGATCATCCACCCGTGCATCACCAGCTAACCTGTCTCTAGTCTGCTCGTGTGAGCACCCAGAGTAATAAGAGGAGACATAAAACTCTGGGTCAGACATAAAGCCTGGTATGAGCGATAAGCATCTAAACAGAATAATTACAGGTATACTAAACCATACCTGAACCTGGACCTGCAACCAAAGAGTTAGTACCACATACCATACAATACTCTAGGGTGCCATAATAAAGGGTGTAAGGATACGGGGGTGGGGTGTGCATGTCATAATGATAGCAAACAAATCAACCATAGCAACCATCCTCACATCTCTCACTCAGTGCGTAAAGCATACGATATCTACCACTTTGGAACACTAGACAAACTGAGGCAACGACGAATCCCGACTTGTAGAAACCCTGCTATGACCAAGCTAAACATATGGAGTCATGACCAAACATTTCAATGACCCATTTCATTGATCGTAGCCCTTGGTTCTATCGATGCCATAATGGCCCTGAATCCGCCTTCGTACATCCTACCATAGTGGTCCAAAGCTATAGACGTCTATAACCCCTTGGCACGCGTCCCGCAGCAAAGCCCAATCATGAAGCGAACTCATTGATTCCCATCTAAATCTTGAGCTCTAACTTCTCATTTGGACTTCCTTTGCGTCTCGGGTTTGGTCGAATTGGAGTGGGTCTTCAGAAGAGTTGTCGCGCATTAACAGTTCTAGAATACGGTTCGGTTCGGTGGCGTCGCTTCGGGTCGAGAGTCATCGCCTTCATCGGTTCGGGTCGGTCCTCCTTCTTTGTCATCTTTCCATTCGGTTCGGGTCGGGTCGGTATCCTCCTCCGGGTCGGTTCGGGTGTCCTTCCTTCCAGTGCTCCGATCCGCTCCCTCATTTCTTCACGTATTCCGATCCGATCCCTACTTGTCATCCGATCCGCGTGGCCTTCCCTCTTACTAGTTTTTTTCAAATGTTTACTTCCGATCCGAGCCCTGCATCTCCAAGTCGATCCGATCTGGCCTCCAATTATTCTTCCGATCCGATCCCCTTGTCCACTCCAACTCCAAGTAAACGGCCTTCCTTCTCGCCAAGCCTCCTCTAGTGACAAATTCCAATCCAGTTCGAATTTCCTTGGTCAGTTCACAAGTCCGATCCGACCCCTTTCTCCGATCCGAACCGGTTCGAAACCTGCACACTTCTGCAACTTTCCAGCGAGCTTTCTACGCCATTCGACGGCATTTTCGACCAATCTAACTATTCTAATCAATCATAAAACATACCATAGAGTCATATCAACATGTAAGAACAACCACAAACACCTAACAACAATTCAAATGAACCAAAATGGATCAAAAGTGGCTAAAACCTCACATTTTCCTATAATCCCTCTTAATCATGTTTAAGCATACGATTAGCAAAACACATCGAAATTAACCCAAATTTCGAACAGAGCCTTAAAACATTATTTTAGAATTTTAAGAATTTTTCCAGAATTTATTTACGTATAAATCCGCTAATCTTCACTAATTACCCTTAATCACCGTAATTAGTGCAAAAACTATGCAAATCACTCACCTTGGCCACAAATGAAACACCAAATCTGAAATACTCTCTGTTTGGGTCGAATTCCTATGTATAGCAGCAGCTCCAACCTTGCTTTGTTGCTATTTGGCCTTGCTTTGATGTAGTTTAGGCTTAATCTTCACTAAAATGTGTTTTGGAGTGGTTTTAGAGGATGGAAGCCATTACTAAGGTCTCAAGGAGGTTTGTGGCGGCTCAAAACTGAAATGAAAGTGATAACCTAACCCTAATCAGTCCTCCTATACCTCTAAACCCGAAATTCCCCTCTGGGCCTAGCTGCTAATCACCCGGTTAAGCCCAATTAAGCTGTTTTTCACCATCTGAAACTTGTTTCAGCCATATCTCCCAAACGGTGAGTCCGTTTGACTAATGTGACCACTCTACGGAAAGAAAAACCATCATCCGGAGCTAATGGAAGTGGTTTCAGGTCAAAATTCCATTCCAGTCAAAAGTTATGGCCAAAACAGTGCCAACTAGGGGTAAAATGGTCATTTAAAAATCGGGAAAAATCATGAACATGGGAAATGACCCCAATAGTCGTCTCCCAAAGTTACATGACCATACGACTTCGTATGTGAAAGAAATAAATATCCTACGATCCTATGATGCGTAGAATGCGGGTCGTTACACTCTCCCCCCCTTAAGAAATTTCGTCCCCGAAATTCCTTAACCCCAAACAAAGGATCCCGCATGCCTAACAACCACATACAACTATCAAACATACAAAACAAGCAAACAAGCCTATCCTAGCATGCGAAAAACTAAATCGAAGTCAAAATCTTACCAGACAAAGAGTTCTGGGTGTATCTTCCTAATATCCTCCTCTGTCTCCCAAGTACAATCACTCTCGTCCTCGCTCCACTGTACCTTGACTAGCTTCACCGCCTTCCTTCGAAGTTGCTTCATGTTGTGCTCGACAATACGGGCCGGCTTGCGGTTCCCAACCGCCTCGGGTTCTACTTCGAAGTCCTCTAACTGATCAGGTGAAATAGTCATGTCTGAGTCATGAACAAACTTCCTTAGTTGGGAAACATGAAATACGTTGTGAACTCCCGCCATCTTCTCCGGTAAGTCAATTCTATATGCCAAATTCCCGACTAGCTCAAGAACAGGGAATGGGCCAACAAATCTTGGTGCCAACTTGCCTCTCCTGCCAAATCGTACTACGCTCTTCAACGGAGAAATCTTGACAAACACCAAGTCGCCAACGGAGAATTTTAAGTCTCTTCTCCTCTTATCAGCATAACTCTTCTGCCTATCTTGGGCAGCCTTCATTCGTCGTTGAATGGTCTTGATTTTATCTGAAGTTTCCCTCACCACATCTGGTCCAAGCATAAACTTCTCGCCAGTCTCTATCCAACATGATGGTGAGTTGCATGGTCTTCCGTATAAAGCTTCAAACGGAGCTATACCGATACTGGATTGGTAGCTATTATTATATGCAAACTCTACTAGATGTAAATGGTTATCCCATGATCCACCAAAATCCAATATACATGCTCTCAAGAGATCTTCCAAAATACGGTTCACCCTCTCCGTCTGACCGTCGGTCTGAGGATGATATGCGGTACTGAGATGTAACTCTGACCCTAGAGCCTCTTGTAAGCTCTTCCAAAACCCACTAGTGAACAACGGGTCTCGGTCGCTCACAATGCTTTTAGGTACTCCATGAAATCTCACTACCCACTTCATATACAATTCTGCTAACTTAGCTGCCGTTCTGGTCGACTTGACTGGTATAAACCTTGCACTTTTAGTCAGTCGATCTACAACTACCCAAATGCTATCGTGTCCCGATCTAGTCCTTGGTAAACCATCAATAAAATCCATCGAGACTTGCTCCCATTTCCATTCGGGAATTTCTAGGGGCTGTAACAACCCACTAGGCTTCTTTTGCTCGGCTTTAACTAGCTGGCAATTCATGCACTTGGATATAAACTTCCCAATGTCTCTTTTCATCCCTTCCCAGTAGTAAGTCTGCTTCATATCTCGATACATCTTGTTACCACCGGGGTGTATAGTCAGCTTTGATTGATGACATTCTCTAAGCACTTCATCCCTCAATCCATTGACATTGGGTACAACAAGCTTTCCATTCTTTCTAAGCCATCTATCTCAATCAAGCCCATACTTGTTCATCTCCACATCGATACCCATCTCTAACTTGGAGATGATTTCCAATAGGTTAGGGTCGTCCCTCTGACTAGAGCCGATCCGTTCAATCAAAATGGGTCTGATCGTCAAACTTGCTAACATTTCTGGATCTAATTCGCACTTTGGTCTGAAATCAAACCCCGCGATAAACTCCAGTTGCTTCCATTCAAGGAACATAGCCCCTAAGATGGCATGTCTTCTACTCAATGCATCAGCCACCGCATTGCCCTTTCCTGGTGTGTATGCGATGTCAAAATCATAGGAAGCTAAGAACTCTAACCATCTCTGCTGACGGAGATTCAGATCTTTCTGAGAGAAGAGATACTTTAACGACTTGTGATCTGTAAACAGCTCAAATCTTTCTCCCAAGAGATAGTGTCTCCACATCTTTAACGCGAACACGATTGCTGCCAATTCTAAATCATGGGTAGGGTATCTTCTCTCGTGCGGTTTCAATTGCCGACTTGCGTAAGCTACAACCCTACCGCCTTGCATCAATACAGCACCCAATCCGGTACCACAGGCATCCGTGTATACCGTCATCTCTTCATCCCCCTTAGGAATGACTAACACTGGTGCGCTTGTCAACTTGTCCTTTAGACTTTTAAATGCATTCTCGCACCTTTCATCCCAGACAAAAGCTTGATTCTTTTTGGTCAACTGGGTCAATGGTGCTGCTATCTTGGAGAAACCTTGGATAAACTTACGATAATATCCCGCTAACCCCACGAAACTTCTTACATCTGTTGCATTCTTGGGCGTAGGCCAATCCTGTACCGTAGCCACCTTTGCCGGGTCCACGGCAATACCATTCTATGATACAACATGGCCCAAGAACCTCACTTCCCTCTTCCAGAAGTGACACTTAGAAAACTTTGCTTTCAATTGGTGTTTTCTCAACACCTCCATCACTACTCTTAAATGTTCCTTGTGTTCTTCCTCTGTCCTCGAATAGACCAAAATATCATCAACGAACACAAGGACAAATTTATTCAACTGATCTCTGAATACCCTATTCATAAGATCCACAAAATATGCTGGGGCATTGGTCAGCCCGAATGGCATGACCAACCACTCATAAAATCCAGACGGCGTCCGAAATGTCGTTCTAGCTATACTCTCAGCTTCCACTCTAAGCTGATGAAAACCTGTCGCGAGATCCAACTGAGAAAATATTCTCGCGCCACTCAACTGATCGAACAAATCATCTATCCGCGGTAGAGGATACTTGTTCTTCCTCGTCACTTTATTCAACTCGCGGTAGTCTACACACAAACGAAGGGAACCATCCGCCTTGGTAGCATACACAACTGGTGCTCCCCATTCAGAAACACTCCTTCTGATAAATCCCTTCTTCAAAAGATCGCTGACTTGCACCTCGAGCTCTCGCTGCTCTCTTGGTGCCATACGACGAAGTGGCATCACTATAGGCCTGGCATCCTTTACCAAATCAATACGAAACTCAATCTCTCGGTGTGGTGGGAGTCCGGTCACTTCTTCGAAAACATCCGGATACTGGCCAACCACGGGCAAACCTGACAACTCACTATGCGGGATGTCGAGGGAGTTTAGAAAACTAGCCAATACCCCCTTACTGGGTAGACCACCAAACACTATCCTCCTCGCATCATCCACTCTAGCTGTCACCAACAAGCCCTCACAGTCTACCACCACCCCGTATCTTTGGAGCCAATCTACTCCCAAAATAATGCCAAACCCAGTAAAGCCCAAAACAAAGCAATCACAAACAAACATGCATCCATGACTCGATAAGGCCACATTACGACAAATCATGCTAAGGCTAGTAGAACCACCAATCGGGTTCGTCACTACTAAAGGTCTATCGACAATCTCGGGCTCTAATCCCAACCTATCTACCAGGTCACTAGATATGAAAGAACTGGAAGCTCCGGTATCAAACAAAACTTTAACAGGAACATCGTAAACAGAAAGCATACCTTGAATGACGACATTCTTTCCCTTCTCCGCCGCAGTTGGGGCATTCGACGAAGAAGGAATAGCATTAAGAGCGTAGGCTTTCACCATTTGCTTTTCCTTAGGGGGCTGTGGACACTTGTCCTTGTGATGTCCCATTTGGCCACAGTTGAAGCACTTCCTATCCGCTGGCTTGGCCCGACAATTACTAGCATAATGGCCCTTCTTACCACAGCTGAAGCACTCCACATCTTGCTTATTATTTTTCTTCTGGCCATCCTTAGCTTGGTTCTGCTTTCTCTTATTCTGGGAACCACCCTTGCCTCCACCACTTGCTTGTGGTTTTGGCTCTTCTGCAGATGCAACCTCAGTCTTCGACCTAAGGTAGAGACTTTCTGATCTTAACGCTTTCCCCACAATCGATTCAAACGTCTCATCGATGTGGTTAATAAGTTTTTCCCCCAAGTACTGATCCAAACCAGTTATGAATTTCTCATTCTTTTTCTCGGCAGTATCAATAAGAGATAACCCATATTTTGACAAAGTGTCAAATTCGGCAATATACTCCGAGACAGCTCTGCCATTCTGCTTGAGCTCCAAGAACTTCTTAAACAGCATTGACTTCTGAGCAGCTGGAATGAACTTCTCACTAAAGCGAGCCTTAAACTGCTCCCAAGTAATCTGATCTTCGGGAGTAGCTGCCTTTATAGCATTCCACCAATTCATTGCCCGCCCTTGCAACTGACGGGACGCTAGCTTTCTCTTCATCGCATCCTCGATACCCAAATCCTCGAAGATACGTTCGCAACTATCCAACCAATCCTGAACATCCGTGGCCGACTCCGTTCCGTGGAACGGCTTTCCACCAAGGCTAGTATAATCCTTATTCAACTTGGCGAAGTCGACTCTTGGTGCCTGCACTATTGGACCACCACCGTTTCCACCATTGGGAGCTGCTCTCTGTACATCTCTAAGCATCTCTCTCATGAGGTCAGTAAACATCGTTCTCATGTCAGCAGCATTCCCATTATTGGCTCCCCTACCAGCACTTCTAGTATATCGGCTCATCGTCGATCTGAAAAAGGAAGCGATTAACGACTCCATAGTGGTGCTAGTGCAGTACGACTTCATTCTTATACTACTAATAGTATATATATAACTTTTGAAAACAAAAATAACCACAAATACGCTCTCTCGTATACGTATATTATATCTCCCTGATAACTTCCCTAGGTTAACTACGCAACCTAGAGCTCTGATACCAAGTGTGACGGCCCGCTCCGCGCTAGCCTGCATTTCCTCCGAAAGTGCGCTGTACACATGCCCAGCTAGCACAGAACGGTCGTCAGAAGAAAAGAAAGAAGGGAATGAACTAAACGAGGAACCTGTAGAATGTCTCACAGCGCATGGAATAAAATATAATAATAACATACTTGACATAAAACAGGCGAGACAGTGCATAAGCTGATAACTAATAATCAATGTCAACATCAGAGCAGCGGAAATCCAAATACAGCTTATTACAACTTTCCAAATTTACTGTCTCTAACAAAAGAAAACCAAAGCAGAAGATGCACCACCAATGCCCAAGCAGTGATCTTCAACAACACAGGGAGAATACTATATATATTACGTGGAAGCCTCCTGCTCGTCTCCGGATCATCCACCCGTGCATCACCAGCTAACCTGTCTCTAGTCTGCTCGTGTGAGCACCCAGAGTAATAAGAGGAGACATAAAACTCTGGGTCAGACATAAAGCCTGGTATGAGCGATAAGCATCTAAACAGAATAATAACAGGTATACTAAACCATACCTGAACCTGGACCTGCAACCAAAGAGTTAGTACCACATACCGTACAATACTCTAGGGTGCCATAATAAAGGGTGTAAGGATACGGGGGTGGGGTGTGCATGTCATAATGATAGCAAACAAATCAACCATAGCAACCATCCTCACATCTCTCACTCAGTGCGTAAAGCATACGATATCTACCACTTTGGAACACTAGACAAACTGAGGCAACGACGAATCCCGACTTGTAGAAACCCTTCTATGACCAAGCTAAACATATGGAGTCATGACCAAACATTTCAATGACCCATTTCATTGATCGTAGCCCTTGGTTCTATCGATGCCATAATGGCCCTGAATCCGCCTTCGTACCTCCTACCATAGTGGTCCAAAGCTATAGACGTTGATAACCCCTTGGCACGCGTCCTGCGGCAAAGCCCAATCATGAAGCGAACTCATTGATTCCCATCTAAATCTTGAGCTCTAACTTCTCATTTGGACTTCCTTTGCATCTCGGGTTTGGTCGAATTGGAGTGGGTCTTCAGAAGAGTTGTCGCGCATTAACAGTTCTAGAATACGGTTCGGTTCGGTGGCGTCTCTTCGGGTCGAGAGTCATCGCCTTCATCGGTTCGGGTCGGTCCTCCTTCTTTGTCATCTTTCCATTCGGTTTGGGTCGGGTACTCCACTTCGGGTCGGGTCGGTATCCTCCTCCGGGTCGGTTCGGGTGTCCTTCCTTCCAGTGCTCCGATCCGCTCCCTCATTTCTTCACGTATTCCGATCGTATCCCTCCTTGTCATCTGATCCGCGTGGCCTTCCCTCTTACTAGTTTTTTTCAAATGTTTACTTCCGATCCGAGCCCTGCATCTCCAAGTCGATCCGATCTGGCCTCCAATTATTCTTCCGATCCGATCCCCTTGTCCACTCCAACTCCAAGTAAACGGCCTTCCATCTCGCCAAGCCTCCTCCAGTGACAAGTTCCAATCCAGTTCGAATTTCCTTGGTCAGTTCACAAGTCCGATCCGACCCCTTTCTCCGATCCGAACCGGTTCGGAACCTGCACACTTCTGCAACTTTCCAGCGAGCTTTCTACGCCATTCGACGGCATTTTCGACCAATCTAACTATTCTAATCAATCATAAAACATACCATAGAGTCATAGAAACATGTAAGAACAACCACAAACACCTAACAACAATTCAAATGAACCAAAATGGATCAAAAGTGGCTAAAACCTCACATTTTCCTATAATCCCTCTTAATCATGTTTAAGCATACGATTAGCAAAACACATCGAAATTAACCCAAATTTCTAACAGAGCCTTAAAACATTATTTTAGAATTTTAAGAATTTTTCCAGAATATATTTACGTATAAATCCGCTAATCTTCACTAATTACCCTTAATCACCGTAATTAGTGCAAAAACTATGCAAATCACTCACCTTGGCCACAAATGAAACACCAAATCTGAAATACTCTCTGTTTGGGTCGAATTCCTATGTATAGCAGCAGCTCCAACCTTGCTTTGTTGCTATTTGGCCTTGCTTTGATGTAGTTTAGGCTTAATCTTCACTAAAATGTGTTTTGGAGTGGTTTTAGAGGATGGAAGCCATTACTAAGGTCTCAAGGAGGTTTGTGGCGGCTCAAAACTGAAATGAAAGTGATAACCTAACCCTAATCAGTCCTCCTATACCTCTAAACCCGAAATTCCCCTCTGGGCCTAGCTGCTAATCACCCGGTTAAGCCCAATTAAGCTGTTTTTCACCATCTGAAACTTGTTTCAGCCATATCTCCCAAACGGTGAGTCCGTTTGACTAATGTGACCACTCTACGGAAAGAGAAACCATCATCCAGAGCTAATGGAAGTGGTTTCAGGTCAAAATTCCTTTCCAGTCAAAAGTTATGGCCAAAACAGTGCCAACTAGGGGTAAAATGGTCATTTAAAAATCGGGAAAAATCATGAACATGGGAAATGACCCCAATAGTCGTCTCCCAAAGTTACATGACCATACGACTTCGTATGTGAAAGAAATAAATATCCTACGATCCTATGATGCGTAGAACGCGGGTCGTTACATATGTCGCTCCCATTAGGATGTATAATCACCTATCTAGAGGTTCATTTAATTTCTTATTCTATTCGATGTTGTCCCAGCCGGGAAACAGTTGTTGATCCCAACCGTTGGTGATATACATTCGATACACTCAGGAGAAATGAGTGGTCAGTCATGTGTGGGCCTGGTTGCAAGGTGTTCTTGTTGAACCCCAGTGTATCGCCTCTAGAGTACACTATCGGAAGGTGGTTCCATACCTTGTCATGTTGGAAATCCAATCTCCAATAAGCGCCATGCGGTTTTTGATTTTATACTATATATGTGGAGCGTGAGATGCAAGCGTTCTACTATTTGGTTATTTATTTGATGTAGCCATTATTATAATATCGCTGGATTTTCGTATCAAAGTGTTTTGGATTATAGTAAGGTAAAAACCGTCCATGTTTATGTGTGGGCTGGTCTTACTATTATCTCTTCTTTCGAAAGATTTTGAAAGTTAAACAAATGGTTGGAGTTTACTCACACCAGTCCCATGACTAACCCAGAGTTTATTTTGTTTGTTTTTCCTAAACTCTTGGGTGCCCAAATTTGTACGGGCAGTCAAGTGTTTCAGGCTTTTACAGATATACTTAGAGGAGCTGGAAGCTGGAGGCTTCACCAGTTAGCTATAGACTATCATATTTCCGCTGTGTATTGTGTTGTATCTGGAAACAGTTGTTTATAATTGTTCCAGGAATATTTGTTGTTCTATGATAATGGTATGTACATACAGTTACTGATTGTATTTCAGAAAGTTGTGTTATATAATATATTTTATTCGTTCCGCTGTGAGTTTGTGATCTTCGTTTTCTTCTATTCTAATATTTCTCTCTTTCTATTTCTCACCCTCTAACTTCTTTCTAATAATGAGTCGTATTTATGTGCAATTTGGGTTGGACGTGTGGGGTTATTAGTCAACTCAAATAGTACAGATTTGTGGGCCTTTACACTAATCTTAAATATGATAAAGATGTAAATTTTATTGTTAAAATATTTTACTCAACAAATGATAAGTTTCAACACATGAATATTCTCAACACATGAGCATCGTCAACACATGACTATTTATTCTATTCAACACATGAATATATATTTTACTCTATTCTTCATATCCCCAATTGGAATGAGGCCCAATCAATTACCATAATGTTAATTATATGGATTCCATACAACACATGTATATTATAGCAATGATAAATAATCAACCATCATCCAAAGTTCACTACACTGTATAAGCATCAAATATAGATATCTAACGCTTATAACAGTCTGTCAATCAATCAATCGACATACGACTAATTATTGGGATTAGTGTATGTCATATATCATCCCAATACCAGCGTGGGGTTTCAAACAATCAAACGCAGATTTTATTTGTGCAGTTGGGCGATGTGTAAAATTTATCGTCCCAATCAATATCAATCAAATCAGTCTACATAAACAAACCTTTCGATTTGTAAACGAATATTTATTTTATTCACATACTCGTTAAAAATTATATTTTTAACGACCAAAATATTTTATTCAACCTATGAATATTCTACTCAGTTCATTTATTCAATAAAATGATATTTTTATTTTTCTAACATATTTTAGAAAATTTCGGCGGCATAACGGCACGATACAAGAAACGGGACAAGGCCTAGCCTTATCCCCGGTCTAATAATGGCCAGCGCCACACACATACCAATATAATCAATCTCATTTCATTTCCCAAACCAACCAAACAAATAAATCAACCACCAAACAATCAAATAAACAAACATGTCATCCATGGTCTGTGGACGACGGGTGTCGGGTGCTACTAAGCACTGTCTGCATCCTAGTATATATTTTAACTAGAAAATAAAAATAAAACTGAGAAGTTCTCACCGAGAAGCTAAACCAAACGCCACGACTCTTCATATGTAGAAATCTTCGTCGTGCTCGCCTTTTGTCAATTTTGTTCCCGTAGCCACTACATATATAAAAATCACAATTTTATATTATTGCTATGCATATAAAAATCACATTTTTGTAACTACTCTATATGGAATTCTATTTTTACTTCGCTACTATATAGATAAAAATTCTATTTTTACAACGCTACTATATAGATAAAAAATTCTATTTTTACTACGGTGTTCATATAATAAAGATTATATTTTAATCACACTATTCTCTATATAGAAATTATACTTTTATCACTTCATTTCAATAAATAAAAATCATATTTTTATTTTTACTTCATATGCATTTACAACGCTTCTTTCTCTATAAAATTAAATTTTATTATTTCCACCATATCAAAATCATTTCTTTATTATTTCTACTATATAAAAATCACATCTTTACTTTGCTACATACATGGAAAAAAATTATATTTTCCTTCGCTACTTCCTACACTAAAAATCCGATCTTTTCTACTTAGAAAAATCTGACCTTTTCTATGTAATTAACTTTGTAAAAATCCAATCTTGGTTTATATGAAAATTCAAAACTTTGTTCACATTAAAAAATTATACCTTTCATTAGTAAAAATTATGTTTTTACTCTATGTTTTCATATATATAAAATCGTAATGTTATTAACATAAATATATAAAACGGAATAAAACTCACCGTTGAAATTCGAAGGAGGGCGGAAAGAAGCTGCTGCGCGTCGGACTGGGAGGAGGCGCGGGGTCAACGGCGTTGGGTTTTGGGTTCTGGTGGTCTTCGAACTGAGGGGGGGAGGGTGATGGCGGTTTGGGGTTCGTGGAAGGTGAAGAGGAGTCAGGGGGTGGGGTGGATAGCTGCAGGAGGAGGAGGAAGAAGAAGAAGCAGCGGTGGTATGGAGGGGCGCGATCGATTTAGGGGTTTGTTTTGTTTTTCTTTTTTTTTCTATTTCTTTTGTTTTGAGCGGTGGAATAGGGAGAGAAAGCAAGGGGGTTTATATTTTTTTATTTAATTATTTAATTTCAAAAAGAAACTTTTTATTTCGACCTCGAAACGAGACCCACCGACTGTCGCCCATAGCTACCCCCATTCCGAACACAATGGGATATGTGTCGTAAGCTGAATCGATCGTTTCGATCAGTTTTCGTCAAAATCAAAGTATAAATCTATATATTCAACTTGAACGCGCATTTCAATTTACCGAGGCCACATACTAACTAGAAAAATTCCCGAAAAATACTTTCTAACTTCGTATCGACGATACGGTCCTAATAAAACTAATTTCGTCAAATTATAAGACCATTTGAAAAATGGCCATTTTCCAGTCGATTAAAATCAACTGAAACTGGTCAAACACGTTTTCCTTTGCCACGCTCACATATTGATTCGAAAAATTATGAATTTTGAAACCTAGCAATAAATTGACATCATGGATCCAACAAAAGTGGTTTCGTCGAAAACCGAGGTCGTCTGCAAAATTTCCATTTTCAAGGGCCAGAATTCCATAGCGACTATTCTGAATTTTCAATTGGGCATAACTTTTTATCTCCGCTATGAAATTTTGATTTTTCGGATTCGTTGGAAAGATATTCTCAATTAGATTCAAATATTTTTGGTTTCACCAAAATCCGGTTTATTTTGCACCCGGTACATTCATTTGAATTTTGAAATCGAATTATCGAACTACCCCGCCATTTTAAATTCCTTTTATAATTTAAAATAAATATTTATATTTTAACGATGACGTATATAAATATATATACGTTCGAATTCCTATTCAAAATAAATTTCCCATCGTTATTATTTAAAATAATCATTTTAAATATTCAAAATTCACTAAAATTGCCAAAATAAATTTTTTAAATTGGCTCAGGTTTCCAGGTTATTACAAAATTTGTTTCTCTTAGCTTTATACCTGTGGTATTTATAGGGAAATCAATTTGTGATTGTCGGGTATGACGATGTGGCATTCCAAGTAAATAAAGATGTGATCTGTCTTAGAATAGTTATGAGCTCAAGCCTCACAACTAGGAAGTGACAAAAATCGAGTAGGCCGCGTGGCTAAGTTGATCGCTACCATTAGGGTGTATTTTCACCATCTAGAGAATATACATATTTGTTACTTCTTTTCATTTCTGTATCTCCCGGGATTTATGGTGGTCGCGACAAAAAGCCGTAAGGTGACAATATATTCAAAACATTCAAGGTTAATTGAATGGTCGGTCATATTTAGGCTGGGTTGCAAGATTTTCTTGTTGAAGCCTGATGTATTCCTCTCTAGAGACACACTGTCAGAAGGTGGTCTCATATCTTGCCATAGTTGGAATCCATTCTCTAATAAGAGCCCACGGTTTTGATTGTATGCTATATATGTAGAGTGTGAGATGCAAGCGTTCTGCTAGATTGTTATTTATTTGCATTACACACTATTATAATATTTGAAAAGTATTGATTTTGAAAATGTTTTGGGTTATCGTAACGTAAAAACCATCTGTGTTTATGTGTGGATCGGTCGTACGATTATCATTTCTTTTAAAAAGGATTCTGAAACTTTAAATCGAATGGTTGGAATTTACTCACACCAGTCCTATGGCTGACCCAGAGTTTATTTTCTTTTGTTTTCCCTAAAATTTTGGTGCCCTAATTTGTACAGGCAGTCAAGTAGTTAGGATTCTACAGATACTTGGAGGAGATTGCGGCAGATGGCTTCAACACTAGTTATATATAGAGTATTTCCGTTGTGATATACATGTGATGTACTCTAATGATATATCTAAGTACAAATACAATTTGCATTCTAAAGTTATGTTATATATTATATTTTATTCGTTCCCTTGTGAGATTCGTGTTTACTCTGATTTTGTTCTATTGTGATCTTCTCCTTCTTCTATTCTAAATTTCTTTCTTTCTGTTCCTCACCCTCTAACTTCTTTCTACTGATGATCGGGTATTTCCGATTCTCGAATACTTGACACGGTGTTTTGTGTTGATTTTCAGGGTCGAAAATCCCTGTTCATTACAGATTATCTAACTCCACATTTCTCATAGAATTATTCTGAATATTTTACTAATAATCATGAATATATTTTTTTATTTCCGTTGAACTCTTATCTTTACTATGTTGGATCTAGAATAATCCTAGAGGGGGGTGAATAGGGTTTTTCACAGTTTTTGACTGAATTAAAAATTTAACGAGATATAGAATAATAAACAGATCACAGAATATAGCAGAAATAGAAATGCAGAAAATAAATCACACACAGATATACCCAGCTTCGGCAAAACCCTGCTTACTGCTGCATTTCTAAGGTTTCTACTAGGTGATAGAACATATCCCGCATACAAGACCATGTACACTCGCAAACCCTGCTCCTATTCTAACCCTACGCTCAAAACCCTAGACTGACCGATATCCACTCGATCAGATTTCCCTGTTTACGACCCCGTAACCAGTAACCCAGATTTTACAGACTCTGTCAACTATCAGTCAACACTCTGACTGAATCCCCATAGATTTTACAGACCTAGAACTGTTCGGATTGGTTTTACAACACAAATACAACACAAAACAATTTGAACATAAAAAGAAAAACCCTAAATAAAAAATCCCCTTTTTTGAAGTTTTAAAAACTTGGCTTAGTCAAGGCCAAGTTGACCGGCCCACTTCTTTTTGCTCTTGCCCGATCCCCTTTATTTTTCTTTGGCTCTGGAATAAGAAATGGCAGCAACGATCAAATAAAAGGCTAGGGTTTCTAGTAAATCCTCAAATTAATTCGATGTCTGATGCAGTCAAATCTCTGGTGGACTGAAGCTTTATGCTTTGTCAATTTTTGATTTTTGATTTGGGCTTGCTCTCTTCGTCGTCGGTTTTGAATTGATCGAAAATCAGTGAGTATTTGAAACTTGATGCTTTGAAATTGCTTAAATTGATTTGTGAGTTTTTCGATTATTATGCCTATGATGATTGGTGATATTATATAGGATTATATAATCCTATAATTACTATCTGATTCCACCAATATTGACTTGATCTGAGATTGCAGTTTTCCCTTTTTGAAATTCTTGATAAAATCGGCTTTAATTGATGAAATATGTTGTCTTGTTTGCCTCGATGAATTCTGGACTTGATTGTAGCCTTTTGTGTTGTTTTCCTCTTTTGATTTGGTCCTACTGTTTCTCGGCTTTACTAATATAATTTGTTGCCATAAAAAAATTGAGCATTTCTGGAAAGATATTCTTCGATTTTCTGGCCCCTTGCGTGTATTTGGAAATCAATAGAAATTGATTTTTGCCTTGCCATATATGAATTTAGACGGTTTTGAAAATGTTCTTGCATATAAATTTGTTTGCACATTTCTTGCCATATATGTTGCCGTGCTCTCTACATTTTGTATGTTACTTACCGATTTTTGGATTCAATTAAACAATCTTCCAGTTATATAAAAATCTGCTTTGAAGAAAAAACTGCATGTAAGCTAAACTCTTTAGCCATTGACTCCTGTTTCCATTGCATTCAAATGCACTCTTGACAACTTAGCAAATATGTGTCTGCTGCATATAAAAAATTGCATACTTGCTTCACTGATATGAGTATGCACAGTTGATTCAACTTTGTATTTGCACAACAAATTTCCTGCACTGATTTGCATCATGTGTTTCTTCATTTATACTGAAGTGTTGCACCACTTTGTACTTGAACACGTACTGTTGTACACCCATCCATGCTTGCTGTGTTCTTGAACTTTTGTTGTTGCTCTGCGCGGCTAGGCGGTCTGACTCGGGTTAGGGCGTGGGTGCCTCGATTTGGGCGAACTGGGGTTTTGGGGGCGAGTCTGAACGGAGGGTGGGGAGCTGCAACGGAGGGTGGGGCTGGAGAGGGAGGCGCGGCGGAGTGCGACGTCGGCGGTGAAGTGGGTGGCGGCTCCGGCGAGTCGCGATATCGAGCTCCTCCAGTCAGAGGCGTTTCCTCCGTTCGCTTCTTTTTTTTATTCTTAAAACCTACGGTTTCAACTGAGTGGAGAGAGAAGGGGGAAAACGTGGGGGCGCTATATATTTAATTAATTTTTTTATTTATTATTTAAATTCAAAAAGTTGACTTTTTATTTCGAACACAAAACGAGACCCAATGCCTGTCGTCCCTAGCATTTTACCCCCATTCCGAACACAATGGGATATGTATCGTAGGCTGTTTCGAATGTTTCGATTAGTTTCCGTTAAAATCAACATATAACTCTATATATTGAATTTGAACGCGCATTTCAATTTACTGAGGTCACATACTAACTCTATAAATTCCCGAAAAATATTTTCTAGCTTCGTATTAACGATACGGTCCTAACAAAACTAATTTCGTCGAATTCGGAGACCGTTTGAAAAATGGCCAATTTCCAGTCGATTAAATTCAACTGAAACTGGTCAAACGCGTTTTCCTTTGCCACGCTCACATATTGAATCGAAAAATTATGAAATTTGAAACCTAGCAATAACTTTACACCACGGACCCAACAAAAGTGGTTTCGTCAAAATCGAAGGTTGTTTGCAAAATTCCCATTTTTAAGGGCCTGAATTCCATAGCGACTATTCAGAATTTTCAACTGGACATATCTTTTGATCCCCGCTATGAAATTTTGATTTTTCGGATTCGTTGGAAAGATATTCACAATTAGATTCCATTATTTTTGGTTTCACTAAAATCCGGTTTATTTTGCACCCGGTACATTCAATTGAAGTTTGAACTCGAATTATCGAACTACCGCGCCATTTTCAATTCCTTTTATAATTATAAATAATTATTTATATTCTAACGACGACGTATATAATATATACGTTCTAATTCTATTCAAAATAAATTTCTCGTCGATATTATTTAAAATAATTCATTTTAAATAATCAAAATTCAATAAAATGGCCAAAATAAAAATTTCAAACTAGCCCAGATTTTCGGGTTGTTACAATCTCCCCCACTTAAAACTTTTCGTCCCCGAAAAGGAACAAAGTCGAAAGTGGTTTGATAAATCAACTCTACGTTCGATCTGGCTTCCATTCTCCAACTTTTCAGTTTCTGAGAATTTTCAAATTCATCAAAAATTTGGCTAACACCCTAAATTTTCGAAAAAAATCGCCATAACCTCCCCTGCACTGGGAGCCACGGGAAAATCCCGAAATTGCCATATAGGCCTTCTTATATCAAAAAGAAAAAGAAAAAGCCAAGCGGCTAGCCAATAGGCTTATAAAAATCATCATCACCCAAACAAAACAGTAAATTATAGTAAACATGTACCTATTTATTGGGCAAACAAATTTTATTCTTCGGCTCTAGCCTCCTTGCTATGACCTATTCAATGTAAGTACATGTATATGCAAGCAAGTGCGACTAATTTTCAATATAACTCAATATTTGGTTCAATTTGGTTAAAGGTTCAACATCTTAATTAATCAACCAATAATCAACAACACAACCATCAATCAATTAATTGATTAGCTTTTCAAATTCATAATTTTGATATATAGTCAAAAATCAGATTTTTGATGTCAAATCACTACAATAAGCCCTACCTAGTTTTTGGTTCTCACACCAGTCAATAGGAAATATATAGAAAGTCCACCTTCGTCACACGAACATAAATTCTAATGATGGAGCTCCATCGTCAAAATCATCTCCGGGCGATTAGAGTGTAATTCTATATATATCCAGTATATTAAAACTTCAAATACACGTATGCAAGGCGTATATGCAAAATTTTTATATACTGGACTGTCCAAATCAATACAAATAAGTAATCAAATACGAATGATTGATTTAAATTTTCAAAACAAAATTTGTTTTCATTTTAAAAATATACTCTTCACACTCATTCTAGGATACTACTGATCCCATCTCTAACGAGTCATTCCATTGGATATTGCTAATCCAATATCTGATGAATTCTTTCGTATGGTTCTAAGGTGTCTTGTTCCCTAAGCCTTGTAAACCAAGGCTCTGATACCAACTGTGAAAACCCGTAACTTCCCCGTAAAGGAAAGCGCGGATAGTTCGAGAACAAGCCACAACAGAACACATACAGGAGAACATTTCATTGTATATTACAACAATGCATCAGAATACAAGAATATACAGAGTATAAATGAATATTATACAACACAAATTATCAGAGATTACAATAAATTACATAGCAGCGGAAAATAATACAATACACAACTAGAAGAGATATACGGATACAAAGCTTTCCGGATATCGTTCCAGCTGTAATCCAGGATCCTGTGAATATAAATCTGCAAAACCAAAACTACTGGCTGCCCGTGTCAAAATAAAGGCACCCAGAGTTTAGGTTAAAACAATAAACTCCAGGTCAGTCATGTGACTGGTGTGAGAACTAAAACAGTGATTTAAAGCTTTACTTTAAAAGAGAGTAATTCAAGTGACCACGCCGTATAACACGGAACGGGTTTCCTCCCAAGAATACCAGTGCATAGAATAAACAGCGCAATGCTTTTTCGAAAAATGAAGCTGTTATAAGACCCAGGTCCCATCACACAATGCAACACAAGCCGGAGGATAGGGTTTTCCCTTATAATAGCCAAACATGCTTGATACGTTTCAAACAAATCATTTGATACTATAATAAGTGCATAGTGTATAAAACAACTTCAAATCATAAGTATCAATCATAGGCGACATGAGCGTCCCATGCCACTATGTCGCCATATATAGGTTTACAAATAAAACCGCAAAGTCACATATTTGGAAATTGGATTTCCATCTATGAACCGAGGCAAAAGATAGTCCTCTACCGATTCGAGACTCTCTAGCCCGAGCCTCAGGATCAGAGCTCGAGTGACCCTTGGATCGTCAGGGCCGGTCCACCGATGTGGATTAAAATTCCTGAACACTGCGTTTCCCCGCCCTTTGGGGCGTAAATGAGCCAACGAATGACTCCATCGGACCCGGATCGTCCGATCAAAATGAGGCGCCTCGCAACAGCAACAACTACACAGGTGAAAAGTATATAAATGCCAGGGCTGGAAGGTCACTGACACCACCCTAGCTAGAAAGAAACGCATGCCCTCCCTGAGGTCCTCTCCCGTTTTTGGTTCACAACCGGGGTGCGAAACTCGCGAAGTAAACGTTACACAAAGCTACGCCACAAAGGCCCTGCTTTGATCATCACCACAAGACTTTGCTTTTCAACAGAAGCCTCAATCAATTGCCACTTAGGCATGCCACACAGGCAATTCACTCCATTCGTTTGATATCCATCAATATATAACCCCTGAGCTTGTACGTCTCAGAGAAGGGCGTTAAGCAAGAGAATAAATTCTCCGCCGCCAAACAGATATATATTTAATAGAGATCAATCACACGGACTAAAATCCAATGTCAGACACACAGTCCATTTGCAAGTCCGTTCTGGGTCTGAACGAAACCGGAGGCACCTAGTACCCCGCATATCCATCGATCTCCAAGTACGTCTGGACGATCACCAACTGTTTCCATCTTCTTGGGTGTACAGCCCAATCAAGATCATCAGTAATCACCCAAATGACGTGAAGACCTCCGGTCTTCGACCATCGTTTTCATCTTCGACTTATCGTCGTATCAGTTATTCAGAATGGGATAAACCCGGTCTTTCCGAATAACTCGCGTATTATTTTAAATAATTGTTACACAAACACAACATACGCCTCATTCCAATTCATCAGTCACTAATCGTAAATTAATCGAGAGAATAATTCCCCAAATATTAACCCCGAAGGCCGAAACCAACATCAGATCAATATCCAGAAAACCATTATGCTTGGCTAACCGACAGTTAGTTTCTAAATATCACATTCATAGGGAAAGGTTCCCATTAATTTTATCCAAGATAAATTCCTAGAATTTATTCTTTAATCATCTTTTGAATTTCGATTCAACTAGTCGGGATTAACGAACCTTACCGAAGTAATCGTTTGTTTTAATTTCCCCATCCCAACCTATTCATCCCATGAAGTAAAATTGGTTATACTTCATATCTAACACCACGGTGTTATCGGTAAATTCAATTACCATTTCACGTTCAAATCTGATTAAAGATTTAACTATCGCCTAGAGCAAAACTGGTGGTGCTCCATTTTCGATCTTTTCAATCTAATTAAAGATTCATTAAAACTCCACTTAGTTTTAATCATTAACTAGGTTAAAGAATCAGTGTCATTTAAAACACGGTTCACGATAAACCCAAAATCACTTTCCATTAATTATCGGGTTAAAGAACGAGGGTTATTTAAACACTGTTCACGATAAACCCAAAAATCAATATCAATTCAATTAAATCTCATTTAATTGGTACACTTTATTAAATCTAAAGAAAAAGATTTAATCCTTTCTCAACTGGGTTCAAGAACAGTGTTAGTCAAGACACCATTCACGACAAACCCAAATCACATTTGATATTAAATACAAGGCTCTGAATAGAATATATATCGGCTTATATTCAACATCAAATTCTACGACCAACAGATATCGTATTTGGAAACAACGATATATATATCTATATCTTTCAAATTTCCAAAACAACATCTGTATAATCACGAAATCCAACATCGAAATATTCCGAAGACAATTTCGATTCAAATCCATTCCAATGCAAATATTGGAAATTCTGGTTATTTTCAAAACCATTTCAAATCCAATTTATTTATTTAAAAATAAATAGAATTATAATTTTAGTTCAAAACTAGTTCATTTCGATAAAAATCTATTTTTATCTTTTCAAATATGGAGTTTTTTCATCCCAATTTTTCTCAAACCATTTCTTATGATTTTACATAAATTATTACTATTTTTAATAATTTTATCAAGGCCCGTACAGTCGATTTCCATCAACGGCTATCGAACTGCACTTACAACGACCTTTTCCAAATTTGATTTGGACATAATTCCAAATCCAACCGTTAGATTTCGAATTTCTAATATTCATTAGAAAGCTCTTTTCGATATGAACCCAACGGTTCCGGTTTCAGGAGAATCCGACGGTCGGATCTCCCGCAATATCCGTTCGAAGTCAATGGTCGAAATTCGCGAACTGCCGCGGCGCAGCGCGTTCTATTCAGGCCATTATATTATATATATATATATATATATATATATAATATATATAATATATACTTCCTCGATTTCAATTCAAAACGTGCTTTATAAATCGTTCTAAATTTATTTTCAAAACAGTTTCAACTTCATATTCAATTTCAAATCAAAATTGAATATTCCAATATAAATTCGTTTTAAATTCACTTCAAATCGATTTCAATTCAAATTGATTTCTAATTCAATTCAATTCAATTTCAATTCGAATTCATTTGTATTCAATTTCAATTCGAATTTATTTATATTCAATTTCAATTCGAATTCATTTATATTCAATTTCAATTCGAGTTCATTTATATTCAAAAAAAATCAGATTTTGAAATTACTTTCGATATTCATTGTAAAATGAACAAAATCGATATAAATATCGTTCACGTCAAAATGGCGTCAATCTAACCAACACGGCTTCCTATGTTTCTATTTTCAAATATTCTATTTCGAATATTTCTATCTCAAATATTTCTTTTCAAATATTTCCTTTTTCAAATATTCTATTTTCAAATATTTCTAGTTTCAAATATTTCTATTTCAAAGGTTTTTATTTCAAATATTTCTTTTTCGAAACTAGAATGAGGCCCAATCAATTACCATATAATGTTAATTATATGGATTTTCTACAACACATGTACATATCAACAACGATGAATAATCAACCATCATCCAAAGTGCATTCTACACTGTATAAGCATCAAATATAAATATTCAACGCTTATAACAGTCTGTCAATCAATCGATCGACATACAACTAAACAATCGGGATTAGTGTACGTCAAATATCATCCCAATACCCGTGTGGGGTTTCAAACAATCAAACACAGATTTTATTTGTGCAGTTGGGCGATGTGTAAAATTTATCGTCCCAATCAATGTCCTTCAAATAGGTGTACATAAACAAACCGTCCGGTTTGTAAATGAATCTTTATTTATTCACATTCACGTTAAAAATTATATTTTTAACGATCAAATATTTTATTTTAAGACATGAATTTTTATTCAGTTGATTTATTAAATAAAATGTTATCTTTATTTTTTTAACTTATTTTTAGAAAATTTCGGCGGCATAACGGCACGATACTAGAAACGGGACAAGGCCTAGCCTTATCCCCGGTCTAGTGAAGGCCCACGCCATTCACACATCAATCAAATCAATTTCATTTCACCAAACAATTCAATTCAAACCAAATAATCTAACCAACTACACAACCAAACAATTAAACAAACAAGCCATCCATGGTCTGTGGATGACGGGTGTCGGGTGCTACTAAACACCGTCTGCATCCTAGTATATATATAACTAGAAAAATTAAATTGAAAGGTGAGAAGTTCTCACCGATAGCTATCCAATCATCTTGACTCTTCATTTATAGAAATCTTCACCGTTCTTGCCTCCTGTCACTTTCTCTGCCCGTATTCTCTACATATGTAAAAATCACATTTTTACTTCGCTATTCAATATATAAAAATCGAATTTTTACTTTGCTATTCAATATATAAAAATTGAATTTTTACTTTGCTATTCAATATATAAAAATCGAATTTTTACTTTGCTATTCAATATATAAAAATCGAATTTTTTCTTTGCTATTCAATATATAAAAATCGAATTTTTTCTTTGCTATTCAATATATAAAAATCGAATTTTTTCTTTGCTATTCAATATATAAAAATCGAATTTTTACTTTGCTATTCAATATATAAAAATCGAATTTTTACTTTGCTATTCAATATATAAAAATCGAATTTTTACTTTGCTATTCAATATATAAAAATCGAATTTTTACTTTGCTATTCAATATATAAAAATCGAATTTTTACTTTCCTATTCAATATATAAAAATCGAATTTTTACTTTGCTATTCAATATATAAAAATCGAATTTTTACTTTGCTATTCAATATATAAAAATCGAATCTTTCATATATTGAAAAATCATATCTTAGCCTAACTAAAAATCCAATCTACATATAAAACAATGTAAATAAATAAGTTAATAAAGACACACCTTCCCTGTTCGAATTGGAGGGGGGGTCGTGGTGCCGTTTTTAGTCCCAAGGTGAAGAAGGGTCGCTGATCGCTGGTGGAGGGTGTCTGAGGTGGAGTTGGGGGCTGCAGGTCGGGGAGGGAGGCGCGGCTAGGCGTTCTGACTCGGGTTAGGGCGTGGGTGCCTCGATTTTGGCGAACTGGGGTTTTGGGGGCGAGTCTGAATGGAGGGTGGGGAGCTGCAACGGAGGGTGGGGCTGGAGAGGGAGGCGCGGTGGAGTGCGACGTCGGCGGTGAAGTGGGTGGTGGCTCCGGCGAGTCGCGATGTCGAGCTCCTCCAGTCAGAGGCATTTCCTCCATTCGCTTCTTTTTTTTTATTCTTAAAACCTACGGTTTCCACTGAGTGGAGAGAGAAGGGGGAAAACGTGGGGGGGCTATATATTTAATTAATTTTATTTATTTATTATTTAAATTCAAAAAGTTGACTTTTTAATTCGAACACAAAACGAGACCCAACGCCTGTCGTCCCTAGCGTTTTACCCTCATTCGAACACAATGGGATATGTATCGTAGGCTGTTTCGAACGTTTCAATTAGTTTCCGTTAAAATCAACATATAACTCTATAAATTTAATTTGAACGCGCATTTCAATTTACTGGGGTCACATACTAACTCTATAAATTTCCGAAAAATATTTTCTAGCTTCGTATTAACGATACGGTCCTAACAAAACTAATTTCGTCGAATTCTGAGACCGTTTGAAAAATGGCCAATTTCCAGTCGATTAAAATCAACTGGTCAAACGCGTTTTCCTTTGCCACGCTCACATATTGAATCGAAAAATTATGAAATTTGAAACCTAGCAATAACTTTACACCACGGACTCAACAAAAGTGGTTTCATCAAAATCCGAGGTCATTTGCAAAATTCCAATTTTTAAGGGCCTGAATTCCATAGCGACTATTCAGAATTTTCAACTGGACATATCTTTTGATCCCCGCTATGAAATTTTGATTTTTCGGATTCGTTGGAAAGATATTCACAATTAGATTCCATTATTTTTGGTTTCACTAAAATCCGGTTTATTTTGCACCCGGTACATTCAATTGAAGTTTGAAATCGAATTATCGAACTACCGCGCCATTTTCAATTCCTTTTATAATTATAAATAATTATTTATATTCTAATGACGACGTATATAATATATACGTTCTAATTCTCTTCAAAATAAATTTCTCGTCGATATTATTTAAAATAATTCATTTTAAATAATCAAAATTCAATAAAATGGCCAAAAGAAAAATTTCAAACTGGCCCAGATTTTTGGGTTGTTACACTCCACCTTGCTTTTTCTTGCACCACTAGTTTACTGTTGTGTTCACGCTGCATATGTACACTTGCACTTGATTGCACATGAAGACTTATATTGCTTCATACTGTCTCATGTTAGCGTGCTTGTGTCCATGCTACTATCACTGCTCAACCATGGCTGCCATATATTGTTTAGAACACACATGAACCATGTCTTGTATCCTACTTGTTCATGCTGAAATCTGTGCCATGTAGGTCTGGAAAATTGTGAACATGCTTCACTTTTGAACTTGAGATACTGCACCATATTTGTGCAATGACACTTGTGCACCTTCATATGTGTATTTCTGAACCTCATCACTGTTGTTTCTTTCATGTTGCTTTATGTGTTTACAACAATATAAACTTGACTCTATTCATGTCCATCTGAAACCATGGTTACTGTGATGTATTGTGTTGAACTATGTTGTTATACTATGCTTGAAATTTATACTTTGCTGCTTCATGCTTCATACTTGAATAGTACAGTGCTTTCTCCATCTATGATGCTTGCCATGTCGAGCTCCATACATACATATATTACATATATACATATAAGTTTGTTCCTTTATGAACCATCCATGAGCTCGACCATTTTTCTTTGAGTTTGAAACTTGAATCTGCTGTGTAAGCTTGCATGTATGCTGCTTGTTCACCCTTGTTTGTTACTGCTGCACTACTTTGCTATTTTGATGTCCATGCACTTGTGTTCACCCATATTCATTTCATTCTTGAATTGCTTTTTGGCTTGTTCTTGAATTCTGGCTTGACTTTGAAAAATGTTTTCACTTGTGCATTTATATATGTGTATATATACACAACAGTGTGTGTATACATATACTGTGCATGTGTAAATTATTTATCAGCAGACGGTTGCACTGGGTTGTGGCTATTCAGAATTAACAGGTTCTAATCAGCAAACCAGTGTAGCATGTTGAGGCTGATCAGTGCGTATATACATATCAGATCAAGTCATGAAAAATGATGAGAAACACACCAGAAATCTGAAGGAAATAAAATTTTTAAAAATAAAATTTATATTCGCATATATTCAATTTAAATTCTATTGAAGTGTACTCTGTGTGTGTGTTTCATTGTGACAGGTAAGAAGATGATAACTGGACTGACAGAGAACTGTAAAGATAGAAGATTGAATACAGAAGACAGTGTCAGTGTATCAGTGTATCAATATGTCTATAAATTTAAAAAGAAAACTGAGTGATTGTATATGTATGAGATGTATAGTCGAGTGTGAGTGTGAGAAGCTGTATATATATATATGAATTGTACTGAAGTTTGTAATAAACAAATTTGTTTGAAATAAAATATTATATTATTGTTGTCAAACAAACTTGTCTATTTTATTCAGTTTATTTTCATGTACAATATTCTGTGAAGTGTTTAAATAGTGGAGTTGTAAATAATTGTACTGTTTGAATGTTTGAAATATAGTATCCAATTTAAATAAAATACTGTATAATTATATGAATGTCTGTACAGTCGTATTCTATTTAAATATAAATATTATATTCCTGTCTGTGATCTATATATAGAACAGTATAGTAACAAACACATTTAAAATAATATTTATTTGGTTGTTATCATCAAACAAATATCATATAATTGTGTATACAACTACGTTATATACAACATACTATTCTTTCAATCTCTTTCTTTAGTATCATTAACCTAAGTCTAGAAATTAATGTATATTACCGTTTTTTGATTCAAATAATTCATAATACATATGTATAGGAATAATAGTTAGATATTACTTCAAATGTCTTTTATAGAAATACATATCATTACCAAATTATTCTGCATATTATTATCATGATATAATTACACATCTTATTTCATATCATACCTCATTCATTACAATGCATGTCAAATTAAAATCATTCAGATCACAAGTTGCATATTTTTCGATATATCATCTCATATTGCTTTGCATATGACATATAGTTCATACTGCATTATAACCAACATATTATACACACTACGTTACACGTTAACTTTTAACTCCACACATAATAAGTATGGAGTACAATGAGTTTTTGTCTAATTAAAAATATATAGGATTACTAATCAAATACATAACATATTTACTTTGACAAGATTAACTTGACTGACTTGTTTGGTTTGATTGAATTGATTGACTTGTTTGGCTTGATTGATTTATTTGACTTGAATTACTTGTTTGAACTGTTTAATGGACTTATTTGATTTGTTTGACTTGAATAACTTGATTGATTTATTTTTGACATGGTTGAATTTCATTAGTGGTTGATAGGTTTGTTAGAAATATATTTAAACATTTGTGGTTAATAGGAGCTTTATAGGTTTTTAGGATAAATAGAAGTTACAAGAAATTTTTGGCTTTATGTTTGAATTTATTTAAGTTGATATTTTTTGACAACAAAACTTAATTTGGTTGATTGTTCAAATTAAATTTCTTAAACATTGACTTATTGTTACTTGAATTATATTAGTTTAAGTTGTATCCTAGTTTTAAAGAGATATTATTAATTGTTAGTCTAGATTAAAGTCTTATTCTAGTTTTAAAGGTATTAGATTTTAGGCTAGGTTTAGTCTTGTGTTAGTTTAAGGGGGAGTTATAAGAAAATTATAGACTTAGGGAGAGCTATAAATTTAGGGGCAGATAAATATAGAATTACTCACCGGATTATTTCAAGTTTAGATAGATATTTTTTTGATAATGACAAAGGGGGAGAAATTATAAAATAAGATATAGTTAAGATATGCATAATTTAAGGGGGAGTCAGAAGGAATTCATAATGAAAAGGGAAAAAATCAAGGAAGCAAATCAACAGGTAATATCAGGCATGAATATTTTATAAACCAAGGTTGTCATCATCAAAAAGGGTGAGATTGTTGGAGAATGGAATTTTGACGACAACAACCTTGTTTCAATTATTATCATTATTGATTATAAAATATATACTAACATCTTTATCTAGAATATATATATATATATATATATATATATGGACATGGAGGATTTATATGCAGGCTATGTAGGTTATAGATTTTGAAGGTTGTACAGTTAAGAGATTCAAGATTTCAAAGGAGTATGAAGATATCAAGATTTCAAGAGTTCAAGACTATAAAAGTTCTAGAGTGTAGTTAGTATGTAAAACTCTGTTTAGCACTCTCAAAATTTTGTTTTCAAAATATCTTTTTAAAATTTATTTCAAACTATTTTCAAGTTTATTTCAAACTTCTCTCAAAACGATTTTAATCATCCAAGGATTTCAAACTCATGATTTCAAATATATATTTCCTAATTTCTAAGTATTCTTATTTTTATAGTTATATATATATATAAACATTCATGCTTATTATACTAAGTTTATATTTGACTATAGTTTCAGATATTATTATTCAAACTCTAAGTTTCCACAAACCCTTTTTTATATAGTTTACAATTATCTCTTTATAAATTCCTGTATATATAAATGTTATTATATAGTTTTTATATCATTTATATATAAAGTTTTTAATCATATGTTTAGATAATATTTTATTATGTTTTTATACTTGAAAAATAATTTTTTGACAACTAGTTTTGTTTCAGGAATTTCCAGAATATAAATGTCCGCAGCTGTAGCTCAGCTGGTAAGGACATGCGGTGCTCACCCAAGAGGTCGAGGGTTCAATTCTCACCAGCTACGGTTATAACTGAGATTTACCTGGAGTATGTGGAGGGGGCATTTGCATACTTCCTCAGAGTTTACAAGCGAAGCTTGGTTCTCTGGGTATTCAAATATATATACATACATATATATATATATACATACACACACACATTGGTTTAAATACTTTAAACTTGATCAAAATTCAAAAATACAGTATATATGCCGACATACATTTTTGACATGTCTACATATAACCGCCATATTTTTTAAATTTTAAAGGAAGTGTCTTTTCATTATTTGAAATGTTTTGGAACCATTGCAACCTTTGGAACTCTATATAAATGGATCATTTTCGAATTTTTAAACACATTATCTTCTCCTTCTTTATCCCTTCTCTTACTGCTGTTATTATTCTTTACTTTCTTGATTTCTACAGTTATACTCTACCAATTTCAACACAAATTATACCATTCTTCTTCTTTTCTCAATCTTTATCAAATACTCTCTAATTGGAAGTCCTATTCAAGAGTTCTAGGGATGTTGTAATCATTTGATAATTGTTTGGGAAAGGTTGTGTTCCTTGTAGCCCGTAAATCCAGGAAAGGGAGCAGTGTTAACCTTGTAGCCATGAAATCAAGGTTGGTGGAATCGATGTTAACCATGTGGCCGTGAAATCAAGGGTTTTGTATTTTGATTCTGATATTAATAAAACTCTGCGTAATCCAGCGTTGTGTGGGATTGGACGTAGGAGTAATCCGAACCAGTATAAATGTAACAACTCGGAAATTCTGAGCTAACTAAATTTTTTTATTTTGGTAATTTTGATGAATTTTGAATATTTAAAATAAATTATTTTAAATAATAACGACGAGAAATTTAGTTTGAATAGAATTCGAACGTATATATTTATATAGATCGTAGTTAGAATATAAATATTTATTTCAAATTATAAAAGGAATTGAAAATGGCGCGGTAGTTCGATAATTCGATTTCAAATTTCAAATGAATGTACAGGATTCAAAATAAACCGGATTTTAGCGAAACCAAAAATATTAGAATCTAGTTGAGAATATCTTTCCAACGAATCCGGAAAATCGAAATTTCTTTGCGGGAACCAAAAGATACGTCCAGTTAAAAATTCAGAATAGTCGCCATGGAATTCTGGCCCTTAAAAATGGAAATTTTGCAAACGACCTTTGTTTTCGACGAAACCACTTTTGTTGGATCCGGGATGTCTAATTATTGCTAGGTTTCAAAATTCGTAATTTTCTGAATCGATATGTGAGGGTGGCAAAGGAAAACGCGTTTGACTAGTTTTAGTTTATTTTAATCGACTGGAAAACGGCCACTTTTCAAACGGTCTCAGAATTTGACGAAATTAGTTTTATTAGGACCGTATCGTCAATACGAAGCTAGGAAATATTTTTTGGGAATTTTTAGAGTCCGTACGTGGGCCCGGTAAATTGAAATGCACGTTCAAATTCAATATATAGATTTATATTTTGATTTTGACGAAAACCGATCGAATCAGCTTACGATACATATCCCATTGTGTTCGGAATGGGGGTAATTAGCTATGGACGACAGTCGGTGGGTTCGTTTCGAGTTCAAATGAAAAAGTACCTTTTGGAATTTAATTAAATAATATATATATTTATTTATAAAAGGGCCCTCCCCTTTTCTTCCTTCCCTCAGACCCCCTCCCCCGTTGACTTCAAAAGAAAAAAAGAAAAAAAAAGAAAACAAAATAACTGCGATGCCCTCCCCCATCGGAACCCCGCCTCTACCCTCCTCCAGGCGTCGCGCGCCGGCCATCACCCTCTCCTCCATCGACGCCTCCTTCCTCCTCCATCTCGACCTCGTCAAACCCTGCGACCCCCCTCCAAATCAAAATCCGCCGCGCCCTAGCCCCCTGAAACCCCACGACCGCGAGCTCACCGCCTTCGCCTGGCCCTTGCGCCACCGCAACTAGTAGCCCCCTTCACTGAAAGTAAATTTTTATTTTCATTTTAATTTAATTTATTTGAATTTCTATAGAATTAGCTTAATAAAAAATTAGGGTTTTTGGTTTGTAAAAATGGTATTTTCATATATCGTAGAAGCTAAGATTTTTATACAAATTTCATGAGGATAAAAATCAAATTTTTACATATGTATAACATGGTAAAAGGTGAGATTTTTATATTCGAAAAGATGAGAATTTTATATTCGAAAAGCTCGAATTTTTATATTCGAAAAGCTAGGATTTTTATATAGTTAATCAAATAAGAAATGTCGGATTTTTAGATATGATATTAGCGAAGAAAGGTTGTATTTTTAATGAAGTAAAGATTTTATTTTTAGCAAAGTAAAAATATTATCTTTATTAGAAGAAGAAAGGTATAAAAATATATTTTTTATTATGAAGTTAGCGTGATAAAAATATAATCTTTATATAGTGCAGACAATAAAAATATGATTTTTATTTATGTCGAGTAATAAAAATAGAATTTTTATCTATACAGTAGCGGTGTAAAAATGTGATTTTTATCCATATAGCGTATTTATAAAAATGTAATTTTTATATAAATAGCAACAATATAAAAATGTGATTTTTATATATGTAGTGGCTACGGACAACGAAAGTGACAAAAGGCGAGAACGGCGAAGACTTCTACATATGAAGAGTCGTGGCGGTTGGTTTAGCTAGTCGGTGAGAACTCCTCACCTTTAATTTATTTCTAGTTTGAAATATATACTAGGATGCAGACGGTGCTTAGTAGCACCTGACACCCGTCGTCCACAGACCATGGATGACTGGTTTGTTTGATTGTTGTGTTATGAAATTTGATTGTGTGATATGGATTGAAATAAAATATTTTATAGTTTGAAATATGATTTTTAACGTGTATATAAAATAAATATTTATAAACAAATCAGACGATTTGTTTATATACACTGATTTGACTGATATTGATTGGGACAATAAATTTTACACATCGCCCAACTGCACAAATAAAATATGTGTTTGTTGATTTGAAACCCCACACGGGTATTGGGATGATATTTGACATACACTAATCCCGATAGTTTAGTTGTATGTCAATCGATGGGTTGATACACTGTGTAAGCGTTAATTATTTATATTTAATGCTTATGCAGTTGTGTGGTGCACTCTGGATGATGGTTGATCATTTATCGTTGCTATTATATACGCGTGTTGTAGAAAATCCATATAATTAACTTTATATGGTAATTGATTGGGCCTCATTCCAACATTGAAAATAAATTCATGTGTTGAATAGAAAATAAATTCATGTGTTGAATAGAAAATAAATTCACGTGTTGAATAGAAAATAAATTCACATGTTGAATTGAAAATAAATTCATGTGTTGAATAGAAAATAAATTCATGCGTTGAATTTAAAAATATTCATGTGTTGAATAGAATAAACATTCATGTGTTGAATAAAAGCCGTGTTGATTAGATTGACGCCATTTTGACGTGAACGATATTTATATCGAATCTATTCATTTTTATAATGAATATAGAAAAGAAGTGATTTCAAAATATAACATTTTGAAAATATTATCATTTGTATATCGATGATGTGGAATATTCAATTTTGATTAGAAATTGAATATGAAGTTGAAATCGTTTTGAAAACGAATTTAAAACGATTTATAAAATACGTTTTAAAAAGGAAATCGATGAAATATATATAATATATATTATATATATAATGGCCTGAATAGAACGCGCCGCGCTGCGGCAGTTCGCGAATTTCGACCATTGACTTCGAATGGATATTGCGGGAGATCCGACCGTCGGATTTTCCTAAAACTGGAACAGTTGGGTTCGTATCGAAAAGAGATTTCTAACAAATATTAGATATTTGAAATCTAACGGTTGGATTTGGAATTATGTCCAAATAAAATTTGGAAAAGGTCGTTGTAAGTGCAGTTCGATGGCCGTTGATGGAAATCGACTGTACGGGCCTTGATAAAATTATTAAAAATAGTATTAATTTGTGTAAAATCATAAGAAATGATTTGTGAAGAATTGGGATGAAAAACTCCAAATTTGAAAAGATTAAAATTGATTTATATTGAAATGAACTAGTTTTGAACTAGAATTATAATTCTATTAATTTTTAAAATAAATAAAGTGGATTTGAAGTGGTTTTAAATATAACCAGAATTTCCAATATACGAAGCGGAATGGATTTGAATCGAAATTAGCTTCGGAATATTTCGATGTTGGATTTCGTGATTATACTGATATTGTTATGGGAATTTGATATATTAATATCATTATTTCCAATACGATATTTGTTGGTCGTAGAATTTGATATTGAATATAAGTCGATATATTTTCTATTCAGAGCCTTGTATTTAATATCAAATGTGATTTGGTTTGTCGTGAATGGTGTCTTTATTAACACTGTTCCTGAACCCAGTTGAGAAAAAGATTAAATCTTTTTATTTAGATTTAATGAAGTGTACCAATTAAATGGAATTTAATTGGAATTGAATTTGAATTGATTGTTGGGTTTATTGTGAACGGTGTTTTAAATAACACTTGTTCTTTAACCCGATAATTAATGGAATGTGATTTGGGTTGTCGTGAATGGTATCTTTAATAATACCGTTCTTAAACCCAACAGAGTTAAGAAAATCAGAAACTAACTGGAGATTAGTTAAGTTGAATGGTTTCCTGGGTATTGATCTGATGTTGGTTTCGGCCTTCGGGGTTAACACTTACGGAATTATTCACTTGCTAATTTACGGTTAAAGGCTGATGGAATAGAATGTGATTTTGGGTTTATTGTGAACCGTGTTTAAATGACATTGGTTCTTTAACCCATTTAAAGACGGGATATGATTTCCCAAGTTAAGCAATCATTAAAATTGATTTTTGGGAAGATTAAAACCAAGTGGAGTTTTAGTGAATCTTTAATTAGATTGAAATGATGGAGAATGGAGTATCACCAGTTTTGCTCCAGGCGATAGTTAAATCTTTAATTAGATTTGAATGTGAAATGGTTATTGAATTTACCGATAACACTGTGGTGTTAGATATGAAGTATGACCAGTTTTACTTCATGGGATGAATAGGTTTGGATTGGGAAATTAAAACAAATGATTACTTCGGTAAGGTTCGTCAATCCCGACTAGTTTGGATAAACCATAATTTGGTTTGAATTGATATTCAAAAGAAGATTAAAGATAAAATTTAAAGAATTTATCTTTGATAAAATTAATGGCAACCTTTCCCTAAGAATGTGAAATTTAGAAACTGATTGAAAATTAGTTAAGATGAATGGTTTCCTGGGTATTGATCTGATGTTGGTTTCGGCCTTCGGGGTTAATATTTGGGGAGTTGTTCTCTTACTAATTTACGGTTAGTGACTGATGAATTGGAATGAGGCATATGTTGTGTTTGTGTAACACTTGTTTATTATATACGCAGCTTATTCAGAAAGATCAGGTTTATCCCATTCTGAATAACTGATTCGACGTGGTGTCAAAGATGAAGACGGTGGTCGAAGACCAGAGGTCTTCACGTCGTTTGGGTGGTTACTGATGATCTTGATTGGGTCGTACACCAAAGAGGAAGGAATCAGTTAGTGGTCGTCCAGACGTACCTGGAGATCGATGGATATGCGAGGTTCAAGGTGCCTCCGGTTTCCTTCAGACCCAGAACAGACTTGTAAATGGATTGTGTGTCTGACATTGGATTTTATTCTGTGTGATTGATTTCTATTAAATATATATCTATTTGGCGGTGGAGAATTTATTCTCTTGCTTAACACCCTTCTCTGAGACGTACAAGCTTAGAGGTTATATATTAGTGGATATCAATCGCATGGAGTGAATTTCCTGTGTGGCATGCCTAAGTGGCAAATGATCAAGGCTTTTGTTGAAAAGCAAAGTCTTATGGTTGATGATCAAAGCATGGCCTATGTGGCATATCTTTGTGTAGCATTGATTCGCGAGCCTTCTAGCTAGAAGTGGCATGCGTTTCCTTCTAGCTAGAAGTGGCATCAGTGGTTTTACATGCCCTGACGAGTTTGACTTATGTGGTTGTTGCTGTCGCGAGGCGCCTCGGATATATCGTTGACTATGTGAAGCCGATGGAGTCATTTGTTGACTCATTGACACCCCAAAGGGTGGGGAAATGCAGTGTTAAGTCATTTTAATCCACATCAGTGGACCAGCCCTGACGATCCAAGGGCCCACCTGAGTCTAGGTCTTGAGACACGGGCTAGAGCGTCTCGATTCGGTTGAGGACTATCTTTTGCCTCGGTTCATAGATGGAAATCCAACTTCCAATACGTGACTTTGCGGTTTTATTTGTAGAGCCTAGTATGGAGACATAGTGGGATAGGGCACTCATGCCGTCTATGATTGACACTTATGATTTGAAGTTGTTTTTAACACTATACACTTATAGTACTATCAAAATAATATGGTTTAAACATATCAAGCATTCTTTGGCTATTATAAGGTAAAACCCCTATCCTCTGGCTTGCGTTGCATTGTGTGATGGGACCTGTGTCTTATAATAGCTTCATTTTTCTTTATTTAGTATTGCGCTGTTGTTTTATGCACTGGTATTTTTAGGGAGGAAACCCGTTCCGTGTTATATGGCGTGGTCCTTTGATTTACCTAACTTTAAAATAAAGATTAATAACTGTTTTAGTTCTCACACCAGTCCCATGACTGACCTGGAGTTTATTGTTTTAACCTAAACTCTGGGTGCCCTTATTTTGACATGGGCAGCTAGTAGTTTTGGTGTTGTAGATTTATATTCACAGGATCCTGATTTACAGCTGGAACGATAATCAGAAAGCTCTGTATCCGTGTATTACTTCTAGTTGTGTATTGTATTATTTTCTGCTTCTATGTAACGTAATTTGAATCTCTTGTATTTATCGAATGTATATTATTTGTTTATACTGTATATATTCTTGTATTCTGATGTAATTGTTGTAATAAACAATGAAATGTTCTTCTGTCTGCGTCCTTTTCTGTGTTGTTCTCAAAGTATCCGCTCTTTCCTTACCGGGGAAGTTACGGGTTATCATAGTCGGTATCAGAGCTTTGATTTACAGAGCTCGGAGAACAAGACATGTTAGAACCAAACGAAAGAATTCATCAGAAATTGGATTAGTAATATCCAATGTGAATAACTCGTTAGAGATGGGATCAGTAGTATCCTAGAACGAGTGTGAAGAGTGTGTTTTTAAAATGAAAACAAATTTTGTTTTGAAAATTTAAATCAATTATTCGTATTTGATTGTTTATTTTATATTGATTTGGACAATCAAGTATATATAGATTTTGCATATACGTTTGATCCACGTGTATTCGAAGTTTTAATATTCTGGATAGATATAGAATCCCACTCTAGTCGCCCGGAGATGATTCTGATGATAGTTAGAACATCATCAGAATTAGTGTTCGAGTTTCGAAGGTGAAACATTTATATATTTCCATTAGACTGGTGTGAGAACCAAAACTACATGAGGCTTATTGTTGTGAATTGGCATCAAAAATGTGATTTTTGACTATATATCAAAGTTATGAATTTGAAATGATAATCAACTAATGGATTGATGGTTGTGTTGTTTGATTATTGTTTGATTAATTGAATGTTGAACCATTTAGCCAAATTGTACCAAGCAGTGAATTGTATTGAAAATTAGTCGCATTTGCATACATATACATGTACTTACATTGAACAGGTCATTGCAAAGAGGCTAGAGCAGAAGAATTAAATTGTTTGCCCGACAAATAGGTACATGTTTATTGTATTTCTTCGGTTTTGGATGATTTTATGAGCCGATTGGCTAGATGCTTGGCTTTTTCTTTTTCTTTTGGATTGAAGAAGGCCATGGGAGGCTATATGAAATATCCCGAAGTCCCCGGTGCAGGGGAGGTTATGGCGAAATTTTTCGAAAATTTAGGGTGTTAGCCAAATTTTTGAAAAATTTGAAAAGTTCCTAGAACCAGAAAAGTTGAAGAACTTAAGCCGTAATGGAAATAGTGAAAGTTGAGTTGATTAGTTAAACCACTTTCGGCCTCGTTCCTTTTCGGGGATGAAAAGTTTAAAGTGGGAGAGATTGTAACAACCCGGAAATTCTGAGCCAATTTAAAATTTTTATTTTGGCAATTTTGATGAATTTTGAATATTTAAAATAGATTATTTTAAATAATAACGACGTGAAATTTAGTTTTAATAGAATTCAAATGTATATATTTATATAAATCGTCGTTAGAATATAAATATTTATTTTAAATTATAAAAGGAATTGAAAATGGCGCGGTAGTACGATAATTCGATTTCAAATTTCAAATGAATGTACATGATTCAAAATAAACCGGATTTTAGCAAAACCAAAAATATTAGAATCTAATTGAGAATATCTTTCCAACGAATCCGGAAAATCGAAATTTCATAGCAGGAATCAAAAGATACGTCCAGTTAAAAATTCAGAATAGTCGCTATGGAATTCTGGCCCTTAAAAATGAAAATTTTGCAAACGACCTCTGTTTTTGACGAAACCACTTTTGTTGGATTCGGGATGTCTAATTATTGCTAGGTTTCAAAACTCGTAATTTTCTGAATCAATATGTGCGCGTGGAAAAGGAAAACGCGTTTGACCAGTTTCAGTTGATTTTAATCGACTGGAAAATGGCCATTTTTAAATGGTCTCAGAATTTGACGAAATTTGTTTTTTTAGGACCGTATCATCAATATGAAGCTAGAAAATATTTTTCGGGAATTTTTAGAGTCCGTACGTGGGCCCGGTAAATTGAAATCCGCGTTCAAATTCAATATATAGATTTATATTTTGATTTTGACGAAAACCGATCGAAACCATCGAATCAGCTTACGATACATATCCCATTGTGTTCGTAATGGGGGTAATTAGCTATGGACGACAGTCAGTGGATTCGATTTTGAGTTCAAATGAAAAAGTACTTTTTTGGAATTTAATTAAATAATATATATTTATTAAAGGGCCCTCCTCTTTTCTTCCTTCCATCAGACCCCCCCCCCCCCTCGATTGACTTCAAAAGAAAGAATGAACAAAAAAACAAAAAAACCGCGATGCCCCCCCCCCATTGGAACCCCGCCTCCACCCTCCTCCAGGCATCGCGCGCCGACCGTCACCCTCTCCCCCATCGACGCCTCCTTCCTCCTCCATCTCGACTTCGTCAAACCCCGCGACACCCTCCCAAACCCAAATCCGTCGCGCCCTAGCCCCCTGGAACCCCACGACCGCGAGCTCGCCGCCTCCACCTGGCCCCTGCGCCGCCGCAGCTAGTAGCACCCCCCCTTCGCTGAAAGTAAGTTTTTATTTTCATTTTAATTTAATTTGTTTAAATTTCTATAGAATTAGCTTAATAAAAAAATAGGGTTTTTGGTTTGTAAAAATTGTATTTTTATAAATAGTAGAAGCTAAGATTTTTATATATATTTCATGAGGATAAAATTCAAATTTTTACATATGTATAACATGGTCAAAGGCGAGATTTTTATATTCGAAAAGATGAGATTTTTATATTGGAAAAGCTCGAATTTTTATATTCAAAAAGCTAGGATTTTTATATGGTTAATCAAATAAGAAAGGTCAGATTTTTAAATATGATATTAGCGAAGAAAGGTTGGATTTTTAATGAAGTAAAGATTTGATTTTTAGCGAAGTAAAAATATAATCTTTATTAGAAGAAGAACGGTATAAAAATATAATTTTTATTATGAAGTTAACGTGATAAAATTATAATCTTTATATAGTGCAGACAATAAAAATATGATTTTTATTTATGTAGAGTAATAAAAATAGAATTTTTATCTATACAGTAGCGGTGTAAAAATGTGATTTTTATCCATATAACATAATTATAAAAATGTAATTTTTATATAAATAGCAACAATATAAAAATGTGATTTTTATATATGTAGTGGCTACGGACAACGAAAGTGACAAAAGGCGAGAACGACGAAGACTTCTACATATGAAGAGTCGTGGTGGTTGGTTTAGCTAGTCGGTGAGAACTCCTCACCTTTAATTTATTTCTAGTTTGAAATATATACTAGGATGCAGACGGTGCTTAGTAGCACCCGACACCCATCGACCACAGACCATGAATGTCTTGTTTGTTTGATTGTTGTGTTGTGAAATTTGATTGTGTGATGTGGAATGAAATAAAATATTTTATAGTGGAAAATATTTTATAGTTAGAAATATGATTTTAACGTGTATATAAAATAAATATTTATAAACAAATTGGACGATTTGTTTATATACACTGATTTGACTGATATTGATTGGGACGATAAATTTTACACATCGCCCAACCGCACAAATAAAATATGTGTTTGTTGATTTGAAACCCCACACAGGTATTGGGATGATATTTGATATACACTAACCCCGATTTTTTAGTTGTATGTCAATCGATGGTTTGACAGACTGTGTAACCGTTAATTATTTATATTTAATGCTTATGCAGTTGTGTGGTGCACTCTGGATGATGGTTGATTATTTATCATTGATATTATACACACGTGTTGTAGAAAATCCATATAATTAACTTTATATGGTATTTGATTGGGCCTCATTCCAACATTGAAAATAAATTCATGTGTTGAATAGAAAATAAATTAATGTGTTGAATACAAAATAAATTCACGTGTTGAATACAAAATAAATTCATGTGTTGAATTGAAAATAAATTCATGTGTTGAATAGAAAATAAATTCATGTGTTAAATTAAAAAATATTCATGTGTTGAATAGAATAAACATTCATGTGTTGAATAAAAGTCGTGTTGATTAGATTGACGCCATTTTGACGTGAACGATATTATATATCGATTTTATACATTTTTATAACGAATATAGAAAAGAAGTGATTTCAAAATATAATGTTTTGAAAATATTATCATTTGTATGTCGATGATGTGGAATATTCAATTTTGATTAGAAATTGAATATGAAGTTGAAATCGTTTTGAAAACGAATTTTAAACGATTTATAAAATACGTTTTAAAAAGGAAATCAACGAAATATATATAATACATATTATATATATAATGGCCTGAATAGAACGCGCCGCGCTGCGGCAGTTCGCGAATTTCGACCATTGACTTCGAATGGATATTGCGGAAGATCCGACCGTCGGATTCTCCTAAAACTGGAACCGTTGGGTTCATATCGAAAAGAGCTTTCTAATGAATATTTGAGATTTGAAATCTAACGGTTGGATTTAGAATTATGTCCAAATCAAATTTGGAAAAGGTTGCTGTAAGTGCAGTTCGATGGCCGTTGATGGAAATCGACTGTACGGGCCTTGATAAATTATTAAAAATAGTATTAATTTGTGTAAAATCATAAGAAATGATTTGTGAAGAATTGGAATGTAAAACTCCAAATTTGAAAAGATAAAAATTGATTTTTATAGAAATGAACTAGTTTTGAACTAGAATTATAATTCTATTAATTTTTAAAATAAATAAAGTGGATTTGAAGTGGTTTTAAATATAACCAGAATTTCCGATATACGAAGTGGAATGGATTTGAATCGAAATTAGCTTCGGAATATTTCGATGTTGGATTTCGTGATTATACCGATATTGTTATGGGAATTTGATATATTAATATCGTTATTTCCAATACAATATTTGTTGGTCGTAGAATTTGATATTGAATATAAGCCGATATATTTTCTATTCAGAGCCTTGTATTTAATATCAAATCTGATTTGGGTTTGTCGTAAATGGTGTCTTCATTAACACTGTTCTTGAACCCAGTTGAGAAAAAGATTAAATCTTTTTATTTAGATTTAATGAAGTGTACCAATTAAATGGAATTTAATTGGAATTGAATTTGAATTGATTGTTGGGTTTATCGTGAACAATGTTTTAAATAACACTTGGTCTTTAACCCGATAATTAATGGAATGTGATTTGGGTTGTCGTGAATGGTATCTTTAATAATACCGTTCTTAGACCCAACAGAGTTAAGAAAATCAGAAACTAACTTGAGATTAGTTAAGTTGAATGGTTTCCTGGGTATTGATCTGATGTTGGTTTCGGCCTTCGGGGTTAACACTTACGGAATTATTCACTTGCTAATTTACGGTTAAAGGCTGATGGAATAGAATGTGATTTTGGGTTTATTGTGAACCGTGTTTAAATGACATTGGTTCTTTTACCCGTTAAAGACGAGATATGATTTCCCAAGTTAAGCAATCATTAAAATTAATTTTTGGGAAGATTAAAACCAAGTGGAGTTTAAGTGAATCCTTAATTAGATTGAAATTATCGAGATTGGAGTATCACCAGTTTTTCTCCAGGCGATAGTTAAATCTTTAATTAGATTTGAACGTGAAATGGTAATTAAATTTACCGATAACACCGTGGTGTTAAATATGAAGTATGACCAGTTTTACTTCATGGGATGAATAGGTTGGGATTGGGAAATTAAAACAAATGATTACTTCGGTAAGGTTTGTTAATCTCGACTAGTTTGGATAAACCATAATTTGATTTGAATTGATATTCAAAAGAAGATTAAATATTAAATTTAAAGAATTTATCTTTGATAAAATTAACGGGAACCTTTCCCTAAGAATGTGAAATTCAGAAACTGATTGAAAATTAGTTAAGATGAATGGTTTCCTGGGTATTGATCTGATGTTGGTTTCGGCCTTCGGGGTTGATATTTAGGGATTTGTTCTCTTACTAATTTACGGTTAGTGACTGATGAATTGGAATGAGGCGTATGTTGTGTTTGTGTAACACTTGTCTATTATATACGCGGGTTATTCAGAAAGACCGGGTTTATCCCGTTCGGAATAACTGATTTGACGTGGTGTCGAAGATGAAGACGGTGGTCGAAGACCGGAGGTCTTCATGTCGTTTGGGTGGTTACTGATGATCTTGATTGGGCCGTACACCCAAGAGGAGGGAATCAGTTAGTGGTCGTCCAGACGTACTTGGAGATCGATGGATATGCGAGGTACAAGGTGCCTCCAGTTTCGTTCAGACATAGAGCGGACTTGTAAATGGACTGTGTGTCTGACATTGGATTTTATTCTGTGTGATTGATTTCTATTAAATATATATCTGTTTGGCGGAGGAGAATTTATTCTCTTGCTTAATGCCCTTCTTTGAGACGTACGAGCTTAGAGGTTATATATTGGTGGATATCAATCGCATGGAGTGAATTTCCTGTGTGGCATGCCTAAGTGGCAAATGATCAAGGCTTTTGTTGAAAAGCAAAGTCTTATGGTTGATGATCAAAGCATGGCCTATGTGGCATATCTTTGTGTAGCGTTGATTCGCGAGCCTCACACCCCGGTTGTGAACCAGAAACGGGAGAGGACATCAGGGAGGGCATGCGTTTCCTTCTAGCTAGAAGTGGCGTCAGTGGTTTTACACACCATGACGAGTTTGACTTATGTGGTTGTTGCTATTGCGAGGCGCCTTGGATATATCGGTGACTATGTGAAGCCGATGGAGTCATTTGTTGACTCATTGACACCCCAAAGGGTGGGGAAACGCAGTGTTTAGTCATTTTAATCCACATCGGTGGACCGGCCCTGACAATCCAAGGGCCCACCTGAGTCTGGGTCCTGAGACACGGGCTAGAGCGTCTCAAATCGGTTGAGGACTATCTTTTGCCTCGGTTCACAGATGTAAATCCAGCTTCCAATACGTGACTTTGCGGTTCTATTTGTAGAGCCTAGTATGGCGACATAGTGGGATGGGGCATTCTTGCCGTCTATGATTGATACTTATGATTTGAAGTTGTTTTTGACACTATACACTTATAGTACTATCAAAATAATCTGGTTTAAACGTATCAAGCATTCTTTGGCTAGTATAAGGTAAAAACCCTATCCTCCGGCTTGCGTTGCATTGTGTGATGGGACCTGGGTCTTATAATAGCTTCATTTTTCTTATTTAGCATAGCGCTATTGTTTTATGCACTGTTATTCTTGGGAGGAAACCCGTTCCATGTTATATGGCATGGTCCCTTGATTTACCTAGCTTTAAAATAAAGATTAATAACTGTTTTAGTTCTCACACCAGTCTCATGACTGACCTGGAGATTATTGTTTTAACCTAAACTCTGGGTGCCCTTATTTTGACACGGGCAGCTAGTAGTTTTGGTTTTGCAGATTTATATTCACAGGATCCTGATTTACAGCTGGAACGATACTCGGAAAGCTCTGTATCTGTGTGTTACTTCTAATTGTGTGTTGTATTATTTTCCACTGCTATGTAATGTAATTTGAATCTTTGATATTTATCGAATGTATATTATTTGTTTATACTCTATATATTCTTGTATTCTGATGTAATTGTTGTAATAAACAATGAAATGTTCTTCTGTCTGCGTCCTTTTGTGTGTTGTTCTCAAAGTATCCGCTCTTTCCTTACCGGGGAAGTTACGGGTTATCACAATAAAATCCGATGTGTTCTTTCATTTTCTGCATTCTATATTTACTTATATCTGTGTTTGTGATTGTTTCTATATTTGTGATCATTTCTAGTGTGATAATCATTTTGTGATTCATATAGTAATTCAAGATTGTTAAATATTCCTATAAAATTCTTATAAACACTATTCACTCCCCTCTAGTGTTTATTCTGCCTTAAGATCCTTATTCTGCATCCCTAACACTGTATAGTTAAGCTAATCCTTGGAAAATGGAGTCGGGAGCCAATTTTCCCATTTGTAAGGATGTAAAGTGTTTTTCTTCTTATGAGAAGAATATTGACATAATTAGAATGACCAATGGAGTAGAGATACCGATTCATAGTATTAGATCTATCCGGTTTCGTATGCATGATGGTATGGTCAGGGAAGCCTGAGGGGTTAGACGTGTACCTACTAGTTCGCATAATCTTATTTCTCTCGGTCGGTTGGATCCCCGTGGTTGCACTTATAATACTCTAGGTGGAGTTTTGAGAGTGAAGAAGGGAGGTTATGTTATGATGAAAGGAATTTTGCCAGAAGGAAACTTTTATAGATTGGTTGGTTTTGCGGTCGAATGTGGAAGACGGGTGACGGTTGAAGAACTTAGTCCACGGCAAGGTGGAGAGGTTAATTTGGTCACTGCTAATGTTTTAGATAAGGGTCTTCACGTTGATGATGCTCGAAGGATCGATGATGATCAAGAAAGGGGCTTAGGTCAATTTAGAGACAGGTTTCGAGTTGGAAAATCGACAAAGACATAATGGAAATTTTGTGGTATTACAAACATTTTAAGATCATTGGTTTCTATGTGGTGCAGCTCATGGTGGAAGATGCATCACATACAGGAAGTGGGTTGTGTTTGTAATGGTTTTGATTGGGAGTAGGTAGTTGTTGAAAGGGCTTAGTAACTTATTTGTTGATTGTTGGAAGTTTATCTGATGATGTGATTTCATATTAATGTAGACTGTTGTGATTGTGACATAAAATCACATGTATGTTGAAGAAGAAGATGCTTGGAAGTGCTTTATGGTAGAGGAGGTAATTTGAAGATTGAAGACCAAAGAATATTATTTTGACCTAGTTTTTCCCATCTTTAATATTTGATATTTCTGAGGGGAAAAATTTATATTTTGCCTAGGCCTTCTATTCTCCTATGAAAGAAGCGTTCAGGATTGGATTATAATTATGGGATTGTGACCGAAATAGTTGATCCAAGGGTTTGTTGTCATTCTTCATTGTTCTCCTCCTCCAAAATTAGTTGTAGTCATCTAGATATATATTTTTTCCTTTCTCAAAGGTTATTGATTCAATTGTAGTTTGTTTACTTTTGGTTTTTGATCCATTAAGTGTAAACAAAATTCGTATTTTTTTGTGAATCAATAAAGAGGGTGGTTGGGTGGAATATCTTGTAATTGTCCGTGTAATTTTATATTTGTGTTGTTTTTCCATTGAATCATCTTTTAAGTAATAGGGTGAATAAGATCTTGTCGCTTCCACAAAAAGGGCCAATTTACCAAACACCCATATACGATTTGAATCTTCAAACGTATTCTACTCTCATCCAATCACTTGTGTCACTTCAGCTTGTTCTGCTTCATACCTCTCTTGCAATTACAAACATAAAATTTAATATAGTTATACAATTTGCTTATAAAATGTTAATAAATGAATTTGAAACATTGTCATTATGGATAAGCATATTTCTCATTACTGATGTAGCTTTCTAGTCCTTCCAATCATATAAAAATTTCTTATCGTCATCTATCTGCTCAACGACATGAGTGACTCTCAACACCTCACCTATTGTAAGCTAGCGTCCGTACTTTGCAAACCGAAGATTTATATGCATAAAATATACTATAAATATTCATGAAATAAAATAAGCAGAATAGTTATAAATTATAAATTATCTCCTTTGTTGAAGATACACATGAAGATATACTTGAAGATGTGCTAAAGATATACTGAAGATATACATGAATAAAATAAACATCAGTTGCAAAATTACTAATTCTTTCCTACGTTGTTGGAAGGATTACGAGCTACCACAATGCGAAGCAGTGTAACATCCCGTAAATTTCGACCATTTAAATATAAAATTAAATTTAATCATTGTTATAAATGGTATTAAAACCTAAATTATGATTCAATAATTTATATAAACAATATTTTATATTGAGATGAACCGTGATTGATAATAATGGAAATTATTAAACTGTTTATGCATTTGGAATAGCTAACTTTGAACTAATGTTGATAAAAAAATTAGTAGTTGAATCCTTAATTTTGTTTTACAGGTTCAATATAGGAATTAATGCACTAATTAAAAATAAATTTATGAATGTTTCTAGTTAAATTTTTTTAAAGGAAGAATTTTAATGAAATAACGTGTCAATGATATAATAATAAATTCATGTTAACATTTATAATAATAAATTATACATTTTCATTTTTGAATATAAGTATAATTTTACAAAGATAATAAATCAAAAATCTTAAAACAATATTTTACGGTCCTTAAATAATGGCTGTAAATGATATAAATGGTTTTGATGTGAGACTTAAAAAATTTAACTTCGAATTATATTTTGAATTGTGTGTGTTTAGTTTAATTTAAATAAATCAGGTCAATCGTTAAATTACAAATTCAATAATAATATTTTTATATTGCTATCACTGAATAAAATAATAAGTGGATATGGTATGTAACAAGGTTTAAATAAGTAAATATTTCAATTCTAATGTTTAGTATTCATCAATACTATTTATACAGGCATTTATGAGCAAATATGAAAATTATAGCATATTATGACGTTATATATATATATATATATATATATATATATATATATATATGTATAAAGGTTGATATTGTAACTTGACATAACTCATGCAGGCGTCTTAATGCATATATTAAATATACTTGGAGTAAAAAAATAAAATACAAACTCGCTATCAAGATAATGTGTAAAACTCTAACCATTCTATATATACATATATGTAAATTATTTTTAATTGAGAAAATAAATATTAGATTTGATTTACATCTCATGCCTACTCAGTCAATTTAATTTCTGTGTAACGTAATCTAATTAGAAGAGACATCTTAGGACAATTTATCACGTATTTTCTCTTCACTCTATTTCATCATTAATCACACATTAATTTCTTTACCTTATTTTCACGCATCTAATTTCAAAAATATAGCCTATAGTATTCGCTTTTTTATTTTTTCCCCTTATTTTGCTACCTGCCATAAATCACGTACCCAACAGTTATCTTGTTCACATTCCCACACTCTTAAAATTTTCCTCTTTCTCACATTCTTCTCATCCATTCATTTTATTTCAATAAAAATACAAACCTTGTATTCCTCTATCTAAATATAAATTTTAATCCCTTTTCTTTCTCCCAAACCTATGTCTCTCTCTCTGCAAATCTCCATCTCTCTCTGTAAATCCTCATTTCTCTTAGTAAGTCGCCATCTTATTCCTAAAATCCTAATATATTGCCTCCCTTGTTCTAGAAAAAACTAAGAGATAGAAAAAAAAGGAAAACCTTCATTTTATTTTTCTTTTATTGCTACATTTTATTGGCAATCTTGTGTTTGCTTGTATCCATCGTCAAATCCACGCAACGTGAGTTTCAGCTCACGGTTAACATTCTTTTTGCAAATATTGTCATCGAATGAAATGATGATAATATTATGGTAAAACAATTGATTGTTAGTTGTTTATTACCCGACATTAAATCAATTATTAAATGTATGTTTTATTTGTTATTTACATGATTTGTTGATAGTAAATTACATGAAATGTTAGTGGTTGTTTATATTAAATGATAGTTCTTAGTTTAATGGAATGAGAGTTAAAATTCGGCATCAAAGCATAGTTGTTCATCGCATGAAATATTAGTGATTGAGGCATAATATGTTATGTTAGCATTGTCATCATCCTTCTATCATACTGTAAATTCCCAATATTTATATGAATTATTGGTTGTTATTTACATGAATTGTTAGTTGAAAATTTCATGAAATGTTATGTGTAAATTACATTAAATGATAGTGATAATTCACTTGAAACAATACTTGGTCACCGCATGAGTAGTGATTAATTCATAATATGTTATATTTGTTTGTATTGTCTTCGTCATTACATAACACCGTATCTTCTCAGTATTGTATATTTCACACGAAACCATGTTGACGTTGGATTGAATGATGTTAAGTTTAAATTAATAATTGAAATATTTGAACTAAAATTATGAAATTGAAATTTAATGCAATGTTGTTATTAAGCTAAATTTTTTTGTTTTATTTAATTTTTAATGTCAAAATTAATTTCAATTTTTTTTTAACATTGAGGTAAATAGTTGATTTTGTTTAATTTAAGTTAAGGATTAAATAAACATAAGATTGTAATTAAGGTTAATTGTTTGATTAATTTAAGGATAAAGTTATGGATTTGATTTAAGTGATAAATAATTAAACTTTGAATGGTGTTTTAATTTAGCGAAATGAAATGTAAAGTTAAAATTTAAGTTCTGATGTAAATGAGATTAGATTGGAATTTATATTGTAAACTAATATAACACTCTGCTAAACTTTAAAATTCGACATCTTTATTTTTAGGTTGAAACTTAGAAATGTTGATATGAGATTTGGATTAAAATTTGTAATGATGAAAATTTCTGTTTGAATTAAATCGACTCATAACATGAATATGATGTTTATTTAAATTTGAGCATTTAATATATTAAGTTACTTGTACATTTCACTTGAGTTAATTTACATGCATAAGAATATTAATCCTGACTCGGATTTTTTATGTTTTGCATGGAACGCTCGGGTCAGACTGAATGTTGCAGCCCAAAGATTTCCGCTGACGAAGTTAGAGATTCGTGAAGGCGCTCGCCGTTTGGATTGGAAAATCTTATGAAAATTTTATTTAGAATCTATGTATTTCCACTATGTAAAATTTAATGTACAAACTCTGATATTTTGTGTAAAATTATTCCGCTATGATATATATATATATTGTAGTTTATTTGTTCTGCGATTTTGTGTCTGATTCTGTTTAAACTCATAAGCTAAATAACCAACTGTCGTTTTGAGCGATTTAAGTTGGTTTAATTACCGGTTTAAAGCGGTTGAAAATGCAGGTCGTTACAAGTAGGGTTCTTATTCCTATTCTCTTTGTTCTGTGCTGATATTTCATATTAATTTAAATACACGTTGAACTAAAATAAGTGTGGTGCTAAGGGCACCACAATATGTTCTTCCTAGTACCGCAATTAAAAAAATAATCATTAAATTTTGTATGCTTCCTAATACCACATTACCTCTCCATTCTAATCTCTCACTCAATCATTATTTTCTGAACCAATCACGTATTTAACTAACCTAAATACCTTAATCTCTCGTAATCGATGTCTTCTTCGGATCTCTCGCGGGAAAATTCAAATTCGTACGGTAATCTCTCAATTATTGGGTATGACGATCCCGAAATTCGTGCGACGGTGTTAAGGATAATCATTAGAATATAACACATTAATCATCATTAGCAGAGTATAGATAATAGAAAAAATAATAAATAGAATAATTTTACACAAATATGACAGCGGAATCATAACATGTAACAACATCAGAGTAGCACAACGTAGGATATAACTTAGTGCATAAAAAGGAAATGATCAGTCAACATCGCCATAAGCGGAATATATACATACAGTGAGACATAACAAAGATATCAGTCTACATCGCCCGAGGCGGTACATATACATAAGATAATAAATGCTGGAAGTAAATCAGTCTGCATCGCCATAGGCGGAATCATATACATAAGATAATGATAGCGGAAAGTCAATAGCCAAAATACAAGTAAATCTAATCTTCGCCATCAAGCCAAAAGCGCACCCCGTACTGCAGTGCTAAGCCAAAATAACCTGTCATCTGTCAACTAGGCTGCCCATGTGAAAATAAGGGCACCCGAGTTTTCAAAGTGAAACAAACAACGAGTCAGTCATGGGACTGGTATGAGAAATCTACTTAACTGGTTAAACAACAGTAATAAGGCAAATCATAGGACCACGCCACTTTCGCGGAACGGGTTTACTCCAGTGATTGCCAGTGCATTTAAAACAAAGTAAATCCTTTAAAACAACGCAATGCTTTTAAAAAGAATGAAGTCGTTATAAGACTCAAGTCCCATCACACAATGCAACGCAAACCGGAGGATAGAGTTTTACCTTATAATGGCCAAAATATGCTTAATACGTGCAAAGCAAAATCACTTGATATTATTACTAGTGCATATATGTTTCAAAAACGAATATCATCATAAATATCAATGATAGACGACATGAGCATCCCATGCCACTCTGTCGCCATATATAAGTTCTACAATCATATCCGTTATCTCGTATTGGAAATTGGATTTCCGTCATGAGTCGAGGCAAGGGGCAAGCTCCTCTCCGCTTCGAGACACTCTAGCAAATGTCTCAGGACTACACACTCTGGGTAACCCTTGGATCTTCAGGGCCGGTCCACACTTACGTTAGTGGATTAGTATTCCTGAACACACGTTTCCCGGTCCTAACATGCCTAATATCGAGGCGCCTCATTCCAACATCCACATCGGTAAAAATAATATAAATGCCAGCCAGTTTAAGCACTAACACTACCGCTAGCTAGAAAGAAACGTCGTGCTCTGCCTGTAGTCCTTATCCCGTTTTTAACTCATACCGAGGTGTGAGGCTCGCGAATCCATGCTATACACAAAGCCAGGCCACGTAGGTCATGCTTTGATCATCAACCACAAGACTTTGCTTTGCAACAGAAGCCTTGATCATTGCATCTTGGCATGGCATATAGGCAATCCACTCCGTACGACTGATTTCTATCGATATATAACCTCTGAGTTCGTATGTCTCAGAGAAGGGCGTTAAGCAAGAGAATAAATTCTCCGCCTCCAAATAAATATATATATTTAACAGAGATCAATTAGTATAGAACAAAATTCAATGTCAGACACATAGTCCATTTACACGTCCGTTCTGGGTTTGAACGAAACTGGAGGCACCATATCCCTCACATATCCGCACAATCAATACATACATCCAGACGGCTACTACTTCCGTTCCTTCAAGGTAGCTACTCCAATCAGGAACCTCAGCAGCGCCCATCCATCCGATACAAAGATCGTCGGTCTTGAACCGTCTTCGTATTTTCGACTTCGAATCGTTCGATCAATTATTTGAAATGAGGGTTAGCTCGGCCTTTTCAAATAATTCACGAATATTTATAATTCAAATCAATTCTTTCCATGGTTATATTATTCGACATTCACATTTCAGTTCTTTAGTATAAATTTCATGTCAAACACATACAACCATCAAATATCAAGCAAACCAAGCAAAATTGGTTTATTTCCATTCTATGTCGCTTATAATATTTTATAACGATTTTTCGCCATTTTTATTTATTTAAAAATTGCCATATATAATTAAACGACGTTTCAGGTCGTGCCCTGACACTGGTGCTATTTTTCCCCAAATTTGTTTTACACATATCGGGAGATCTAACCGTTGGATTTCTACAAAGTTTATATCATTGGGAAGATATTCCCAAAGTGAACCCAATGGTTCCAGTTTCGTGAAAATCCGACGGTCGGATCTTCCACACTAGTCGTTTGAAATTACGGTTTCAAAATACAAACTTCAGCATCGTTATTCGATTCAATTATATTATATTTATATATAAATATAATCGATTCTGGCGCTGTTTTTCTTCAGATTTGAGTTAAACATTCTAGACAATCCAACCGTTGGATCTTTACAAAGTTGGTGCCGTTGGAAAGATATTTCCAAGGCGAACCCAACGGTTGCGGTTTCGGGGAAATCCGATGGTCGAATCTCTTGTACTAATCGATTGAAGTTACGATTTCAAAACACGAACTTCACGGCCTCGATTCCTTTCAATTCTATATATATATAGTTCATTCTGTAATTTCAATATCGTTTTCACTTCAAATATTTCACTAACGCCTTTATATTTCGAAAAATTTCGCCATAACCTCCTTTGTACGGGAACGGGTTTGGAAATTTATTGGGCTGTATTAGGTACCCAATAAATCCTATAAAGCATACACATATTTATAGTGATATATTCTGGTGTTTGCAGGGGAGCGTGTATAGATAATAACTCCAGAGAATAAATTCTCGTCACCTTGTCAAAGCCTGAGGGAGTGTGTATTTTTAATTACTCAAGAGGATAAATCCTCGTCACCTCGTCCCGTGTGGGAAATAAATAATCCATGTGCCGTATCTAATAACTAGAGAGACGTGATTATTGTCAACTCCAGACCCATGTGGGGTTTTTATTAATCTGGCAATTTATCGTTATAATTTTATATGGTCCATATCAGTCATCAGTTCAACCTGTAATATATAATCATTGCCATACAAGCCTCTCGCTCATATGGTAAATCTTCAAACTCATCACACAAGCTCCAAATGCTTATGTGGTATACGATGAAGTATGCCTATCGTCAGGAAGTATGCCATGTAGTGTAGTTCAAAATTAATTGTTACTATCCTATGGCGATGTTTATTATTACACAAAGAATAACCAGCACTCTGCATCCAATGACATTCACAGGAGTTGATATAAAAATAAAATTGCGCAGCCAACTCATTAAGGCTTACCTATTTATCGGGCACGCAAATAATTTCTTTACTCAACTGCTAATCCATTTTCTCTGTTCAACACAAGTATATATATATATATATATATATATATATATATATACATATATATATGCAGAACAAAACTAATATTAATATTTCTAGCGAACAAATATTTATTTCAACACATGTGTATTTTTAGCGAGGCGTATACATGATGAAAGTAATATTCTTATCATCTGAAATATTTATTCAACCCATGAATGTTTTTAGCATTTCACATTCACAATAAAAATGTAAATTTTATTGTTAAATTGATTTATTTAAAATACGAATACCATTCAACACATGAATTTCTATTCAACGAATGAATTTCTATTCAACACATGAATGTTCACTATAGTTTGTATATATATAAAAATGTGATTTTTATTTCTAAACTATTTATTTAAAACACGAATAACATTCAACACATGAATTTCTATTCAACGAATGAATTTCTATTCAACACATGAATGTGGTTTCAACATATGAAAATAATTTCAACAAATGAAAATTATTCTAACATATGAATATTTCAGAAAATTTCGGCAGCATAACGGAAGGTTAGTTAAAACAGGGACCGTCCCTAGTACGGCTCCTCGCTCTACCTTAAAACCTCACGGTTTTTGACAATGGGGATTCATGCATCTAGTTCCCACGCAGGCGGCATGTTTTATTTTCATTTCCACAATCCTATTCTAATTTGTTTCAACCACAGGAGGGTATTTTTCAACCATAAAGGTATTTTTCAATCACAATCCAACAATATCAACCACAAAGAATTATCTTCAACCATTCGACATATCACATAATTTCACGCCAATCACAAGCAATAAATATCGTCCATGGTTTGTGGACGAGGGGAGTGTGTATATATATATATATATATATATATATATATTCTATATTTTATATTTCACAAGCATTTCAATACAATTCAAATCATATATGTTTCATACAACGCTTGTATAATTTATACATCGTTCATATAACTTATACTACACATGTACGTGAGGTATACGATGCGTATATAATTTATACTTCTCTTATATAATTTATACAACACGATTTCGTTCACACAATTTAATTTAGATTTCTCACATTGGTTTTCAAGGTGCTAAAGATCGTAGATAGCTCAGAAAAATCCGCGGTCTCTTCTAGATGGTAGAGAGCCTCCTTGAGGTCACGATGTTTCCTGTTTCATCGAATTTCGTTAACACATCATAAAGATATGATTTTTCAAAGTTTGCAACACTTAAAAGTGTTAATTTCTGTTTAAATATAATAAAGGTCTCACCTTTCAAAGTTGGTTCGAACTAGGGTTCGAATTTTTCAGAAAATCCGTGAAACGATGGAAGGATCGGATTATACCATGTGGAAGAGGGAAGAGAGGAGAGTCGGTCGGTGGTGGAGATGGTGAACTCGGTGGCCTTAATCGGCGGCGGCAGCGGCGGAAAGTTCAGGGGTTTGAGGGCGTGGTTCTCGAGGCACAGGCGACGAGGAGGGTCGAGGGTTGGTCGGATTTGAAGAGGGAAGGGAGGGCTTCCGAATCTGGGTGGTGGCGGGGTCTGGCGTGGCCTGAGGCAACGGCGATCTGGTCGGGAAAGTTTGAGCAGCTTCCGCCGTTCAAAATCGAGGGGACGGGGGGTTTTGATGATTTTTTTTTTATATTTTAAAAATTATGAAGGAGAAATATTATTGGCCCATGAATTTATTAAATTTCGAAATAGTGTTTCTCCACACGGACACCAATTCAAACCCAACGACTGTCGCCCCTAGCTAAATACCCCATCCCGGACACAATGGGATATGTTTCGTAGGCCAATTCGACTGTTACAGTCAGTTATTTACATTTCAATTTGCCAGGGCCACAAACTGATTCGAAAAATTCCAAAAAAATAAATCTAGCTATTTTTTGACGATACGGTCCCAACAAAACTAGTTTCGTCGAATTCTGAGATCGTTTGAAAAATGTCCATTTTCTAGTCGACCCAATTTAACAGAAATTGACCAATCACATTTCCTTTTGCCACGCTCACATACTAGCTTCAAAAATTATGAAATTTGAAACCTAACAATAGTTTGATATCCCGGATCCAACAAAAGTGGTTTCGTCGAATTTTGAGGTCGTTTGCAAAATATCTGTTTTCAGGGGCTATATATTCTATATAGCGACCTTTCTGAAAATTCGTTTGGCCATAACTTTTGATTCCTGCTATGAAACTTCAATTTTTCAGATTCGTTAGAAAGGTGTTCATAAACAGATTTAAATATTTTTGGTTTCACTAAAATCCGTTATATATTCCACCGGTACAATGAGTCAAAGTTTGAATTCAAATTTTCAAACTGCCTCACTATTTCCAGTTCATTATTTTATTGAAATATTCTATTTCAATGGTTTAAATTCTTTTAAAATAACCAAATTAAAATTTTTAAATTGGCTTGCATTTTCTGGGTTGTTACATTGGGTGATCTGAAAAGCCTAATCTTTCACTTCCTTTCCTAGTTTTCTTAATTCAAACCTAATTTACGACTTTTGTATATTGCGGCGTCGAATTCGTTGATCGGTTATAGATCTAGGGTTCAGCACGTTGATCAGTTTTACAAATGAGGACGAACGAATATCTGGTAAAATAGAAACAGGATAAAACAGTGTGGTGACCTCTATTTTTTAAGTGTGTGGTATTAAGAAGAGTGTAATACTAATTTTTGTGGTATTTTTAGCCGCGGTATTAGGAAGAACATATTGGGTTGCTCTTAGTACCACACTTAAAATAATGCAGCCAATATAAATGTAAATTGTTGGAATGATATCATTATAGTAAAACATGAATGGTATCATTATAGCTTACTATCACTGCTTCAGTTTCTTAATATCTGGGAAATGTAGCTCAAACATCATCACCCATCCAACTTGGTTTTTTCAAGCATTATTTTACCTTGATGGAGTTTCCCTATAATTTTTCTGCATCTTCTGGTTCTAGTGATTCCTAAATTATATATAGTATATTGTTTTTCGCATGTGATTTTTATATACATGATTAATCAACAATTTTCTGCCAAAGAAAACAATAACAAATTATGAGACATTGGATTATATCTTATTGCATTTATCCCATTTTCGGCCAGGCTATATATAGTTTGTCCATTGTTGTTTCGACTATGCACTTGCCTATAAATAAATCTTTAGTTCGATGATTTAATTCTCAGTGGAACTTTTCCATGTATAATACAATAAATTATAATATATTTTGATTAATAAAAAGGGAAACCACTGCACAATGTTTCTCTACGTGTGAGGGACCTGAGAAAGTTCCCTATTGAATACCACGTTAATCACCATTACCTACGATGCGTACGCTATAAACATGTAAATATACGTACAAGGTAATTTTCCTTTTTCCTTTCCTTTATCATACTTAGCTAGTTAGCTGTAGCTTTGCTACCTAGGGACATCAACGCTCAAACCAAACCCACCATTGCATGAATTTACATTATTCTTTGTTATAATATTCTCTATCATATGGTTAACAGGTTTTTCTACAATAGTACATTTTTTGACACACAGACAAAGAGCAAGGAAGACATATTACATTGACTTATATTTTCATATACTTGTTACCAGAATTGATATGAAAATGTTGTTTATAATGACTGGTGTATTGACAGTTTCAGCATTACTAACTAATATGAAGTTAGCTGAAAGTAGTAGTATTGATAATATTGAAGCCATAAAGGAAAATAATTTAACAAGTGGCATTAAAGAAACGTGGAAACATAAATTTCTCCTCTCATCATTGGAATATCCATTTAGCACCAATCGCAAGCTTTACAGTTTCTATACTTTATGATTTTTTGGTTAACATTTACAATTATTTTTCAACTACAACTACTTTATCCTTAAGTCTTTTAGCTATCATAGCCAACATATTGTTAATGTTAACTAATGGTACCGTGTTTGCAATTTTTCTTGATTGATTTACAATGGTAAACACATTTGAAATTTCATGCACAATCAGTATTCTCATACCTAAATATAACTTGAGCTCGTGGTATTAAGAGCACCCAATTTTCACGGAAACATAAAATAGGTGTTGAGGCCACTTCCTTAGACAAGCAGTAATATTTACATGCACTGGTAATGGACCTGATGATTTGGATTCTGAATTTGTGCATCCAAGATGCAGAGATAGGTGTCCGTTAATTAGCCTACTTGATGCATTATCATTTAGGTGTACATGGTTTTGGCCAAAAAAAATATTGTCAAACATTTTGTTACAAAGAAATGTATCCTTTGTTTATGTACACATAATCATTTAAAAATATCATTACAGCTTAAGAATCGTCATATTTTTAAATCAAGCGGAAAATAAAGTGATATCTTATTTCTTTCTAGCGTATATGCTCCAGACAGTTCTACGAAGTTGATGCAAAATTGATATTGTTTCTTATGATACAAAAAATTTAAACTCTTTTTCAAAACGAAAAACAATGGAAATAGTTGAAGATTGAATCTATAAGCAAGATACACACCGGCGTACACACACAAGAGAAAACGAGCACATGCGCGCGCACACACATAAATACATATATAGAGAGATATAGAAATAAAGTTGTAAAAGTAAAATAAAAACTATATGTATGTAAACATGTGTAATTAATTAAGGATGCATGCACTGTTTTTGTTTTTATTTAAAGGACCAGAATAATCTACAGAAATATTAACTAAGGCATGGTTCATATGCTTCTTAACCTTTCATAAATGTAACTGAAAGTACCTTAGCAATATGGTTTGAGACAGTATCGGATAAAAGGACCATGAATGGTATGTCTTACCAAAATGATTTGAGATGGTATCTTATAAAATGTAACCAACTATGTCTTCCATGATTCATGCGTGCATCTCTAAGTAATCACCTTAAGAACTGGGAGTGAACACATTATGTTTTCAATGGCTTTCATTTCCTACCAATTATTGAGTGCACATTATCTTATTTTTAGTGGTTCGTGTTTCATTGTTGTAAGGATAAAGGGGTTGTTTATCTGAACTAGAGAGAGATCAATCATTGGCGTCAAACGCATTGTTTATATTGAGTAAAAAAAATTAAATTTTCTCCAATAAGAAAACAAGCCAAATCGACCAGTTACCATCTTAGATGTACCCAATGTATCAAAAAAGGTACCTAGCCAATTTTATTCTACGAACGACATATAACACCCCATATTTTTAAATTAGATAATAAAAAATATCATCCTGAAGTTTTAAACAAACATTGAAAAAATAAATAAGAGAAACACACATAAAACTTATAGTTACCAATGTTCTAATTTTGTAAACAAAAACGTAGGGTGGTTGCTCACAAGTTGGAATCCCACTTGTGTTATGTTTAAAGACATGACAGAACTAGGGATCAAACCTGCGTGCTAAGATTTAAGAGGCAAGTTCTCAACCATTGAACCACACTACGTTTTTGTTCAAAAATTAGAACATTGGTAAGTATTGGTTTCATATGTTTTCTCTTTTTTTCGGTGTTGTTCTAAAACTTTATTTAATGATATATTCTTCATTTTAAGTCCGTTTTCTGCAAATCATAGGTCTGAATTGATCAGAAAATTGTCACAAACGCAATGACGTTAGTTCCATGACCAATTCAAAAAAATTTATGAATTTTATTTAATTTAAAAATGTGGAGCATTACATTCTCCCACCCTTTAGGAAATTTCATCTCTGAAATTTGATAAGGGTAAAATTTTGTAGTTCCTCGCATAATTTACAACCATCATGTGTGCATCCAATTTTTGCAACCTTTTGTACACTTGTACAAAGTGTAGCACAACATAAAAATACATGAAAGTAATGAATCTTAAGCAGTACCTCCTATATAATTGCAAATTTTCTTGAAAATCTTTTGAAATCATGATGCATGCATCCTAAATATACCAGCAATTTCTATTTGAATGCAATATTTTGAAAATTAAAAAAACTTTTCACCCAAATTTTCCCACTCTTGAGTATAGTTCATTCAATTTTTGCATCCAAATCCTATCAACCAACTTTAGATAGATTTGCGAATTTCAGAAGAAAAAAAATTAATTCGATTTCTTATGTCAGAAAGAGGTACAAAATGAAAAACTACATATTTTCCATCCACTTTAACGCACATTTTCCCCCATACTTGGAAACTTTAAATGTTAATCTTACAAAAATTCCTATTTTCTATTCTAAGCACAGTTTACATAAGAAAATATTCTTTTCAGTTTTCCAAGCTTATTGGAAGAATTCACTTTCTTTTATTGTTTTCAATTTTAGTAGTTGTCGTCTTTGTTTGTTATTCTTTTAGTTGTTATCTTTTTCTTTCATTTTCGTTTTATTCACAATACCCTATGTTTTTGTTCTTACCTAGCGATCAACACAAACACCTAGGAAGAAAATATCCCACTAAACTATTAAATTTTCCTAAAATAGAACACTACATAAGAATGCAAATCTATACTAAAAGAAAACTTTCCTATTTCATCAAGTGGTGCTAAAAATGATTTCTAATAATTACTAACCACATCACAAATTTACTTATAAAAATCTCAACTTGTTTTTTCCTATTCATTTACTTTTATCCTCTTCTCTTAAATAATGTAAGTTTTAAATTTACCCTTTTTTACTTCTTTCTATTAAACAGTAACCACTTGAAACATTCTTTAAAGATTTCCTCAAACCTTTACTTACTATCCATGCACACTAATGGGTAAAGTTGGCCTTTAGGCAAAGCCGTGGAAGCTTTTGCTTTGGGCCCCTAAAATTCAAGGGCACCAATATTAATGATATTATGCCCATGCAGCCAAGTAAAAAAAGTAAATTGCAATTCACAAGGGCATAAAAATCCATCAGACAAGTACAACAGAAGAAGAGATCGCAGTGCGTTGAAGTCCATAAGATAGATTTGCAGCAATGAGGTTGGCTTGAGGACATGACCGACCAGCGGTAACTGTAGGCTCCAACAATCTAAATTTTCGGTAGCTTCCACCAATTACATTTTTGGTGGTTTCTTCTCTTTTCTTTTTTGTTGTTGTCGTCTTTGTTTGTTATTCTTTTAGTTGTTATCTTTTTCTTTCATTTTCGTTTTATTCACAATACCCTATGTTTTTGTTCTTACCTAGCGATCAACACAAACACCTAGGAAGAAAATATCCCACTAAACTATTATATTTTCCTAAAATAGAACACTACATAAGAATGCAAATCTATACTAAAAGAAAACTTTCCTATTTCATCAAGTGGTGCTAAAAATGATTTCTAATAATTACTAACCACATCACAAATTTACTTATAAAAATCTCAACTTGTTTTTTCCTATTCATTTACTTTTATCCTCTTCTCTTAAATAATGTAAGTTTTAAATTTACCCTTTTTTACTTCTTTCTATTAAACAGTAACCACTTGAAACATTCTTTAAAGATTTCCTCAAACCTTTACTTACTATCCATGCACACTAATGGGTAAAGTTGGCCTTTAGGCAAAGCCGTGGAAGCTTTTGCTTTGAGCCCCTAAAATTCAAGGGCACCAATATTAATGATATTATGCCCATGCAGCCAAGTAAAAAAAGTAAATTGCAATTCACAAGGGCATAAAAATCCATCAGACAAGTACAACAGAAGAAGAGATCGCAGTGCGTTGAAGTCCATAAGATAGATATGCAGCAATGAGGTTGGCTTGAGGACATGACCAACCAGCGGTAACTGTAGGCTCCAACAATCTAAATTTTCGGTAGCTTCCACCAATTACATTTTTGGTGGTTTCTTCTCTTTTCTTTTTTTCTGTTGTCGTCTTTGTTTGTTATTCTTTTAGTTGTTATCTTTTTCTTTCATTTTCGTTTTATTCACAATACCCTATGTTTTTGTTCTTACCTAGCGATCAACACAAACACCTAGGAAGAAAATATCCCACTAAACTATTATATTTTCCTAAAATAGAACACTACATAAGAATGCAAATCTATACTAAAAGAAAACTTTCCTATTTCATCAAGTGGTGCTAAAAATGATTTCTAATAATTACTAACCACATCACAAATTTACTTATAAAAATCTCAACTTGTTTTTTCCTATTCATTTACTTTTATCCTCTTCTCTTAAATAATGTAAGTTTTAAATTTACCCTTTTTTACTTCTTTCTATTAAACAGCAACCACTTGAAACATTCTTTAAATATTTCCTCAAACCTTTACTTACTATCCATGCACACTAATGGGTAAAGTTGGCGTTTAGGCAAAGCCGTGGAAGCTTTTGCTTTGGGCCCCTAAAATTCAAGGGCACCAATATTAATGATATTATGCCCATGCAGCCAAGTAAAAAAAGTAAATTGCAATTCACAAGGGCATAAAAATCCATCAGACAAGTACAACAGAAGAAGAGATCGCAGTGCGTTGAAGTCCATAAGATAGATTTGCAGCAATGAGGTTGGCTTGAGGACATGACCGACCAGCGGTAACTGTAGGCTCCAACAATCTAAATTTTCGGTAGCTTCCACCAATTACATTTTTGGTGGTTTCTTCTCTTTTCTTTTTTTCTTTTAATTTTCACATTTGATTTCGGTTTCGTCTGTATTACCTTATTTGGGTAGAGATGTTTAGTTTGGACCCAGTGTTTGAATGTCATAATAGCCTGATGCTTAATAACCACCATTTCAAATTTTGCAAGAAATTGTGTCTCTTTCGATGGAACTTATACTCTACTGACATTCACTTTAATATTTTCAAATTTATCTCTGATTCCTAGAGTAATACCATTGACAATTATGTGCATGCAATCAAACTCCAAATGCAAAACAAACAAATTATATATGGATTATGATGTTGATTCGATTAATGAAATAAGCATTATACCCCAAAGACCACTAGGAAATCAAGCATTTTGCTAAAGATAATCTACATTATAATCGTGAAACCAATAAGTAAAAGTAAAAGACCAAAAAAAGCTGCAAAATATGCTTCTTTTTATGAAAACAAGAGCGCAATTAAAGGTCGATGGCATTAATTAATTGGAACTTAGGGGTTATGGTTACTGAATTTAGAATAAGGAATGTATTCTGACTCCCTAATAAACACAAACTAATTCTATATTGTTTACTAAAAGCTTTTTCTCAAAGTGAGAACATTGTCTAATATCACATCATATTCTATTAACATTGTCTAATATCACATCATATTTTATTATTATTAACTAAACTTGATTAAACTAGAATCCTTACAAGCTGAAAGGATTAAAATAGGAAGCCTAACGAATCTGGTCATTCATATAAAATTGTTTCTTTTTATTCCACTTTTTATTGTTTATAAACTCCGAAAATTATTTAAATGATTTAATTGAGGATAATGGTATTGGCTTTGTATAAGGGCCTTGGTTTATAGTTCGCTTTGGACACCAAAACTTCTAGGACAAGCCCTACTAATAGGACCCTTCTCACTAAATTATTTTTAATTAAACCAGTACGTTTGGCACGTCCGTTAGACATATGCAAAGATAACCCAAAGTCAATTTATGGATTGTCAAATTTTAGCCATATGCATAGATAATGTGTAGATACAAATGTGTGAGTTAACTTCTACATACTCTAAAATATATGAACTTATATGTGAGTGAACAAAACTGTTTTCATTGAGATAACACTCATTCGCAATGCCTTAATATATGAACTATAAAATTTAACATAGCTAACGTAAAACATATAGAGCTAAAAATAATTCAAGATTCAACAAAACGAAGCTTACCTAATTTTTTATCTAACCCAAAATACATTAACGACTAACTTTTAACTACAAGATTTAAAGGAGAAAAATAATCAGGTATCATTATTGAGTGCTATATATAAAAGTACATAATATATATTATGAAGACAACACCTCAACAATTGTATAACATTTTCATGCACCGTAATAGTAACAATGGTATGATAAATTAACTTCATTATTAAGTAAGTAATGTTGTTAGCCTAGCAAACCCACATTAATATTAGAGCATCCCATATGATTGATCATTCAAACTCACATTTTGAAGCAACTCTTATGCATTGTTTCCTTAAAGCTGGAGCATATCAATCAAATGTGCACATCGTTTCATTTATCACCTTTAGTACTCCCCAGCCCATAAGAAATACTATCCCCAACAAAGCTTACATCTCAGTAATCACCATCGGTAACATCTTGACATGCAACATAAACCTTCTTGCCTTAAAGAGAATTTTGTCGCCTCTAGCACATAAATGCGGCGTCTTGTATATTTTCCTATCAGTCGCTTCAACATCCTTCTTACAGCTTCACCACACTGAACAACCTTACTGTTGCTTCACAACATCGAACAATTAGGCAGTGTTAACAATTCATATATAGTTATATCATATCATCTTCTAGTTTATTCTTCTAATGCAATAAATTATATAACATAATTTTTACCAAGTGTCTTCTATGACAATTCATTGATCATCATATTGATACCACTTTTCGCTCTGACATCCAGCTATGTGTAATGAATATGAAAACTATGAATGTTCATACTCAAACGTTTTTCAATGAGCGTCAACCAATTAGTGAACAATTCAAAATAATCATGTTTGGCTAAATTTTGCAGCAAGAATCAAATCAATATATGTTCTTATTAAAACACTAATTATATTACCTCCAAAAATTTACCAATATAGAATGTCATTATAATGAATATATTAACATCTCCAAAATTATCCAAATTAGAATGCTTTACTGACATTATTTTCTTACAATATAGATCGTATATGATCAGATATCTGCATAAGTTTAATAACTTTTATTTAGATTAATAGAGATAAATCTAGTAAAACAAATGAGAAGACAAAAATAAAGATGACGGTGATGAAAATGCTTTTAGAATGAGTAAGCATCCAAAATGAAAACTTCTATAGATAATACCCTTTATTATAGTTATTCAAATGCTAGCATTATAGGATAAATAGTCTCAATTAACATTCGTTTATAATTCATGCAAATTCAGCAAGAATCTAAATCATGATTCTACTTAACCAAAATAATTTCCAATTTTTTTTCTGAAATATAACTCTATTACTATGCAGAAAATAATGAAACGGTAGAAAAGGAGTTCTTTCTTTTGTACATGTTGAGATTAAAGGATTATGCGCCAACATTATAATTCAATTCAAAAGCGAAGCAATAAAACATAAATAACAAAAAGATTAATAACTCATACAATCATTTTTGAATATTTATAGTTTTATGAGTTGAGTATGTAACTAGTTTCATATTAAACCTGTATCCAACTCATATTTAACTATGCCATATAATCAGGGCCGATCCTAAGACTTATGATGTCCGGTGCAAAATACTAAATGATGCCGTCCAAGATTTAAAAAAATTCATAATGATACTATACAATTTTCGTGATGAAATAAAAGAACAAGTTAGGAGTAGCCAGCTATGATCATAATTTAATTTACTCATTTCATTTTTATTTTGAGGTGTTATAATCATGAATTTGGTAGCTAAATTATAAAACAATTTTAATGTGAATCGAAGGTATTGTCAATTGTGATGTAATTGGTAATATAATATTATATAAGTTAAATGAACAATATCAAGTATTAAGAATTGTGTCACTATTCTACACTTTATGGGGTGAATTTCAATTATATTATTAGATTCATCATTTTTTCCTAACAAGATATTGTTTATTAAATTGTTATTGCATAACATTGAATATATAAACTATATACATACGCTAAATAGATTAAAACCAATGGTTCATAACAATTTTGGTATACTAAAAGCAAAGTAATTAAAAGGCTATTTACATTTTGATGTGATTCGTTTAAATTATTACGGGATCATGCTAGATCGATCGCAAAATTTGCAGTCAAACTCATCGCATCATTAAATGGATGGCTGCAATTCACAGATGATAGAAAATCATATGAACCCTAAACCTATCGCAGTTTTTTACTTACCAATTCTCGGTTCAGAAAGCATTTTTGATTATTACGTAGAGTAAAAGTATCCAGTCATGCACGTTTAAAAACAAAGGTCACCAGCATCGTTTTCCCTAAAAGAAAACTACAAATAATTTAAATAACAAAATTTGGGATGGCCTATGATAAATAAGAGCCCCTTAAACCCTACACATACTAAATGTAAGGATCAAAACAAAAGAATCCTTTTTTTCATAAACTTGAGTGTATGAACTCTGAAGTATTCTATGGATTTAACTCTTGCAGTGGAGGGTTAACGATTTCATTCAAGTTGCACTCTAAAATTAGCAGGGTTGAAGCACTACAAAAGATAAGCGATAGTCTTATCTAATGAATGAATATACAATGTGGAAGGAAAAAACATCACTTCTCACTTTAATGTTTTAGTTATATATACAATCATAATTAACGCAAAAAATCAAACTAAATAGGGTAATTGAAAATTTGGGATACCTAACGTCAGATCTGCGAAGTTGAAATTGAGAAATTGTACTTCTTTAATTTGCCTTACAGCCCTTGCCCAGTTGCACCTTGCTGTCTTCAAAGAATCAGGCTTCATTGCGGTATGCCTTCTCCTCCCTGTTTCTTCTCCAATGTGCAATTTAATTTTGTGTTTTTCACCTTCGTTCGTTTACGGCCTTTTTTATTGGAAGGAAAGTTTATGCCCTAGGAAGTGAAGCTGCCCTGTGCATGTGCCCCGTTTGCACTGGGCCAGGGCCGGTTGTGCATACAGTTAAGCACAACCTTACCAAAAACAAAATTCCCTTCCAATATTTATTAGTATGGAAAACTTTTCTCTTTCAAAATGGGGGATGTATCCAACTTCCAGATGCATTAGAAGCATCGCTTGGTAATTACAGAAGTATATTATAGGATCAAATTAGCCACTCAGAATCATTCAAATAGACCCAATCAAGATAAACATAGCATAGTTTTTATCCTATCATTAAATTCATTTACATATGTGTGAATCAAAATGCTATTTTCGGTAATTAGTGGATCAAAGCGATAAGTCTCACCATGGAAAGCATCAGGAAGGTTGTTGAGACAAATCCCACATAGAGGAATTTATAAAATAAATACAGTATAAATATTAAGAGTCCTCCATCCTTCACATTGCTAATTGGTTTTGTAATAATTCGGGGTATCTATCATGGTATCAGAGCAATATAAAAATAAAATCGTGTGCACAAGCCACACTTTTCCACGTCACCCTAAGATCCATATGTGAGATTGCCACACGTGCGGGGGCATGTTGAGACAAGCCCCACACTAAGGAATTTATAAAATAAATCTAGTATAAACAATAAGAGTTCACCCTTTACATTGCTAATTGGTTTTGTGATAATTTGGATGGTGTGTTGAGACAAGTCCACGCCAAAGAATTTATAAAATAAATCTTGTATAAATATTAAGAGTCCACCCTTTACATCGTCAATTGGTTTTGAGATAACTTGGGGTTCTCTATCTTGGTACCGGAGCAAGGAATAATTCGTGTGCACAAGTCACACTTGCCCACGTCACTCCTAAGATCCACGTGTGAGTTTGCCACACATGCAGGGGCATGTTGAGACAAATTCCACATTGGGAAATTTATAAAATAAATACAATAAAAATATTAAGAGTCCACCCTTCACATTGCCAATTGGTTTTGTGATAATTTGGGTTCTCTATCAAAGGTTTACAGGAGTTTAATGCAAGTAATATTTTTCTTGACAACAATGAATATAGTACCATTTTGTGAGGCATTTATTGGAATGAAATGTTACCAAAATTTAAGGCTGAAAATAAAATGCACCACTGCTAAAAAAGATAGCATTTTTTTTATTCTAGATCATTGTTTATTCTAATCAATACATATACTCTCTTTATACAGTTTACCTTTATAAAAAATGGACTTATAATGAAAACGGAGAATGACGCGGAATTACTGCAAAATATGGACATGCTTGAATGTTATCTAAAATAATTCAATGATATTAACAGAATATTTGGAAACTTGATTCAAGGTATTTAAAATAATAAAGATACAAACAAACTTGTATGGAAAGCACAACCTTCAAGAGGAAATTTTTTAACATTGACTTGTAAGAATTTTACTACATCTCATTATATGGTCCATATAACAGATATGGAATTATTAATTTAATATTGAATGTCATTATGTGGTCATCTATGGAGTCTGTTGATTTGATAGGATAAGATTGAAACAGAAGGCATATTCCTTTAAATATGAATATTTTCAATTAACAGTCAACCTTGATGAACGGTTGAGATTATATCCATAACGGAATTTGGTTTCTCTCTGCTAATAAATATAACCCAATATTCATCGTTAGGGTTATCGAAAAGACATCACAAACAATAGTACGACCAAGAGAGAGAAAGCAATTTCTAGATCTACGACTTACAGATCTACATTTCATTATGTATTGTTTGTAACTGTAATGACCTGGGTTTTTGTCGACTTTGGTTATCGCCATAAACTCAATGATGATTAACCAAACATCGAAAAATACCGGATGATTAATGAAAGAAATTAGAGGGTGAGGAAAGATAAGATAGAAACTTAGAATAGAAGAAGAAGAACACAACATCAGAGTAATACGAACCTCACAGCGGAACGAATAACATATAATATATATCACATAACTTGAAATATACATCTGTACTTGAATATACATCATTATCAAAGTACTACACTTAAAACACAGCGGAAATAAACTATAGCTATATGATCCTGAAGCCTCCTGCTCCAGCTCTTCAAGTATTTGTAAATCCTGACTACTTGACCGTACAAAATTGGGCACCCAAGAGTTTAGGGAAAATAAAACAAAATAAACTCCGGGTAAGTAATGGGACTGCTATGAGTAAAACAGTTTAAAACAGTTCGAACAGTAAATGATATCTCATAAGACCACGCCGTATAACGGAACGGGTTTTTCCCTTATGAGAATCCAAATTATCTTTATATCAAAAACCTTTTGATATTATAATAATGTCTATCAACCACAATATAATAATCATCTAGCAGAAACGCTTTCATCTCACGTTCTACATGTATGGTATATAATCAAAACCGCAAGAACGTATTGGGTAATGGTATTCAATACATCCATCTTAGACACTATTATCTAAGACTTATACAATAGCCCTTGCACTTTACTCCGTCTTCAATTATCTTTGGCATATATGATTCGCAACGCTTATGCCAATACAGAGTGGTTCTTTGGATAATAATCCAACCGGTCTCTCAATATTAACGACGCTAAAATGGTCAAAACTTCGATTGTCTGTGATTTAACCATCAAAGAAAACACGTGTGCAAACAACGATATTATTTCCAAATGGAAATTCTATCAATCAATCATCAATCATATATATATATATATATTCATATTCATATTTCCTTATTTTCTATGTTTAAGAAAATATACGTTATTAACACTGGAAAACATTTCCATTGTTATTTACCTATCACTATCATTTTACAACTATCAGTCCCTGACTGTAAACTAGTAGGAGAACAATTCTCTAAGTATAAACCCCAAAGGCCGAAACCAACATCAGATCGACACTTATAAAACCATTCAACTTAACTAATCTCTAGTCAGTTTCTAATCTTGTTTAACTCTATTCCTTTACCTCTATTCGATTAAGTCTATTTGATTAACTCTATTTGAATAACTCTAATTGAATAACTCTATTCTGTTTTAACTTTATTTCGAATAACTATATTCGATTTAACTCCTTCGAATATAAACTATATTCGATTAACTACTTCTTGATATACTCTAATCGAATAACTTTATTTGGTTAACACTATTCCCTTTTTATAATTCTATTTGCTTTCTAAATATTCTCCTTTAAAATATCCTATTTATTTTCTAATAATATTCCTTTATTTTATTCTATTCGTTTTATCAACATTTTTCCCTTTTATAAAACTCTATTCGTTTTATAAACATTTCCCCTTTTATATTTGTTTTACAAATATTCCCTCTATATCTGTTTAACAAATTCTTTCCCTTATATTTGATTTACAAATATAATTCCTTTATTCAAAATCCTTTTACTTTTATAATATAAAATCCATTGATTTTATATAAATAAATTATTTTCAAAATATACTTTGAAAATCCCTTTTCCACATTTTGGTATTTCTATGGTACTTAACACACCATATAACAACGATAATATCGTCCAAACACACATAATCAACAACATATTATATATCACATCATATATCACAATATATGAATCACAGTAAAATAAATGTTGAGGAATCCAGTTGGATTCCTCCAACCTGTTTCCCTGCATCCCCAGATGTTACACAATATAATCAACATCACTTTCAGTTCAATATGAAATACTCTGTTAAACAGAATCAATATAGAAATTCAACTAACTGACTAGCAGTTCAATCAAACAGTCAACACACAGTCAATCAGCCAATATTTAACAGTTCTAAAAATACAACATGAAATTTTAAACTGTTCAGAGTTATTGAGATTTACTCACATTGGCAGTTCATCATTAAAGAACGATAAACTGTTTATTTGATTTGAATCAAACAATTTATTTCGCCTTAAATTCAAACGAGCACCGATCCATTTCCAGTCAGCTTCATTGTGAAGCTCTCATCCATACGATCCTAACGGATCCAGTTTTGCCTAATTCTGATATCGTATGCAATAGTTATGATCGATACGAGTTAATGCTATTTTAAATAAAAGAAATTAAATTTCAATATTCAGTTTGTCCTTAACTTATATTCCTCGGCCCAATGCCCCTTCAAAACCGACCGCTACCCTTCTTCCTCTACACAAAATCCCAATTCGCTATTTCCTATATTCTCAGCACCATTTTCAACGACTTTACCTCCAAACCGTTCCTCCTCCGTCCATCTGTTCCGAGCGCCGCCTCCCCTATCAAATTCTTCATCGAAAACCACACCCTCCTCTACCCTTTGATTCAAACTCGCATGCCTCCTTCCTGATGAGACTTCAGACCCACTTCCTCGAAGTACAGTGAACACCACGACGTAAATACCGTTCGAACGCTCCCAGACTTCGCCACAAGCTGCTACTCGTCATACCGAGCATGAATCCATCGTTTAAATTCCCAATAAATGCCAGAAATATCGAATTAATCTAACCCTAGTTCTCACTGGACAAAACTAGCACCACATAACAGACGTCGAACTCTTTATATTGGGTATAGAACTGAAGCATACATCAATACAAACTCATATATACAGGTTATATGAATTATAGGAATTTATTTCTTTTTTAATGATTTTTTTGAAGATCGATTTGGGCTTGAGGATGAATAACTGACGGCGGTTTTAGTTTTGACTTTGGGAGACCTTTTTTCTAGGGTTAGGCAGGGGGTTTAGGTATTTATAAAAAAAAGGGAAATAGATATTTTGATTATTTTATTCATTTAAATTATAACACTGCCAATATTCGCCTTCTAAAAATTACTGTGATCACACACGATACCCAAAAATCACCAAACTGGACATGTAGCAACAGTTCGACATTTCGGTCCCAATGAAACTAGTTTCGTCGAATTCCGACTTCGTATGCTCACACAGCGTGTTTTTAATTGTCAAAATACCGACTGTTTTTCACTTTAAAATCCCGTACGGCCACATACTGGCTTCAAAAATCACGAAAACTGAAATCTAGCAATAATTTAACATTGCGGATCCAAAAAGATTTGTTTCGTCGAATTCCGACTTCGTTTGCAAAAGTGGCTATTTTTAAAGCTCTGGATGACCCATTTAAATATATAAATATTTTTAAATATAATTAAATTAAATATTTTTAAATAAATATTATCGTGTATATTTACAGTGGAATACCATACAGCTCTAGAATATTTCTATATGAATTTCTAACTTGATATTTCAATCTGGGTCAACCCGATATTCGATTTATATTGAAATCGCTTTTTAAAATATAAATAATTCCTTTATAAATTATAAAGGAATTCCACATCGACTTTTCTAAAATTTGATTTGGACGTAAATCAAAATCTACCCGACGAAATCCCGATTTTTCTCTTTCACTAGAAAGATATACTCCACCCGCTCCACACGTTTCTTGTTTCACAGAAATCCGGCTTAAAACGAATCCTGTACATTCAGTTGAAGTTCGAATCGCCAATTTACGAACTGCAGCGCCATTTCGAGCTCGATTTTAATTATAATATAATTATACGTTCAAACTGTCGTTTATATAATATATTCGTTATTCAAATTCAATTATAAACTGAATTAAATATCACAGATGATCAAGTTCACACCATATCGTCATTTCAGCCTATTGTGATTATTTCAGAATTAAATATATTATTTAATTATTAATTTAATTAAATATTCACCATTATTTTATTCCACGACCATTTAATTCACTATATCACTATTTATAGAATTAAATAAATTAATTATAATACCTCTGCCAATGCGGGTCATTACAATCTTCTCCACTTAAAATAATTTCATCCTCGAAATTGCTAAGGTAGAGAACGACCCTATCGACTGGTTAGAACATATTTGTTCACTTCTTAACTTCAGTTTCAACTGAACCAATTTAATTTCAATTAAATTATTAATTAATTCTTATTAACGAAAATTTTCAAAAATCCTGAAAATTTTCTAACGCCTTAACTTTTCGAAAAATTTCGCCAGCACCTCCTTTGTACTGGTCAATAGGTCAAACTCCAACTCGCCTCTCTGGGCCATCTCCAACCCAAAAGAAAATCAAACAGCCAAGCAGCTTGCCAATTTGGCTCATCAAAATCTCATGCCATATGAAATATAAACTTGTACCTTTTTGTTGGGCATATTAACTATATCACTTCCATCTATTACCACTACAGCGGATACAAGGGTCAACCCAATCAAATTTCAATCTGCTTTTATCCACAACACAACCATTCGCTTATATCCGAGACAAATATCATTTCAACTCGAGTTTCTTCTCGATTCCCAACTCTTAACTTGATTATTACATTACACTTCAAATTTGAATCTCACAATCCAATTTGTCTTGATATCATTCTAATTCAATCTCAGTTATCACTTTACTGGCTTTACTTCAATTCAAATTTTCTTTCACAAATTTCTGTTAAATTTGTTTTTAATTCAAATAGTCTTTCCCTGGGAGTTTTTAAACAGTTTACTCTTTTCAAAAATCTAATTTTCCTTTTTGAAATTCAACACAAATTGTTTTTCCCAAAACAAATTCAAAACAGTATCTCTGGTAGTAATTCGTCACTTACAACTCGAAAATGAATACTGATGATGCAGCTGTCATCATCGGAATCTATTTTCCAGTGATCAAAGTGAGTTCAATACTATAAAACCATTTCTAAACATTTCCACTTTGAAATTCATTTCAAAATATAATTCACACTGCTTGTAAAACAATTTAAAATATCTCAGGATCTTAAATTTTCCTTATTTTTAATCCAAATCCATTTACAAACACTTATCCAATTTTTTTCCAGAATTTTAATTCAATTTCTGATTTAAATTTCAGATTTAATTCGCTTCGTAACACTTATACGAATTCTACTTGGTTATATATATATAACCATCTCCATTATAATCTTACTCGATTATAATTACAAATATACTTTGGGTAAAATTATTTCATTTACCCTCTTTTCAAAACATACCATGACGGTTCATCGTATTCGAGTGTTTATAAACTCCTACCAATACAGTGGATCAAACTGATCGACCAGAAATTCATAAGCCACTCAGTCAATAAATCTCCACAATATAAAACAAATTTTTATATCAAATAACAAATACGTTCACTCGTATATATACACTCAACTCAATCTAGGGTATTGCTAACCCTATCTCTACTGAGTCACGCCATAGAGCCAAGGTAATTCACTTAACTTAAGCTCTGATACCAACTGTAATGACCCGGGTTTTTGTCGACTTTGGTTATCGCCATATACTCAATGATGACTAACCAAACATCGAAAAATATTGGATGATTAATGAAAGAAATTAGAGGGTGAGGAAAGATAAGATAGAAACTTAGAATAGAATAAGAAGAAGAACACAACATCAGAGTAATACGAACCTCACAGCGGAACGAATAACATATAATATATATAACATAACTTGAAATATACATCTGTACTTGAATATACATCATTATCAAAGTACAACACCTACAACACAGCGGAAATAAACTATAGCTATATGATCCTGATGCCTCCTGCTCCAGCTCTTCAAGTATCTGTAAATCCCGACTACTTGACTGCCCATACAAAAATGGGCACCCAAGAGTTTAGGGAAAACAAAACAAAATAAACTCCGGGTCAGTCATGGGACTGGTATGAGTAAAACAGTTTAAAACAGTTCGAACAGTAAATGATATCTCATAAGACCACGCCGTATAACGGAATGGGTTTTCCCTTATGAGAATCCAAATTATCTTTATATCAAAAACCTTTTGATATAATAATAATGTCTATCAACCACAATATAATAATCATCTAGCAGAAACGCTTTCATCTCACGTTCTACATATATGGTATATAATCAAAACCGCAAGAACGTATTGGGTAATGGATTTCCAACTATGACAAGGTATGGAACCACCTTTCGCTAGTGTACCTCCAGAGAGGAATACACTGGATTCAACAAGAACATCTTGCAACCCGGCCAAACATGACCGACCGCTCATTTCGCTTGAGTGTATCGAATGTATATCACCAACGGTTGGGATCAGCAACCGTTCCCCGAATGGGACAGTATCGACAATAGATTTTTAGAAATAAATGAAACTCTAGATCAGGTGATTATACACCCTACTTCGGAGCGACCGACTTAGCCATGCTGCCTGCCCGATTTATGTCATTTACCGGATGTGAGGCTAGAAGCTACGCTTTATCATCACACCATATTCACTTTGAATGCCACATCGTCAAATCCATCAAATCACCGATTGACGTCCTCAACCACACATTATGTGTTAGCTAAAAGAAGTTTCCTTCTCCGCTTTCACTCTTGGTACGGTTGGAGAAATCAATATACGTGATTGTCTGGAAATACTCTGTCAGACATCCGTCCATACAAGTCATCCAGGAACAGGATGAACCAAAGGCACTATTCAATACATCCATCATAGACACTGTTATCTAAGACTTATACAATAGCCCTTGCACTTTACTCCGTCTTCAATTATCTTTGGCATATATGATTCGCAACGCTTATGCCAATACAGAGTGGTTCTTTGGATAATAATCCAACCGGTCTCTCCATATTAACGACGTTAAAATGGTTAAAACTTCGATAGTCTGTGATTTAACCATCAAAGAAAACACGTGTGCAAACAACGATATTATTTCCAAATGGAAATTCTATTAATCAATCATCAATCATATATATGTATATATATTCATATTTCCTTATTTTCTATGTTTTAGAAAATATATGTTATTAACACTGGAAAACATTTCCATTGTTATTTACATATCACTATCATTTTACCACTATCGGTCCCTGACTGTAAACTAGTAGGAGAACAATTCTCTAAGTATAAACCCCGAAGGCCGAAACCAACATCAGATCGACACTTATAAAACCATTCAACTTGACTAATCTCTAATCAGTTTTTAATCTTGTTTAACTCTATTCCTTTACCTCTATTCGATTAAGTCTATTTGATTAACTCTATTTGAATAACTCTAATTGAATAAATCTATTCTGTTTTAACTTTATTTCGAATAACTATATTCGATTTAAATCCTTCGAGTATAAACTATATTCGATTAACTACTTCTTGATATACTCTAATCAAGTAACTTTATTTCGTTAACACTATTCCCTTTTTATAATTCTATTTGTTTTCTAAATATTCTCCTTTAAAATATCCTATTTATTTTCTAATAATATTCCTTTATTTTATTCTGTTCGTTTTTTCAACATTTTTCCCTTTTATAAAACTCTGTTCGTTTTATAAACATTTTCCCTTTTATATTTGTTTTACAAATATTCCCTCTATATCGGTTTAACAAATTCTTTCCCTTATATTTGATTTACAAATATAATTCCTTTACTCAAAATCCTTTTACTTTTATAATATAAAATCCATTGATTTTATATAAATAAATTATTTTCGAAATATACTTTGAAAATCCCTTTTCCACATTCTGGTATTTCTATGGTACTTAACACATCATATAACAACGATAATATCGTCCAAACACACATAATCAACAGCAGATTATATATTACATCATATATCACAATATATGAATTACAGTAAAATAAATGTTGAGGAATCCAGTTGGATTCCTCCAACCTATTTCCCTGCATCCCCAGATGTTACACAATATAATCAACATTACTTTCAGTTCAATATGAAATACTCTGTTAAACAGAATCAATATAGAAATTCAACTAATTGACTAGCAGTTCAATCAAACAGTCAACACACAGTCAATCAGCCATGTTTAGCAGTTCTAAAAATACAACATGAAATTTTAAACTGTTCAGAGTTCGTGAGATTTACTCACATTGGCAGTTCATCGTTAAAGAACGGTAAATTGTTTGTTTAATTTGAATCAAACAATTTATTTTGCCATAAATTCAAACGAGCACCGATCCATTTCCAGTCAGCTTCATTGTGAAGCTCTCGTCCATACAATCCTAACGGATCCAGTTTTGCCTAGTTCTTATATCGTATGCAATAGTTATGATCGATACGAGTTAATGCTATTTTAAATAAAAGAAATTAAATTTCAATATTCAGTTGGGCCTTAACTTATATTCCTCGTCCCAATGCCCCTTCAAAATCGACCGCTACCCTTCTTCCTCTTTACAAAATCCCAATTCGCTATTTCCTATATTCTCAGCACCGTTTTCAACGACTTTACCTCCAAACCGTTCCTCCTCTGTCCATCTGTTCCAAGCGCTGCATCCCCCATCAAATTCTTCATCGAAAACCACACCCTCCTCTACCCTTTGATTCAAACTCGCATGCCTCCTTCCTGATGCGACTTCAGACCCTCTTCCTCGAAGTACAGTGAATCCCACGACGTAAATACCGTTCGAACGCACCCAGACTTTGCCACAAGCTGCTACTCGTCATACTGAGCATGAATCCGTCGTTTAAATTCCCAACAAATGCCAGAAATATCAAATTAATCTAACCCTAGTTCTCACTGGACAAAACTAGCACCACATAACAAACGTCGAACTCTTTATATTGGGTATAGAACTGAAGCATACATCAATACAAACTCATATATACATGTTATATGAATTATAGGAATTTATTTCCTTTTTAATGATTTTTTTGAAGATCGATTTGGGCTTGAGGATGAATAACTTACGGCGGTTTTAGTTTTGACTTTGGAAGACCCTTTTCTAGGGTTAGGCAGGGGGTTTATGTATTTATAGAAAAAAAGGGAAATAGATATTTTGATTATTTTATTCATTTAAATTATAATTCTGCCAATATTCTCCTTCTAAAAATTTCTCTGATCACCCACGATACCCAAAAATCACCAAACTGGACATGTAGCTACAGTTCGACATTACGGTCCCAACGAAACTGGTTTCGTCGAATTCCAACTTCGGATGCTCACACAGCGTATTTTTAATTGTCAAAATACCGACTGTTTTTCACTTTAAAATCCCGTACGGCCACATACTGACTTCAAAAATAAAAAAAAACTGAAATCTAGCAATAATTTAACATTGCGGATCCAAAAAAATTAGTTTCATCGAATTCCGACTTCGTTTGCAAAAGTCGCTATTTTTAAAGCTCTGGATTACCCATTTAAATATATAAATATATTTAAATATAATTAAATTAAATATTTATAAATAAATATTATCGTGTATATTCACAGTGGAATATCATGCAGCTCTAGAATATTCCTATATGAATTTCTATCTTGGTATTTCAATCTGGGTCAACCGGATATTCGATTTAAATTGAAATCCCTTTTTAAAATATTAATAATTCCTTTACAAATTATAAAGGAATTCCACAGCGACTTTTCTAAAATTTGATTTGGACGTAAATCAAAATCTACCTGACGAAATCGCGATTTTTCTCTTTCACTAGAAAGCTATACTCCACCCGCTCCACGCGTTTCTTGTTTCACAGAAATCCGGCTTAAAACGAATCCTGTACATTCAGTTGAAGTTCGAATCGCCAATTTATGAACTGCAGCGCCATTTCGAGCTCGATTTTAATTATAATATAATTATACGTTCAAACTGTCATTTATATAATATATTCGTTATTCAAATTCAATTCTAAACTGAATTAAATATCATAGATGATCCTGTTCACACCATATCGTCATTTCAGCCTATTCTGATTATTTCAGAATTAAATATATTATTTAATTATTATTTTAATTAAATATTCACCATTATTTTATTCCACGACCATTTAATTCACTATATCACTATTTATATAATTAAATAAATTAATTATAATACCTCTGCCAATGAGGGTCATTACAGTAACTGAGAGTATGGTCAAGATCTTAAACAAAAATACAAAAATGATTAAAAATCAAATTCACTTGATATTATGTTTTCACATGGTATCAGAGCGAGATTGAAGATCATATTCTTAGTTCAAATTCATAGTAGAATCATGCTGGTGTTATGTTTTTCCAAAATTAATCAGCTTGATTTTTGTATAATGTCATATGTTGATTATGTTTATCCAAATTACATGTTAATATTATTATTATTTCTTAACTGGTTTTGCGATTTATTATGATTATGGTGCAATAATTATTTTGGGTCTATTTTTCATTTTTTTTATCACTAATAGGTCAGAACATGCCTTTTGTGTCATAATTGAATGAAATTTCCATAGTTGATTGAAAACAACAAAACCTCTGAGCAATCATTGCTCTACTGTGAATTTTTACATTTTTTTCAATCATTTAGACCCTCAAGATTTCATTTTTACTTGTTTTCCAGCAACAACCGTAGTGGTGATTCATGATAATTGAAATTTCGTATAAGGTTTTTGCGAAATTTTGATTGAATAGAATTAAACTTGCTCCTTTAAAGTATTTGTGTATCTTCTTATCATTGAATAAATGTTGATGACACTAATTTACATTACTATTTGATCCATATAATAGCCAATTGCATTTAATTCTATAACTATTACATTAAATGTGGTTGTTACGATAATAAATCAATTAATTAATTGTCATAAATGCATTAATTGTTTCGGTTATACTAAATTAATGGTGGAGCAAGTTGGTATTCAATAAATGGAAAGACATATATTTTATTATCATATAAATATTTGCAATTTTACTCATTAAAAATACGTTTCCTTTTTATGTGTAGGTTAGCACAAACTAAATAGAAACAATAGTTGATTTGTGATATTTGGTATGATATTTTCTATGTCATTTAAATATAAGTTTATGTGGCTTACCTTTACATGGGAGCACAAGTCCAAATGAAGCCTACCTTTACATGGGAAATAGGATGAAAGCAGCAATAGAAGCCATTGAAATATCCGTTTAACATTAAGTACTGGTTTTCATTTATATTTAGAGGACACTCTTTATGTTCCTATAGATTCTCGTCATTTGATTTCCTTGCCTAAACTTGATCTTGATGGGTTTTCTTCATTTACTGGTGATGGATGTTTTAAGTTGTTTAAAAATAATGAATTAGTGAGTTCAAGAATTTCAGTTAATGGTTTATATCAAATTACTCTTGATAATTCATTTTTTGAATCGGTTAATGTAACCTTGCATCCTAAAATGAGTTTGAAACGTAGTAGGGCAAGTGAGAGTTCTTCATTCTAGTGGCATAAAAGACTGTCATATATCCATAGAAAGAGTTAACTCATTATTGAAAGAAGGAATTCTTCCAATTCTTGATTTCATTGATTTTGAGGTATGTAAAGATTGCAGTAAGGGTAAGTGTTGACACACTTTTTTAGTCAAAGCTGTCACACATGGAATTCCTGAATAGCAACATGCTCAAGTAGTGGAAACAACATCAAAAGACATAGAGCAATTTGGTCGAAATCACACCATCAACATAAAATGGCCCGAAAATCCTATTGGACGACCTCTTTTGGGCCCGAAAACAGCAATTACAGAGCTAAGCTTTGTAACTCTTGTAGCCCTCTGAATTAGCTTCAGGTTAAGCTTTCATTTGGTCAAAACAAACTTACGGTTTGAAAGTTATGCCAATTTCCGTAAACGCACGTAGAACTTGGATTCTAAGAATTGGTGGCATTTCTATTTGGGTCGCCCCCTTTGGTTTGTAGGCTCCTCCTTGGCTCGCACCCCCCGGCTCATGAAGCACTCTTCTTCTGCTCATGAACCAGCTTCGGCTCGTGGAGTATATATGGGTCACGACCCCCATTACCATGACCCGACCACTAGCTTCATCACTCCAGCTCGCGACTAGACCTCAGCTCGTGAAGCCCACATCATGACCCGACCCCATGAACTCAAACCGATCCCTGCACCTGTTGATGCATGCATAGATCTTGACCTGTTCTCAAGGCTACTCCTACTCCTACTTTCCCGGATCGGCTACCACGTGCACTGTCACAAACTGGTCTTCCCACAAGCCCTCCTACAGCTATAAATACACCTTTACATGGAATTTTAGGGGGATTCTCTCGGACTTTTAGCAAAGGTCTTTCTCCTACATCTCTACGGCTTCTAACATTGCTGAGTGCAAGGATTTTGCACCTTTCAACACATAAATTATCTTCCTGTAATCCCAATTAACACACGGATTGTGTGTCTACATGTAACTGATTCTTGTAATCTGTCAGTATAACAATAAGATTATAAAGTGGACATAGGCTACATCTACAGCCGAACCACTATAAAAACCTCGTGTGTTCCCTCTAATTTTACTTTTTACTGTATTCTGTGATATGTGATCTGCATTTGGGTGTTAGTGCCAATTTTTGGTCTAACATTTTGGCATGCCAGGAGGGAAGCACACGATACTACTTCAATTTCTAGCTCTAAAGGAATCGATTTGCTTGACTATTGGATCAATGGCTAAAAGAAAGAAGGATGGAAATTTCTCCCGTGCTTAAGGTGCTGAGGCCGAATGCACAAGAAACAAGGCAAGCCAGCAAGCTTCCTCTCACGAAAACCCATCGGCATACTTGACTCGAGAAGAAATGGATGGCGTTCTTGCTGAATTGAGAGATCAAATGGCAAAGCAAGATGATCTCCTTAGGATGCAATAGGAGATGATCGATGGATTCTTCGCTCGGATGGATGGAAGGCCGAGCAACGATCAACGCATTGGAAATGAGGCCACATAAGAGGCTCGTGCATCACATAGACTCGGGGGCAACCCCCTCGCTCTTGGAAATGGTCAGGATCGACCAACTTCAGCTCCGATTCAAAGGATATCAGAACGCAAGCTCACACCCAACAGCAGGAAGCGGTTCGTGATGAGGCTCTTGGACTCGATCGGCTCGCCCCCCTCACTCACGAATCGACCTCCATGACCCACATCAGCAGAATCAGCATGAAGCAGTGCGGCATGACGAGCGAAGTTCAGATCTGGTCGCACCCCACAATCTGTGACCCGCAAGCCTTCGCCTTCCAAACACCATACCTTATCATGAACCGGATCGGATCGTGGACCCCAAGCAACGACTCGTGCTTCCCCACGACCCGCTTCGTTCAGCACACCATGAACACACAACAACTCGTCAACTGCTTCCTCACTCTCAGGCATTCAACGCTGGGGGCACCATCTCTGATCTTGGCAACTTGCAACAACTTTTCGAAGGATATCGGCTAGTAGATCTGATTGAACGCCTCTCAAGAGGTCGCACTTATAAGAATGACGTGGATGACGTCAACCACACTCCTTTCACTCAGGAAATCAGGAATTCTCATAATCCCCCAGATTTCAAACTTACACAAATGGATCCCTACAACGGAAGGATAGATCCTACTGTGCACCTGATGCGCTACAAACGGTACATGGAGGTTCAAATGGCATTGGAAAACGTCATGGCGAAATGTTTCCCTCTCTTTTTAACTGATATTGTTGCTATGTGGATTCAGCAGCTAGAAACTGAATCGATCAACAGCTGGAACATGTTGGTTGCATGCTTCATTGAACAATTTCGGGTTCACATTGCACGACCCATGAACGTCATGTCGCTCACTACAATCAAGCAGAGACTCAGAGAAACTCTGTGTTCGTTCCTGGAAAGATTCAATGTTGCAGAAGCATCAGTTGAACGTCCTGAACCATCCATGGTATTGATGGCAGCAGTATCCGGCGTTCTAGATAACTTAGAGTTTAAAAAATCCTTGTATCGAGATCCACCATGAAATCTGGACGAATTCTACCATGAAGCAGATAGATTTCTATGGGAGGAATATGCAACTTCTGATAAGCGCATTCTTGATGTCAACATGCCGAAAAATGGAGAACCGTCTGATTCTGGAAAAGGCAAAGGAAAAGCCAATGTCAAGAATGATCGCAATGCACAGCCCCAAAGAGGGCCCAGATATGAAAAATACATTGAACTCAATTCAACGCTGACTGACATCTACATTGAAATAGGAGGTGCCACCTCCTACCCAAGGCCTCCAAAGAGGGAGCCAACACTAGCACAGCACAACTCCGGAAGACATTACATATTTCATGACATAGACGGTCATAACACTGATGATTGCAGTCATTTGTGAGATCTTATTGAGGACCGGGTCAGACGAGGGGAGCTACCCGAGTATGTCACTCAACCAACAACGCCTACAACTGCGATGCCACCACCTATTCCCCAAAGAGGGAACGATCCTGGATAGAGCAATCACGGGATTATCATTTGTTGATCCCACTCAGCAGATCTCTTTAGTTTACCGGACTCTGGTCCATAGTTCATGTTTTTAGGCTTTAAGGCGAGTTCTCGCCCTTCTTTGTTTTCTCTGCATGTAATAAGCATGGAAACGTCGACCCACATGCACGGAACCAACCGTAGTCTCTAGTCGTGTTCAGGATTAGAATAACTACCGCTTAGCTTTCATGAATCAATAAAGATCATAGATGAGTTCCAGCTCCCAACTAGACCCATCCAGTATAAACAGATATGAGCTCCGGCTCCGAACTGGATCCGTCCAGTATAAACAAACTGCATTAACATTTCCTTGGTCGACTTACTTCGGTAAGGCCGTCTTGGAATTTCATTAGCTTTTCCTCGGTCGTCTTACTACGGTAAGGCCGTCTTGGAACCTCACGGCATTTCCTCGATCGTCTTACTCCGGTAAGGCCCTCTTGGAACCACACGGCATTTCCTCGGTCGTCTTACCCCGGTAAGGCCGTCTTGTAACCCTATAGCACTTCCTTGGTCGTCGTGCTCCACTAAGGCCGTCTCGGAACTATTTTTGCATTGTTTGTCTTATCTTTTTGCATGTATGAATTATGGATCTAACAAATTATTCAGAACACATCTTCCTTCAACCAGCAATATATGTTCTTGAAGCAAACTTGTTGACACACTTTTTTGGTCAAAGCTGTCACACATGGAATTCCTGAATAGCAACACGCTCAAGTAGTGGAAACAATGTCAGAAGACAAAGAGTGATTTGGTCGAAATCACACCATCAACGTAAAATGGCCCGAAACTCCTACCGGATGACCTCTTTTGGGCCCGAAAATGGAAATTACAGAGCTGAGCTTTGTAACTCTTGTAGCCCTCTGAATTAGCTTCAGGTTAAGCTTTCGTTTGGTCAAACCGGACTTACGGTTTGAAAGATATGCCAGTTTCCGTAAACGCACGCAGAACTTGGATTCTGAGAATTGGTGACATTTCTGTTCGGGTCGCGCCCTTTGGTTCGTGGGCTCCTCCTTGGCTCGCACCACCCAGTTCGTGAAGCACTCTTCTTCTGCATGTGAACCAGCTCCATCTCGTGGAGTATATATGGGTCACGACCCCCATTACCATGACCCGGCCACTAGCTTCATCACTCCAGCTCGCGACCAGACCTCGGCTCGTGAAGCCCACATCACGACCCGACCCCATGACCACGAACTGATCCCTGCACTTGTTGAAACATGCGTAGATCTTGACCTGTTCTCAAGGCTAATCCTGCTCCTACTTTTCCGGATCGGCTGCCATGTGCTCTATCACGAACTGTCTTCCTAGAATCCCTCCTACAGCTATAAATACACCTCATGGAATTTTTGGGATATTCTCTCGGACTTTTGGCAAAGGCCTTTCTCCTACATCTATACGGCTTCCAACATTGGTGAGTGCAAGGATTTTGCACCTTTCAACACATAAATTCTCTTCCTGTAATCTCAATTAACACACGGATTGTGTGTCTACATCTAACTGATTCTTGTAATCTGTCAGTATAACAATAAGATTATAAAGTGGACGTAGGCTATATCTACAGCCGAACCACTATAAAAACCTCGTGTGTTCCCTCTGATTTTACTTTTTACTATATTCTATGATTTGTGATCTGCATTCGGGTGTTAATGCCAATTTTTGGTCTAATGGTAAGCAAACTAACGTACTAAGAAAGAAGCCACAAGAAGTACTGACCTACTTGAAATTATACATACAGACATATGCGGACCTTTCGATTATCTATCTTTTGGTGGAGAAAAAATATTTCAATACCTACATCGATGGTTACTCATGCTATTGTTACTTTATCCTCTGCATGATAAATCTCAATATGTAAATGTTATAGAATCCTACATAACTGAGGTTGAGAGACAATTAAGTAAAAAGTTCAAAATCATTAGGTCTGATAAAGGTGGTGAATATTATGGAAATTATGATGAGTCCGGACAACACCATGGCCCTTTTGCTAAACTTCTTGAAATATTAGGAATTTTTCCTCAGTACACAATGCCTGATTCACCATAGATGAATAGTGTTGCTAAGATACATAATCGTACACCTTTAGAGATGGTCAGGAGTATGATGAGTAATTCAAACTTACCCATATCGTTGTGGATGCATGCCCTTATAACTATTGTATATATACTGAATCGGGTTTCCAGTCAAGTTGTTCCTAAACCACCTTTTGAGATGTGTAAAGGATGGAAACCCAGTTTAAGACATTTACGTGTTTGGGGATGTCCAACAGAGGCACACATTTATAGTCCACATGAGAAGAAACTTGACTCAAAAACCATCAGTGTGTTTTTTATTGGATATCCAGAAAAATCAAAAGGTCATAAGTTTTACTGTCTCAATCATGGCACCAGAATTGTAGAAACCGATAATGATAAATTCCTTGATAATGGCGAAGTCAGTGGGAGTGATTCAGTAAGAGAAGTGGTCATCATAGAGATTCGGACACCTATACCAATTCCTTTGCCTAGAATTTCGACTGACAATATTCTACTTAATGTCGTTTGCCCAACCAATAATGTAGAACCAATTGTCAATGATCATGCACTTCATCATGAGTTTGTCGTCATTGAACCGAATGTGAATACAGCACCTGAGGTAGCATTAAGGAGGTTCATTAGACCATGAAGACCAGCTATTTCAGATGATTTTATGCTGTACTTGCAAGAATGTGAATTTAACATGGGACTAGAAAAGGATCCAACTACGTATTTACAAGCCATGAAAAGTGAAGATCATGAGAAATGGATTGATGCCATGTTTGAAGAGATGAAAGATATGGCTGCAAATAAAGTTTAGGAGTTGGTCGATTTACCATAAGGACATAATAAAGTTGGTTGTAAATGGGTCTATAAGATGAAGCTTGACTCTCTTGGTAAAATAGAACGACATAAAGCTGGACTTGTAGCTAAAGGGTTCCATCAAAAGGAGGACACTGATTATAATGAGACCTTCTCTCCAGTTTCAAAGAAGGATTATTTATGAATCATCATGGATTTAGTAGCTCATTTTGACTTAGAGTTACATTAAATGGATGTGAAAATGGCTTTTCTAAATGGGAGTTTAGAAGTAGTGTATATGGCTTAGCCAGAAGGCTTCATTATAGATGGAAAGGAAAACATGGTCTGTTTGTTAAAAAGATCAATATATGGACTAAAGCAAGTTTCTCTGCAATGGTACCTTAAGTTTCATGATACCATTACCACCTTTGGGTTCATTGAAAACATGCTTGATCAGTGCATATACCTGAAGATCAGTGGGAGTAAGTTTGCATTTTTGATTCTATATGTTGATGATATCTTGATAGAAAGTAGTGACCTTGTCTTATTATGGGAAACCAAGGACTTTCTTTCTCAAAAATTTAAAATGAAAGATATAGGAGACGCTTCTTATGTGATTGGGATAGAAATATTCCATGAAAAATCATGTAAGATTTTAGGACTCTCTCAAAATACCTATATCACAAAAGTTTTGGAAATTTTTGGTATGGCATCATGTGATCCTAATGCTGCTCTAATTCAGAAGGGGGACAAATTCAACTTATGTCAATGTCCTCAAACTGAGTTTGGAAGTGATTGAATGAGAGACTATCCTTATACATCTCTTGTAGGGAGTTTGGGATATATACAGGTTTGCACTAGACCAGACATCCGTTTTGCAATTGGCATGCTAGGTCACTACCAAAGCAATTCAAGCATTGGTCATTGGAAAACTGCAAAGAAAGTGTTAAGGTACTTACAAGAAACAAAGAAACTTATGCTCACATTTAGGACTGTTGATCACCTTGAACTAACTGGATACATGGACGTAGATTTTGGTGGACGTGTGGACACTAGGAAGAGAGCACTTTTGGTTATGTTTTCATGTTAGCTGGTGGTGCTGTCTGAAGGAGAAGTGCCAAATAATCCCTCATAGCATCATCTACTATGGAGGCCGAATTCATAGCGTGCTTGAGGCTACGATTAAAGCATTATGTTTGCGAAGTTTCATTTTAGGACTTACAGTCATGGATTTTATTACTAGACTGCTGAAAAATTATTGTGATAACACCGCAGCTATATTCTTTTCAAATAATGATAAGTATTTTAAGGGTATAAATCATGTGGAGATGAGATACTTATCAGTCAAGGATGAAGTTCGAAAGAAAAGAATGTCAATTGAGCACATCAGTACTTGTGCTAATATAGAAAATCCATTAACTAAGTGGTCACCACCTAAGACATTTAAGTAGCATGCTAAAGCAATGGGTCTTGAGAGTAACCAATAATGTTTCTCTTCTTATTTATGAACTTATGGATTGTTGAGTGATTTTATATTGACACTTTTTAAGTATACATTATTGACTTCTGAAATTTTTTGTTTCATGTTATGGATCTTTATGTTTATGTACATATCGAAGTAATACATGACAATAGAAGTAGTCTTTCATCAAGACATAAATGGGGACCATTTTGGTTATTACTACATATACAGACTTAGTTGGTTTGATTATCAGTTAGTGGTACATAAAAGGGACTACATTCTTTAATCAATGTAGAACCACCATGATACTAATTGATGATTCATAGCGACTAAGTGTCATTAAGATAAACTTATCAAAAATATCATTTCAGCATTTATATGTGGCTTATTTTGTTCCTATATGACCATTAATGCATTTGTTATATGGATAAAGTGGGAGAATGTAAAAAAATTTATACATCTAATTATGTGGTCCATATAACGAATATGGAATTATTAATTTAATATTAAATATCATTTTATGTGGTCATTTATGGAGTTCATTGATTTGATAGGATAAGATTGAAATAGAAGATATATTCATTTAAATATGGATATTCTCTATTAATGGTCAACCTTAATGAACGATTGAGATTATATTCACAATGGAATTTGACCTCTCTCTCTCTCTCTGTCTATAAATATAACCCAATATTCATCGTTAGGATTATCGAAAAGACATCACAAATAATAGTACGGCTAAGAGAGAAAAGGCAATTTCCAGATCTACAATTTACAGATCTACATCTCATTATCTTCTTCTCAATCAACGTCTATAGGTATGATTTATGTATTATTTGTAACTGAGAGTATGGTCAAGGTCTTAAACAAAAATACAATAATGATTAAAAATCAAATTCACTTAATATTATGTTTTCATGACTACCATGCGTCACAAAAAAGGTATGTTAACTATTGAACATGGATATTCAAATAACAAAAGGTTTTTTAATCCGGTTTTAAAATAAAAACATAAAAAAGGAATTTTATTTGATGAGCATGTCACCTGTTATGAGCTGACCAAATTATTATTTGAATAATAGCTATAAAAGTCCAAGAAATCTATTGAATAATTACAAGAACATGACTGAAATATAAAGTATATTTCTTCCCTTATTTTACCAAATTCATGCCGATCGTGCCATATCCTCCGCTTTGCATTCACTATTCTTGGGTTCTCTATAGGAAAATAACGAGAAACAACTCAAATGCATGAGTTATTTTTTTTAAAAGAACATGGATACGCGAACAAAGAACTATTTAAATAATATGCATTGATAATACTAAAATCATTCATTTATTGATGAGTACCTTTTTTTATCTTAAAAATGCATTAAATATATGTCACCGCATCATTTTGATTGGTAAGTCTACAACCTACGCGAACAAAGAACTATTTAAATAATATGCATTGATAATACTAAAATCATTCATTTATTGATGAGTACCTGTTTTTATCTTAAAAATGCATTAAATATATGTCACCGCATCATTTTGATTGGTAAGTCTACAGCCTTAGATACTTTTAGAGCAGATTGTTAAATATATCATTTTCAAAGAACAACAAATGAGCATGATACAATAGAGTAACTAATCATATGTTTTAAAATATTTTAACGTATTTAATATCAAAGCAAACTTCATGTCGTTTTGTGCTATAAGGTATTTCTCTAATATTAACTTAAAAACTCAAAATGCAAAAAAAAAAAAAAAAATAAAAATAAAAATTGTCCATGATCTAACTATTTTATACTGTAAATTTCTACTTGTTAGCTATATCTGCATTTGTATTATTCATTAAAATGGTTGCTAAGAATGTCTAGGTAATAATTAAACTCTCAGATCAAATGACACCAAAACGCAAGAAATTAAAAAAGGTAGGATAAAAACAAATAATTATTACATTAGTGCATAAATGAAACATATAAAAATCTTACCTTTCATAACCATAATCCTGTACACACATTAGAAATCATAATGGAGAGAATCATGAAGTTTCATGCCATGTTATAAAATAAAATGGTTGAATTAGAACTTGAGCTTCAAACAATGACCATTAGTGGAGCATGTCATGTTATCATCTCATTTACTTTTGTTTGGGTCTACTTCAAAAACATTTATACATTATATTTGGATAAGGTAAAAAATCAAAATAACTTTGTCCTTTATTATCTAACGTTTTCTAGAAATCTAGGAAATGCTAGTTACAATTGGGACACAATAAATATTAAAATTTGTTGGTTGTAAACAGTTAATCTAGGTCAAACTTTTGGCCTCCACAAATGCAATATCCATAAGTAAATTATTATTTACAAATGATTTATATATATCATTGAGGTCTGTGGCTTCTTAATAGCTCTAGATCGAAACTAATATAACACAATCTCAGTGACGTAGTGTTTTCCTTTTAGTGTCCAAATAGTTAGAATATCAGTTAAAAATTATAGTGGACAGATATACCAGTTTTAACTCTCTGATTACTCTAAAGTTCTAACACAACATAGAAATGCAACCAAAGAGAGAGAGAGAGGGGGGAAACAAGTGCGTATGTGTATATATATGTATATGTATACATACATGGAAATGTACATGCCTGTATAATAACAGTTTACTATACATTCAACATTCTGTAATAGTGAATTCATAATTGTACCTTTCTTGCTTTGGCAGTCTAGAATATTTGACCCAGGTTTTGGACTTCTAGTCTCCTTAAAGAAATTCAACGAAGTCTTCTTACATTCTTTGATACGGAAATTGTTCTATCTTTGTGTTAATGTTAATGAAGTAAAGACTTACCCATCAAGAATTTTTTGGCTTCTCATGTTCATTTAACACTATTGCAGCTACTGAATATCTGTGACTTGATTCAAGAAATCAGGAGTGATATAGAACTAGAGGTTAATTTCTTCTTTCCATTCAGTGCATCATTAAAATTTCTAGTGCTTCAAATTAAAGTTGTAACCAAGGTAACTAAAATTAGCTTCCACACTCGTCGGTTTTGGCACACATAGCTCCCATACACGGTTTCTTTATGACCAACAATTTAAAGAACAGGGAATTTTGACTCTGAAAATTGACATAAATACCAATGTCGACTATTCGAGCATCGACAATACCAGATCATTAATAGAAAGAAGTTAGTGGGTGAGAAATAGAAAGAAAATTAGAATAGAAGAAGAAGACCACAACAGGAAAAAAATCAAAGTAAACACAAATCTCACAGCGGAATGAATAAAATATTTTATATAACAACTTTGAAAATACAAACTTGTAACTGTATATACATACCATTATCACATAACATCACAGTGGAAATAAACTCTATATATATCTAGTGTTGAAGCCTCCTGCTCCAAGCTTCTCCAAGTATATTTGTAAAATCCCGACTACTAGACTGCCCATACAAATTTGGGCACCCAAGAGTTTATGATAAAACAAAACAAAATAAATTCTGGGTCAATCATGGGACTGGTGTGAGTAAACATCAACCATTTGGTTTAACTTTTAAAAATACCTTTCAAAAGAAAGGATAGTCGTAAGACTAATCCATACATAAACACGGATGGTTTTTACCTTATGATAACCCAAAATATTTCTTACAATCAATAATTTTTCTAATATTATCGTAGTGTCTAATACAAGTAAATAACAATCCAGCAGAATGCTTGCATCTCACGTTCTACATACATAACATACAATAAAAAATCATGGGATCTTATTAGATAACGGATTTCCAACTATGACAAAGTATGGAACCACCTTTCGATTAGTGTACTCTAGAGGGGATAAACTGGAGTTCAACAAGAACATCTTGCAACTCAGCCACACATGACTGGCCATTCATTTTGCTTGAATGTTACGAATATATTTTCACCGTACAGTTGGTATACCAACGTAACCGTTCCCGAGAGATACAAATTTGAAAGAAGTAACAAATATGAATATTCTCTAGATAGTGACTATATATCCTAATTGGGTGCGCCTCACTTAGCCATGCTACCTGCCCGATTTTTGTCATTTCCCGGTTGATGAGTCTTGAGGGCATAACTTATCTTTTAACAGATCAAACCTTCATTTACTTTGAATGCCACATCGTTGTACCCGCCAAATCACAAATTAATTTCTCCAAAAAAACCATGGGTATAAAGCTAAGAGAAACAAATTCCTCCACCACTAAATGTAAATACGTTTGAAGAGATCAACTTACGCGATCTACTAGATATACTCTGACAGACATTCGTCCATATAAGATGTCTAAGAACCGGACAAATCGAAGGCACTATTCTGTAAATCCATCTTAGGCAAGTTCTACCTAGGATCGCCAGAACAACCCTTGCATAAACTCCGCCTTTAATCGTCTTCATCGCATTTGATTCACAATGCTAATGCCCATACGGAGTGGTTTTCAAATAATAAATCTGATCCTGGTCTCTCAGTATCAACAACGGAAAATTTATCAAAATCTTTGATAGTCGGTTATTTAACTATCAAAGGAAAACATCTATACCTACAACGATATTATTTCCAAATGGAAATTTTATCGATCAACCATCAGTCAACACTAAGCCCCTTAAATTAATTTAACCTTAGTTTATTCGTTTCCTAATTTTCCCTTTCCCAATATTCTTAAAAACCGTTTAGCCTTTCAAAATTCTCGGAAAATCATTTCCATATATCCACGACATCTTATTTTCTATATTTAAAAACTATACGCAATTAATATTGGAAAGCATTTCAATTTTCCATTCATGCATTGCTATTCTTCCGCCTTCATTAGTTCCTGGATGTATACTAGTAAGTGAACGACTTCTTAAGTATCAGCCGGAAGGCCGAAACCAACATCAGATCAACACACAGAAAGTCATTTAACTTGATTAGTCTCCAGTCAGTTTCTAATTTCCTTAACTCCATTCTTATCTTCTTACTAACACAATCATTTCCTTTTATAACAATTTCAATCTTGCAAATCGTTGGCTAGAAAATAATTATTCACTTTATAACATGAATATTATTCTTTTATAGAAATTTGGACTCATTTTATTAAATCAAATCTTCATTTAAATGAATATTACCATTACAGTTTTAAAATCCCATCTATCTAGTTCTTTTATAGATTCATATTCGTATTCTACTTCACAAACTCCATTTAAAAGTCAACACTTTGTTAATTATATATTAAGTTCCTAACTAACTGTTGATTACACATTCGATTATAAATTATTAGTTTTTAAACAAAATATTATTTCACTTGTCAAATTCTGAATTATATAATATATAATTTCTAAAAAATAAATTATTTTAGTAACATTCGACAAAGTCGAATTATAATTACAAATCCACATATCGAATACCAAAATTAATTTCATCGTTTTCCTTTGAAAACGATTCCCATTTCCCTTTCTAATATTCCTTCTTGAACTTATATTTCCAATTATTTTATAATAATTATTTCATCTTATTTATAAATATCATTTATAACCCAAAACTTCTTGTTTTAATATAATTAAAACAAGTTATTATATTCTAGTCCATTCGAAATTCAATTTCTATTTAAAAATAGATTTTTCCTTTTAAAACTCAATTCTTTTCCATATAATTTTATGGTATTTAAATACTAATTATTTTAGGTTAATGTTGTTCAAACATCCCAAACACACAATAATCAACCATAGATTTTTCACCACATCATATAATGCATTATATGAAAAGTAACAACATAATTGTTGAGGAATCCAGTTGGATTCCTTCAATCTGTTTCCCTACATTAACAGATGTTAATCAACACATGTAACACTAATTTTATATCAATATGAAATATCATGATAAATAGAATCAATATTTAATTAACGATATATATAACAATATCTATAATATCAACCAATTAATTAGCAATTCATCCAAACAATATTACGCAACAATCAATCATCATTTATAAATATTAAATGCTTTTATAATAATATAAAACTGGACAAAGTTAACGAGTTTACTCACCTAGTTCGTTAATCGTTGAATAATGATTGACATCGGTTGACTACATCAAGCGTTTAATTTTGCCTAAAAATGTAACGACTTTCAAAAAGTTCTAAAGCAGCTTCATCACATAGTCTGCGTCAATACATCCGAACGATTCAAAACGTTTGTAAATGTGATAACATACGAGCAATATATAACATTTCCAAGTTTATATGTTATTTAAAATAAAAAATCAAATCCTGATTATTAATATATTTGTATATTGGGCTTACCCATTCACATTGGCCCAATTACTTACTTCACCGACCCAAAATAATTTCATTTGTTTCATATAACAGTGCTTCTTCTACTTTCCCTCCAGTGATTCAAACCCATGTAAACTACCCAACTTTCAATTCGCTCTAGAAAATTTTTAGCTAACATTTTTTTTTCTTTCTCTTAACTGGGCTTACACAACGTACCTAGAAACAATATCCTTACCCTTACCCGACTACTAAAGTAGTCTTCTTTCACAAAATATTTAACCGCTACCTGCTCATGGAAAACTCCCCATTTCGAAAATTCTACAGCCTTCGCTCCTCACCATTTCTCCATGGAATTTCATGAAACCAACGTCAATGTCCTTCTCTTCTTCTACTTCTTCTTCCGATCACCATTGAAAAACACTCTCCTGCAAAGCTTCATTTCTGTAATTAGTACAACGGGTCAAGAGTTCCAGTAAGATCTTGCGTCCTCTTATATTGCTAAAAAATCTAATGTTTTGAATACACGTGTTATCTTCTACACTAAACACGAATCCAACATCTATTCTTCACTTTGATGCTCCTGTCTCCAACCCTAACCGCATCCTCTTCCCTTCCTGAAGCTCCACCTCGCCATCTCATCCACCTTTCACTCGCATTTCCCTAAGAGATAAATGACGTCGACCTGCTTCTCACTCCCGGTATCTCCTTTGCATCCTCCAAATCATGTGTTAATGCTTCCATAGTGGTGGAGTAGTTGGAGGCTATGGTGCAGCTTGGAAGTTGCTAACATATTTAAGGTGTAAAGTGCAATCATATTTGTTTTAGGACGGTCGGCCTTTTAGTTGCACAAGGCGCCATGCACAGAGGAGGAGCACCTATGATTTTTAGTGGGGAGATATATTTGCTTTGATTTTATTTGCAAAAGAAAACTCATGGCATGGAGTTTTCGTTTGAAGCTGTTGAGGCAGGAAGGGTGACATACGAAGGCTCGGTGATGTATTTAAACTATGAATTCCTTTGCAGATAAGTATTGGGGTTCGTAGAGGCATAGATGGGTCTACAGATGTGAAGGGATGTGAAGACATAGAGTACAAAATATTTAAGCATGAAGCTATAGGAAAATATAGGTCTGCGTTGTATTGTTTTAGGGTAGGTTTCATACTTTTAAATTATTTCTTTTTGGCAGTTGTGGATTCAATAAGATTTACTTTTACGCCAATACTGATGAGGTATAAAGTGTGTATATGTTTTATATTATAACGTTTCGTGTACCCTACTATACCAAATTCTATTTACGTCTGAACCGTTAATGACAAAAATAAAAATATCGTTGTGACGATCAAAACCCCATGATTCCAAAAATATGATAATATAGACAAGATAACTTACTTTGTGAAATTTCAGAATGCTGATATAGGGTGTAAAATACGTGAAACGAAAAGTAGCTCATTTTTCCAAAATAAAAATTATAGAAAATTTTAATAAATTTTATTAAAAATACGTCTTAAGAATCTTATCTGAATTTGAAACAAATATTTTATTATATTTAATAAATGGTTATGGTTTATAAACGATTTCATAGCGACTATCCGAAAATTTGATTTGGACATAACTTACAACATGTAACTTGAAATCTCGACTTTTCACTCACTAGAAAAATACAGTTAATTAGATTCAAACGTTCCATATTTTGAAAAAATCCGACTTATAACGAATTCTATATAATCAGTTGAAGTTCAAAACTCAATATTACGAACTACCACGACATTACGAGCTCGTTTATAATTATATTTAAAATTAATACATTCAACTGTCGTTTAATTAATAAACCAGTTATTATAATTCGAACATAAACTCAATTAAATATCTTATATTATCCAATTTACACAATATCGCAAATTCACGATTTCAGACTATTCGGGAATTAAATTTTATTATTCCGCTATTTATTAATTAAATAAACAAAATTATTTAATTCAAACCATTTAAATATTAAACCAATATATTAAAATAATTAAATTAACTAATTATTAAATCGTTAAAATTCTGGGACGTTACATTCATTCCAATTTAAAAGAATTTCATCCCTAGAATTACTAAGGTAGGAAAAATGCTACAAATCTTTATTGACCATATTAAAAGTCATACTTTTTCTTCTTAACTTCAGTTTCAACTGAACCAATCTTTTCCAATTAAAATGTTAATTTATTTCGACTAACGAAAATTTTCAAAAATTCTGAAAATTCTCCAACACTTTAAATCTCCGAAAAATTTCACCAGCGTATTCTTTGCATGGCTCAATCGGTACAATTACAACTCGCATCTCTAGGCTTTATCCAATCCAAAAGAAAATCCAATAGCCAAGTAGCTTTCCAAATAGGCTCATAATTTATCAAACTAATATAAAATATAAACTTGTACCATTTTGTTGGGCATTCAACTCTATCTCTTTCGTTTGCTATCAATTCAGCAAATACAAACAGCTTCCTAATTGATCTCCACTCAATTAATTCTCGAATCAACCCATTTGCTTATAACCAAGCCAATTTCATTCAAACTCCAACAATCTCTTAACTTATCAATTCAATCTCATTCCAGATGGCCATTAATCCAATCCAATTTTATTTAACTTAGTTTAAGTTAAATTCTAATTTAATTATTTATTCATTTTCACCATTTTCAATCTATTTAAAATTTAAAATTTAAATTTCAAATTCAAATTCCTGGAATTTATTTCAAATCCGTTTGTAATCATATACATTTACATATAATAATAACAATTCAAAACATTTGAATTTTTGACGACTTGTTTCCTCAAAACAATTCAAAACAAAATTGGTAGTAATCCGTCACTTAGGATCTCGAAAATGAACATTGATGATGCGACCGTCATCATAAAAGTTATTTTCCAGCTACCGAAGTGAGTTCAATACTATATTATTTTCAAAACTTATTTTTCAAACATTTCCATTTTGAAATCACTTCAAAATATCCCCGTCAATACTTGGAAACTATTTCCAAATTTCCCCCAAGATTTTAAAATTTCCATATATTTAATCCAAAACCAATTTCAAACCTTTTCCCAGTTTCCGGGCTTTTAATTCCAAATTCTGATATAATTCTAGATTTAATTCATCTGAATTTTATATATTACATTTACACAAATTCTGATTGGTTATTTATAACTCTTTCTATTATATTCTTATTTGATTATAACAACAACCAACACATCCAATATATTATAATTATAATTCCAATATATATTATTCTTTTATATTAAAACATATTTTGGGTAAATTATATCATTTACCCGATTTCCAAAAGATACTGTGTTGGTTCATCATATTCAAGTGTTTAGAAACCCCTATCGACATTGTGGTGGCCCACCATCGACCAGAATTTGTAATTCACTCAACCAATAATTCTCCACAATATAAAATCATTTCTTCAATACAATCTACAAATACGCTCTCTCGTATATATATACACACTCAACAATCAATTTAGGGTATCACTAACCCCATCTCTATTGAGTCACGCCATAGAGCCAATGTATCACTAAACCTCTAACTCTGATATAACTATAACGAACAGGGATTTTCGACTCCGAAAATCGATATAAATACTAATGTTGACTATTCAAGCATCGACATACCAGATCATTAATAGAAAGAAGTTAGAGGGTGAGAAATAGAAAGAAAGAAAAATAGAATAGAAGAAGAAGACCACAAAAGAACAAAATCAGAGTAAACATGAATCTCACAGCGGAATAAATAAAATATATTATATAACAACTATGGAAATACAATTTTGTAACTGTATATACATACCATTATCACATAACATCATAGCGGAAATAAACTGTATATATATCCAGTGTTGAATCCTCCTGCTCCATGCTCCTCCAAGTATATCTGTAAAATCACGACTACTTGACTGCATGTACAAATTTGGGCACCCAAGAGTTTAGGGTAAAACAAAACAAAATAAACTTTGAGTCAGTTATGGGACTGGTGTGAGTAAACTTCAATCATTTGGTTTAACTTTTAAAAACCCCTTAAAAAGAAAGGATAATTGCAACACCAATCCACTCATAAACACATATGGTTTTTACCTTATGATAACCCAAAATATTTCTTAAAATCAATACTTTTTCTGATATTATAATAGTGTCTAATACAAGCAAATAACAATCCAGCAGAACGCTTGCATCTCACGTTCTGCATACAACAACCAAAAATCACAGGCTCTTATTAGAGAACGGATTTCCAACTATGACAAGGTATGGAACCACCTTCCGGTCCGTGTACTCTAGAGGGGATCACTGGATTTCAACAAGAACATCTTGTAACTTAGCCACACATGATCGACCATTCATTTCGCATGAATGTTCCAAATATATTGTCACCTTATGGTTGGTATACCAACATAACCGTTCCCGGGAGTTACAAACATGAAAGAAGTAACAAATATGAATATTCTCTAGATGGTGACAATATACCCTAATTGGGTGCAACCCACTTAGCCATGTTGCCTGCCCGAATTTTGTCATTTTATGGTCGATGAGGCTTGAGGTCATAACGTATCTTTTGATAGATCACACCTTCATTTACTTTGAATGACACATCGTCATACCCGTCAAATCACAAATTGATTTCTCTAAAAATATCATGGGTATAAAGCTAAGAGAAACGAATTCCTCCACCACCAAACGTAAATACTTTTGAAGAGATCAATTTACGCGATCTGTTAGATATACTCTATCAGACATTCATCCATATAAGTTGTCCTAGGACTAGACAAACCGAAGGCACTATTCTGTAAATCCATCTTGGGCAATATCTACTAAGGATCACCAGAACAACCTTTGGATAAACTACGTGTTTAATTATCTTCATCATATTTGATTCGCAACACTAATGGCCAAACAAAGTGGTTCTCAGATAAAACCTGATCCCGGACTCTCCGCATTGACAACGGAAAATTTGCCAAAATCTTTGACAGTCTATTATTTAACTATCAAAGGAAAACATCTATACACACAACGATCTTATTTCCAAATGGAAATTTTAACGATCAATCATCAATCAACACTGAGCCCTTAAATTAGTTAAACCTTAATTTATTCGTTTCCCAATTTTCTCTTTCCCAATATTCCAAATAACCGTTATGCTTTTCAAAATTCTCGGAAAACATTTCCACATATCCACGACTTCTTATTTTCTATATTTATAAAATATAAGCTATTTATACTGGAAAACATTTCCATTTCCCATTCATGCATTATTATTCTTCCACCTTCATTAGTTCCCGATCGTAAACTAGTAAGTGAACGACATCTTAAGTATCAACCCCGAAGGCTGAAACCAACATCAGATCAACACTTAGAAAGTCATTCAACTTGACTAGTGTCCAGTCAATTTCTATTTTCCTTAACTTCATTCTTAACTTCTTACTAACACAATCATTTCCTTTTATAACCATTTCAATCTTGCAAATCATTGGCTTGAAAATCATTATTCTCTTTATAACGTGAATATTATTATTCTATAGAAATCTGGACTCATTTTATTAAATCAAATGTTGATTTAAATAAATATTAGCATTACAGTTTAAAATCCCATTTATCTATTTCTTTTATAAATTCATATTCGTATTCTACTTCGTAAACTACATTTACAAGTCAACACTTTGTTAATTATATATTAAGTTTATAACTAAATCTTGATTACACATTCGATTATAAATTATTGGTTTTTAAACCAAATATTATTTCACTTGTCAAATTCTGAATTTTATAATATATAATTTCTAAAAAATAAATTATTTTAATAACATTTGACAAAGTCGAATTATAATTACAAATCCACATTTCGAATATCAAAACAAATTTCATCGTTTTCCTTTGAAAACGATTCCCATTTCCCTTTCTAATATTCCTTCTTGAACTTACATTTCCAAATTATTTTATGACAATTATTTCATATCATTTCTAAATATCTTTTATAACCCAAACTTCTTGTTTCAATATAATTAAAATAAGTTATTATATTCTAGTCCATTCGAAATTCAATTTCTATCTAAAAACAGATTTTTACTTCTTAAATCTTGAATTCTTTTCCATATATTTTTATGGTATTTAAATACTAATTATTTCAGGTCAATGTTGTTCAAACGTCCCAAACACACAATAATCAACCACAGATTTTTCGCCACATTATATAACACAATATATGAAAAATAACAATATAATTGTTGATGAATCCAGTTGGATTACTCCAACCTGTTTCCCTGTAGCCATAGATGTTAATCAGCACAAGGAACACTAATTTCATATCAATATGAAATATCATGATAAATAGAATCAATATTTAATTAACGATTTATATATAAAACCATATCTATAATATCAACCAATTAATTAGCAATTCATCCAAACAATCATCGCACAACAATCAATCATCATTCATAAATATTAAATACGTTTTTAATATTATAAAACTGGACAGAGTTTGTGAGTTTACTCACCTTGGTCATTAATCGTTGAATAACGATTGACGTCGGTTGACTACATCAAGCGTTAAATTTCGCCTAAAATTGTAACGACTTTCAAATAGTTCCAAACCAGCTTCATCGTATAGCATGCGACAATACGATCCCAATGGGTCAAACCGTTCGTAAATTTTATAATAAATGAGCAATATATAACATTCCCAAGTTTATGTGTTATTTAAAAAAATCTAGATTATTTATATATTTATATGTTGGGCTTACCCATTCACTTTGGCCCAATTCCTTACTTCACCGACCCAAGTCAATTTCACCTGCTCCATATAACAGTGCGTCTTCTTCTTTCCCTCCAGTGATTCAAACCCGCGCAAACTACCCAACTTTCAGTTTGCCCCCTTACCCGACTACAAAAGTAATCTTCTTCCGCAAAATATTTAACTACGACCTGCTCATGGAAAACCCATTTCGAAAATTCTATAACCTTCGCTCCTCACCTTTTTTCCGTGAAACTTCATGAAACCAACGTCCATGTTCTTTTCTTCTTCTACTTCATCTTCCTATCACCATTGAAAAACACTCACGCGCAAAGCTTCATTTCCATTCGTACAACAGGTCTAGAGCTCCAATAAGATCTTGCGTCCTCTTATATTGTTGAAAACTCTAACGTTTTGAATACACGTGTTATCTTCTATACTAAAACCGAATCCAATATCCACTCTTCACTTTGATGCTCCCATCTGCAACCCTAACCGCATCCTCTTCCCTTCCCGAAGCTTCATCTCGCTATTCCACTGTAACAACCCGCATTCTACGCAACGAAGGATCGTAGAATATTTATTTATTTCTTATATGAAGTCGTATGGTCATGTAACTTTGGGAAACAACCATTAGAGTCATTTCCCATGTTCATGATTTTTGTCGATTTTTAAATGACCGTTTACCCCTTGTTGGTACTGTTTTGGCCATAACTTTTGACTGGAAAGGAGTTTTGACCTGAAACCACTTCCATTGGATTCGAATGATGGTTTCTCTTTCCGTAGAAGTTACATTAGCCAAACGGACTTACCGTTTGGGACATATGGCTGAAACAAGGTTTAGAAGGTGAAAAACAGCTAATTGGGCTTAACCGGGTGATTAGCAACTAGGCCCAATGGGGGATTTCGGGATTTGGGGTATTTAAGGGCTGCTAGGGTTAGGATTTCGGTTTTAGACTCATTTTTCCAGCCGCCACTTACCTCCTTCAAGCTCTAGCAATGGCATCCACCTTCTAATTTCATCCCAAATCGTCTCTAATCACTTTCTAATCGAAGATTAAGCAAAACTACATCAAATCAAGGGAGGGTAGCACCAAATCAGAGAGAGCTGCTGGAACACATAGGGATTGGATCCAAATCAGAGATTATTTCAGATCTAAATTTGTTTGTGGCTAAGGTGAGTGATTTGCATTGTTTTTCACTAATTACGGCTAATTATGGTAATTAGCGAAGATTAGCGAAATTATGGCTCAGAAAAATCTAGAAAAATTCCTAAAATTCTAAAACATCATTTTATGCCTCTGATATGAATTCGGGTTAATTTCAAGTAATTTTGCAAATCCCGGAATTTGGGGGATTAAGGGGTGATTAGTGGAAATTAGCGAATTTATGCATGTTAAAAATCTGGAAAAATATTCATAAATTCTGAAATATTGTTTTATACCTCTGATGTGAATTTGGGATAATTTGGTTAAGTTTTGCTAATCATATCATAAGTTTCACCCAAACATGCTTAAGGGAAAATATGGGGTTTTGGCTATGTTTGATCCATTTTAACCTATCATATTGTTGTTTTGGTGTTTGTGGTTGATTATACATGTTGCTATGACTGTATGTTATGCTTTGTGATTGATTAGAATAGTTGGAATGGTCAAAAACATCGTCGAATGTCGTAAAATGTTTGCTGGAAAAGTTACAGAAAAACAGTGCAAACTTTCGGATCGGATCGGGTGGATGGGCTCGGACCGGAGCGGACTGAGCAAAGTATCACCGAATCGAACCGAAGCTTGACACAGGAGAGAGTGTCAAAAAGGAAGGCCACCATTATATGAACCAGATCGGATCGGCTATAGAGACCACGACCTGATGGTGGAAGGAGCTCGAACCCGAACCGCGCCACGTACTGGAGCACCCGATCCGCTTGCACGATCCGAACCGTGGAGCATGGAGCATGATCCGAAGATGGTCCACGACTCCGCTAACAGCTCCGACCCAAACCCATGGATGGAGATGGACTTGGAGACCCCGACCCGACACGTTGAGGTGTTGATGATCCGAACTGCCACCAGGGGGATACCACGAGTTGGAGCATGGAGCACGACCCGACCCAATCCGGTGCATCATGGAGGGACTTGAGGAACTCGATCCGATCCGAGGTGATGAAGCAATCCGAACCGAACCGATGGCAAGGAGGAATCCGAACCGATCCAGTATTGACCAAAAACCCGAGATGCAAAGGTAGTCCAAATGGAAGTTAGAGCTCGGGATCCAGATGAGAACCAATGAGTTCACTTCGTGATTAGGCTTTGCTGCGGGACGTGTGCAAAGGGGTTGTTGGTATTCATAACTTTGGTTCACCACTGAGAGATGGATGGTGGGCTTACAGTGATAGTTACGCGGGATTGGATTCCGTCATGGCCCAAAGTATTAGGTGACCAAAGTAGTGGATATCGTATGCTTTACGTACTGAGTGAGGAATGTGAGGATGATTGCTATGCTTGATTGTTTGACACCACTATGACATGCACACCCCTACCCCCGTATCTCTTACACAGTATGTTAGTGGCAACTTAGAGTATTGTACGGTATGTAGTGCTAACTCTTTGGTTGCAGGTCCAGGTTCAGGTATGATTGGATTATACCTGTTATTATTCGGTTTAGATTCTTATCGCTCATGCCAGGCTTTATGTCTGACCCAGAGTTTTATGTCTCTTCTTATTACTCTGGGTGCTCACACGAGCAGACTAGAGACAGGTTAGCTGGTGATGCGCGAGTAGCCGATTCAGAGGCAAGCAGGAGGCTTCCACGTATGATATATAGATATTCTCCCTGTGTCGTTGGTGGTCGCTACTTGGGCATTAGTAGTGTACCTCCTTTATCTTACTTTTGCTTTTTGAGACAATTTGGAAAGTTGTAATAAGCTGTATTTTGGATTTCCGCTGCTATGATGCTTAGTTTTGGTTTTCAGCTTATGCACTGTCTCTCCTGTTTTATGTCAAGTATGTTATTATTATATTTTGTTCTATGCGCTGTGAGACATTCTACAGGTTCCTTGTTAGTTCATTCTCTTCTTCGTTTATTCTTCTGACGACCCGTTCCGTGCTAACTGGACATGTGTACAGCGCACTTTTGGAGAAAATGTCGGTTGGTGCGGGGCGGGCCGTCACACTTGGTATCAGAGCTCTAAGTTACATAGTTAACCTAGGGAAAGACACTAGGTAGAGATAGTACGTATACGAGAGCACGTATTTGTGATTACTTTGGTTTTTAAAAGCTATATATATATATATACTATTGGTAGTATAAGAATGAAGTCGTACTGCACTAGCACCACTATGGGATCGTTAATCGTTTCCCCTTTTACAGATTTACGATGAGCCGATATCCTAGAGGTGCTGGTAGAGGGACCAACCATGGGAATGCTCCTGACATGAGGACAATGTTCACTAACTTCATGAGAGACATGCTTAGAGATGTTCAGGGAGCAGTTCCCAATCCCAGAAATGGTGGTGGTCCAGTAGTGCAGGCGCCTAGGGTCGATTTCGCCAAGTTGTGCAAGGATTACACTAACCTTGGTGGGAAGCCGTTCCACGGAACGGAGTCGGCCATAGATGTTCAGGATTGGTTGGATAGCTGTGATCGTATCTTCGACGACTTGGGTCTCGAGGATGCGATGAAGAGAAGGCTAACGTCTCGTCAGCTGCAAGGGCGAGCGATGAATTGGTGGAATGCCATTAGAACAGCTACTCCAGAAGATCAAGTTACTTGGAATCAGTTTAAGACTCGCTTTTTTGATAAGTTTATTCCAACTGCTCATAAATCCGAACTGTTCAAGAAGTTCTTGGAGCTTAAGCACAACGGTAGAGCAGTCTCGGAGTATATCGCTGAATTCGACACTTTATCGAAATATGGATGGTCCCTTATCGATACAGTCGAAAAGAAGAACGAGAAGTTCATAACTGACTTGGATGGGTACTTGGGGGAAAGACTTAAAAACCATATCGATGAGACGTTTGAGTCTATTGTAGGAAAGGCATTAAGGTCAGAGAGCCTTTTCCCTAAGTCGAAGGCCGAAGTTGCTACGACATCTGCAGAGGAGCCAAAGCCGCAAGTAGGCGGTGAAGGCAAGAAGTATTCTCAGAACAAGAGGAAGCAGAACCCGACCAAGGATGGCCAGGATAAGAAAAATAAGAAAGATGGCGAATGCTTTAGTTGTGGCAAGAAGGGCCATTACGCCAGAGATTGTCGAGAAAAGCCTTGGGAAAGGAAGTGCTTTAACTGCGGCCAGGCGGGACATCACAAGGATGATTGCCCACAACCTCCTAGGGAGAAGAAGATTGTGAAAGCGTATGCTATCAATGCTGTTCCTTCTTCGTCAAATGCCCCAACTGCGGCGCAGAAGGAAAAAGGTGTCGTTATTCGAGGTATGCTTTCTATTTAAGATGTTTTGATCGGGTTTTGTTTGACAAACCTGAGTTAGTCGATAGACCTTTAGTAGTGACGAACCCGATTGGTGGTTCGACTAGTTTTGGCATGATTTGTTAATGTGGTCTTATCGAGTCATGAATGTATGTTTCCTTTTGATTGCTTTGTTTTGGGCTTTACTGGGTTTAGCATTATTTTGGGGAGTCGATTTACTCCAAAAGAATAGGGTGGTATTAGGTACCTACCTAGTGATGGCGATAGTAACTGGAGTTAAGGAAGCTAAGAGGTTATCGTTGTAATAAGTTCTAGTTGTCTCTGGGAGGCAAATGAGTACTCCAGTGCTAGATTGTTTTGCTAGTATCACCTCATGTGGATTGTCTGAACTCGGAGGAGATGTTCCTTGGGTGCTTGTCTGATATTGGTTTAGGCCTTTGGGGCTTGTGCTTGGGGAATGTCGATTTCAACTAGGATGGGTTGCGTGCGGGGTAAATAGTTGTTGTGATTTTTCATTGGATGATATCTTGGTTTACTCGAGGAGTGATGGGCAGACAGAACGTGATGAGACTGCTCAATGGTATTGACTACCCAGAGTTAGACTCGATAGGGTTATGAGATTGCTCGAGTGGGACTCGAGAAAGATGCAAAGTAATGGATTGTTTAGGACCCTATGTTGATGTTCTCTATTGGATAGTAGAACTTTGAAGGAATAGGATGTGTTCGTTGATTATGGAAGATACAACGAAGATTAGGGCGATTCAAGTTGGACTTGAACTCGTAAAAGAAAATGGGTGTTCGTTGATCTTGGAGATGCAACGAATAGGGAGACAACTCACGTTGGACTAGATTTTGTCACTAATGGATACTCAAGACTGGGTCTGAGTTATGGATTGACTCGAGTTGGACTCGAGAAGGCTGCAAGGAATTGGATTCAGCTCGAGTTGGACTCGAGAGGGCAGCAAGATAATGGATAGACTTGGGTTGGACTCAAGTATTTTAGGAGGACTAAAAGCAGGGGTATCTGGGGACGCCCGTTACCTTGGATCCGTTGGACGTGATCTAGTTATCCTTGGAGGATAAACGTACGTTGGACGTACGGTAGTCCGATTGGAGGCTGGGCTTCCATTAGTTTAATTATCCTTGGAGGATAAACGTACGTTGGACGTACAGTAGTCCGTAGGGAGGCGGGGCTTCCATTGGCCTGGGATTGGTTGGACCAGTCAAGTATGCATCGGTGTATGTATGGAGGCTGGGCTTCCATTAGTTATTGATGTTGGTTGGACCAGACATACTAGAATCGACATATTGGGATTGGTTAGACCAGTCATGTAGGTGTCGATGTGTTTATGAATTTAGCAGGTGATAGGTAGGACTTGTTTGATGGATGTTATGGTTGCTATGTTGTTCCTATTTTTCTTCCCTTGAGTAGACTATCACCTGTAGGGTTCCAGCGATGGGGAACAAAGTGATTGTAGTAGAACTATGAGCCAGTGCAGTAGAGTCGTCATGACTCGAGGGGCAAAGTGGACATAGTAAATAATTAGTAAGGCTATGAGCCAGTGCAGTGGAGTTGTTATGACTTCATGGGGCAGAGTGGACATAGCAAAGGACTACTGGCTATGGATCAGTGCAGTGGAGTCGCGATGACTCCATGGGGCAGAGTGATCATAGTAAATGATTTGGGTGCGGTAATAGTTGCATTGAGAAGGAAACATGCCAGTTTAGGGGTTTTGTTTCTAGGATGGAAGCAACTAGAGTATATCACATGATATGATTTCAGGCCTAAGAGTGAATTGGATTCAGAAACACTAGAAAGCTTGATGATTAGATCGATTTTGATTGAGTGAATTGGTTCCAGTTAAAAGGACGATCCTAATCTATTGGAAACCATCTCTAGGGTAGAGATGGGTATCGATGGAAAGAGAATGATCAAATAAGGATTTGATCGAGAAGGGTGGCTTCGAAAGAATAAGGGACTAGTTGTACCCAACGTAGATGAACTGAGAGGTGAAGTGCTTAGAGCATATCATCACTCGAAATTGACTATACATCCCAGTGGTAACAAGATGTATTGAGACATAGAGCAGATCTACTACTGGGAAGGGATAAAGATAGGCAGAAGGCTTATCTCGGTAAGAAACGAAGAGATTTGGAATTCTTCGTTAACGACTTGGTGTTCGTCGAGATCTCTCCATAGAGAATGTGATTCAGATTGGTTGGAGAGGTAGGTTAGCACCAAGATTTGTTGGCCCATTCCCAGTCCTCGAGCAAGTTGGGAATTTGGCGTATGAAGTAGAGCTACCTGACAAGATGGCGGGAGTTCACAACTTATTTCATGTTTCCCAGTTAAGGAAGTTGTGCAAGACCCTAATGTGGCTATTTCACCAGATCAGTTGGATGATAGCGAGGTTGAACCCGAGGCGGTTGAGAACCGCAAGTCTATGCGTATCGTTGGGAACGATACGAAGAAGCTTCGAAGGAAGGCGGTGAAACTAGTCAAAGTCCAGTGGGGTAAGAATGAAAAAGACTGTACTTGGGAAACCGAGGAGGATATAAGGAAGAAGTATCCAGAACTCTTTGCCTAGTAAGGTTTTGGTAGTGATAGTTCCTTCCCTTGTTAGTAAACCGCATGCTAGGATAGACTTGTTTTGCATGTTGATTGTTGTTTTATGGTTGATAGGCATGCGGGACCCTTTGTGTGTTCTGGTTAGGGAATTTCGGGGGAGAAATTTCTTAAGGGGGGGAGAATGTAACAACCCGCATTCTACGCATCGAAGGATCGTAGAATATTTATTTATTTCTCATATGAAGTCGTATGGTCATGTGACTTTGGGAAACAACCATTAGAGTCATTTCCCATGTTCATGATTTTTGTCGATTTTTAAATGACCGTTTTACCCCTAGTTGGTACTGTTTTGGCCATAACTTTTGACTGGAAAGGAGTTTTGACCTGAAACCACTTCCATTGGATTCGAATGATGGTTTCTCTTTCCGTAGAGTGGTTACATTAGCCAAACGGACTTACCGTTTGGGAGATATGGCTGAAACAAGGTTTAGAAGGTGAAAAACAGCTAATTGGGCTTAACCGGGCGATTAGCAACTAGGCCAAATGGGGGATTTCGGGATTTGGGGTATTTAAGGGCTGCTAGGGTTAGGATTTCGGTTTTAGACTCATTTTTCCAGCCGCCACTTACCTCCTTCAAGCTCTAGCAATGGCCTACACCTTCTAATTTCATCCCAAATCGTCTCTAATCACTTTCTAATCGAAGATTAAGCAAAACTACATCAAATCAAGGGAGGGTAGCACCAAATCAGAGAGAGAGCTGCTGGAACACATAGGGATTGGATCCAAATCAGAGATTATTTCAGATCTAAATTTGTTTGTGGCTAAGGTGAGTGATTTGCATTGTTTTTCACTAATTACGGCTAATTATGGTAATTAGCGAAGATTAGCGAAATTATGGCTCAGAAAAATCTAGAAAAATTCCTAAAATTCTAAAACATCATTTTATGCCTCTGATATGAATTTGGGATAATTTCGACTAATTTTGCAAATCCCGGAATTTGGGGGATTAAGGGGTAATTAGTGGAAATTAGCGAATTTATGCATGTTAAAAATCTGGAAAAATATTCATAAATTCTGAAATATTGTTTTATACCTCTTATGTGAATTTGGGATAATTTGGTTAAGTTTTGCTAATCATATCATAAGTTTCACCCAAACATGCTTAAGGGAAAATATGGGGTTTTGGCTATGTTTGATCCATTTTAACCTATCATATTGTTGTTATGGTGTTTGTGGTTGATTATACATGTTGCTATGACTGTATGTTATACTTTGTGATTGATTAGAATAGTTGGAATGGTCAAAAACGTCGTCGAATGGTATAAAATGTTTGCTGGAAAAGTTACAGAAAAACAGTGCAGGCTTTCGGATCGGATCTGGTGGATGGGCTCGGACTGGAGCGGACTGAGCAAAGTATCACCGAACCGAAGCTTGACACAGGAGAGAGTGGCAAAAAGGAAGGCCACCATTATATGAACCAGATCGGATCGGCTATAGAGACCATGACCTGATGGTGGAAGGAGCTCGAACCCGAACCGCGCCACGTACTGGAGCACCCGATCCGCTTGCATGATCCGAACCGTGGAGCATGGAGCACGATCCGAAGATGGTCCACGACTCCGCCAGCAGCTCCGACCCGAACCCATGGATGGACAAGGACTTGGAGACCCCGACCCAGCCCGTTGAGCTGTTGATGATCCGAACTGCCACCAGGTGGATACCACGAGTTGGAGCATGGAGCACGACCCGACCCGATCCGGTGCATCATAGAGGGACTTGAGGAACTCGATCCGATCTGAGGTGATGAAGCAATCCGAACCGAACCGATGGCAAGGAGGAATCCGAACCGATCCAGTATTGACCAAAAACCCAAGATGCAAAGGTAGTCCAAATGGAAGTTAGAGCTCAGGATCCAGATGAGAACCAATGAGTTCACTTCGTGATTAGGCTTTGCTGCGGGACGTGTGCAAAGGGGTTGTCGGTATTCATAACTTTGGTTCACCACTGAGAGATGGATGGTGGGCTTGTAGAGATAGTTACACGGGATTGGATTCCGTCATGGCCCAAAATATTAGGTGACCAAAGTAGTGGATATCTTATGCTTTACGCACTGAGTGAGGGATGTGAGGATGATTGCTATGCTTGATTGTTTGACACCACTATGACATGCACACCCCTACCCCCGTATCTCTTACACAGTATGTTAGTGGTACCTTAGAGTATTGTACGGTATGTAGTGCTAACTCTTTGGTTGCAGGTCCAGGTTCAGGTATGATTGGATTATACCTGTTATTATTCTGTTTAGATGCTTATCGCTCATACCAGGCTTTATGTCTGACCTAGAGTTTTATGTCTCTTCTTATTACTCTGGGTGCTCACACGAGCAGACTAGAGACAGGTTAGCTGGTGATGCGCGAGTAGCTGATTCGGAGGCGAGCAGGAGGCTTCCACGTATGATATATAGATATTCCCCCTGTGTCGTTGGTGGTCGCTACTTGGGCATTAGTAGTGTACCTCCTTTATCTTACTTTTGCTTTCTGAGACAGTTTGGAAAGTTGTAATAAGCTGTATTTTGGATTTCCGCTGCTATGATGCTTAGTTTTGGTTTTCAGCTTATGCACTGTCTCTCCTGTTTTATGTCAAGTATGTTATTATTATATTTTGTTCTATGCGCTGTGAGACATTCTACAGGTTCCTTGTTAGTTCATTCTCTTCTTCCTTTTTTCTTCTGACGACCCGTTCCGTGCTAACTGGACATGTGTACAGCGCACTTTTGGAGAAAATGTCGGTTGGTGCGGGGCGGGCCGTCACATCCGCCCACCTTCCACTCGCATTTCCCTTAGAGATAAATGACGTCGAGCTGGTTCTCACTCCCGGTATCTCCTTTGCATCCTCCAAATCACGTATTAGTGCTTCCATAGTGGTGGGGTAGATGCAGGCTATGGTGCAGCTTGGAAGTTGCTAACATATCTAAGGTGCCAAGTGCACTCATAGTTGTTTTGGGACAGTTGGCCTTCCAGTTCCACAAAGAGCCATGCACAGAGCAGGAGCATCTATGATTTTTGGTGTGGAGATATATTTTCTTTGATTGTATTTGCCAAAGAAAACTCATGGCGTGGAATTTTTGTTTGAAGCTGCTGAAGTAGGAAGGGTGACATATGAAGGCTCGGTGATGTATTTAGACTATGAATTCCGTCGCAGATAAGTCTTAGGGTTCGCAGAGGCATAGATGGGTCTGTAGATTTGAAGAGATGTGAAGACATGGTGTACAATATACTTAAGCATGAATGTACAGGAATATATAGGTCTGCATTGTATTTTTTTAAGGTAGGTTTCAGACTTTTAAATTATTTCTTTTTGATAGTTGTGGATTCAATAAGATTTACTTTTACGCCAGTACTGATGAGGTACAAAGTGCGTATACGTTTTATATTATAACGTTTCGTGTACCCTACTATACCAAATTATGTTTACGTCTGAACCCTAACGACAAAAATAATAATACCGTTGTGACGAGCAATGCCACATGATCCCAAAAATATAATAATATAGACAAGATAACTTACTTTGTGAAATTCCAGAATGCTGATATAGGGTGTAAAATACGTCAAACAAAAAGTAGCTATTTTTCCAAAATAAAAATTACAATTTTTTTTTATAAATTTTAATAAAAATATGTCTTAAGAATCTTATCCGAATTTGAAATAAATATTTTATTATATATAATAAATCGTTATGGTTTATGAATTTATTAATAACGACTATTCAAAAATTTGATTTGGACATAACTTACAGTATTTAAGCCGAAATCTCGATTTTTCACTTCCATTAGAAAAATACAGTTAATTAGATTCGAACATTTCTTATTTCAAAGAAATCCAAGTTATATCGAATTCTATATACTCAGCTGAAGTTCAAAACTCAATATTACGAACTACCGCGACGTTACGAGCTCGTTTATAATTATATTTAAAATTAATACGTTCAACTGTCATTTAACTAATAAACTCTATATTATAATTCGAATATAAAATCAATTAAATATATTATATTATCCAGCTTACACAATATTGAAAATTCATAATTTCCGACTATTCCGAAATTAAATTTTATTATTCCACTATTTATTAATTAAATATGATAAATTATTTAATTCAAACTGTTTAAATTATCAAACTAATATATTAAAATAATTAAATAAATTAATTATTAAATCGTTAAAATTCCAAGATGTTACAAACAATCAAAATCTACCACTACAAACTAAATGCAACAATATTTCGAGTAAACAACTTGACAAAATTACACATGTAAATAAAAAACCAATTGACTGAATGTATGCATGAGGATAGAAAATTTGTAACACGGTATATTGTTAAAATAATAAATCATGTCATCATGATATCAATCGTGAAACAACTCCAACCATTAATTTATAATGTTAATGGTGTATCTCCGTTATTTTTGTGGAAAATTACACCTTTTTATGAGATTGTAGTCAATTTTTTTATCTACTGCAACCAACTACTTTAGTTGATTAATGTATGAGTGAAGTTTTTTATCACAATAAGTAGCATTCATTGCTAGCAAAGTTATTACAATTTCTTTTCATAGAAAATAATAATAATCAAAATCAAAATTTTACTTTGGCTATGAGCTCAATTGAAACTTTATAGATATAAAGAATAAGCATGGTTTTCACATAATACGGAAACATGTTCCATAAGGGAAATGTGAAAAAAAGAAATAAAATGATTTGCAAATTTATTGATTGTAACATTATGCCATAATTCAACCAATGTACAAACGGTTAAGTTTTGCATTGTTTAATTTACAAATATATCGTGTTTCAAGTATTAGTATATACTTGAAGTATAGTTTTAGTTTGATGTTTATGGAGTTATGTCTATGAGCTGCTGCCTGTGCATAGCACTCTTAAAAAGAAAAGAGCACAGTTGGACACATATTTATCGAAGTGTTATACCACTCAATGTATTTATATTACGAACAAATGAAAATTTTGAATCCATGACAAATAATTATGATTCAAGGTGAAGATAACAGTTAATGGATTTTCTTTCAAAATTGGTATATACTTTCGAATTTGTCTTTAGTGTGCTATGTAAAAACAATTTGGTAAGCTGGTTGATGATTCATTGTTAAATGGCGTAACGTGCATATCACTTCATAGAATAGATAGGGAAAAAAAGTAAACAAAAAAGGAATGGCCACCCATAAATAGAAAGAAATGTTACAGCTAGCAAAAACATATATACTTGCACTTAATATATTTTTCAATGTGTAACCACAATTCTAACTTGTCATTGCTGCATTAATAATGCTTGGATCTTGTCTATAAAAAGCAGTGAAATAAATTGGGAGATGGTAAAATATGCTAATATAAGTTCATATATAATTCATGATTTGTTGTCAAACAGCAAAACCGAGAACCAATTTACTTTTGTTACTTACCCGTTTATCAAAACTCAATTTTTGATTTGCAATTAAATACATTTGAGACCCAAATGTTAATAATAATTGTTTTAATAAAAAACTATAGCTGAGATCAACGTGTTTACTATTGAGATTGAGATGCTTCACCACGTCAGTTGTGAACATGCTTGCTTCTGAAACTAGAGTTTTGCAGTGTATACATATGAAGATCTAATATGCAAAATCAAGTTGGGATTCAAAGCCAACTGTAAAAACTTAACTGTAATGATTGAGATTAACACGCCTATCTTTGAGATTGAGATGCCCCCATGTCATTGGTAAACGTGTAAATTATATGGTCCCTGCAGCCTTTTAGAAAATTAAATTGTAATTAGGACATTTAAAAAGCTTTAAATGTAGGGTTTAAAATAAGAACAAAGAGAGTCCAACTATATAACAAAAATCATAGAACTCGGCTCAAATATAGAAGTAGCTGCGAAGTCAACAATGTATAAGAATAACTCATTGCATATTTACACGAGTGGAATACCCCTTATAATATTGGAGAAGAATCTTTTTCTAAGCCATGCAACCCTTCATTATTCTGTAGAAATCTGGACTCGTTTTATTAAATCAAATGTTGATTTAAATAAATATTACCATTACAGTTTAAAATCCCATTTATCTAGTTCTTTTATAAATTCATGTTCGTATTCTACTTCGTAAACTACATTTACAAGTCAACACTTTGTTAATTATATATTAAGTTTATAACTAAATCTTGATTACACATTCGATTATAAATTATTGGTTTTTAAACCAAATATTATTTCACTTGTCAAATTCTGAATTAAAAAATCTATAATTTCAAAAAAATAAATTATTTTAATAACATTCGACAAAGTCGAATTATAATTACAAATCCACATTTCGAATATCAAAACAAATTTCATCGTTTTCATTTGAAAACGATTCCCATTTCCCTTTCTAATATTCCTTCTTGAACTTACATTTCCAAATTATTTTATAATAATTATTTCATCTCATTTCTAAATATCGTTTATAACCCAAACTTCTTGTTTCAATATAACTAAAACAAGTTATTATATTCTAGTCCATTTGAAATTCAATTTCTATCTAAAAATAGATTTTTACTTCATAAATCTCGAATTCTTTTTCATGTATTTTTATGGTATTTAAATACTAATTATTTCTGGTCAATGTTGTTCAAACATTCCAAACACACAATAATCAACCACAGATTTTTCGCCACATTATATAACGCAATATATGAAAAATAACAATATAATTGTTGATGAATCAAGTTGGATTACTCCAACCTGTTTCCCTGTAGCCACAGATGTTAATCAGCACAAGGAACACTAATTTCATATCAATATGAAATATCATGATAAATAGAATCAATATTTAATTAACGATTTATATATAAAACCGTATCTATAATATCAACCAATTAATTAGCAATTCATCCAAACAATCATCGCACAACAATCAATCATCATTTATAAATATTAAATACGTTTATAACAATATAAAATTGGATAGAGTTTGTGAGTTTAATCACCTTGGTCGTTAATCGTTGAATATCGATTGACATCGGTTGACTACATCAAGCGTTTAATTTTGCCTAAAATTGTAACGACTTTCAAACAGTTCCAAACCAGCTTCATCGCATAGCCTGCGTCAATATGATCCCAACGGATCAAACCGTTCATAAATGTTATAATATATGAGCAATATATAACATTCCCAAGTTTATATGTTTTTTTAAGAAAAATCTAGATTATTAATATATTTATATATTGGGCTTACCCATTCACTTTGGCCTAATTCCTTACTTCACCGACCCAAAACAATTTCACTTGCTCCATATAACAGTGTGTCTTCTTCTTTCCCTCCAGTGATTCAAACCCGTGCAAACTACCCAACTTTCAGCTCGCTCCCTTACCCGACTACTAAAGTAATCTTCTTCCACAAAATATTTAACTGCGACCTGCTCATGGAAAACACCCCATTTCGAAAATTCTATAGCCTTCGCTCCTCACCTTTTTCCGTGAAACTTCATGAAACCAACGTCCATGTTCTTCTCTTCTTCTATTTCATCTTCCTATCACCATTGAAAAACACTCGCGCGCAAAGCTTCATTTCCATTCGTACAACAGGTCTAGAGCTCCAATAAGATCTTGCATCTTCTTATATTGTTGAAAACTCTAACGTTTTGAATACACGTGTTATCTGCTATACTAAACACGAATCCAACATCCACTCTTCACTTTGATGCTCCCATCTGCAACCCTAACCGCATCCTCTTCCCTTCTCGAAGCTCCACATCGTTATTCCGCCCACCTTCCACTCGCATTTCCCCTAAAGATAAATGACGTCGAGCTGGTTCTCACTCCTGGTATCTCCTCTGCATCCTCCAAATCATGTATTAATGCTTCCATAGTGGTGGGGTAGCTGCAGGCTATGGTGCAGCTTGGAAGTTGCTAACATATCTAAGGTGTCAAGTGCACTCATATTTGTTTTGGGACAGTTGGCCTTCCAGTTCCACAAGGCGCCATGCACAGAGGAGGTGTATATATGATTTTTGGTATGGAGATATATTTGCTTTGATTTTATTTGCCAAAGAAAACCCACGGCATGGAATTATTGTTTGAAGCTGCTAAAGCAGGAAGGGTGACATACGAAGGCTCGGTGATGTATTTAGACTATGAATTCCTTCGCAGATAAGTCTTAGGGTTCGTAGAGGCATAAATGAGTCTGTAGATTTGAAGAGATGTGAAGAAATGGAGTACAAAATACTTAAGCATGAATGTATAGGAATATATAGGTCTCTGTTGTATTTTTTAGGGTAGGTTTCAAACTTTTAAATTATTTCTTTTTGGTCGTTGTGGATTCAATAAGATTTACTTTTACGCCAGTACTAATGAGGTAGTCGTATACGTTTTATATTATAACGTTTCGTATACCCTACTATACAAATTTTTGTTTACGTCTGAATTGCTAACGACAAAAATAATAATACCGTTGTGACAAGCAATGCCACATGATCCCAAAAATATAATAATAAAGACAAGATAACTTACTTTGTGAAATTCCAGAATGCTGATATAAGGTGTAAAATACGTCAAACAAAAAGTAGCTTATTTTTCCAAAATAAAAATTACAATTTTTTTTATAAATTTTATTAAAAATATGTCTTAAGAATCTTATCGAATTTGAAATAAATATTTTATTATATTTAATAAATCGTTATGGTTTATGTACGTATTAATAACGACTATTCAAAAATTTGATTTGGACATAACTTACAATATTTAAGCTGAAATCTCGATTTTTCACTTCCATTAGAAAAATACAGTTAATTAGATTCGAGTGTTTCTTATTTGGAAGAAATCCAACTTATAACGAATTCTATATACTCAGCTAAAGTTCAAAATTCAATATTACGAACTACCGCGACGTTACGAGCTCGTTTATACTTATATTTAAAATTAATACATTCAATTGTCATTTAACTAATAAACCCGTTACTATAATTCGAATATAAAATCAACTAAATATATTATATTATCCAGTTTACACAATATTGAAAATTCATAATTTCCGACTATTCCGAAATTAAATTTTTATTATTCCACTATTTATTAATTAAATATGCGAAATTATTTAATTCAAACTGTTTAAATTATCAAACTAATATATTAAAATAATTAAATAAATTAATTATTAAATCGTTAAAATTCCGAGATGTTACAAACAATTAAAATCTACCACTACAAACTAAATGCAACAATATTTCAAACAAACAACTTGATAAAATTACCCATGTAAATAAAAATCCAATTGACTGAATGTATGCATGAGGATAGAAAATTTGTAACACGGTATATTATTAAAATAATAAATCATGTCATCATGATATCAATCGTGAAACAACTCCAACCATTAATTTTTAATGTTAATGGTGTATCTCCATTATTTTTGTGGAAAATTACACCGTTTTATAAGATTGTAGTCAATTTTTTATCTACTGCAACCAACTACTTTAATTGATTACTTTATGAGTGAAGTTTTTTATCACAGTAAGTAGCATTCATTGCTAGAAAAGTTATTACAATTTCTTTTCATAGAAAATAATAATAATCAAAATCAAATTTTTAGTTTGACTATGAGCTCAATTGAAACTTTATAGGTATAAAGAATAAGCATGGTTTTCACATAATACGGAAACATGTTCCATAAGGGAAATGTGAAATATAGAAATAAAATGATTTGCAAATTTATTGATTGTAACATAATGCCATAATTCAACCAATGTACAAACGGTTAAGTCTTGCATTGTTTAATTTACAAATATATTGTGTTTCAAGTATTAGTATATACTTGAAGTAGTTTTTGTTTTATGTTTATGGAGTTATGTCTATGAGCTGCTGCCTGTGCATAGCACTCTTAAAAAAAATAGAGCACAGTTGGACACATATTTATCGACGTGTTATACCACTCAATGTATTTATATTACAAATAAATGAAACTTTTGAATCCATGACAAACAATTATGATTCAAGGTGAAGATAACAGTTAATGGATTTGCTTTCAAAACTGGTATATACTTTCGAATTTTCTTTAGTGTGCTATGTAAAAACAATTCGGTAAGCTGGTTGATTATTCATTGTTAAATGGCGTAATGTTCATATCAGTTCATAGAACAGACAGAGAAAAAAGTAAACAAAAAAATGAATGGCCACCCATAAACAGGAAGAAATGTTACAGTTAGCAAAAACATATATACTTGCACTTAATATATTTTTCAATGTGTAACCACAATTCTAACTTGTCATTTGCTGCATTAATAATGCTTGGATCTTGTCTATAAAAAGAAGTGAAATATATAGGGAGATGGTAAAATATGCTAATATAAGTTCATATATACTATTGTTCACTCATGATTTGCTGTCAAACAGGAAAAGCGAGAACCAATTTACTTGTGTTACTTACCCATTTATTAATACTCAATTTCTGATTTGCAATTAAATACATTTGAGACCCAAATGTTAATAATAATTGTTTTAATAAAAAACTATGGCTGAGATCAACGTGCTTACTTTTGAGATTGAGATGCTTCACCGCGTCAGTTGTGAATATGCTTGCTTCTGAAACTTGAGTTTTGTAGTGTATACATATGAAGATCTAATATGCAAAATCAAGTTGGGATTCAAGGCCAACTGAAAAAACTTAACTGTAATGATTGAGATTAACACGCCTATCTTTGAGATTGAGATGCCCCCATGTCACTGGTAAACGTGTAAATTATTTGGTCCCTGCAGCCTTTTAGAAAATTAAAGGGCAATTAGGACATTTAAAAAGCTTTAAATGTAGGGTTTAAAATAAGAATAAAGAGAGTCCAACTATAGCACAAAAATCATAGAACTCGGCTCAAATATAGAAGTAGCTGCAAAGTCAACAATGTATAAGAATAACTCATTACATATTTACATGAGTGGAATACCCCTTATAATATTGGAGAAGTATCTTTTTCTAAGCCATGCAACCCTTCAATACCACCTAGAAAGCAGGGGTGCGGCACCAACATGACGAACTGTTGTATCCGGGTGCGAGGGTGCGCAAGTGCACACGGGTGCACGGTGGTGTGGCTGCCCTAAATCTCGATCGATGAAGAGATTGATCGAACCCCAAATGACTTTCACGCTTGCGAAGAGATTGATCGAACTCTAAAATCTCGATCAATGAAGAGATTGATCGAACCCTTAATCTCGATCGACGAAGGAAGCTATTGATTGAACCATAAATCTCGATCTTGATCGAACCCTAAATCTCGATGGACGAAGAGTAGTAGAGAAACTTCTGAGGCTTGCGAACCGGAATGAGAAGCTTCTAAAGCTTGCGAACCAAAATAAGAAGGGTATTTCTGGGAATTAAAATGGACAGCAAGTAAATCTAGTACAGTGAATTCTTTTTATTAGTAATAGAGGTAGGGATAATATATTTTTAATATTTTTAATATTTGTCGTATCTGTCCGCATCTGAATCCTCATATTTTTAAATTTGCCGAATTTCCGTATTCTTGTACCGTGCACCCTCATCGGCGCACCCGCACGTATGCTTCCTAGAATACCACACTTAGTTTATAAAGGATAGTTCGACATAATTCATCCTTGAATAAAGGGAAAGCTTCAGTGGCGGAGCCAGCGTTGTTGCTGAGATAGGGCAGGTATCTAAGCAATTTTTATATTTATCAAAAGTAGGGGAAAAAAACTTACATATTACTATATATAAGATGAAATATACAACACCAGATTGAAGTTCTCTTGGGAAAAGAACGCAATGAGCTATGTAAAGTTGAAAAGAAAGCATATTATTAAGTCAATATGGCATGCAAACAATGCCAGGTAGGGCATGAATCTAAATTCAGATAGGGCATGATTATATTTTATCAAAAATTTAGCATGATATGACAGAATCCAGGTAGGGCCACTGCCCCATCTCACTAACATGTAGATCCGCCCCTGGAAAGCTTCGAACATAGTTTTATATTTATACATAACACAACCTACAAACCCATTCCTCATAGAATGCATAATCTATTCAAACCACCACTTCTACTACACATGGACTAAAAAAACTAAGATTCTTTATAATAAAAAAGAACAGAAATGTTATAACATATATGAAATGCTGAATTTACTGAAGAATAGTTTCATCAAATGCTTCAAAAAATCAAAATCTTTAATATTCCAATTTACAGAATCTATCCACAAAGTTTCATTTAATTGCGGTCTCCTCCTTGCCGGTATGTATTACTTTATCAGCATTCAATACGTTGTTTAACAATCACTGATTAGTAAATGTTATACTTTACCTCCGACCAGTTTAAATCAGCTAGATACGCATGATTAAAAATCGCTTTGGTCGTCACATGCTAAAATTGATGACACAATTTATTAAGAAGCTAAAAAAGAGAATCAGTACAATGAAAATTTGTAAACAAAATTAGCGGATAAAATCAAACAATAAGTTCCATAGTGAGATTTATATGTCCCACCAAAAATTTCATGGACTTGGTTGCCAAAAATGAGGAGATATATAGATTTGAGATCCAAATCTAACAGTAAGTGAAAAAAAAACTGTAACTGAGACTAACGTGCTTGCTTTAGGGATTGAGATGCATAATGAGACCTTAATGAATATTTTCTTCATTTATATTATCATCGTCATAAATTATCTACATACGGTAATAATTACAAACATTGTCCTCATTATGTGTGTGTGTGTGTATATATATATATATATATATATATATATATATATATAGATTCTTGTTCATGTGGTATCTGACAAAAAAATTAACCAAAACTCTGGAACTATATTTTTTCTGTTGGTTATATTATCTTTATCAAACCCGTAAGTCATTCCTCTAAAAGGTTTGGCAAACTATGAACAAAGTTACAAAATATGTGTATAGGAAAAATGAGAATCATGTTTTCCTCACGCTGCAACCTCGTAATCAATAATGTGGAGGCAACCAAATTAATAGAGCCGACCTGTTATAAACTCGTGATTCTAACATGATATAATGAATTTCTTTCCTGGATGCAATTTCACTAATACATCCACGAATAGTTAATACAAAAAGGATAAAACATATCCAAAAATAATTAATTATCTTAGAGTAAACTCACTTGATATCATAAAGTAATGCAATTGTTTTAGTGTGATAATGTTAAGATCTTACTAAGTCGTATTTTGTATGATAGAATAAAATAAAAAATGAGAGCTTGTTTTACAAATTCGCCACAAACAGAAAGTAAAGGCATGCTGTTAATACCAATTTTTTTGTAAAGCATTGCAATCCCAAAAAACAGGGTGCTACTATTCACACCCCAATTTACACTTTCGGCCACCTTTATAAATTTAATACAGATGATTATATTTTATATTCTTCTGGTCACCATATACTATTCCTCCACTCAATTATTCACTGCCATACTTCTCCTAAAAAAACACATACTTTTTACAATTTCAAACCCTAAACCCTTACGAAAGCAATATTCTTTTGTGCCTAATATAGATGAAAGATGAAGATAAAAAAGGGTTAGAGTTGCTTGATTTTTATTGTTTTTATCATGATATAGAACATGTTGTTACGGTTTTTTTAATGTTTAGCGTTTTCCACTGCGTTTTAGGATATTTTTTCCACTCCATTGGAAATTTCAAACTTATAGGACATTAAATTTGACGACGTTGTAATAAAGAATGACAATGTAAGTTTTGGCTTGTAGGATTTTTATCTATATAACTTACGTATCTTCTTTTACAAATTGATACAATAGTTATTATTATTTTTTCGTTTGATAGTTGGAGTATTTAAATAATGATAAATTGGATGATAAACATGATGGTTGTGATAATGTGATACAAGATGTTCAATCAAATGACTCAAAAGACATAAATGTTGATTTGACGAATCATTTCACAACCAATGAAGTAAATACTCATTCATCAAAATTAAAATTGTTATTAAGGTTTTGAAAATGAATTATTAAATTAAATCATTTCACAACCAACGAAGTAAGGGAGGAAGGAAGCGTTCGTGTAGAGGAAGGAGCTGGTGGCCTCTGCATTTTTTGATTATTAATTTAGACGGTGGCCAGAAGAGGAAATTTAAAATATTTGGGCTGCTTTTAGTTTTGGTGGCCAGAAGTGTAAATAAAGGTGTGAATAGTAGCACCCAAAAAAATATGAGAAGACACCGAAATTAAACAAAATTATAAAATAATCTTACAGCTCTCCCAACTGAAGGTTCCAAAGCATCCAACAAATTATACAGTGGAATCATTTTCTGAACGTCCAATACGGCTCTACGATAGGAAAAAACTACAAATTAACGATTAAATCCATGCAAAAATTTCAAATTATGATTATTTTCAAAACAGTCTAAAACCAAACTTACCACTCTTTTAAAGTAGGAACCTTCCGCCTCTTTTCATCGAATTTGGATTAATCTTCAATTCAGACTGCTAGTTCTATTTGGCATGAAAATTAATCAGCTAGAAAACGATCGCCAACACCTCTACATAACCTTAGCCATCACTACAAGTTCACTATCGATAGCCCTAGCCACGATGCTTCTTCCACGGTCAATGTCATCGCGTATAACACCCCAGAATTCCGCTGCAGAACCAAAAACTACATATAGTTCAATTGCTAAATCCTCCTTAAACTCGAGCAGTTCCAACTCAGATGCACTCATTAAACCCTAAACCAAGCTATAGATCTTAAGCCGATTAACCCAACGAAACCATTTCCATGAATTTTCTTTAGCCGCAGATTGAGATTGACTATGGTTTATTGGCACAAAATAAAAGAGGAGGGAAGCACGAAAAAAAAGAGGAGAGAGAAATAGAAAAAAAATTAACTCTAAGAGCATTCCAACCAGAGGGTTAGGGCAGTGGTCCCATTCAGGCTGGTTGACCCCCTACTCACAATGGGTGAAAACACAACAACCCCAATAAGAGGTTTCTGTGTGCCCTTAGCCGACTTTGTCAATGCAGGGGAAAATGATGTGGATTACGATTCATAACCATTGGATCGTAATCCACACGACGATGTGGATTGCGACCCACACCATAAACCTTAGCCGGCTTTTATAAAGTCAGCTAAGTCATATGTTACCACGCAACCGAATGGTAGCACTGGCAACCTTGGGGGTTGCCAAAGCAACCCCTTGAGCCTCAAGCTACCCTTTATTGGGGGTTGGTTGGTTCTCAACCCAAATTTGGGTTGGAAATGCTCTAAGAGCTGAGGTTGATGAGGGAGAAATAGGTCAGTAATTTTGTTGATTGAGAATGTGGGAGAAATGAGGAGTTGGAATGAAGGAGAATCTGATCAGAAGTCTTGTTAAATGAAAACATGGAACCAATGACCAAAATAACCTCATCTTATAGCAGAAAGTTGAAGGGTGATTTTAGACATTTCAAAAGCTTTATTTGGATGTATTCCTATTATATATTCATAAGATTAAGTTTCTATGAACATTTTCAAGAGAAGACTTTTGTGTTCTATGTAAAGAAACAAGTAAGCTTCAAAACAATTTTTTAAATAGGTAGCACAAAATACGGTGCTTCACCTATATTTTGCACACCGCTTTCACTGCTATAAAGGCCCGTAAATCCGTACTATCTGAGTTGACTAATAACACCACACGTCCAACCCAAATTGCATAGAAATACGAATCATTATTAGAAAGAAGTTAGAGGATGAGAGATAGAAAGAAAGAAATATTAGAATAGAAGAAAACAAAGAAGACAAATCTCACAGCGGAACGAATAAAAGATATTATATCACATAACTTTTGAAATACAAGTCAGTAACTCTGTATACATACCATCATCAGAGCACAACAGTTATTCCTGGAACAGTTATAAACACCTGTTTCCAAATACAAACATGGTTCACAGTGGAATATATGATAGTCTATAGCTATTTGGTGAAGCCTCCTGCTTCCAGCTCTTCCAAGTGAATCTGAAAAATCCCGACTACACGACTGCCCATACAAATTTGGGCACCCAAGAGTTTAGGGAAAACAAACCAAAAATAAACTCTGGGTCAGTCATGGGACTGGTGTGAGTAAACTCCAATCATTTGTTTAACTTTCAAAATCCTTTAGAAAGAAAAGATAATAGTAAGACCAGCCCACACATAAACATGGACGGTTTTTACCTTACTATAACCGAAAAACACTTTGATACGAAAATCCAGTGATATTATAATAATGTCTACATCAAATAAATAACCAAATAGCAGAACGCTTGCATCTCACGCTCCACATATATAGTATAAAATCAAAAACCGCATGGAGCTTATTGGAGATTGGATTCCCAACATGACAAGGTATGGAACCACCTTCCGATCAGTGTACTCTAGAGGCAATACACTGGGGTTCAACAAGAACATCTTGCAACCCGGCCCACACATGACCGACCACTCATTTCGCTTAAGTGTATCGAATGTATATCACCAACGGTTGGGATCAACAACCTTCTCCCGATTGGGACAACATCGAATAGAATAAGGAATTAAATGAATCTCTAGATAGGTGATTATACATCCTAATGGGAGCGACCCACTTAGCCATGCTGCCTGCCCGATTTTTGTCATTTCCCGGTTGTTGAGGCCTGAGGCTTCGATTACTTATCATTCATTGATAGCACCATCACTTTGAATGCCACATTGTCAGATCCGTTAATCACTAATTGATTTGCACAAATATTCTGGATGTTATGCTAAGGGAATAAATCCGTTGCAACCATATATATTTATACAGACCAACTCATTTGATCATTGGAAATACTTTGTCAGACATTCGTCCATATACGTTCGTTCTGGGACTGAACGAAACCGAAGGCACAATTTCTATTTATAGAAAAAAGTCCTTGCACTACACTCCATCTTCGATTATCTTCATATAATCTGATTCGCAACGCTACTGTCAATATAGAGTGGTTCACGGATAATAATCCAACCGGTCTCTCCATATTGACAATGATGGTCAAAAACATCGATAGTCTGTGATTTAACTATCGAATAAAAACAAGTGTTCATCCAACATATCAAACAAATCACTGGGCTCTTTAATTAAGATTTCATTAATTAAATCTCTTCTCCATTTCCCCTATCAATATTTGTTAACCAAATATTTTCAATTATTATCACGGTCTCTTACATTCTTTGGAAAACATTTCTATATCTCGCCTTCTATTATTTTCTACACTTAGATAATATATTCTATTTGAAATTGAAACAATTTCAATCATTTATCTCTTTCCCGACTATCTTAATTATACTCAAGAAATATTTACCTTTATATTTCCAAAATTGCATCACTTGGGTTAAAGCGAATGCTGTATAAAACATCGTTACAACAATCCAAGATATTTTATTCAACCAACCCTTTTTCAAACACTTCTCTTCGAGACTGGATCCTGCTATTTATCAATTAAAAATGAAATCAATCAAGTTGGGGTAAAATTACCTCTCAGACCTTGATTGAAACCATCATTAACTTCAAAACGACAAAACCACTAACCTCGAATAAACACACTATAAAACCCCAATTATTCATTTTTAAACGTATATATGTTTCTCTTTCTATCTCCAACTTATCGATTTCCTTCATGGTTATAATATTCTATTTCAAATTCGTTTCCTTATCGAATTCAATATATATTGATATATTGATTATTAAAATTTCTTAAAAATATTCTAACTCCTTAAATTCCCGGAAAAATTCGCCATAACCTCCCTTGTACCGGGAGCTTCGGGATATTTCAAATAGCCTCCCATTGCCCTCACCAATCCAAAAGAAAAAGGAAAAGCCAAGTGGCTTGCCGATACGGGGCATAAAACCTCATATATGAATTTAAACATGTACCTTTTTGTCAGGCACATAAATTAAAATCTTCATATACTTCATCCCATACCTGTCTTAGCACATGTTCACCTGTTTCAATTCAATTCAACTCAATTCAATTGTTTGAATTCAGTTTCACTCATTTATTCTTTAATTAGCTATTTTGCCTATTTCACTTCTTTGTTTGATCATAACATGTTCAAACAAAATATTTAACTTGCTCATAACCAAATTGAGTTTCCATTTCAATTCTAGATTCCTTTTTTGATTTCGAATATAAATTTTCAAATCGAATTTACTTATTCAAAACCCAATATCCATTTGAAATCTCATTAACTAATTACCATTCAAATCAGTCAATTCTATTCAAAAATCTGATTTCGGTTTTCAAAAATCATTTCACTTACTTCACTGGAGCTCATATTTATTTTATATCTCCAGTGTGGATTTTTCTAATGGCAAATTCGGAATTTATTTCTTTAAAATTCCTTTATTTATTTAATTAAACCATTATGGGTTTAAAACGATTTTTAGCGCTGCTTTTCTAAAAATTTGATTTTGACATAACTCAAAATTTATACGACGAAATCCCGATTTTTCTCTTCCATTAGAAAACTATTATCTAATCGGTCCTAACGTTTCTTCTTTCGAAGAATTCTGACTTCAATTGCGTTCTGTATACTCAATTAAAGTTCGAATCGCCAATTTACGAACTGCAGCGCTGCGGCGAGTTCGTTTTTAATTATATTTATAAATATAACTTTTAAACCTTATTTAAAATAAATTCTACCCCATTATGATATATTTTAAATTCCATTTGAATTCTATATTCAAATTCCATATTCAAATCCCATTTGAATTTCTATATTCAAATCTATTTTCCAACTTCATTTGAATTTTTATATTCAAATCTATTTCAATTCTATTTGAATTTTTATATTCAAAATCTATTCAAATGCTATATTTGAATTTTCCTTTATTTTCCTATATTCAAATCATATATTTGAACTCCATTTGAATTACATATTCAAATTCCATAGTTTAAATTCCATTTGAATTCTCTATTCAAATTCCATATTTATTTTATTTGAATTTCAAATATTCAAACTCCAATTTAATTCTATTATTCAAATTCTATTTAAATCCTCTTATTCAAAATCTATTTAAAAATTCAAATTCTATTTAAAAATTCAAATTCTATTTTTAAATCCCATTTGAATATCTTTATTCAAATTCTTTAAACTTCATTTGAATTCTATTTTCAAATCTCTATATTTTTAATTTTCATTTGAACTTTCTTTATTCAAATCCATTTGAATTCCTTTGAATTCAAAATTCCATTTGAATTCTTTTAAATTCAAATTCTATTTTAATTTCTTTGAATTCCAATTCTATTTCAGTTCCTTTGAATTCAAATTCTATTTCAATTCCTTTGAAATAGATATTTCTACTTTGGAAAAATAGTTTTTTTTTCCTTTTTCAAATTCAAACTTATAATTTTTAAATTCTCTTCTCTTCATTTATAAACTTCATTTATACAAGAACTATTTATAAACTTCGTTTATAAAGGAATCTCTTGTTTTATTTTTAAAACAAGTTTTATATTTCAAATCTATTTAAATTTCAAATTCTATTTAAAAATAGAATTTTCCCTTTTAAATCTCAAATATCCTTTTCACGATATTTAAATAAATTAACACTTAGCCCAGTGATATTTAAAACAATCAAATCATCCAATTTTCAATCATTTGATTTTTAACATGTCATATATGAATATATGAAATTAAGCAAACAAACAAACAGATAATATATTTTTGAGGAATCCAGCTGGATTCTTCCAACCTGTTTTCCTGCATCCAAAGATGTTAGTTAACAGAAATAATACCCATCCTGCTTCGTGGCAGGATATCGCGGTATAAAAAGGGGATCAACTTATATACGTGGGCGTAGGGTCATCCGCTAATGATACTGCGGGCATCCGCTAATAAAACTGCGGGAATCCAACCAATCGCCAACCCAATATATATAGTAGTCAACCCTAAATAACTAATATATTTAAATCAACCAAACAACATTCAAACAAGCAACAACAATTATTTTTAATTAATAAAAATAATTTTAAATGAAAGGTGAGTGAGATTTACTCACCAGGGTTTTCAATTTGCACTTGTATCAATTTCAGTTTATATTCATCGATTTTCGAGTCTCCGAACTCCACATGGATGATTCCATTCGATTTTTCTTTTCCTAAGAAAAATCCGAACTTTATAAATTAACTACTGAATATCCTTAACAAGATTTAATACTAAAAATATACTAAAAATTAATTTCTAACTGAGATACTAATTTAATTCTAACCAATCATACTAATTTAAATTCTAACCATTTAAAACATTTACTTCACAAATTTTAGTTAAATTACCTTAATGTAAATTTCCACGCCTACAGACAAAGAACAAAGCGAATCCTCCTTTGCTTTCTCAGTTTGCATACTCAGACCATATTTCTTATAGCACTTCCCTAGAATCACAACCAATCAACATCGTTCTCCATTCCACTGCATCAGACTTTACACAGTCCCGTCATCACGTTCGCACTGTTCCAGTTGAACTCCATTTCAGCATTCACGTAACCCCTAACTGTCGAAGAACCCTTACTACCCAGAGTCTTCTTGCCACTATCGTTTTCCCATTTCAATGCCCCTATGCCTCGGAATCCGCCACCGAGCTGAGCACGAACGAAACCCCCAAATCTCCAAATTCGACAGCTTTGAACCCCAAATTTCACACATCTTCAACTTCGCAAGCCCCTCCAGTCCTTATCTCACCACACCATGAAGTCCTTATCGAGTTCAATTCTGGCCCAGAGACCACGTCGCATCATGCTTCCCTTCCACCCCCTGTATGAATCGCCGAAGACTACCCCCTTGAATCGAAAGCACGCAATCGAGACCCTCGATGGTTTAAATCACGACCGCAATTTCATTTCCCCTCTTTGCTTTTGTTCAGAGAACTTTTGATTTCATTTGAGGAAGAAAAAGGGGAATTTGGGTTTTGATTTGAGGGTAGAACGGAAATAAATAATCGGTGCCATTCTTTTGTTTACTGAAGTTTTTGATTTGTGAAGTAGTAGAGGGAGGGGTCGCGGTTTTATAAAGAAGTGAGGAGGAGATCAACAGTATACGGCTATTAAATGAATGCAGGGTGAAGTACATAGCAAATCTTTATATTTATTTTAAAAAGATTTTCTAATTAATTTTGATTTGATTTCGATTTGATATAAAGAGAACTTTTATTCTTTTTAAATAGATGTCGATTTGATTTTCGATTTGATTTCGATCTTATCCATTATAAATATCTCAGGGTTCACAGTTAAAAATCGTGAACCGCTATTTTAGCGTACCGACCGTCGTTATAATGTTATAACGCCATTTTGAATTCAACGAAATAGATTATACAATTTAATCTGAACGTATATTTAAAATAGCCATATTAAAACAATTTAAATTCAAAACAAATAAATTCTTCAACACTAAATTACTATTATCGTCGTTCATATTCAAATAGAATATATATATTGATCATCTGAACCATTTCGATTCAGTTTTATCTTCGAATTAAATTATTTCAGTTCTCGTATTTCGATGATTATCAAAATAAATTGTATTTCGATTATTTAATCGATAATCCAATATAAAAATTCTTTTATATTATCAACACAATATTTAAAACGATATTAAATATTTAAAACTAATCGTTCAAAAACCTGGGTCGTTACAACTGCACATTTCTTAGCTATTTTAACGAAACATATTTACTTACAAGCTTATGATTCATAAAAACTTATCTTATAATTCTTCTTATTCCAACAAGTTAAAGTGTGTCACAATCTTTCCTTTAAAAAAACTTTTATATTTTATTTCACTCAAGGTCACATATGCGTCTCATATGGCCAACTCATTTGTTCACGTTTTCTCTTAACCACTTATATCACTTAATCCTACAACTTGCTTACACATTCAATACTTTTTGAAAATAAGTTTGCACAATTTTTTTTAAAATAATTTTAATGCAACTCTTAATATTACAAATCATTAAATTTCTTTAACTGTAAACTTCTAAATTTTTGAAACTTGAAAACTTTTTCTAGAAATCTTTTTCTACATTTATCTTTTTTTCAAGTTCTTTTTAAAAGTTCTAATTGTAGGGATAAGTACAAAGTAGTTTCTAATTTTTTCATTTTTCAAATTCCTTGCGCGAAATCACATTTCTTTGTCCTAAATTTCTCCTTCACATAAATTCATACCAAACTACGTCTAAATTGAAAAATGGGACTAGTGTCACTTTTGCGTCAAATGTATATATATAAATTCATAATACGTTTTTCTCTTTCTTAATCTTTTCTCAATTTACAAGGCTCTACTACCTCATCCAATAATCTAAAATACCAAAATTTCAAATATTAACATATGGAATCTTCTCTATTTTTTCCAAACATTTTGTACACTTTCATCCTAGCTACTCATGGGTCTATAATTCCATAACCATTTCCTGAGTGTACAAAATTGACATCTCACTTCCTTCACATGTTGTTTCACTAAATTAGTGGGTTCCTCTTTGAATATGGATATAATATCTATATTTTAAAACTACAAATATGTTCACTCACTATCTATATAGGAATTTTAAACCTAAGCTTTGATACCAAATTTAACAACCTGAATTTTGATAGACCCAAATTTTTTTAAAAAATCCAAACCAACTTGAGTTTCGATAAATTTGGATTTTTGAAACAAAAATTGAATCTGTCGAAATTCGGTTTGTTACATGACACCTATGTATAAATGCATACTTAAGCTTTGAAGAAGTATTTATATGAGATATAATAAACACGTTAATTGCAATGTACTCTAACAATAACTCTTGCATTTTATTTTTGAAACTTAAATTTCACTTTTTGACTACAGTCAGATTCAACCCGATTTCCCTTAGACTTTAGTGCACATCTTTTGATAAAATTTAAAAGAATAATTTGAATCTAACCATCGTATTGCAACCTCTAGTTCAATCTTTTCCTAATCACTACTTTTTAAATTTCACTATCAATTTTGCAACCGACGCCGTGAACCAAAGTGCTTAAAATAAGTGTTGCTACAACAAAAGCTCTTGCATTAATAACACACATTTATCAATTAATTTATTATCAAATAACAAGTAAATATTTCAAACTATCAACTAGTAGACACAGATGCCCACCTAAGATTTAAGATGCAATGGAATTCAACATCCAGAGTACTGTGGATTCCATAAAGCCGGTAATTAGGATTTAGTCGCAGTTTTCTTTTGTATGAATAACATTTTGGAAACAAACATAAGCCTATATCTTATAGTATATTGATTGGAATAATAATTGCATCTTTAATTTTGCATCTTTCACCGAAAACGCTCATACTCGTGTTTACATGGTTTTCCAAGTAGTAATAGAACAAACCAAATGGTTCAATGGAAAATGAAAATGACACAAAAATACTCACTGTATAAAACAATGAATCAAAAATGGTATGAGGTTAGTAATTAATCACCATTTTCTGTAAAAACATCTCCCGAAGGAAAAACAAAACATGATGTACCCTAGCTAAAACCGATGGCGTTTGTTTCTGATACATAACAAAAATGCAACCTCCATATTCTTTAAATATGGTTACATTTGGCTAAAAATGGCATCCTCAACTACATATATTTTGGAGTAACTCTATACAAATACAAACGAAGGATATATGAATTAAAAGGAATTAAAATTGCAAATAAA